>JAJOZX010000096.1:1290000-1982500 GCA_023014485.1 Bathynomus jamesi | reverse complement strand
CACACACATATATATATATATATATATATATATATATATATATATATATATATATATGTATATATATCGATATATATATATATATATATATATATATATATATATATATATATATATATATATATATATATATAAAAGGCTTCATTTCTGAAATAGTATATTAGACTAGCAAAAGGTCGGCGCTACGCGCCGATTTTGCTAGATCTGCGGTGCTTCGGCTGAATTGTGGGCCTACGGCGTATTTTATTTTCAACATCAGTAGTCCTTTATCTGGATATCATTCCTATTCCTCTCACCTTGGGCCTCAGTAATTGGGGTGCCTGCGGCCTTCCAGTTACTGGCAAACCAATTATTCATTCAATAAAACTACAGAAAAGAACGCAGCCATGAAAATCTAAAACTTCACAAATCTTAATACTGGCAAACCAATTATTCATTCAATAAAACTACAGAAAAGAACGCAGCCATGAAAATCTAAAGCTTCACAAATCTTTATACAATGAACTCGGATTTGAAGCCTAAGATTTTCATGACTGCGTTCATTTCTATAGTTTTATTGACCAAATAACTGAACCGACACTAATTGGGGGCCCTGCGGCCCGCCAAATCATAGTTTTCATTCCATTAGTTGTGATAAGCATGATCTTCCTGACCGGAATCGATGTTGGTTATCATTTTTTTTCTGAGTTTCCCCATTAACCCCACCCCCTCCCCCATTACCCCACCCCTCTCTCCCAATACCCCCTCCCCACCCCTCTCCCCCAATACCCCCTCCCCCATTACCCCACCCCTCTCCCCCAATACCCCCTCCCCCACCCCTCTCCCCCATTTACCCCACCAATTTTTTTTCTGAGTTTCCCCATTAACCCCACCTCCTCCCCATTACCCCACCCTCTCCCCCAATACCCCCTCCCCACCCCTCTCCCCCATTTACCCCCACCCTTCCCCATTACCCCAAGGGGGGAAGGGGGCTGGCACCTTGCAAAGGATTCACTTTAATTTTTTTTTTGGTTACATATATATATATCGCATCTATTTTTCTGAGTTTCCCCATTAACCCCACCCCCTCCCCCATTACCCACCCCTCCCCCATTTTGTGCCAAAATTATGATTAAAAATGAAGAAATGGGAAGAACTGTACCCCTAAAAGGGGGGGGCAGGATTTATGTTATAGATTTTTTTTTTAGCATGGGCACTGCGCAATAAAAAGACGCATCGAATGGTGAAAACCGCATTGTTCTACACCAATTGTAGCGACCTGTAGGTGTGCGCAAAAAAACTGTTACATATATATATATAAGCTTCATTTCTGAAATAGTATATTAGATTGTATATTAAAGCTGTTCTTTGACCATTTCATACTGAAAGCAATAACTTTTCCTTATTTCGTAGAAATTAGGAAATAGCTTATAACCTAGTAAGGCCATAGAAAGCGTTATTGGGCTTGATGACCCCAGATTCACAGTGGTTTCAACAGGATGAAACACCTGCACACACTGCTTGGGAAACTCGCAACTTTTCGAGGAAGTATTTTTTTTCAGGGAGACTAATCTCCATTCATGAGCCAGTGGCATGACCGCCATACTCACCTCACTTCACACACCCATGAATTTTTTGGAAGGATTACATAAAAGACAGGATCTATTCTACCAAGCCTAAAACACTTGAGGACCTAAAGACCAAATTCTAAGGTAATCAACAACATTCCAGCTGAGCTATTTCCAAAAATTATGGCAAACATTTTTGTAAGGTTGAATATTGTGTTGCAAAAAAATGGCGATTACACTGAACGTGTTTAATTAAAGTTAATAAACTTTTATGTTTTACGTACTTATTGCGTTTCTCGTTATGTCTACATTCGTTTTGTATTTAGCTTAGAACATTTATTTACAAATAGTGACTTTTTGGGAGACACATAGTATATATATATATATATATATATTGCCCCCACCTTTTTTCTTAGCTAAATAACAGGCCATGAGGCTGAAGTGTCTTTTGGGCAGTAAGTTTGAACTTTCTGCGTTTCACATAACCGGATTTTTCCAGTTTTAACCTCCCCTCTTGTATAAAACCACTTTTAAACGCCTTTGTATAAAACTGATGGTTAACGCAGTTTCGAAAATGGCTTCTAACAGTGATGTGTGTCGTAAACAGAGAGCTGTTATCGAGTTCTTAACCGCAGAGAAGGAAACAGTTGGAAATACTCACAAACGTCTACAAAACGTTTACGGATATGCTGTTGTTGATCGAAACACAGTTGGACGCTGGTCTAAACGTGTGAGATCATCGGAGAGGGAGTGAACCAGCCTCGATGACGAACCACGCAGCGGTCGCCCGGCATTGGGTGTGACATCTCACACTGTGCAACGTGCTAACAGCATCATTCGATCAAATTGGCGCGTCACATACAAGGAACTATCACTGGAGCTAGGAATTAGTGAAGGAAGTGTGAACACGATAATTCAGCAACTGGGATACTCAAAAGTGTGTTCACGGTTTGTTCCTCGCCAACTTACTCAAGATCACAAAACCCAAAGAAAAGAAATTGCTTCTGAGAATCTGAGTCGTTGGTTCGATACGAGACAGAAGGGGATGACTTCCTTTCACGAATTGTGACTGGGGATGAGACTTGGGTACACCACTTTGAACATGAAGCAAAACGCCAATCCATGGAGTGGCATCACGCAGACTCCCCACGCAAGAAAAAGTTCAAAATGGCTCCCTCTGCAGGAAAGGTTATGGCCACCATCTTCTGGGACATGAAAGGGGTGATTCTGGTGGGCATTATGAAGAAAGGAGAAACAATCAACTCAGAGGCATATATTGCTACCTACAGAGACTCCAGAGACATATAAAGCGAGTTCGACCGGAGAGAAAACTGGAAAAGCAAGACCACACAACAGTTTGCAAACAAGAGAGGCCATGACAAAAATGCGCTTGACTGTGTTACCCCACCCTCCATTCAGCCCGGATATGGCACCTTCAGACTTCGGATCTTATTAAAAATTTGGACTGTGTTAAATTTTTATGAAAATTTTGTCACTAGTACAGTTTTTTATGCTGATTCTATGTATACAACTCATTTTTTGCAGAAATAAATATTTAACATTTTATTGGCGTTTGTTTGCAGGAACAACGCCTGTTTTTGCTGGTGAGTGAAAATGAGTGATAACCTATAATCATTGTTTTCGTTAAGCGAAACTGATGCCTTGCACAAAATGCAAAGTGTGGGGATTGTGCCCAAAAAGAAACAATACCGAAAACGCCACGATATGTAAATAAAATGTACTGACGGAAGAATCAACTGGCGCGTCTTACCGGAAGTCACTATGACGGCATAAATTGATGACGTATTAAATGCAGAAGGTGTTAAGTCCTTACCGGATGTAAAAAGAATGCTGCTGCGGCTTTCGCTGGGTAATACTAAACCAGCGAAAGCACAGTAGTCGGGACGCAAAAAAAACAAAAATTTAAATTTAGGGTAGGAACGCATTACGGGGGCTCTGCCCCCGTACCCCCGAGACCTAAATTATACACAAAGATTGTACCCACCTTGCCTGGGTAGCCGCAGCCAAAAGGACTACTATAAAGGATAAAAAGGCAAGTTGTCACAAAGGGCAAAATTTGTACGAGCTTATGTTAAGTATGATTGGGAAGCACTTCTGATTCATAGGCTTATAACGTACAAATAAAAAATTTCCGCAAAAAATGAATTTCGTATTTGAAATCATCGCGAAAAACTGTCTGTAATGCAACTTTCAAAAAATTTGAACACAGTCCAAATTTTTAATAAGACCCCAGACTTCCATTTGTTTGGGCCAATGAAGGATGCTATTCGTGGAAGAAAGTTTCAGAGTGACGATGAGGTTGTTGAGGAAGTTGAGATGTGGCTCCAGCGGAACGCAGCGGATTTTTACCAGCAAGAATAAAGGCCCTTGTTTCGAGGTGGAGGAAAGCCGTAGAAAAGGATGGAGACTGTGGAAAAATAAAAACTTGTGAAAAAGGTATGTAACTACTTGTGTACAAACTTCCTGGAACTTACAAGGAAACTTAGAAAGAAAACGTTCTTCTATACGAGCGTCGTTCTTTACGTTAATTATACTGTGTTGTTTGCAGTTGAAATGTATATATGTGCGGCATGCGGGAGGTGCCCCCTCAGGGCATTGGTTTCTGCGCGTATGTTGGAGAATTACGACTTCTGATTGATTGAGGCCCATGGAGTAGTGGTTATCATATCTGACCGGCAATCGGAAGATCCCGGGTTCGATTCCCGGGTGGTTACCTCATTTTTTCATTTGTTCGTTCTCCCTCCTCATCTTGCGCGGAACGTTCTTCTATACAAGCGTCGTTCTTTACGTTAATTATACTGTGTGTTGTTTGCAGTTGAATTGCAGTTGAAATGTATATACAGGGCGTCCCAAAAAAATGTATACACACTTTAAATAATTATAAAGGCAGTGTTTATTAAAATACATTTCATTTTCAAAATGTAATAGAATCTACAGACATTATTTAATTGTTTTGTCAACGCCTGTTTTCAAACTGACGTCCGTTCTGGTCCAGGCACTGCTGATAACGCGAAGCAATGGAATCGCAAACATCACGAAACATTTCGTTTGGTATTTGTGTGCATTCTCGTTCAATGGCTGCTCTCAATTCAGCGACTGTTGCAGGTTTTATAGCGTAGACTTTGTCTTTTAAGTATCCCCATAAAAAAAAGTCTAGTGGTGTGAGGTCTGGTGAACGCGGAGGGTATTCTACGAAACCCCTTCGTCCAATCCACATCCACATCGTGCCAAGTACCACTCGCAATACTCCACTCTTCGGTCCGGATCATCTTCATTAATAGCATGGACTAATCTTGGAATGTAACTTTTCCATTGACAGCGCTTCAAAATGCGTTGGACAGACGATTCTGAAATTCCTACCTCACGACTCGCTTGCCGCACAGATTTTCTTGGACTTTGGTGATACGTTTCCAGTACTCTTCTTGCTTTGTGGGGCTTGTCGATGTCCGTGGTCTTCCGGAACGCTTCTTGTGGACATTCTGAACAGTTCCATCGGCTTCAAACTTATCTCTAATTCGAGTGATGGTAAGTCGCGTTGGTGGATCTGTTTGAAACTCCCTCCTAAACTGTCTTTGCACTTCAACTGCGTTTTCACACTTCCAGTAGCATTTTAGAATGAATTTCCTTTGTTCAAAGCTTAGTCTGACTGCCATTATTAATTCTAATGGGTTTAACTTGGAAAGAAAGAAACATCAATTGAGCTATCAGCTGTTAAAGTGTGTATACATTTTTTTGGGACGCCCTGTGTATATATATATATATATATATATATATATATATATATATATATATATAAATAAAATATACTGTATATACATATATATATATATTTATTTTTTTATTGGGTTGTTTAACCTCCTTCGCAACATCTAAGGTCATATGACGAACGGAGGGGACCTACAGCTTTGACGTGGGATCCAAACCACGGGTCGCTACATAATCTGGGCGCAGAGGACGGTCTCCCATCCAACTACTACCCAGACCCAATGTCGCTTAACTTCGCATATATACATATACATATATACATATATATATATATATATGTGTGTCTGTGTGTGTGTGTGTGTGTATACACACTATATGTATATAATTTTATATATATTATATATATATATATATATATATATATATATACACCAGCAAATACAAAGTCAGCTGAAAAATATAGGAATCCGAGAGCCAGACAGAAGGCACACAAGGCAACGAAACCGGCACCACCATTGGAAAACGAATCGGAACCACCTATATGCGAAAACAATAGAGAAAAAATAAAAATAATCCAAGCCAACATTCAGCGCCTTAAATCAAATAATTCTCCGGACAAAGTTCTATACCTGAAAGGACTCATGCAAGAAGCCGTAGCAGACTTGCATGCCTCACGGAAACTCACCTAAAGGATTGCCGGGCGAACTGTGAAAACTGTGAATTCTGTGTTGACAAAAAAGTAATGAAAATTGACAACTATAACATATTCCGACCCGACAGAACAGTGAGACGTAAAGGAGGATGTGCTATTTACACACGCGAAAGGCATATAAATGACTATAAGTACCTCAAACAGCTACGTAGAATGTGTAGCAGAAAAAGTTGAAAATTAAATATGGTACTAATTGTAATGTACAGACCCCCAAACACGCCAACCTCAAAATTTTCAGATTCCATTACAGAGGTAAGAAACTGGGTAAAAGATCTACACTCTTCAACCCCAAATATTTTTCTCTGTGGTGATTTTAATTTCCTACTCATGAAATATAAAAGGAGAGGAAAAAATATATGTATACACCAGGACAAGGGGGGAACACGGGAAGACCAGGAGCAGGTAAAACTGCTACTAGCTTTACCTGATGAATTTATGTTAACACAAGAAATAACAGAAAATACAAGAAAAACCAACTGTCTAGATTTGGTGTTCACAAACAACAGCAACGTAATTGATAATGTAGAAATATCCCCAATTATAATATCGGACCACAACATTATTGAAATAACAACCAATATAAAAGCAACAGGAAAGGAAAGAACACGAACAAAAGAAAGAAGCAAATTCGAAATTTTTTATTTTCACTCCAAAGCTATAAACTTGGAAGATGTTGCATCCAGCATAGAAGTAATAGATTGCAAAACCATTTTCGAGGCCAAGACAACGGAAGAGATGCTAATGACTTTAGAGGAGAAGACGCTGGAAATTGTGGAAAGACATCCCAAAAGCAGGCAAGAAAAGCAGGTTCGAGAGACAAAAGAGAAAAGAGGTCATTGTTCCGAAAGAGAAAAAGAGTGACTGCAAAACTAAGTAACTGTAAAGATAACAACATCAGGAAAATATTAAATGATAAACTGCAGAGGAACTAATTGAGACGCATACAGAAAAAGAAGAAGACGACGCAATAGAAGCGATAAAGGTTAACGCAAAGTACTTCTATAATTTTGCAAAAAGGAATTCGAAAAAACATGCGACTATCGGACCTCTGAAAAACGAGAACAGTGCTTTATCTGATGATCTAACAGAAGTATCTGAAATATTAAGAGCTCAGTACGAATCATTTTTCGGTATCCCAAAAACTGACAAACTGATATACGATAGAAACGCGTTCTTTGAAGAAGAACTACAAATGGAAAGTATAACGGACTTCGCAATCGGAATGCCATTTCTGAGCCCCGACATTGGATATGGAGACGATCACTAGACACGGGAGAAATACCGGGCATCGCATCCTGAAGAGCGTGAACATAGTCCTCATATATAAAGGAGGAGATCGATCCGAGGCCAAAAACTATAGGCCAGTGTCGCTTACATCTCATCTCACTAAAATATTTGAAAGAATAGTTAGACAGAAAATCTGACTCTTTGGAAACTCAGAAAAAATTCAATGATAACCAACATGGGTTTCGGTTTAGGCAGATCATGCCTATCACAACTAATGGAACACTACGACAACATTATTGATGCACTTGAAAGTAATGAAAACTATGATGTAATATACACAGACTTTCCCAAAGCGTTCGACAAGTGCGACCATGGCATCTTAATACATAAACTGAAATATATGGGAATAACAGGAGACGTAGGGAAATGGATATATAATTTCCTTAGTGAGCAGCGTCAAGTCTTTACAGTAGAAGGAGTATCTTCAGCAGAATCAGAGGTCCTCAGCTCAGTACCACAATGAGCAGTATTAGCTCCAGTACTCTTCATAATCATGTTATCTGACATAGATGTGGACGTTACCAGAGACAGCACAGTAACATCCTTTGCAGATGACACAAAGATTAGTAGAAAAATAAGAAACCCAGAAGATATAGGATATCTACAAACCGACATGAACAGAATCTACAAGTGGACGGAAGACAACAATATGAAGTTTAACACTGAGAAATTTCAGCTGTTACTTAAAAAGAGAAGACCTAAAATCCATGGAATATTATGTCCCAAGTGGACAGGAAATTCAGAGAAATTCTAGAGCAAAAGATTTAGGGGTTGTAATAACTGATGATGCGAAATTTGAAACACAAAATAAGATAGCAGTAAACAGAGCAAAGAGAATAACTGGGCAGAAGGGATAGGAAAATAATGATTCCTCTACTGAAAACACTGATCAGACCCAAAGTGAAATACTGCTCGGTCCTAACATCCCCATATAAAAAAAGAAGACATTAGACAGCTAGAAGGGATTCAGAGAAGCCTCACAGCCAAGATCAAGGGGTGCAAAGAATTAAATTACTGGGAAAGGTTACGCGAACTGAACCTATATTCACTGGAAAGGAGAAGGAGATACACCATCATTTACACTTAGAAAATAATGGAGAAACTAGTCCCTAATCTTACTCTGAACCTTGTAACTCCCCAAACAACGGTGGAAAGTAGAAAAGGAAGACTGTGTCGTGTTACCAAATTAAAGGCGAGACAGAGAACATCCTTAACCCTGAAAAAATATAGTTTTGTTGTGAGAGGACCAAAATTGTTTAATCAGATGCCCAAAGACCTAAGGAACACGAATGGTGTTGCAGTGGACATCTTTAAAAGAAGATTAGACGCCTGGCTCAGAACAATTCCCGATGAGCCGGGCGTACCTGTCTATGTGAGGTGGAGAGTACAAGAAACCAACTCACTACTTCACCAGGCCAACTCGAGAAGAGGGGCAACAAGCCTGACCTTCATGAAATGAGGAATCATCGCACGGAACCTTTGAAAGGTTGAAAGGAAAGGAAAGGGATATATATATATATATATATATATATATATATATATATATATACCGCCATAAACAGGAATGTTCGTAAAGCCTTCAAGTGTAGTACCTAAATGGGCTTTTTGTAACTTTAACATTCACAGTAATAAACGGTTTTTAACATTAACCAAAAAGGTTCCCATTTTCGTATAACTTTTTTGGTCCAGGTCCAAAAGAGAGCCAGTAAGTTCTCAGTTTGTGCCTATGTGGTCACCAATTTGGAACCATTCCTTAACCTATTTTGCCATGTAATACGAAACCAAATGGGCTGAAATTTTCATGTTATATTATCTTGAACTTCACTGCTTATATACTGTATATATATATATATATATATATATATATTATATATATATATTATATATATGATATATATCACATACCACACACACACATATATATATATATATGTATACACACACACACACACACACACACACACACACACACACACACATATTATATATATATATATATATATATAATATATAATATATAATATATATTATATATATATATATATATATATATATATATATATATATATATATTATATAATATATATATTATATATATATAATATATATATATAGATATATATATATATTAGGGTGGCCCTTAGTTGTATGTGATTTTCTGAAATGAAATATTTTTCATCTCCAACCTCCAAAGTTGTTCTAATCCATGTAAAAATGCTCTGGGTAAAAAATTTCAGCTCAATCAGACAATATTAAGATGGCCCCCAAAGGCCCTAAAGTTTCAGATTTTAACAATATTGATATTTTTTCATATAAAACCGTTTTTATCTTCTTTACATTGTTTTATTCGAAAGAAATATAGAATATGATCGAAAGAGAATTGAATTTACAATAAATTTAGTTATAACCATTATTTACTTAAAACCAAAATTGGACGAGATATTCACAGAAATTGAAAAGTATCATAAGTGCGTAAAAAAACCGCTTCTGGAAGGTTCTAGAAAGTTCTGCGCCTGCGGCCTATATAAGCGGCGTAATTATTTGTTGTAAATAAAATTGACTTTCGATTATGCTTTGTGATTATTTTCCCAAACAAAGTTTGCAAATGAATTATAAAGGTTTTATATTAGAAATACTAATTATCGGTGAATTTTGAAACTTTAGGGCCTTTGGGGGGGGGCCACCTTAATATAGCCCAATTGAGCTGAAATTTTGCACAGAGCACTTTTTTATATATTGGAAGAAGATTAGGGGTTGGGAGCAAGTAATTTCAAAAGTTGAAAAATAAGGGCCACCCTAATATATATATTTGTAAAGTTTGTTAAAAACGTATCCGGATAGATGCGATTATAGACAGAATATGGTACTTACAGGGTTTGCGGCTTAATCTCCCTCAAAGAATGCTCCTTCTGAAGCCACACACTTTGTCCAACGATCCTGTCACTTTTGAAAACATTTTTCGAAAGCACTTTTCGGAATGACCAAAACCTGCTCCGTCGAATTTATTTTAATGGTCTCAACATCATCGAATCGGTGTCCTTCGGAAACAAAAAAGTCTCATAGTGCCAAATCCGGCGAATATGGAGGCTGCTGTACTTGGGGGATAGCGTTTTTGGCCAAAAATTACTTGACAAGTTGCGACGAGTGAGATGGCGCGTTATCGTGATGAAGCAGCCAGTTTCCGGGCTCCCACTTCTGCGGCCGTTTCCTCCGAACTGCTTCATGTAGACGTCTCAAAACTTCAATGTAAAATGCCTTGTTGATGGTTTGTCCCTGTGGAGCATATTCATGGTTCAAAACACTTTCACAGTAAAAAAATCAGTACTCTCCATCGTAAGAAATCGCCGCGAAACAAAACACATTTAACTTTATCGGCTCACCACAGTGGACTGACGCTACACAATAAAGTGCAACTCCATTAGCCAACTTGTCTCGACATGTAGAGACATGTTTAGCACAGTTACAACTCCAAGCGTGACCTTGTTGTAAAAGTAAAGACCCTGACCGGATACTTTTTGAACAGACCTCGTATATACTCTCTTTCTCTCTCTCTGTCTCTCTCTCGCTCGCTATATATATATATATATATATATGGAAGCACGTTTTCGGTGATGTTAAAATATATTCATATTCAGGAAGTAATTCATTCTCTAATAGTCTTTTTAATAGATAATTAAGGCTAATTATCTCTAATTACCTAAATTTTTTCTGGATTTTAATTAATATAAAAATAAAATAAAAAATACCTAAATTATTTCAAATCTAACTTCATATATATATATATATATATATCTATATATATATATATATATATATATATATATATATATATATATATATATAGATATATATATATATATATATATATATACAGTATAATTTAGGGTGATTCAAAAAATCAAATTTTTTTTTTTAATTGTTCAACCTGTATTTTTGTTCCCTATGACAAAAAAGTAGTGTATGCCAAATTTGGTGAATTTTAAATAAAATTTACTATGTGCTACCAGGCGTCAAAGTTTCCCTTTTTTCAATTTGTTTGTTTTTACAACTTATGATTTTATGTTTAATTGTTTATATTTCAGAATTTTTAATTAATGGTTTATATACACTAGCTTGCTTTTAATTGTTGTTTGGAACTCGTGATTTTGATACCAATTAATCGATTATGGAAGCTAGGCCTAACTCACCATCACCTAGTTGCTCAGTTGGGAGAAGTTCTACAAGAAAAGAAACTGAAATATGGCTAATTGGGCAGCCCTGTGCAGTACTAAAACATCCGTATTACCATCAGAGAAGGAAATGATGGCCCTCTTCATGCACTACAGAAATATTAAAAAGCAAGGCATTAGAGACTCATGCTACTCTACTGCGGATGATGTGCTAGCAGTTTGGAAAAAACAGGAATACCAGCAAAACAGAGTACATGTAGTAGATAAAATTCAAGGAATACTGAAGAATGGCAGCTGCTTAAGAAAAACAAAGCAAACAAATTGAAAAGATCACAAAATTTAAATAATAAAGAAGAAAAATGGAAAGATAAACTGGAAAACTTATTTGACATTGCTCATGAGAATGCTATGCAGCTTATAAAAATAGAAGATGATAAGAAATTCTTGAAAATGCAACGTGAGAAAGGACGTCATGGAAAAATGGGTACCATTGATAAGCCTGTTGCTAAAAAAGAGCAAAGAGCAGCAGAAAAGCAACATTATGAAAAGAGGAAAGCAGAAGAAGAGCTCAAAAGAAAGAAGAATGAAGAGGCTGTCATACTCACCAGTACATCATCAGAATCAGAGGAGAGTAAAAGTGATGACTCTGGTTTCTGTGCTGCACAACCTTCAACATGGAAAAGTAAGGTAGGCAAACGTAGAAAATTGTTTGATGATAAATTATTAGGAAGTCTTGATGTTGCAAAATTGAGTGACAGAAATGCGTCTCTAGTTTTAATGCCAACAATCAGACATCGCTTGAATGGGGCATCTGTGAACAAATAAAATGCATGTGTTTCGATACAACGGCAGCCAATACTGGTCCTAGAAATGGTGCAGCTATTCTTCTAGAACAAAAATTCGACAGCGATTTATTGTGGCTGGTATGTCGACACCACATATTTGAAATTATGCTGGAAGCTGTTGTTTCAAAGTCTTTATCGCCATCTTCTGGCCCAGATATAGTCCTTTTTAAGAAGTTCAGAGAAAAATGGTCAAGCATTAATAAGGAGGACTACGAAACAGTATTATCAGATCCAGATAGCTATGAAAATATTCATGACGTCAAAGATGACATAATTATATTTGCAGCAAATCAACTAGACACATTCCAACCAAGAGACGATTACCTAGAACTATTGCAGTTAACAATTATTTTTTTTGGAGGTGAACCAAAAGGTGGAATCAAATTTAAACATCCAGCGGGACTTGATCGGGCTAGGTGGATGGCCAAAATTACATATTCATTAAAATTTTTTGTTCAAATCTCAGTTCAAAATTTCAGTAAAAGACAAAAAAGGACTAAAAGACATCTGTCTATTTGCTACTCGGTTATATGTAAAGGCATGGTTTACAGCTCCTGTGCCATTTGCGCTCCTCGTCTTAATCTGGAATTATTACAGAATCTTGTAGTCTACAAACAAATAAATGACACAATTGCATTTGTTGCTATTAAAAAACTGTTAGGTTACCTCTGGTACCTATCAGAAGAATTGGTAGCGTTGGCCTTTTATGATGATGAAGTGCCTACTGAAACAAAAAACAAAATGGTAAAGGCCTTGCAAATACAAAAAACTCTTCCTGCAAAACGGCTTTTCTAGATCCTGCACTTATTCTACGAAGAAATTAGAAGATTTTATCACATCAAATACTCAAAGATTCTTTACAATAACAGAATTTAGCTCAAAATTTTTACTCAAAGATGCTAAAGAATGGCATAATGATGAAGAGTTTAACTCCGCTAAGAAATCTATCAAACAGTGGAAAGTCGTGAATGATATAGCGGAAAGAGGAGTAAAATTAATGGATGAATATAATAAAATACTAACACATGACGAAGATCAAAAACAATTCTTGCTACAAGTAGTGAAAAACTACAGGGCTGTTTACCCTGATAGAAAAAAAGAAACATTGATGAAATAAGGACAGCTAATGTCTCAAATATCATGCTAGTTTAATTATGCATGCTTGTGGTTATGGTAGGACCTACGGGGGAGCTTTCCACATTAAAAAAAAGCACTGCGCCTTGTACTGTACCTCCTGGGTGGTGTGGAAAAATTTGACAATTTGAGTCGTTCTGTCAATTTTTAATTGCTGGTAGCAACCCTTAAAAATTAAAAATTTGCTAAAATATTGTAGGATAGTTATTTTTATGCTGAAATGAACCATTTAAAGGGTTGAACACATTAAAATATAAAAAAAATTTTTTTACCCCCATATTTGAATCACCCTAAATATATATATATATATTGCGGTACAGTTTTATATGTTGCGATACAGTTTAGACATATGCAACGAATTTCTTCAAATTCAAAAGAAAACTCGTTCAAGTTGATATCGCGCGATAATTATGAAGTTCTTCTATTCAGATCAAATTATTTTGTATAAAATTTTACGCGTGGTTTTAGGATATCTTATACCATTTTGTTGTTGTTGTTGTTTTTCTAAAGTAAATGTTAACCCTGCTATTTGGTTTACTAATTTAATTTGTGTTAACATGCAGTAGTATAGTATAAAAATGTATGAGTGCAATGTTGCATAGTATTGCATAATGCTGCGAGAGTGACAACCTCACCCCCTTTTGTTGCAAGAGTGCCCCCCCAACCCCCCTTTGTTACCAACCCTCAACCCCCCCGCCCCCCTTCGTCACTAAGCCCCGCCCCTCGTTGCCAAGGCACCCCCTTCGTTGCCAGCCCCTAAATGTGACAGCAAGGGGTATGCAACCTGGAGTTATCCCCCAAGCTGATCCCCCCAAAGGGAAGTACCGACCTTTGTTGCCAAACCCAAAATGGGATTGCAAAGGGCATGCAACTTGGAGGCGGAGTTCTTCCCCAAACGGCCATACCTAACCTACGAGGCCTCTACGGGAGGGAAGGGGTTTCCTCACCACCCAAAGGACCAGAAAGAGAAAGGACCAGAGATCCTTGCTCGGCTGGGAGCCGAGCTTGTATGACTCCGTCGTCCGCCTCCCGCTCTTTTATAGACCTCTAATCCGCCAGTTGGCTGAGTTGCCAGATAGCGCCATGTATTTAATTCATCAGCCAATAGAAGGCTGAGTTGCCAGTTTGTGCTACATATTTAATTAAACCATATATTAATCATCCAATAGAAGACTGAGTTGCCAGATAGCAATATTTATTAAATTAATTCATATATTATTCAGCCATGTGGTTGCTAAATACCACCATATATTTATATGATGATAGTTGTCAGATACTTCCATTTATTTTAATTCGTTACCACAACAGATGAATCTTCTCCTTAATTCCAACAATTTACTTTAAAAGAAATTCTTTTATTAAATAAATAATTATAATTTAAACACACGCTCTTTACACAACTAAAATAATTCAATTATTACATAATTCCTATTTTTATTATTATTATTAATATCGCAATTCACGCTAAATCACGAGTAACAGTGGGAAAGGAAGCGCTTGTATATATATATATATATAAACGAATGAACAACTCGTGCACACACACACACACACACACACACACAATATATATATATGTAAAAAGTGAACAATGAACAATTCCTACACCATCATTATATGGATTCATTGTCTTCATGAGTACTTATGTTCTTATAGTTTTATGTTGAATGTTCATTTTTACATAAGAAACCAAAAATCGCCTAAGCGAGTTTTGGATAGAATTTCGATTTATACTTCTTTATTCATTACTGTATTTCTCTAATTCATCTTTTCTAATAATGACTTATACACTATGACGTCACAAAATAACTTTGTTCTCTTTACGTTTCCCATACTTTGTACACTGAATCACGTTCTTAGTATTTGGACATCTTCTCTTCCGTATTCAACGTATGGTAAATTCTTTAGTAATAATGTTGTGGTGTTATGTAGTATAAATATCATTATTCAACCATACTCATTATTCAACCATACTCATTCTTACATTCATGTTCTTTCTTGACCGCTATCCTTTATTAATTTTATTACTTATTCATTCATCTACCTATTGTCTACTTATGCCCTATCAACTTATCAGTCTATGTTTACTCGTGTCTATATTACGCACACAACCTATTGTGTGACGAATGATATGTGTACACTACTGTGTGCAGTCGTACATGTCTATTGACGATCATGATTACGTACATGTATTCTTTTTACGTTTTATTTTCTTTTATTATTTCACCTCTCGCAAGTTGTTTATTATTGCTGAGACGAAGGTTCGAATTCCGATTACGTCGTCAAAAGCGAGCCTCTGAATTCGAATTCTTCTCTCTTGCCTCTGCTACCAATTTATAACGTTAAGATGTGATGTTTATTATTATAATATACCATATTGTTCTCTGCCAGGCTACTGGTTATTATCTACTTAGGCACATAGTTATCCACGTTCTCATTACCTGTACTTACTACTTCTACCTAATTGTCATTCAAATTCCGTTACTTATGTGTTACGTTATCATTAATGTCCGTGTACTTTCAAATGAAAAGTACACCGTATTGTTTCTCCGCTTTCCTCATCGCTGGCTAATTAGACTTTCAAACTATAATAACCAACCATTCTTCTAATAATATTTGACATAATTTGGCGTAATTATTGTTAACTATAATATATAACATTGTTGTTAATCCCCTGTAAATTATAGAACAACGGAGAACTCTCCATTATTTAAATTGTATTACCTATTCAGATTACTTCAGTATTAAATATGTCAATTAACAAATTGCCAAAATTGTAATTAACTGTAATACTTTAATTTAATATAACGTAATGTACTTTAATGAAACTGTAATTAATAATAACTTGTAATGTACTTCATTGAAACTGTAATTAAATGTAATGATTTAATTTATAATGTAAGAATGTACTTTAATAGAACTGTAATGAACAATCATAAGCGAATGTGAAGTAATCCATAATTGTAATCGTAATTGTAATGAACCAAAATTAATACGTACTCAGTCGTGTACTTAATTTGTACTTATGTGTACTATTACGAAATGATATCGCCTTCATAAATGTAGACTCGGCGAAAAATACAAATTAGTTTTTATTTTTATTTTTAATTATTTTTAGTTAAAATCTTTCAAAACATCTGATCATGTGTTTAAAAGGGGGGAAATTTAACCTTCAACTGTCCTCCCCCAAAACATTTAAGTTTATATTATACATGTACTTGTAAAATTAGAGCACTTCTTCATTGCACTTCTTCATTAGACTTCTTCATCCAGTCACTTCATATTAGCACCTCATTAGGACTCCTTTGTTAGCAGCATTGCTGCGAGGAGGGGGCAGAGGCCCCTTGCCTCCTTAACTTTTTAGATTCCGGCCTGAGCCATGGTCGAAAGAGGTTGAACCTCTACCCCTGTAAATTCAGAGCAGTACCTGTATATTTTTAAGAAGTAAATTTCAGTAAAAGAAGTTTTTATCTTTTTCCTTCGAGCCTTGTTCTCTTCAGGAACTCAGTCAGTTAAGTCGACAAGTTATAAAAGAAAAGTCGATAATTTTAGTATCAGAGAAAGTATCAGAGTATTATAAAAAGAGAAGAATTAATAAGCGAGAGAAAGAGACAACCCAAGCACCATAGAAGATATTGGCATAACAGTCTGGCGAGTCTGTAGCCAAGAGTTTAACAGAGTGGCGGCCGAAAAGAATTAGAATGTTATAGAAGAAATATCCGTTGCTTGCCTCCTAACTAGAACCCCCGTCGATCCGAACCGACTCAGGGCCATAGACGGAGGGGTCTAAAAGTCTGGCGACCCTATAGCCAGGATAAGAAGAAGAAGAAGATATGGGGTTAACAAACTGGCGACCCTTTACCAGGATAAGAAAAAGATTTTTAGAAGAAGATTTGTAGAAGAAGATTTGTAGAAGAAGATTTTTAGAAGATTTTAACAAGAAGATTATTTTAAGAAGAAGAAGATTTTAAGAAGAGGCCACTCTTTGGCCAAGATAGAAATTACCCTGCATCAGGATAAAACCATTTGACCGGCGTGTCACGACTTCTAGTTCGTAACATCCACCCTTGAACCGGTGTGTCACGACTCCAAGTTCTCCACGCCTAGTTTCATCCAAGAAGAAGTAGCCAGCAAGACGTCTTCAGGACACGTCTCAAGGAAATTTTGTTAAGTACAGAGTTGTTTTTTGTTTAAGAAATTTATAAACATTTGAAAAGTCACTATTATTAAGAGTTAATAATGAGTATCAAGCCAGAATTTAACACAAAACACAGTGAACATTCCATACACCAGTGATACATTTGTTTTTATTGAAACAGTAATTTCAAGAGAGTTAATTTCAAAGAGAGTTAATTTCAAAGAGAGTTAATTTCAAAGAGAGTTAATTTCAAGAGAGTTAATTTCAAGAGAGTTAATTTCAAGAGTTAATTTCAAGAGTTATTTTCACTGTTATATTCAGTATAGAATAATTTTATTTTATGTACCTTCCCGTACATTAGAGTGAAATGTTGTTTACATTTTATATTTTTGTTTGCAAATTTTTTTCAAATTATTGAATTGAATTGACTTGCAAATTAAGAAAGAGAGAGAGTTTACAGAGTTTACAGAGAGTTTACAGAGAGTTTATAGATTTATAAAGATACTTGAAGTAATTTTGAAGTCATTTTTTTGAAGTCATTTTGTTTTAAGTCATTTTTGAAGTCAGTTTTTGAAGTCAGAAGGTTGCACCAAGAGGGTCAACCAAAACAGAGGTTAATCGTCTCCACTTGAATAGAGATCAAGTGCAGTCATTTTCCATTTTCAGTTAATTTCAAGTTAGTTTCAGAATACTTGATAAGAGGTCAAGTCAGAAGGTTGCGCCAAGACGGGCAACCGCCCCAGAGATTTATAGAAATACTTGATAGAGTTCAAGTCAGAGAGTTTTATTTGAAGTCAGAGAGTTTTATTTGAAGTTATTTTTCAAGTCGAAGTTATTTTTCAAGTCAAAGTTAGTTTTTAAGTCGAAGTTAGTTTTCAAGTCCCAAGTTTTCAATGCAGTCAATTGAATTCAACCTTTTTTTGTTGTTCAAGAGAATTTAATTCAACTTTTTTTTTGTTGTAAAAGAGAATTAAATTCAACCTGAATTGACCCGTTTGTGTCCTTAGTTTAACTCTTTTTTTTGTTTGTGAGAAGGAAATTGACCGATTTGTCTTCTTTTTCATGCATTGTTACGTATATAAATATATAGTCATGTAATTTATTATTTGTAACAAAACCGTTTTTACAATTGTTTGTAATGACTTTGATAATCATTGTAATGTATACGTGATAATAATAGTTGTGTAATAATTAATTAATCGATCTTGTCCCAATGACTCCTTTTAAATTACTATGCTGAGGAACATGCCGTCCCTCCGTTTTGTTTCAACTTTTTTTTAATTTTTGTTCTAAGTAGTGTGACAAGCAATCTTTTTTAAAGAGCAAAGTGCTCACGAAAGACTTATTGTCAATATCAGACTTATATCCCCCGCTTAGTCACTCAATTCCCCCGAATGTAGTACTCAAACTTTTTATTTTATTTTATTTTAACACCCCCAACCCCAGTTCTCGCTCATGCATTTATACAGTTAATTTAACAATCCTCTCAGCTAATCTGTCTCTCGAAATTATCAGATACACACTTTGTACCCAATAAACATAAATACACATTTGACCAAAGGTCTATACATCATCCATTACATAATTCGATTTTTTACCTACAATAGTCAATAAAATTAGTTACGAATTGTACTATCATGGTAACCTTGAAAATCCATGAACTTTAAAATGTATATTTTTCCCTTTTACCTATTCATTATGAACATAATTTATCCCAAAAAAAATAATAAAATTTTGGTAAAATTTTTTAACCATATCAATGTTTGTCTAACTTAATTGTTTGTCTAAATTAAAGTTTTAACCTTTGAATTCTTTTATATTATATAATAACTCACTTGTTCTGTATAAAAATTTGTAATGTAAAGAAAAAAATTCGTCATCATCTAATTTTAATTCATTAGAAGTTATTTTCTCAATTGTATTGTATTAATTGTATTATTATTGTATTAATACCATTTTAAGGGGGGAAATACTGTAAAAAGTGAACAATGAACAATTCCTACACCATCATTATATGGATTCATTGTCTTCATGCAGTACTTATGTTCTTATAGTTTTATGTTGAATGTTCATTTTTACATAAGAAACCAAAAATCGCCTAAGCGAGTTTTGGATAGAATTTCGATTTATACTTCTTTATTCATTACTGTATTTCTCTAATTCATCTTTTCTAATAATGACTTATACACTATGACGTCACAAAATAACTTTGTTCTCTTTACGTTTCCCATACTTTGTACACTGAATCACGTTCTTAGTATTTGGACATCTTCTCTTCCGTATTCAACGTATGGTAAATTCTTTAGTAATAATGTTGTGGTGTTATGTAGTATAAATATCATTATTCAACCATACTCATTATTCAACCATACTCATTCTTACATTCATGTTCTTTCTTGACCGCTATCCTTTATTAATTTTATTACTTATTCATTCATCTACCTATTGTCTACTTATGCCCTATCAACTTATCAGTCTATGTTTACTCGTGTCTATATTACGCACACAACCTATTGTGTGACGAATGATATGTGTACACTACTGTGTGCAGTCGTACATGTCTATTGACGATCATGATTACGTACATGTATTCTTTTTACGTTTTATTTTCTTTTATTATTTCACCTCTCGCAAGTTGTTTATTATTGCTGAGACGAAGGTTCGAATTCCGATTACGTCGTCAAAAGCGAGCCTCTGAATTCGAATTCTTCTCTCTTGCCTCTGCTACCAATTTATAACGTTAAGATGTGATGTTATATTATTATAATATACCATATTGTTCTCTGCCAGGCTACTGGTTATTATCTACTTAGGCACATAGTTATCCACGTTCTCATTACCTGTACTTACTACTTCTACCTAATTGTCATTCAAATTCCGTTACTTATGTGTTACGTTATCATTAATGTCCGTGTACTTTCAAATGAAAAGTACACCGTATTGTTTCTCCGCTTTCCTCATCGCTGGCTAATTAGACTTTCAAACTATAATAACCAACCATTCTTCTAATAATATTTGACATAATTTGGCGTAATTATTGTTAACTATAAATATATAACATTGTTGTTAATCCCCTGTAAATTATAGAACAACGGAGAACTCTCCATTATTTAAATTGTATTACCTATTCAGATTACTTCAGTATTAAATATGTCAATTAACAAATTGCCAAAATTGTAATTAACTGTAATACTTTAATTTAATATAACGTAATGTACTTTAATGAAACTGTAATTAATAATAACTTGTAATGTACTTCATTGAAACTGTAATTAAATGTAATGATTTAATTTATAATGTAAGAATGTACTTTAATAGAACTGTAATGAACAATCATAAGCGAATGTGAAGTAATCCATAATTGTAATCGTAATTGTAATGAACCAAAATTAATACGTACTCAGTCGTGTACTTAATTTGTACTTATGTGTACTATTACGAAATGATATCGCCTTCATAAATGTAGACGGCGAAAAATACAAATTAGTTTTTATTTTTATTTTTTTTATTATTTTTAGTTAAAATCTTTCAAAACATCTGATCATGTGTTTAAAAAGGGGGGAAATTTAACCTTCAACTGTCCTCCCCCAAAACATTTAAGTTTATATTATACATGTACTTGTAAAATTAGAGCACTTCTTCATTGCACTTCTTCATTAGACTTCTTCATCCGGTCACTTCATATTAGCACTTCATTAGGACTCCTTTGTTAGCAGCCTTGCTGCGAGGAGGGGGCAGAGGCCCCTTGCCTCCTTAACTTTTTAGATTCCGGCCTGAGCCATGGTCGAAAGAGGTCGAACCTCTACCCCTGTAAATTCAGAGCAGTACCTGTATATTTTTAAGAAGTAAATTTCAGTAAAAGAAGTTTTTATCTTTTTCCTTCGAGCCTTGTTCTCTTCAGGATCTCAGTCAGTTAAGTCGACAAGTTATAAAATAAAAGTCGATAATTTTAGTATCAGAGAAAGTATCAGAGTATTATAAGCACACCGGACAAAAAATTAGTCACCCCTAATAGCACCGATAGTAGGAAGTTCAAGGTCACACAGAGGGCGCTGATGTAGCATTGGTAAGTGACAAGTAGCGGTGACGTAGCACACAGGATCAGATCTGTTTCGTGAGGTGGTGAAGAACAAAATGTGTGTTGGATATAGTCTGCAAAATGGGTCGTGAGGCAGACGTTACTCAGTGGCAAAAAGGAGCCATCGTGTTTGGCAGAGCCCACGGACACAAAATGTCTGAAGTAGCCTAATTTGTTGGTGTGTCAACGCGGACTGTCCAGCGAGTTTACAAAGAGTGGTGTAGTTCGCAATCAACTGAAAATCGACGGCGTAACTGTGGCCGGAAAACAATTCTCGACAATAGGGGCCGCCGCCATGTTTCTCGTCTAGTAACTGCAAATCGTTTTCAAACCAGAGAACAATTGCTCCAAGAAACCAATGAGGTTCTCCAGCGACCAATTTCCGAACGGACATTGCGACGAGAACTGCATGCGATGGACATCTGGAGCAGGGTACCACGGAAGAGGCCGCTGTTAACAGCAAGTCACAAATTGGCACGTTATAAATGGGCTCAGAGGCACAAAAACTGGACTGCGGCAGATTGGAAACGTGTAATTTGGTCCGATGAGTCCCGTTTTTGTTTGTTCTCCAATGATGGGAGGCGACGAGTACATCGCAGGTCCAATGAAGCCTTTAATCCTGAATGCGTCGAAGGTGTTGTTCAGGCTGGAAACAGAAAGTGAAGCGCAGGAATAGACACCCACGGACTCTGGCGGAACTTCGGGACCGGCTGATGAACGAGTGGCAGCAAATCGATGTTCAGTACATGCACAACCTCGTAGAGTCTCTGCCTCGCCGGATTCGTGCGGTTATCAAGGCCAGAGGCGCCGTCACACGTTATTAGGTACATTCTGAGAGGGGTACTAATTTTTTGTCCGGTGTGCTTAAAAAGAGAAGAATTAATAAGCGAGAGAAAGAGACAACCCAAGCACCGTAGAAGATATTGGCATAACAGTCTGGCGAGTCTGTAGCCAAGAGTTTAACAGAGTGGCGACCGAAAAGAATTAGAATGTTATAGAAGAAATATCCGTTGCTTGCCTCCTAACTAGAACCCCCGTCGATCCGAACCACCCCAGTGCCATAGACGGAGGGGTTAACATATATATATAAATAATAATTTTATTTTCACAGTTAATTAGAAATAACATTCTGTGAATTTTCAAGTTCATTTAAGAAGAAAAGAAATATATACAGAGACATGCAAGTAGATAGACACCCTTAATTTTATGGTAAAATGTATGCATCCAAATTTTTTTGCCATTATTATGACTAATATTCGTTTCCTTTTTTTAGATTGTAATATACCCATCCTAGAACATGCCTCGAACACAAGATATAGCTGCACGTCCATAATAACCAAGCTGATGAGGATAGTTTACTGCTGTTCTTGGGCTAATTTTGAGTTTTTCTGCCACTTCTGAAGCTTTTAAACGAGGGTTGTTCTCAACAGATCTTCGAACAAAACGAAGACATCTGTCAGAAGGCCCAGGTCGACCAGATCGTGATTCAATTGATGTTTTGCCCTTTTCTTTAAATTGGACTATTATTCTGTTAACAGTAGAAAGGGGTATTCCGAGATTCCTAGCTATTTGTCGCTGGGACAGTCCACCCTCAGATTGACCAACAATCCGTCCTCGTTGAAAGTCAGAAATTTCTTTGGAATCTTGTGTTCGAGGCATTTTCTAGGATGGGTATATTACAATCTCAAAAAAGGAAACGAATATTAGTCATAATAATGGCAAAAAAATTTGGATGCATACATTTTACCATAAAATTAAGGGTGTCTATTTACTTCTTGCATGACTGTAATAAATGAGCACTTTGTGTGTGGGTAAATTTCAATTCAAAAAGAAAATTTGTCACGTAAAATCTAAACGTATTTACTGGAATTCTATCTCCAGAAATTTTTAATTAACTTTCGCCAACGGTTACAACAAGCAAAATTAGAAATTTTTTATTAAAAAATGCTTAATAATTATTAATTTCTCTATTTCAAACCACATGTACATTGAATTTCTTAGAATTCTCTACTATATATATATATATATATATATATATATATATATATATATATATATATATTATACTACATATTTTTATTACCTGGAAACGCGTTTCAATTTCACGCACAAACTTCTTAAACTTTGCTGTTAGATAAAGCACCGTTACTTCAATACGAAACAGTATTATCAAAAGCAATCTTTTTCGTTAAGAAAATTCAAGTTAGATAGAGAAGAAATCATTAGAAGGACAAATTCCACTATATATATATATGAAAATGAATGAAAATGAAAATGAAAATGAAAAGGTTTATTGGCAGACTATAGTCCATATGACAAATATTATTAATACGATGACAGTTCATGCACTAAGGATAAAAATATATACAATTGATTAGAAATAATACTGCACTGTCGAAGTTAAGTGGAGCTACAGACAGACGTTTTCGTACCAAAAAGTCCATAGCTTAGAGGATAAATGGCAGGACTCATGGATAGCTTGGATGATCGGGTTGGTTGATTTTTTAATTCTTTGCATTAGACTGTGTTGAGCACGTCTTGTTACCTCCGGGAAGCTCGGAACATTGCGGTTGCAAACATTTGCGAAGCTGAGCATCTCGGGGGTAATTTATGTAAGAGTCTAAACGACCTGTTGTACAGCAAATTTAGGGTTCTGCCAGAACCTTTTTTATAATTCACCCAGAGTTGCTGACCGTATATATTACTGCAGAAAGTACGAAAGAGTGTGTCTTTTGCTTCACTTGTACAGAAACGAAAGTTCCTTATGGTCAAATTCGCTTTAGCACACAGGCTTCGAGATTATTTTCTTATATCCGAGTCATCACTCAAGGAGCTGGTAATACTTTGACCCAAATACTTAAACTCTTGTACTCCTCAATTACTTCACCATTCATTTTAAACCTTATATCAGCTGGCTGATTACAGCTTTTAGGATGAAATTGCATAACCTTAGTTTTTGTAACATTAAAAAGAATATCATGTTTCTGCGAATACACTTCGCAGACTTTTAGTAGCCGATCCAGACCTTTAACAGAGGGACTTATTAACACCATATCATCGGCATAAACTAAGTTATTTATCCTTGTGTTATCTATACAACATCCTACTGTTGCCTCATTAAGTGAAGCAATTAATCCGTCAATATACACATTAAACAGCATAGGGGAGAGCAAGGAGCCTTGTCTCACCCCACAAGAGGAGCCAAAACACTCGGATAGTACATTGCCCCACCTAACAGTGAAAGATTGGTGGGAATACCAAAATTTCAATAAATTTAATATGTACATGGGAACTTCCTGTCTTCTAGTTTTGCAAATAAAATATTGTGGTTCACCCTATCATATGCCTTACTTATATCAAGGAAACAGCTATAAATGGTTGAATTACTGTCAATGTATTTAGATATTGTTTCTTTAAGTACATAGATACACAGGTCAGTTGAGTGGGACCTTTTAAAGCCAAACTGATTAGGAGATGTCCATAGGAAATAATTTAATCGGAGTAACAAGAGTTTTTCTAGTAGTTTCGAGAAGCAGGAAGCGACAGCAATAGGCCTGTAATTATTGCTGGACAGAATGTCTCCATACTTATTTTTGACCAGGAGCAAGATATATACCCTCATGAACTCTGCAGGGATATAGCTATGAGCAAGCATGGCTGATAGGAGCAATGATATATGCAGACATACTACGTCATTTGCATATTTTAAGTGCTCATTCGATAAGTCATCTACCCCTGACGCAGAACCAGTCTTTAACTCTTTAATAACCTCTTTACTTCAGAAAATGATATCAAACTATTTTCCCTTGTCCCTCCCACAATCGTTTCGCTGCAATTTATCTTAAGATTATCCCTACTCACACTATTAAGAATGTTAGAGTAGTGGTTTTTCCACAGCTTTGCAATTTCATCCTCCCCCGACACCCCATCGATTGTCGGAGGGAGAACATTTTTGACACCCGTTTGATTCTTAACAAATTTCCAAAATTTGTTATTATCGTTATTTATGCGAGCTTCACAGGCTTTTGATGCTCGAATAGACTCTTCTTCCTGTTTACATCGCCTTATGGCCGCCTTATACTGACCCCGACTTCTACACATATTTATGTATACTGGTCCTAATCTGGGTCTACCATGAAAGCACCACAAATCGTAGGCGTCTTTCGATACCCTCTTCAGGGGGGCAATAAAATCATTCCATCCAGGAATAACCTTAGTATGATAGTTGTAAGATTTAATCAAGGGGCTTCCTGCTTCTCTTAACAGGGATATTATCTTACTATAATACCTATCTATGAGTTTACAGTGAGAATCATTTGAGCAAGGATTATTACAGCCAAGGTGCAAAATTTCTTAATTATTAAAGAGGTGACATGTTCTGTCTTTGTATTCTATTCTCTGCTGCATATTAACATTGGACCAATCGCCGCGATTATTCTTACCTATTGAGTTCTTGTTAAGTCGTGTTGCGCATAAATTCGTAACGTTAATTAATATTTGTAATGGTCTATGATCAGAAAGAAGGAAATCATGCAAAATATGAACTCTAACAATTCGATCCTTTAGATTATTACTAGTGAGACAATGATCAATCCACCTGGTGGTACCATTCATATCGCTAACGTATGTAAAATTACCACTGGCTACCCTTAATACATCTACATCACTTATACTTAAATTGGCCGACTCGCACATGTTACCCAATTCTCCAAAGAATTCCGAGTTCACATATGCGTTAAAGTCCCCCATTATTATACAGTGAGAATATTTGGGGTTATCTGATAATGACTTAATTTTGTACAGCAAATCAATGTATTCGTCTAGATTACTGCCGTTGTTGTATGGTAAATAGCAGTTTACAATTAATATGCAATCATTGTTCACTTGTAATTCAATGCCTAACAACCTTACGTTATCGCTTGTTAAAAATCTTATATGTTTTGACAAATTTTTCGTTAATAAGAAAGCAACACCACCAAAAGGCCTACCGTACATTAATTCATCTGACAAGTCTACTGCTGATGACGCATTGTACATAAAGTCATCATGGATGGTAGAGAGGAATTTTAGCTCTTGCTTAGGTAGCCAGTGCTCCTGCAGGAGTATCAAATTTGCACTGTCGCAGATTTTATGAACATCTACAGTTGAATTCCTCACTGACCTTACATTATATGAGACTATTTTCAACAAGTTATCCGCCATGACTGATAGAAAATTTATTATTAGTAAGATTATTATTATTATACACAGTACAACTTTCAGGCATTACCGTTAGGGCGCCTATTATTGTAATTATTATTATTATTATTATTATTATTATTATTTTGCCTGTTGTCAAATCTCCTGGAAAAGTGAATAAACTCCTTAACAATAATACCGTCGGGCCATTGACTCATATTATACGGGTTGAAATGCACATTTACACCTTTAATTATTACTTTAAAAGAGTTATAATATGGAGATTTCGTGTTTAGTTTATTAACTATCACTATACTGTGTTCACCAATGATTTCTTCTATCATGTATCGAATATCGCTTGCCTCGTTCGAGAGCTGAATTCGCGACACAAATAGGGTGAGATTCTCCATCGGTGGCCTCGCCGCGGAGACCGGTTGAGGAGACCTTTGGGACTGGCGCCTATTAACAGTTATCCACCCGTCCTGCTCCCTCGATCTCCCTGCGGCAGGGTTCGCCTGCCTGGGGATGGGTGGCACAACCTTTGGGGGATAGGAGGCCCCTCCCTTACTCTGTGGCTTGGTGAAGGGTCTGTTAGCGGTGTTTATACCCTGACGGCCGCGCGTGCCTCTCCTTCTTCGGTTGGAGGGGGGAGAACTGCGTACCGAGCGAGGCGTAATCGAACACCTCTCCTCTTACAAAGAGAAGTACAAGCACCGAATTTTATTTTCTATCTTCGTCCATTGTTCGCGCAAGTGTGACCTGAAATGCCCGGGAAAATATATATATATATATATATATATATATATATATATATATATATATATATATATAACCGCAAAAAATCATATTTGAAGAGGACGTACTTAAATTGGAAATGATGTCTGTTATTTTACGGAAATTCATTTTACAACAGTAGAAAGTAGAAAAAATAATACATAATAAACGAATGAGCAATTCGTGCACACACACACACACACACAGACATATATATATATATATATATATATATATATATATATGTCTGTGTGTGTGTGTGTGTGGGTGTGTGTGTGTGTGTGTGTGCACGAATTGCTCATTGTTTATTATGTATTATTTTTCTACTTTCTACTGTTGTAAAATGAATTTCCGTAAAATAACAGACATCATTTCCAATTTAAGTACGTCCTCTTCAAATTTGATTTTTTGCGGTTATATATATATATATATATATATATATATATATATATATATATATATATATATATAAAGTACTGCACTGTGGTTTTAAGTCGCATAATAAGTTATGTTTACATTTGTGATGTCATACTCTAGCGATGTACAAACACTCACACTCTCCTCTCTCGTCTCAGAGCAAACTATAAATATCTCGTGTTACAGTTTCTTTTCCTTTCAGTACTTTAAAACAATATTAACATTAAAAAATTCACTAAACAATTGGTTTAACAAAAGAATTCGTTCCATTAACATATTCTCAAATCTATAAAAAATGAAGTAAGCCTGAAATTTAGATAGGCCAAGAGTAAAGCCTGAATAAAAAGTAACGCCCTTAACAAATAAACTAGTAAAAAATATTAATAACTTTCAGGAAATTTGTATTACCACAACGATTCATCGTCATAATGTAAGCAACATATTGCCAGATACCGCAAAAAACCAAAAGGTGTAATATTTATTATTCAAAACCAAGTG
Source organism: Bathynomus jamesi (assembly GCA_023014485.1). Taxonomy (NCBI): domain Eukaryota; kingdom Metazoa; phylum Arthropoda; class Malacostraca; order Isopoda; family Cirolanidae; genus Bathynomus; species Bathynomus jamesi. The sequence continues at coordinate 1,953,997 of JAJOZX010000096.1, read as the reverse complement.
TTTTAGCAATGAGTAACTTATATTACTTCTTCAGGGTGAACGGTGTAGAGCTCAGCCCTGTAACGGTCAAGTGTTTTGTACCAAAGTTCATGATATTTCGAAGAGTCTAAACTTATTAAATAATCATCAACCTCTAGACCATTCTCACCTTGTTTAGCCCTACACTCGGTAAACCCATCGAACAGAGCGGCGTATGCGTATTCGAGTACCGTATCAAAATAAAGCATAACCCTAACACGCGCGTCTAATATAGGTTTCAGCATGCGTAATCCGACAATTTCAAACATTCTGTCGAGGATGAAACGGTTCCGCGTAGGAACAAGATCGTCATCAGCTGACCATTTCCACATCTCTCGTATATCAATGCATGGTTGTTCATTATTTATACTCAATGTGCAAACAATGGCATATGAGGAGGCTTCACTAATCACATCTCTTATTGTATCTACGTCAGCTGGTATTTTATAACGGTCCTCAGCCCACCTCTCAACCATCACGAAGATTTTATGCATCTCCTCGGCACTTAAATAAATAGCGTTGCGTTTGCACGCAGGCCTCCTGTTCGTTTCAAGCACACAGTTAATGGCGCCGGTTTCTCGCCTGAATACGCGCAATGACTTCGCCACGGAGACGTCGTACGAGGCGTTGAGAATGCTTCTCAAAGGGAGCTCCACCGTATTCATCGAGATGACTATTGCACTTCCACTCGGTGCAAGCTCTGAGATAGCTATGAGTCACATGCATCCTTCGGACGCACCATAATCTAATGAAACGTGTACGACGCTGTGCCAACACAAATAGCTGTATCCCATTATATTTGACAGGTGTTTTTTTCCGGTACAAGATGTATTTTCGGTACAAGGAATAAATATATAATCATACAAAGCACAGTATTAGCAAAATATTAGTACATAACATTTCACGCTAATAACCGAATTTACAACCTGTAACAATTCTATAGCGTGCCAAAAATAACGGACAATTTTCTTAACATTTGCCACACAATCTACTCCAACGATTCCACATCAAAGTACGCTTTACAAGCGAAACAGTTCATGATTTAATTCTAAAAACCCTCACAGTACTTTTGATTAAAAATTTTTTTTGCAAGAATGTATTTATAAAAGGTAATTTACAGCGTAGTAGGCCAGCCCTTTAAGTCAAGCTAGGCTACGTTTTGACAATTTCCAGTTCCGAGAAAAAGATTCTCAAAGCAATTTCTCTCTTTGTGCATATATATTATTAAAAATGTTAATTGTTCATGTGAATATTTTAAACAGAAGCATCAAAGTTAATATAGATCGATTTCAAGTTTTAGTTACCCAATAAACGAGGTTTTCTATGGCTATTTATAAAAGAAAATGGGATTTTGGCACAACTTGCATAATTGTGCATTCTACAATCTGCTTATTGTAATTTTAAATATGTTATTAACGTTATATGCGTCACTATTAAATGTCATTTATATTTTTTTTACTTTCGATTTGATTTTGGATTATGTGTTTCTGCTTTGTAATTTTAATTTTTATTCTTGAACAGTTTTAATTTTGTACTTTAGATTTAGTTTTAGCTCTCCACGTTTATATATTTTTGTCATTTATACATTTTTAGCTTTTATTTATCAGGCATTGAAAGTGCGATAGAGTCCCCCGAAACATCGGATGCAGCCAAATATAATAACTTTTTTGCGCTACGTCATCGTCTTTATCCTAAATATAAAGTTTAATACAGTTCTTAGTACCTCTGTCATTCAATTATTAATCTTATATGTTATAATGTTATAATGTTTCAGACCAACAAAGACCCTAGGATCCACTCATGGCTGGTCTACCTAACTGTGTTCGTAATTGTGTATTGTGTGTGTCCTCCGTGGTGGCGGAGGGGACCTACAATTTTACGTTGAATATGCACATATAAACACATATAAACATTCGTATGATCCCTTTCCAGATAGAATCTGATTCCTAGTCCAGACGTGTTTGGTTTTAGAATTTATAAATCTTAAAAAGATGTAGGAAAACAAGAAACACAAAGGAGAAAATGAATTCCTAACTGATGCATTTACATGCTCAAATATACGTAATAATAATAATAATAATAATAATATCGTTAACAATAGACATATATACTATTCAAGTACTATGGTATCATAGGTGCCAGGCACTATGAGTCACTGTCATCAAATGAATTAGCCACGGCTTACTAACGGGCCTACCAAAATTCCACCAAAGACGTCTCAGAGTCTAGCATCAGACTTTTTAAATCACAAATATACATATAGGCCTACTGTGTGGAACTACCATTTGCAAGCAAGTTAGAGGCCTTAGTGACAGAATGGGTTATCTGACAATCCTTTTCAGATAGTGCAAAACTTCTGAAATAAATGTTAGTTTAAACGTGCACAGTACAGTTTCAGGGAAAAAGTTTGCCATGAAACAAAATTTCTAAAATTACTAATATGTTTCTTTGGATATTTTATTTGTTTTAATAAAATTTTAAAACTTAAAAACAAACCCAATCAATCTTTCAAATGTTTTGCGCGATGATTCCTCATTTCATAAATACAATGCAGTAACAATTGACATTAATTTACCAGCAAAGTAGCGTATTTGCCTACAGTTAATACCGCGTCAGAGTAGATAGCTGATTGATCTCAGTTTTGGTAGGTTACCCCAGATTTTTTTTCTGTATGCCCTATCCAGTACTTGACTGCAGCCTCAAAATAACTGTATCTGCTCTTATTTAGCTATTTGTTAATTGTAGTTAAACAGCGGTGAACAATCCTCAAACAGTAGGCTGTGGCCCTGACAAGCTTGCTGAAGCCAGAAAGTTCTTCATAATTAGTGATTGAACCATTCTTCTCATTTGAACATACAAATCAGCACCAGTGAATATTCTTATGGCTCATTTTTAATAGAAAATATTGTTTCAGGCACTGTCTGTACAGTTTTCAAACACAAGTGACATATTAGGTAAGAAAGAGCAGGAGTTTGGAACAGACTTAATAAAAATAAGTTTAACCCTTTCAGTCACAGTGGGAGCTTAATGTTTCATTAGAAATAATAATATATCGTACTAAAAGACAATTTTTCTACAAATGTTTCTACATGTTTAATATATATTTAGTTTGTTGTCAGGAAAGGAACCCAAAATGCTTGTAATATAAGTTACTCATTACTATTGCTTCAGTTATATAGGCTACTATGGTGATAATAAATAGCTGTATATTAACTAGCTGACTTGAGTGTGACATCTTGCAAGATTTTATTATTAAAAAATGTAGCTCATGACATGGATTGGCTCGAGTGGCTTCATGTTTTCCAAATGTAATGTAATGTAAGAGTAAAGTACATATACATATTGAGAGAATTGTAGGCCATACCATTCAAATTTTTACATTCAGGTAGCTATTATTATTATTATAGATTTCGGGCATGTGTGTGTGTGTGTTGTGTGTGTTTCACACATTAGGATCATTGTTCTTTACAATTTTCTAGTTCATGTATTCATTGTATGAAAATTATAAGTATATTTATTACTTTTGACATGTTCTGCATACTCTTTAGTTTTAGACTTAAGGTTTTATCCAAAACAAAATGTTTTTTATTCTGTTAAACTAATTACAAAGTTAAATTTTCTTCAAAAATCCAGCATGGTTAAGTAAACTTAAATAAAATTTTTAGCCAACATTTCATTGGAAGGAAATATTGCTAGATACTTAAATTGGCATTCATAGGCTCTTGGAAAATGTAATGAGTTTAAAATTAATTACTTTAGATGTCACAAATACAAATTTAAGGTACGTATATAGTGAACTATTCAGATGTTATGTAGACAATAAATAATTTTAGGTCTTGAATTTATGATAAATTGTTGTAGGACTTTTATAGGTGCCTGTCAGTAGCACAATTTAAATACCTTACTACTTGCTGCTATGTACTTATTTTTCAAGTTTTCTAGTCCACCTTCATACCATTATGCAAAAATTGCTCACCTGTATGGAGTTTCCCTAGGCGAAGTTAGAGTAGAGTCCTGCTATAGGTACAGTATTTCATCATTGATAAGAATGGAACTGGTTGTCTGAAGCTTATTTTAGTTATAAAAGCTAGGCCAGTTTAATAACTAGATGATGAAAACTTCAAAATTATACAGTATGGTACTTTAGACAGCCACAGCTACAGATACTGGCATTTCCTTTCATATATTCTATATCCTGGATTTTCAGAGTGGAGGGAAAGCAGGGTTGGTAAAAAAACATTTTAAAAAAAAAACAAAAACCATTGGTTTTTTATAAAAACTCAAAAACCATGGTTTTTTGGTTTTTAATATGCAGCATGTAGGCTTATATATATATATATATATATATATATTGAGGGAATTGAAAACTTTTAGCATTTCTCATATAATTTAATTGCTGACAATTAGAAAAAAGAAAGAATTCAATAGTTTAACCATAAACTAAATAAAATAAACATTTAATTTGACTTTGTGCATATAGCTATTTAGTTTATAGATACAGACTCTAAATTTATTTCACTTTAGCTATTTGTTAAAACATTTATACATAAATACAAGTTTAGAAACTTTATCAACTCCTAATTTATTTCTTAATTTGGACTGTATCAGGCCAAAAGCGGAAAAATTCTCTCAACTGCAGCATGATCTTGAAACAACATTAAATTCGGTTAATATTCGTCTTTTAATCCTCTCACGCACAGTTAAAAACAGTACAATACAGGATGTACATAAAGTCAAGATCTATTTTTGTGAAATAATTATTTTTTTCTATTTTTCTTTTCAGAAGCCCTTAGAATGAATACAGAAGAACGTGTGGCAATAGTAATTTGGCGAATCGAGGGAAAGAAATACAATGACATCAGAGAGAAGTTTAGAAGGAGATTTCATAAGCCGGGGCCAATGACAAGACAATACGAAAATTGGTGAACAAATTTAAACGAACGGGATCTGTAAATGATGAAGCAAGATCAGGACGACCGTGTATGTCAGATCTTACCGTGAATGCAGTACGCGGAATTATCACTGAGGAGCCACGTACGTCCGTTCGTGCTGCATCACACAGACTCGGCCTCCCGACGTCATCTGTGCACAAAATTCTGAAAGTTAATTTGCAGAAGAAAAGCTATCATTTGCAGGTTTTACATGATTTACATGAGGAAGATTTCCCTCGACGAAGTGCTGTGTGTGCTGATCTCGTAGAACAAATCTGAAGTGATAATTTAATGGACAACATTTTCTTTAGTGATGAAGCCACTTTCCATACGTGTGGAAAAGTAAATCGCCATAACTGTCGAATTTGGGCAGATGAAAGACCGAATGATTTCGTCCAAAATTGGGAAAGAGACTCACCTAAAGTTAATGTCTGGATGGGTTTAACAAAATCTAAGGTTTATGGTCCTTTTTTCTTTGCTGAAGCTACAGTTACGGGGCTTATTTATCTGGACATGTTGCAGCAATTCCTTGAACCTCGCTGATTGGGGATAGGATTGTTAGTACCGTCGTCTATCAACATGATGGTGCTCCTTGTCACTATGCCAAAATTGTTCAGGATTATCTAAATGGACGTTTTCCAAATCGCTGGATCGGACGCGGAAGCAACAGACCTTGGCCAGCGAGATCACCAGATTTAGCCCCTTTAGATTTCTTTGCATAGGGCTTTATCAAATCGCACGTCTATCAGACGAAGATTACGAGTCTTGAAAACTTACGTACACGTATACGAACTGCTGCAGATAACATAACCCCGCAAATGCTCCAGAATGTGTTTAGAAATGCTGCGGAACGATTTGAGCTGTGCAGGGATACTGATGGGCGTCACGTCGAATCCTATTCTTAATTATTTAATAAATGTTACCACTTTATCATTTTATGATTGAATTCCATATAATTTCCAAGTGCTTCACAAAAATAGATCCTGACTTTATGTACACCCTGTATATTGATTTGCCATTCAAAACTGACTAAGAAAATATAAATCTTATGTTGTGCAAATTTGTTGAAATTACTTTTTTAATAAAATATATTTCCTGTTTTGGCAATAATGTACTTTTTTCATAAAATACTTTTCCTGGTTGGGCTATTTTTTCACTATGCGATTTAATTAGCTGGCTGGGTTTTGTTCTGGCTATTTTTTCAAACTGGATTCAGTTTAGTGGTGCTTGTGATAGAATTATGATGTGCCAATCATGTGATTTTGACCTAGTCGTCATGTATCCTAGATGAAGGCAAAGGATTGGGTGTTTTTATCAATTACCTTACGGCGTTATTCTCTCATCCTTAACTTACCCGAAATGTGACAGTGAGTGCCTACACGAAAAGATCAGAAGATATTTAGGTGAAATAACCAATATCAGCCTGTTAGGTTAATTGAATGTCCGGTTAGGTTAATTGAAGGCCTAGTTAAGTTAATTGAAGACCTGGTTAGGTTAACTATACGCCCTTTATGAGCCAATAAAACATGTTTAGGGCCTACATTTCTAAGTTTAAATGTTATAACTGAATGTTCAATGTGAAAAAGTAAAATATATATATATATATATATATACATATATATATATATATATATATATATATATATATATATATGTATATATGTGACATGAGAGCTCTGTGTTGGCCCCAGAGGGCCATGAAAAGAGCTAATTAGTTGAGAGAGTAGCCAATTTGCTCTTACATATTAAGTTTGAAGATAAGCCAGTACTTCGGCCTCTACTTTTTATTGTTTATATTAATGACTTGGAATGGGGATCTAAATAGTAAAACCTCAATATTTTCAGATGATACAAAATTGGGCCAAAGCGTAAGATCTTTAACAGTTTTCATGATAAAGCAAAAGGCTATTGATGAAGTAGATGCTTGGGCAGATAGATGGGTGATGAAATTTAATGTGGAAAAGTGTAAAGTTATGCATGTTGGTCGTGGCCAGGGCTGGTTTTTATAAAAGCCATTGGCTCTTTTGTTTTTTTTTAAATGACTTAAACCATGGCTTAAGCCAAACAACCCTGATCATAATAATCCAGAATTTGAGTATAACTTGGCTGGAAGTTGGATAAATGAAGAAAAGAAGGAGCGAGATTTGGGAGTCAATGTGAATCATGCTCTTAAGCCTACAACTCACTGTATTGAAATTAGAAATAAGGATAATGTTAGATTGAACCTAATGCGGAAATTTTTACAAAAGATCGCAATGATAGGACAAGAGACCCTGGCCTTAAGCTTTTTCAACAAAGATGTAAATCGTAGTTAGTACAACATAGTTTTTAAACAGAATAGTAAAATTCTGGAATAGCTCAGATGAAGAAGCTGTGAGTTCACGTAATTTGGAGACTTTTAAGAATAAACTAGATAAAATAATGCCCGAAAGAGTGATTTGGTAATGATGTTTTATTGGCTCATCAAGGGTGTATAGTTAACCTAATCAGGTCTTCAATTAACTTAACCAGGCCTTCAATTAACCTAACCGGACATTCAATTAACCTAACAGGCTGATATTGGTTATTTCACCTAAATATCTTCTGATCTTTTCGTGTTAGGCACTCACTGTCACATTTCGGGTAAGTTAAGGATGAGAGAATAACGCCGTAATTGAAAAAAACACCCAATCCTTTTCCTTCATCAAGGATATATGACGACTAGGTCAAAATCACACGATTGGCACATCATAATTTTATCACAAGCGCCACTAAACTCAATCCAGTTTGAAAAAATAGCCAGAACAAAACCCAGCCAACTAATTAAATCGCAGAGTAGTGATAAAATAGCCCAACCAGGAAAAATATTTTATGAAAAAAGTACATTATAGCCAAAACAGGAAATATATTTTATTAAAAAAGTACAATTCAATAAATTTGCACAACGTAAGATATATATTTTCTTAGTCAGGTTTGAATGGCAAATCAATATATTGTACTGTTTTTAACTGTGCGTGAGAGGATTAAAAGACGAATATTAACCGAATTTAATGTTGTTTCAAGATCATGCAGCAGTTGAGAGAATTTTTCCGCTTTTGGCCTGATACCGTACAAATTAAGAAATAAATTAGGAGTTGATAAAGTTTCTAAACTTGTATTTATGTATAAATGTTTTAACAAATAGCTAATGTGAAATAAATTTAGAGTCTATATCTATAAACTAAATAGCTATATGCACAAAGTCAAATTAAATGTTTATTTTATTTAGTTTATGGTTAAACTATTGAATTCTTTCTTTTTTCTAATTGTCAGCAATTAAATTATATGAGAAATGCTAAAAGTTTTCAATTTCCTCAATTTATATCATATATATATATATATATATATATATAAGCCTACATGCTGCATATTAAAAACAAAAAAAAACATGGTTTTTGAGTTTTTATAAAAAACAATGGTTTTTGGTTTTTTTTAAAAATGTTTTTTTACCAACCCTGCTTTCCCTCCACTCTGAAAATCCAGGACATAGAATATATGAAAGGAAATGCCAGTATCTGTAGCTGTGGCTGTCTAAAGTACTATACTGTATAATTTTGAAGTTTCATCATCTAGTTATTGAACTGGCCTAGCTTTTATAACTAAAATAAGCTCCAGACAACCAGTTCCATTCTTATCAATGATGAAATCTAATATACTATTTCAGAAATGAAGCCTTATATTATATATATATATATATATATATATATATATATGTGTGTGTAACAGTTTTTTTGCGCACACCTACAGGTCGCTACAATTGGTGTAGAACAATGCGGTTTTCACCATTCGATGCGTCTTTTTATTGTGCAGTGCCCATGCTAAAAAAAATTCCCGAACATAAATCCTGCCCCCCCTTTTAGGGGTACAGTTCTTCCCATTTCTTCATTTTTAATCATAATTTTGGCACAAAATGGGGGAGGGTGGGGTAATGGGGGAGGGGGTGGGTTAATGGGGGAACTCAGAAAAATAGATGCGATATATATACATAACCAAAAAAAATTAAAGTAAATCCTTTGCAAGGTGCCAGCCCCCTTCACCCCTTGGGGGTAATGGGGGAAGGGTGGGGGTAAATGGGGGAGAGGGGTGGGGTGGGGTAATGGGGGAGGGGGTGGGGTTAATGGGGAAACTCAGAAAAAAAATGATAACCAACATCGATTCCGGTCAGGAAGATCATGCTTATCACAACTAATGGAACACTATAACAATATTATTGATGCACTCGAAACGATGAAAACTATGATTTGGCGGGCCATGAAACTATAGAAATGAACGCAGTCATGAAAATCTTAGGCTTCAAATCCGAACTCATTGTATTAAGATTTGTGAAGCTTTAGATTTTCATGGCTGCGTTCTTTTCTGTAGTTTTATTGAATGAATAATTGGTTTGCCAGTAACTGGAAGGCCGCAGGCACCCCAATTACTGAGGCCAAGGTGAGAGGAATAGGAATGATATCCAGATAAAGGGCTACTGATGTTCAAATAAAATCGCCGTAGGCCCACAATTCAGCTGTACACCGCAGATCTAGCAAAATCGGCGCGTAGCGCCGACCTTTTGCTAGTCTAATATACTATTTCAGAAATGAAGCCTTATATATATATATATCTATATTATATATATATATATATATAGTTAACCCCTCCGTCTATGGCCCTGGGGTGGTTCGGAATCGACGGGGGTTCTGGTTAGGAGGCAGCAACGGATATTTCTTCCTGAAGAGAACAAAGCTCGAAGGAAAAGATAAAAACTTCTTTTACTGTAGTTTACTTCTCAAAATGTACAGGTAGTGCTCTGAATTTACAGGGGTAGAGGTTCGACCTCTTTCGACCATGGCTCAGGCCGGAATCTAAAAATTAAGTTAAGGAGGCAAGGGGCCTCTGCCCCCTCCCCGCAGCGAGGCTGCTAACAAGGGAGTCTCTTAGCAGTGACCAAGGCAGAGAGCCGTAATGAAGTGAAGTTCATTTTACAAATACATAAGCCTAAATGTTGGGGGAAGACAGTTGAAGGTTAAGAAGGTTAAGTTCCTCCCTTTTAAACACATGATCAGATGTTTGAAAGATTTCAAATAAAAATTTAAAAAAAATAAAAATAAAAAAAGACCGTATTTTTTTGCCGCGTCTTCATTTCTGAAGGCGATATCATTTTGTAGTAGTACATAAGTACAATTTAAGTACACCACTGAGCACATTTTCGTTTTGGTTTATTACAATTATGATTGCGATTATGGATTACTTCCCATTCGCTTATGATTGTCCCTTACAGTTCTATTAAAGTACATTCTTACATCTTATATTAAGTCATTACATTCAATTACAGTTTCATTGAAGTACATTACGTCGTTTACCATTCTTACAGTGTTTTTATATATTTATATATGGTTATAATATATGGTTATAATATATGGTTATAATATATGGTTATTATATATGGTTATTTATATGGTTTTTTATATATGTTATTAGTACAACACAAGTACATGAGCACATACAAGATAATTTATATACAACATAATATGTTAGATTATTTTATGTTATAAATTTGGATCAGAGCGAGAGGAGATATTTATCTTAGAAGCGTTCGATTTTGCTGTGATTCGCGAATTCGACCACTCACCTAAGCCTAATGAATATCTTGTGAGGGGTGAACGCACTTGAAAGAAAATAATAATAAAAAAAATACATGTGGATGTATTTTACATGTACGTAATACAATAGGTTGTGTGCGTAATATAGACAAGCGTAAAATATGGACTGATAGGTTGATAGGTATCAGTAGACAATAGGTAGGAAACAACATAAATAATGATGTATAGAGAATGAAGTTTTTTTCTTTTTATTATTATTATTATTATTATTATTATTATTATTGTGATTATTATTATTATTATTATTATTATTATTATTAAAGAATTTACCATACATTCAATACGGAAGATGTCCAAATACTAAACACGTGATTCAGTGTTCAAGGTATGGAAAACGTGAAGGGAATTAAGTTACTTTATGACGTCATAGTTATTCACATTATGTCATACGTACAGTATAACTGTAAGTCATTATTTGGGAGGACCTAAAAGAAACGAATTAAAGACAGAATGGGTATCAAGGACGAAGAAGCACAACTACGGGTTCCAATCCTCTTATATGCAATGTGTATGTATAATCTAGGGTCGAGGGTGAGATGCAAGACAATCATAATTAATTATAATAACTTCTATAACAAATGGAAAATGGATACGACTAAACCATAGATATGGTAGATCGTAGGGTTGTGACACGAACAAAAATAGGAAGCTACAAGTAAAATTATTATCCAAACTCGCGTTAAGCGATTTTGGTTCTTATGTAAAAATGAATATTGATTATTCATTGTTCATTTTTACATTGCTCCCCCCCTTTAAAAAATGATATTTATATAATAATCTAATAGGGTACCATTAATACAATACAAATGAGAAAATAACATCCTAACTACTTCAAGTTAGATGACGAATTTTTCTTTACATTACAAATTTTTATACAGAACAAGCGAGTTATTATATAATATAAAAAATTCAAAGATTAATACTTTAATTTAGACAAACATTTAAGTTAGACAAACAATGATATGGTTAAAAAAAATTTCAATTTTTTTTTTTTCTGTGGGATAAATTATGTACATAATGAATAGAGTAGATAAAAGGGAAAAACGTACATCGTAGAATCATTAAGCTAATTTTTTATTGACTATTGTAGGTAAAAAATCGAATTACGTAATGGATGATGTATAGACCTGTGGTATAGTGTGTATTCGTGTGTATTAGGTACAAAGTGTGTATCTTATAATTTTGAGGGACAGATTAGCTGAGAGGATTGTTAAATTAACTGAATAAATGCCTGAGCAAAAATTTATATATAGTAAGCAAAAATGCTTAAGACTATATAAATAGCAGAGTTAGCACTTACACGCAATGAAATAGTTTATTGTGATATCCAATGATTTTAGCATAAGGTTTGTATATATATATATATATAGTGTGCATACATGCGTGTGTATGTGTAGGGATTTGGTAGGTTTTTGAATTAACAAAGTTTAAAAAATAATGTATAATAATTTAAGATGGGTTTAGGGTTATAAAATCTTTTAAATCAATTATTGTTGTTATTATTATTATATTATCATTATTATTATTATTATAAAATCCTTTAAGTTCAAGGTAGTATTTAAGTATTTTATTAAATCAGTTACACGGATTAAGGTAATAAAAAAAAACGTACTTAGAGGACCTTACAAGTAATGAAAGTAAATCTAGCGGTATTAAAAATTAAATTTTGTAGATGGAATTAAATTCGACTAGTAACATTCCTAGCTATATATGAACTATATAACCATTAACATTAACCAGAAGTATCGGTACGATAATTGAATTAAGAAAATTAAGAATACAAATTAAAAATAGAAATCAATTATGCATTTTAATGAACTAAACATATAGTATACTTAAAAATATAAAACACAACATAAATTGAGGTTATGTTCCATAGTACCAAAGAGAAATTAACCATGGTTGAACCATTGCTCTGGTTGACACTGGGTTCAACTGGGGTTGGGGTGTTAAAATAAAATAAAATAAAAAAACAAAGTTTGGATTACTACATTCGGAGAAATTGAGTGACTAAGCAGGGGGGTATAAGTCTGAAATTGACAATTACGTCTTTTCGTGAGCACTTTGCTCTTTTTTTTTCTTTTTTTTTTTAATTGCTTGTCACACTACTTAGAACAAAAATTAAAAGAGTTCAAACAAAATGGAGGGACTTCATGTTCCTCATATACATTACAATAATTATCAAAATCGTTACAACCTTTGTAAAAACGGTTTTGGTTACAAATAAGAAAATACATAACTATATATTTATATACGCAACAATGGCATGAAAAGAAAAGACAAATCGGTCAATTTCCTTCTTACAAACAAACAAAAAAAACTTAACCTAAAGACACAAACCGGTCAATTCAGGTTGAATTTAATTCTCTTTTACAACAAAAAAAAAAAGGCTGAATTAAATTCTTAGATTACATTTTCTTAAATTAAATTCTCTTAAATTACAAAGAAAAAGTTGAATTCAATTGACTTCGTTGAAATGACTTGGGACTTAAAAACTGACTTCTTCAAAACTAACTTCTTCAAAACTAACTTCTTCAAAACTAACTTCTTCAAAACTAACTTCTTCAAAACTGGCTTCTTCAAAACTGGCTTCTTCAAAACTGGCTTCTTCAAAACTGACTTCTGTAATCTCTGGGGCGGTTGTCCCTCTTGGATGCAACCAATTGACTTGAACTCTTATCAAGTATCTTGAAACTGTCTAACTTGAACTTAACTGAAAATGGAAAATGACTGCACTTGATCTCTATCAAGTGGAGACTATTAACCTCTGTTTTGGTTGTCCCTCTTGGCGCAACCTTCTGACTTGACCTCTTATCAAGTATTTCTATAAATCTCTGGGGCGGTTGTCCCTCTTGGCGCAACCTTCTGACTTGACCTCTTATCAAGTATTTCTATAAATCTCTGGGGCGGTTGTCCCTCTTGGATACAACCTTCTGACTTCAAAACTGACTTCAAAACTGAGTTGCAACTTATTTGCAACTAAAACTGACTTCAAAACTGACTTGCAACTTATTTGCAACTTATTTGCAACTAAAACTGACTTCAAAACTGACTTGCAACTTATTTGCAACTAAAACTGACTTCAAAACTGACTTCAAAACTGACTTCAAAAATCTCTCTAAATCTATAAACTCTCTATAAACACTCTTTCTTAATTTGCAAGTCAATTCAATTCAATAATTTGAAAAAAATTGTAAACAAAAATAAAAAATGTAAACAACATTTCACTCCGGTACTATTATGTTTGGTACATAAAATAAAATTATTCTATACTGAATATAATAGTGAAAATAACTCTGAAATTAACTCTTTGAAATTAACTCTCTGAAATTAACTCTGTTACATTTAACTTCTCTTACTTTTAACTTCTCTTACTTTTAACTTCTCTTACTTTTAACTTCTCCTACATTTAACTTGTGTTACATTTAACTTCTGTGAAAATTACTGTTTCACTAAAAAAAATGTATCACTGGTGTCTGAAGTGTTCACTGTGTTTTGTGTTAATTCTGGCTCAATACTAAATATTAACTGTTAATAATACTGACTTTTCAAATGTTTGCAACATTACTTAAAAAAAACAACTCTGTACTTAACAAAATTTCTACGGCGAAATCCTTGACGTGTCCTGAAGACGTGTCTTCAAAACGTGTCTTGCTGGCTACTTCTTCTTGGATGAAAACTAGGCGTGGAGAACTTGGAGTCGTGACACACCGGTTCAAGGGTGGATGTTAAGAACAAGAAGTCGGGACACGCCGGTCAAATGGTGGGTCGCCACTTGTTAAACTCTTGGCTACAGACTCGCCAGACTATTATGCCAATATCTTCTATGTGCTTGGGTCGTCTTGATTTTTATCCTGATGCAGGGTCGCCACTTTGTTAACCCCTCCGTCTATGGCCCTGGGGTGGTTCGGAATCGACGGGGGTTCTGGTTAGGAGGCAGCAACGGATATTTCTTCTATAACATTATAATTCTTTTCTCTCGCTTTATGGGGTCGGTAGTTGTTAATTCTTCTCTTTCTATAATACTCTGATACTTTCTCTGATACTAAAATTATCGACTTTTCTTTTATAACTCATCGACTTTACTGACTAAATTACTGAAGAGAACAAGGCTCGAAGGAAAAGATAAAAACTTCTTTTACTGCAGTTTACTTCTCAAAATGTACAGGTAGTGCTCTGAATTTACAGGGGTAGAGGTTCGACCTCTTTCGACCATGGCTCAGGCCGGAATCTAAAAATTAAGTTAAGGAGGCAAGGGGCCTCTGCCCCCTCCCCGCAGCGAGGCTGCTAACAAGGGAGTCTCTTAGCAGTGACCAAGGCAGAGAGCCGTAATGAAGTGAAGTTCATTTTACAAATACATAAGCCTAAATGTTGGGGGAAGACAGTTGAAGGTTAAGAAGGTTAAGTTCCTCCCTTTTAAACACATGATCAGATGTTTGAAAGATTTCAAAAAAAAAAAAAAAAAAAAAAAAAAAAACGTATTTTTTTGCCGCGTCTTCATTTCTGAAGGCGATATCATTTCGTAGTAGTACATAAGTACAATTTAAGTACACCACTGAGCACATTTTCGTTTCGGTTTATTACAATTATGATTGCGATTATGGATTACTTCCCATTCGCTTATGATTGTCCTTACAGTTCTATTAAAGTACATTCTTACATCATATATTAAGTTATTACATTCAATTACAGTTTCATTGAAGTACATTACGTCGTTTACCATTCTTACAGTGTTTTTATATATTTATATATGGTTATAATATATGGTTATAATATATGGTTATTATATATGGTTATTATATATGGTTATTAGTACAACACAAGTACATGAGCACATGCAAGATAATTTATATACAACATAATAAGTTAGATTATTTTATATGTTAAAAATTTGGATCAGAGCGAGAGGAGATATTTATCTTAGAAGCGTTCGATTTTGCTGTGATTCGCGAATTCGACCACTCACCTAAGCCTAATGAATATCTTGTGAGGGGTGAACGCACTTGAAAGAAAAAAAAAAAATACATGTGGATGTATTTTACATGTACGTAATACAATAGGTTGTGTGCGTAATATAGACACGCGTAAAATATGGACTGATAGGTTGATAGGTATCAGTAGACAATAGGTAGGAAAAACATAAATAATGATGTATAGAGAATGAAGTTTTTTTCTTTTTATTATTATTATTATTATTATTATTATTATTATTATTATTAAAGAATTTACCATACATTCAATACGGAAGATGTCCAAATACTAAACACGTGATTCAGTGTTCAAGGTATGGAAAACGTGAAGGGAATTAAGTTACTTTATGACGTCATAGTTATTCACATTATGTCATACGTACAGTATAACTGTAAGTCATTATTTGGGAGGACCTAAAAGAAACGAATTAAAGACAGAATGGGTATCAAGGACGAAGAAGCACAACTACGGGTTCCAATCCTCTTATATGCAATGTGTATGTATAATCTAGGGTCGAGGGTGAGATGCAAGACAATCATAATTAATTATAATAACTTCTATAACAATGGAAAATGGATACGACTAAACCATAGATATGGTAGATCGTAGGGTTGTGACACGAACAAAAATAGGAAGCTACAAGTAAAATTATTATCCAAACTCGCGTTAAGCGATTTTGGTTCTTATGTAAAAATGAATATTGATTATTCATTGTTCATTTTTACATATATATAATATATATATATATATATATATAAAGTTTTTTTGCGCACACTTACAGGTCGCTACAATTGGTGTGGAACAATGCGGTTTTCACCATTCGATGCGTCTAATTATTGTGCAGTGCCCATGCTAAAAAAAATTCCCTAACATAATTCCTTCCCCCCTTTTAGGGGTACAGTTCTTCCCATGCCTGTACACGCATTTTTTAAATTTTTCATTTTTAATCATAATTTTGGCACAAAGTAAGTCAATATTTACTAAACATTTAATATCATTCGATTCACAAAAGATTTATTTATCGATTCAATTTAAAAAAAGTATATATTTTTAAAATTCATAAAGAACTTTTTGCAAAAAACTAAAAACAAACATGCATTTTTAAAATTCAATGATTTTTATACAAAATATTTTGATATTTTTAAAATGCAATGATTTTTATACCAAATATTTTGATATTTGTTATAATTTTAACATTTTTCGATTCACAAAAGATTTCTTTATCGAATCAATACAAAAAATTACATAATTAAAACTGGCAATTTAAATAAACACGAATTTAAAGTTAAAGGAGCCACACTCGAAATTATTTACCTTGACTTTTGTGCGTTTTATTACTGTGGCTTTTGTACAAATAATTTTACGTATACACAAACAATTTGATAGGATATTGATTTATCATTCTATTTTTTAGTTGTCACAGAAATAAGTTAATTAAGTTATCTGATTAGATGCGCTTTTATAGTTGAAGATCATTTTTAGAAAATTATTTATTTTCCCCACTATAAAATATTACAAAATTTCTATTAGGTATCCTAATATCATTATGCCTGTCGCTGTAAGTAAGAAAATAGCAATTATCTTCCATTTTATGAAAATTTCGGACCCCCTAGGCCTACAAAACCAATTTTCCCCTTTTCTTTATCAAAAATTGTTGATTTTCGGAATTCTTTCGGTTATAAATTTGTACCAGTCTATTGTTTATCTATAATAATAAGAATAATAATAATAAAAAGACATGTGTGTGTGTGTGTGTGTGTGTGTGTGTGTTCCAGCCATCAGCCAAAGCTCCAAAATGGAAGCAGTTACAAACATGAAACTTCACACACATATTGATTAGGTCCCGAGGTTGTGCACCTTGGTGTTAATAAATTAAATAATTAATTTTAAAACATTAAATGATGTCATCAAGGTCATTACGAAACCTATGGTAAAATTATTGAATATCCGGTTAGGTTCATTGAATGCCAGGTTAGGTCATCTGTACGCCCTTAACGATTGGTTAGTTAAGTCGTGATATTTCCGTTGGCTTTAACGAAAATATCATGACTTCACCTAACCAATCGTCAAGGGTGTACAATTAACCTAACCGGGCTTTCAATTAACGTACCCGAGCATTCAATTAATCTAATCGGGCATTCAGTTGACCTAACCGACCATTTAATTAACCTAATCGGGCATTCTGTTGAACTAACTGGGCATTCAATTAACCTAACCGTGCATTCAGTTTACCTAACCGGGCATATATATATACACACACATATATATAGCGTTCAAACCCTATGGTAAAATTATTGATTATCCGGTTAGGTTCATTGAATGCCAGGTTAGGTCATCTGTACGCCCTTGACGATTGGATAGGTTGTCGTGATATTTTCGTTGGCTTTAACGAAAATATCATGACATAACCTAACCAATCGTCAAGGGTGTACAATTAACCTAACCGGGCATTCAGTTTACCTAATCGGGCATATATATATATATATATATATATATATATATATATATATATATATATAGCGCGCAACATCCACCCCGGCAACGCTATTGATGCACTCGAAACAATGAAAACTATGATTTGGCGGGCAGCAGGGCCCCCAATTACTGTCGGTTCAGTTATTTGGTCAATAAAACTATAGAAATGAACGCAGTCATGAAAATCTTGAACTTCAAATCCGAGCTCATTGTATTAAGATTTGTGAAGCTTTAGATTTTCATGGCTGCGTTCTTTTCTGTAGTTTTATTGCATGAATAATTGGTTTGCCAGTAACTGGAAGGCCGCAGGCACCCCAATTACTGAGGCCCAAGGTGAGAGGAATAGGAATGATATCCAGATAAAGGGCTACTGATGTTCAAAATAAAATACGCCGTAGGCCCACAATCCAGCCGAAGCACCTCAGATCGAGCAAAATCAGCGCGTAGCGCCGACCTTTTGCTAGTACTGTACCTAAAGTAGGACTCTACTCTAACTTCGCCTAGGGAAACTCCATACAGGTGAGCAATTTTTGCATAATGGTATGAAGGTGGACTAGAAAACCTGAAAAATAAGTACATAGCAGCAAAGTAGTAAGGTATTTAAATTGTGCTACTGACAGGCACCTATAAAAGTCCTACAACAATTTATCATAAATTCAAGACCTAAAATTATTTATTGTCTACATAACATCTGAATAGTTCACTATATACGTACCTTAAATTTGTATTTGTGACATCTAAAGTAATTAATTTTAAACTCATTACATTTTCCAAGAGCCTATGAATGCCAATTTAAGTATCTTAAGTATTATTATTATTATTACGTATATTTGAGCATGTAAATGCATCAGTTAGGAATTCATTTTTTTCTTTGTGTTTCTTGTTTTCCTACATCTTTTTAAGATTTATAAATTCTAAAACCAAACACGTCTGGATTGGAATCAGATTGTATCTGGAAAGGGATCATACGAATGTTTATATGTGTTTATATGTGCATATTCAACGTAAAATTGTAGGTCCCCTCCGCCACCACGGAGGACACACACAATACACAATTACGAACACAGTTAGGTAGACCAGCCATGAGTGGATCCTAGGGTCTTTCTTGGTCTGAAACATTATAACATTATAACATTATAACATATAAGATTAATAATTGAATGACAGAGGTACTAAGAACTGTATTAAACTTTATATTTAGGATAAAGACGATGACGTAGCTCAAAAAAGTTATTATATTTGGCTGCGTCCAATGTTTCGGAGAACTCTATCGCACTTTCAATACCTGATAAATAAAAGCTAAAAATGTATAAATGACAAAAATATATAAACATGGAGAGCTAAAACTAAATCTAAAGTACAAAATTAAAACTGTTCAAGAATAAAAATTAAAATTACAAAGCAGAAACACATAATCCAAAATCAAATCGAAAGTAAAAAAAATATAAATGACATTTAATAGTGACGCATATAACGTTAATAACATATTTAAAATTACAATAAGCAGATTGTAGAATGCACAATTATGCAAGTTGTGCCAAAATCCCATTTTCTTTTATAAATATTCATAGAAAACCTCGTTTATTGTGTAACTAAAACTTGAAATCGATCTATATTAACTTTGATGCTTCTGTTTAAAATATTCACATGAACAATTAACATTTTTAATAATACATATGCACAAAGAGAGAAATTGCTTTGAGAATCTTTTTCTCGGAACTGGAAATTGTCAAAACGTAGCCTAGCTTGACTTAAAGGGCTGGCCTACTACGCTGTAAATTACCTTCTATAAATACATTCTTTCAAAAAAAAAATTTTTTTTAATCAAAAGTACTGTGAGGGTTTTCAGAATTAAGTCATGAACTGTTTCGCTTGTAAAGCGTACTTTGATGAGGAATCTTTGGAGTAGATTGTGTGGCAAATGTTAAGAAAATTGTCCGTTATTTTTGGCACGCTATAGAATTGTTACAGGTTATAAATTCGGTTATTAGCGTGGAATGTTATGTACTAATATTTTGCTAATACTGTGGTTTGTATGATTATATATTTATTCCTTGTACCGAAAATACATCTTGTACCGGAAAAAACAGCTGTCAAATATAATGGGATACAGCTATTTGTGTTGGCACAGCATCGTACACGTTTCATTAGATTATGGTGCGTCCGAAGGATGCATGTGACTCATAGCTATCTCAGAGCTTGCACCGAGTGGAAGTGCAATAGTCATCTCGATGAATACGGTGGAGCTCCCTTTGAGAAGCATTCTCAACGCCTCGTACGACGTCTCCGTGGCGAAGTCATTGCACGTATTCAGGCGAGAAACCGGCGCCATTAACTGTGTGCTTGAAACGAACAGGAGGCCTGCGTGCAAACGCAACGCTATTTATTTAAGTGCCGAGGAGATGCATAAAATCTTCGTGATGGTTGAGAGGTGGGCTAAGGACCGTTATAAAATGCCAGCTGACGTAGATACAATAAGAGATGTGATTAGTGAAGCCTCCTCATATGCCATTGTTTGCACATTGTTTGCACTTTGTGTATAAATAATGAACAAGCATGCATTTATATACGAGAGATGTGGAAATGGTCAGCTGATGACGATCTTGTTCCTACACGGAACCGTTTCATCCTCGACAGAATGTTTGAAATTGTCAGATTACGCATGCTGAAACCTATATTAGACGCGCGTGTTAGGGTTATGCTTTATTTTGATACGGTACTCGAATACGCATACGCCGATCTGTTCGATGGGTTTACTGAGTGGAGGGCTAAACAAGGTGAGAATGGTCTAGAGGTTGATGATTATTTAATAAGTTTAGACTCTTCGAAATATCATGAACTTTGGTACAAAATACTTGACCGTTACAGGGCTGAGCTCACCTACACCGTTCACCCTGAAGAAGTAATATAAGTTACTCATTGCTAAAACACTTGGTTTTGAATAATAAATATTACACATTTTGGTTTTTTGCGGTATCTGGCAATATGTTGCTTACATTATGACGATGAATCGTTGTGGTAATACAAATTTCCTGAAAGTTATTAATATTTTTACTAGTTTATTTGTTAAGGGCGTTACTTTTTATTCAGGCTTTACTCTTGGCCTATCTAAATTTCAGGCTTACTTCATTTTTTATAGATTTGAGAATATGTTAATGGAACGAATTCTTTTGTTAAGCCAATTGTTTAGTGAATTTTTTAATGTTAATATTGTTTTAAAGTACTGAAAGGAAACGAAACTGTAACACGAGATGTTTATAGTTTGCTCTGAGACGAGAGAGGAGAGTGTGAGTGTTTGTACATCGCTAGAGTATGACATCACAAATGTAATCATAACTTATTATGCGACGTAAAACCACAGTGCAGTACTTTATATATATATAATATATATATATAATATATATATATATATATATATATATATATATATTATATGTGTGTGTGTGTGAGTGTGTGTGTGTGCACGAATTTCTCATTCGTTTATTATGTATTATTTTTTCTACTGTTGTAAAATGAATTTCCGTACAATAACAGACATCATTTCCAATTTAATTACGTCCTCTTCAAATTTGATTTTTTGCTTTAATATATATATATATATATATATATATATATATATATATATATATATAATTTTTTTTCACCCCGGGCATTTCAGGTCACACCTGCGCGAACAATGGACGAAGATAGAAAATAAAATTTGGTGCCTGTACTTCTCTTTTTAAGCGTATATATATATATATATTGGAATTTGTCCTTCTAATGATTTCTTCTCTATCTAACTTGAATTTTCTTAACGAAAAAGATTGCTTTTGATAATACTATGTTTCGTATTGAAGTAACGGTGCTTTATCTAACAGCAAAGTTTAAGAAGTTTGTGCGTGAAATTGAAACGCGTTTCCAGGTAATAAAAATATGTAGGTAATATATATATATATATATATATATATATATATATATATATATATAGTAGAGAATTCTAAGAAATTCAATGTACATGTGGTTTGAAATAGAGAAATTAATAATTATTAAGCATTGTTTTAATAAATTTTTTCTAATTTTGCTTGTTGTAACCGTTGGCGAAAGTTAATTAAAAATTTCTGGAGATAGAATTCCAGTAAATACGTTTAGATTTTGTGACAAATTTTCGTTTTGAATTGAAATTTACCCACACACAAAGTGTTCATTTATTATATATTTCTTTTCTTCTTAAATGAACTTGAAAATTCACAGAATATTATTTCTAGTTAACTGTGAAAATAAAATTATTATATATATATATATATATATATATATATATATATATGTGTGTGTGTTGTGGTAACGAATTAAAATAAATGGCAGTACCTGACAACTATCATCATATAAATATATGGTGGTATTTAGCAACCAAATGGCTGAATAATATAGGAATTAATTTAATAAATATTGCTATCTGGCAACTCACTCTTCTATTGGATGATTAATATCTGGTTTAATTAAATATGTAGCACAAACTGGCAACTCAGCCTTCTATTGGCTGATGAATTAAATACATGGCGCTATCTGGCAACTCAGCCTTCTATTGGCTGATGAATTAAATACATGGCGCTATCTGGCAACTCAGCCAACTGGCGGATTAGAGGTCTTTAAAAGAGCGGGAGGCGGACGACGGAGTCATACAAGCTCGGCTCACAGCCGAGCAATGATCTCTGGTCCTTTCTCTTTCTGGCCCTTTGGGTGGTGAGGAAACCCCTTCCCTCCCGCAGAGGCCTCTTAGGTTAGGTATGGCCCTTTGGGGGGAATAACTTGGGGGAGAACTTCGCCTCCAAGTTACATGCCCTTTGCAATCCCATTTTGGGGTTGGCAACAAAGGTCGGTACTCTCTCTCTCTCTCTCTCTCTCTCTCTTTCTCTGCCATTTTGGGGGGTGAGGAAACTCCTTCCTCCTCAAAGAGGCGCACTTAGGTTAGGTATGCCCCTTTGGTGGGTTCAGCTTGGGGGAGAAGTCCGCCTCCAAGTTGCATACCCCTTGCAATCCCATTTTGGGGTTGGCAACAAAGGTCGGTACTTCCATTTGGGGGATAACTTCAGGTTGCATACCCCTTGCAGTCCCGTTACAAAGGGGGTGCCTTGGCAGCGAGGGGCTGAGGGTTGGTAACAAAGGGGGGTGGCACTCTTGCAATATTATGCAACATTGCACTCATACATATTGACACTATACTATTCATGCCTCTTCTTTTATCTAATGATATAAAGACAGGCTGAACTTATAAATTTTGCTACGTGGCTTGATTCACCAAATTTATATTGGAGGGGAAATTTCATAAGAACGTTTTACTATTGACTAAAGTTTTAACGTCTAAAGTGTGCTTTCATTTTCACGTTTTAACGTTTTTTTTATGTTATACAAGTTCCTTAACGAGACCTGAATTCATATTACTCTTTTACTCGACGCACTATATCGATACTGTTCCTTAAACCCTCAGTGGGGAGGACCAGAAATTGGCACATCGCCAAGACCAGGCGAATGAGGCTCATTGCGCTAACTCTAGTATTATTATTAACCAGTAACTTCGGGATTCGAATCCCCGATCTCAGTGTCTTCATTTCGCTTAAAGTGAAATGATGTTACTCACTGAGCTTCGGACACTGGTGAACCGAGACTTCCTCTGATGAGCCATTCACTCTTACGACCATTTTAATCTCGCTCCTACGACACGAATGGAAGTAAGTATAAAGCACACACGAGAATACAAAGTACGCGTTTCATATCTATCTCTATCTATCTATCTATGTATCTATTTGTTATTTGCTCTATCAATCAATACATTTCAAAGAAAAATACGCAATGCAAATCTCGGAGAACAAACAGTTGATCGAGATCATAAATCCGAATCACGCGGGAGCAGAAGCAACAATTGGAAAGGAACAACACAACTGGAATGCTTATAACCATGTAAATACAAATTACATCAAATTAAAGACGGAAGAGACGATTAACACACCTTCTGCATTTAATCAATGCTGTCTTTCATCAATCAAATTCAAGTATTGAAATATATATATATATATCATCTCACTCATTCCGCCTCAAGAGTGAGAGAGCTGCGAGTGAGAATGTCAAAGGAGGCACTTCTCAAATCGATCTATTCCCATTTCATGCCGTTCTTATTCTCATCCACAACTTTTCCATTTTGGTCCAGGTTAGGTTAGGTTAGGCTAATGTTAGGTTAGATTAAATTAGGAAATATTAACCAATCTTATTTCTGGCTTTTACCGTTAATACGAATGGAAGTGACATTATTTCTCAAATCAAAACTCTTTACTAAAATCTGGATTTTTCACTTTCATATACTGTACGAGTACATACAGCAAGTCCTCTATTTAGGCAATAAATGTTTATATCGAAATCGTGTAAATCGAATCTAATTTTCCTGTAGGAATAATGTATTAGACGCGGGTAAGCGTGTTTAGCTCAAAGATTTTTGGCAACAAAAATCAAAAGAATACAATTATATAGAATTATACAAGAATTACATAGTACGTAGTACATTAATAATATAATATAAAATGCATTATGTAATTTTGTACATACTGTACTTACCATACCATATTTACCATAATACATACTGTACTAATGAGGGGCCGAAGAACGCTTGTACATATTTACATATACGTGAGCACAAATAGTTCCTCCAGCCGATTTGGTCGTTTGTGAAATCGCGTAAACGCCGATGACGGTCAGGTATACCAAATAACGTTCTCTATTTTGTCGATTGTGTATAAGCGAATCAGCGTAAATCGAGTTCACGTATAAAGAGGACTTTATATATGTATGGGCCCTGCGAAGCTTCGAGATTCGATTTGATTTCGTATCGGGAGAGAGGATTCGATTTGATTCGTTAGCTTGGGCTCCGATTCGATACTTTCCAATCTCCATTATGTCCGATAAACATCAGTGATGTTGTTTTGAAGAACACTTTCGTAAATAAACACTTTTCTTTTTACTTACATTATAATTCAATCTATATACTGAAAACAATCTCTTGTGCAATAACACTTTTATCATACTTTAATACCATTGTTCCTCCTGATGATCAAATACGTAACACAAGTACATTTTTTTTTAGAAGGATTTACTTTGTCCTTTATTCTCAAAAAGGTTTAATTTTATGCTTATTACTAATTGTGTGTAGAACATTCTAATCTATATGTGCACAGTTGATTTGATTCGAGATTCGATTCGAAAAAAAAAATTGTTATTCGCAGGGCCCTAATATATATATATATATATATATATATATATATATATATATATATATATATATATATATATACACAAACTCAGAATGGTCCCCTGAGACAATTATATGTTAAACACAGACCGTGCATGGAACAAGGAACTCTTCTGGGAAAAATTAAATCCACTATAGTCCGAATAAGTAATGGTAAATGACAAATACCATAGTTTTTCTTTTTCATGATATATATATATATATATATATATATATATATATATATATATATATATATATATATATATATATATATATATATATATAATTCATTACATGCGCGCCACCACTTCCCTTAGATCAGCAAGGTTAATCGAGGTGAATCTACCCAGTCATTAGATGAGTGACCAAAACTGACCATGATCTGTGTTTGGATGATGTTTCGGATCTCACGTAAAGTTGTGGTTCCACTTGGTCACATGGCCTTTGCCCTTACGAAGGAGGTCAACCCCAAACATTATTATGATTATTTCATTTGATGCTTTACACCTTAGTTCCTCGAGCATTATTATCAAATACAAACAGAAATTATATTATCCTTTGCAGCTGTCATGTCAGGCCATCTCTCTGGGGTTCAACAAAGAATATCTGCCCGAAGTCCAAAAGCAACTTTTGTGAACTGTGACAACCACAGCCTGAATTTGTTCGGCGTACACACTGCCAGTCAAGAGCCCATTGTCATGACATTCTTTGGAACAGTTGAGAGCATCTATGCTTTCTTTTCTCGTTCGACGCTTCGTTGGCAGCGCATGAAAGAAGTGATACCTATTGCTGTGAAGCGGGAAAGTGATACTCACTGGAGTGGTCGAGCTGATACTGTGAAAGCAATTCATCATGGGATTGAGCCTCTGTTGGAACTATTCGAGAAGTTTGGGGAAGATGAAAGTAGCACACCTAAAACAAGAGGAGAGGCAGTTCAACTACAACATGCTATTATGTCCTTCAATTTCTTGACTCTGTTGCATTTCTGGAATCCGGTTTTGAGCAAGATCAACCGAGTACAAAAGCGATTGCAAGACCCAACAATGAACTTTCAGGATGCATACTTGGACATCAAAGCCCTGCAAGAAAACCTCACTGAAGAGCGTGAAGCAATTACCAAGGAGGCTGTTGAGAAAGGAGAAGAACTTTGCAAAGAATGGGATGTTCCAATTGAAACTATGCTAAGAAGAAGACGGAAAATTATGCCTGGAGAATTGGCCAGCGATGCAGGGTTGTCAGCGAAACAGGAAGTTTCCCGAGTCATGAACACTGTGCTTGATCGGTTGAACATGGAAATGTGTGACAGATTCAGACGGTTGAAGGAGTTGGATAACAAATTTGGATTTCTCCTTGATGTGCAGAAGCTCGGAGGCTTGAACAGTGCTACCCTGAAAGAGAAATGTGACAATGCTGCCACATTTTACGATGGGGATATCAATGGCAGTGACTTGTATGTTGAAGTTGAGGATTGCAAAATGCTCTTGTCAGCTCGTCAAGATGTCAAAGTGACCAGCCCTGAGCAGCTGTTGACATTCATCATCACCTATGGAGATGTCTTTCCAAATCTACGAGTGGCTCTTCAAATATTGTTGACAATTGCAGTCTCCATTGCCAGCTGTGAGAGATCATTCAGTAAGCTGAAACTGATTTTAACTTACCTCTGCGCATCAATGGGACAAGATCGGCTTAGTGCTTTAGCTCAGTTAAGCATTCAGAGAAAAACATTGGAACTTCTAAATTTTGATGATGTGATTGACAAGTTTGCTACTTTGAAAGCCAGAAAGATTAGTTTGTAAATACATAAACGATAAATAAACCATGTACTACTCATCAAAAATATTTTTTTTATTTTTCAAGTTGGCAATGGGGGAGGGGGGCGCCCGGGCGCCACAAGTTAAGTTTGCCCCTGGGCGCCAATAGTGCTCAGTACGCCACTGGAGCTTTCTCGAATTAGCAAAAGCATTTCAACTAATGATGATGTTGTAGGCCTAGGCCTTGATTCTTCTGATTCGGAGGGTGACATTTCAGCTTGCTCAGTGAAAGAATCAAACCCGACCCAAACAAGAGCTGTTGATGATGCTAGACCGTCTAACTGGCATCAACAAATGAGAGTTAATTTAGGAAATGTTGCACAAGTTTTTGATAGATACGGCATATCTGACCGGGCAGGTGCATCTTTGGTATCTGCTGCCCTGCAAGATGTTGGTCTCATAGGAAATGAGGATACCTCCCTTGTAATTGACAGGAGTAAAATTAGAAGAGAAAGGACGAAAATATGGCGTAAAATGCAACAAGATAATGAGGAACACTTAAAAGCTCTATATTTTGATGGAAAAACAGATAAAACTAAATGTCATATCAAGCAAGGCAAAAAGTATTATTACAAGTCGGTCATTGAAGAACACGTAACCTTAGTAAGAGAACCAGGGTCTTGCTATGTTGGTCATATTGCACCTGTCTCTGGTACTGCTCATGGTATTAAAGATTCGTTAATTCAGTTTTTATCAGAAAATTTTCAAAACATTAATGAAATGGTGGCTAATGGCTGTGATGGAACGCCTGTAAACACAGGAAGGCATAATGGAATTATTAGCCTCTTAGAATTGGCATTAGGTAGACCTTTGCAGTGGCTAATATGTCAATTGCACGCTAACGAACTTCCACTTCACCACTTGTTATATCACATTGATGGGAGCACAACAGGACCTGATACCTTCTCTGGAACAATCGGCAAAACACTGAAAAATTGTGAACAACTTCGAGTTGCAGGGTTTGATAAAATTGAAGCTGATATACCATACATAGCAAATGAAGACTTAAGTACGGACCAGAAGTATTTGCTTCAAATCTGTAAAGCTGTGTGCTCAGATAAATGCTCTCAGGATTTGTCTGCAAAAAATCCAGGAACTTTATCTCATGCAAGGTGGATAACTACAGCAAATCGAATTCTACGCTTATACATTGCTAAAGATAAACCATCAGAGAACCTTCGTGCATTAGCAACATTTGTAATGAAAGTTTATGCTCCAATGTGGTTTACCATTAAGTCAAAATCTTCATGCACAGAAAGAGGAAGACATGTCTGGGAAACCATTTCAAGATCAAGATACCTTCCACTTGAGCTGATAAACGTTGTGGATTCTTCAATACAACGCAACGCTTATTTTGCTCACCCAGAGAACCTATTGCTCTCCATGATCACCGATGATCAGGAGCACATCAGAGAGCTGGCAATTCAAAGAATTATGCTTACAAGAAGCAAAACACAAAAGGAAATCGGAAAGTTTACAATACCAAGGCTAAACTTTGGAGCAAAAGAATACATTGATCTTATTAACTGGCAAGAAGAAGGGCGATTAAGTCCTCCGCTTTTGCAGCAATTAACGGAGAAGGAATTGAGAGAGCTCGCTTCCAAACAGTCAGATTTTGGAGGCATACTTGGGATACCATGTCACACACAGGCCGTAGAAAGATGTATTAAGCTAGTAACAGAAGCAGCAAGTACAATTTGTGGAAAAGAACGAAGGGATGGATTCATTCGAGTGAGATTGGAATCAAGAAACATAATGCCATTTTTCAATACTAAATCGCCTCATACTGTAGTTCGGTAAGCAGGAAAAGGAATAAGACTTAATAAGGTTGGGTGGTTGGGATGGGCTAGGCTGGAACTCGATGTGCAGCTACCTCCACGTGGTGAGTTCTGTGTAGTTTGTTTATATATATATATATATATATATATATATATATATATATAAAATTTTATATATATATATATATATATATATATATATATATATATATCACAATTAATGTGACAACACTGTACCAGCCTGGGAAATTAAAGTGCACAATAAATGAAATTGATCGATACAAGTGGGACGTACTTGGAATAGCAGAGACTCACTGGACCGGAGTGGGACAATTAACTGAAGGAAAGGTAAAGGTATTATACTCGGGCAGAGAAGATGGAGTACACAGAGGAGTGGCAATCTTGTTAAATAAAGAAGCAAGCAAATCATACATTGAACATACACCCGTATCACCAAGAATAATATCGGTAAGATTAAAAGGACATCACAAAACCACAAAGATAATGCAAGTATATGCACCTGACACTGGACACCCAGATGAAGAAGCAGAAGACTTTTATGACAAGCTGGGAGAAGAAATTGACAATACAAACGAAAATGACCTTCTGATAGTAATGGGTGATTTTAATAGTAAGGTGGGAGGAGACAACAGTGGCTATGAAGAAGTGATGGGCCCATTTGGAATCGGAATCAGAAACGAAAGAGGAGAAAAAATGTTAGATTTCTGCCAACAAAAACAACTGTTCATCACAAATACAAAATTTTACCACAGAGAAGGACATCGACACACATAGACTCACCCAAATCAGATAAACAAAAATTGCATTGACCATATACTGGTTAAGAAGAGGTGAATGTCATCAGTGACCAATACGAAAGTAATGATGAGCGCAGACTTCGGAACATCACATGAATTGCTCGTGTCAAACTTTAAACTGAAATTCAAAAATGTCAAACAACCACCAGTGGTATCAACACGATTCAACACTGAAAAACTAAAGGACCCTATAATAAGAGAAGAATATGAAATAAGAATAGGAGGGAGATTCGAACCCTTATTACAAACCGAAGGCAGCACAGACGAGACATTTAAATTAGGAAGAGACATACTCAAAGAAGAAGCGGAGAACTTGCTTGGGAAGAGAAGCAGAGTGAAACAGCAATGGATGATACCAGAGATACTGCAAAAATGCGATGAGAGAAGACAGGCAAAAAAGAGGAAGAAAACATCACCAACTCACGAAAATCAAAACAGTTATAGAAGAATATGCAGAGAAGTGGAGTCGGAATGCAGAGAAGGTAAACGGATGTGGATAGAACAATTATGTGAAAGATGTAAATCAAGCTACAGAACTGGACAGTCAAATCAGCTGTATAAAACTGTAAAAGATCTGACACGGGTATGGAATCCTCAGACAAATATAGTTAAGAATGAAGTAGGACAGAAAACATCTCTATCTACAGAAGTGGAGGAAATATGGAGAGAATACTACCAAGGAGTGCTATCTGGGAATAACACTCAAATTGACGGAAGACTGTACCCAGAATTGATGACGGAGGCTGACAGAGATCAAACGCCTGAAATAGTGATAGATGAAACAGAAAAACAGATAGCGTCATTACCAAACGAAAAAGCACCCGGTGTCGATGCTATCACAGCTGAATTACTAAATGGCAGGAGGGAAACCAGTTGCAAAATGGCTTACTGGATTAAATCAACGCATAATGAATGGAGAAGCCATACCAGAGGACTGGGAACAAATCATAATTGTACCAATCCACAAGAAAGGTGACACATCGTTATGTAGTAATCACAGACCAATTAGCCTACTACCACATGCATATAAGGTATTGGTCAAAGTGATACAAAATAGAATGCACATGAGAAAAGAGAGGGTGTTGGGTGAAGAGCAAGCTGGATTTCGACCGGGAAGAGGGACTACAGACCAAATGTTTAGTTTCAGCCAAGTTTTGGAGAAAATGTGGGAACATGGTAAAGACCTGTATTGTGTTTTCATTGATTTCAAACAAGCGTTTGATTCGGTATGGAGGAATGGTATGATACAAGTATTGAGACGATATGGATTTGAGGAGTCGATAGTCGACACTGTAGGAAGAGTGTACGGAAACACAAGTGCTAGAGTCAAAAAGGGAACAATAACGACGGAGAGTTTCTCGACTGATAGTGGAGTTATCCAAGGATGCCCGCTGTCACCGCATCTCTTTAACTTGTTCTTAGAAATGGTGATGAGCGAAGCATTGGGCGACTTCGAGGGGGGTCCGAAACTTGGAGGAGAAACTATTAATAATCTCCGGTACGCAGACGACATTGTGCTGATGGCCGAATCCGTAGATGAACTACAACGAATGACTAGTCTATTGGAAGTAGAGTGTATAAAGTACAATCTAAAAATAAATGTAAATAAAACAAAAGTGATGAAATTCGGACGAACAAAAGAAGATGTCGAGGTGAATTTAACAACAGGAAGAATAGAACAGGTTGAAGAGTTCAAATACCTGGGAGTTTGGTTTACACAAGATAGAGACACATATCGTACAGTGCAAGAAAGATTGAAGCTTGGACATGTAGCAATGAATAGACTCTCGAAGATATGGAAAGACAGAAAGATATCTCAAAGTTTGAAAGTGAGACTATACAAAGCAATAGTATTACCAACAGCAGTTTATGGGGCAGAGAGTTGGGTATTAAAATAGAAAGAGAAGAAAAAGCTACTTGCGTTCGAAATGTACTGTTTGAGACGAATCAGTAACATAAGATAGTATGACAGATTAACAAATGAACACGTCAGAAGCATAACAGATATGAATGTCACCAAAGTCGAGAGAACTAATGACACACAAAAGTTTGGTCATGTCGAACGTATGGAGGGAGGAAGGCTGCCAAGAAGACTATTGTATGCAAGAACTCACGGAACACGACCAAGAGGACGACCTAGAACAACATGGTTGAAGACGGTGGAGAGAGAGAGAGCAGCGAGTTAAGCTGGCGAGAGCGAGTGGATCTGGCCAGAGACAGGAGCGAATGGGAAAAGTATCGACGCATCAGACGGGACCCAACCTGGAGACCTCCAGATGGGACATAAGTCAAGTAAGTCATATATATATATATATATATATATACCAGGGGTGGCCAACCTATGGCGCATTGGATGATTAGAAGTGGTGCATTGCTGCTCTCAGTAACTAATTTAACTCCAAACATTAAAAGCTTGGTGAAATCAAAACAGACTCAAAAGTCTCATTAAGGTAAGTAATGTTTACATTGTTTTATATTAAATCATTATATCATGTAAAAATGCTAAATATATCTATATTAACATATTTTATACAAGAATTGAATGGGGGTACAAGACTTGTATGGCGCATCTGAACTCATGCGTGAAAAAATTGGCGAATGAAATGTAAAAGGTTGGCCACCCCTGATATACACAAAGTAGCGGAATGCTGCCAGAAATGTTCAAATTAGGAAGCGATTTTTTGTCTTTGCTGGGGACCCTGAACAATTAATTCAAGGGACATCAAATTTTCAATTCGATATTTGAAAAAAAAAGGTTTTGGTCCATTTTCACTCCACCCTAATATATATATATATATATATATATATATATATATATACTGTATATATATATATATATATATATATATATATATATATATATATATATATATAGCGTATCCCAAAGAAATGTATCCCACTTTGTTCGATAATACCAGCTATGAGGATAATAAATATATTACTGTTTATATGTTTTTTAATAAAGAATTTTCTCCTGAATCTAAATATGTAATTATTTTTATTAAAAATTGAAGAGCAAAAAGTTACAGATGTTTAAATTAGAATTATTATTTTCGAGACTTCATGTGCGATATTTTCTAATATTTTTTTTTATGGCCTGGCCTGCCTTTTAACCGACTGTTTTGAGATACTTATGTTTAGTGCCTAGCTTAGCCTAGCCATTTCGTTGAGTTCTAATTAGGCAAGACTACAGTTTTGCTCTAACCTTATCTAACATCTTATAACTCTGCGACGTTTGTTCTTTTCTAACGACAATTTGAACATCTTAGATAAAGTGTCATTTAACCATGGAATTTGTAAATTTTTTGAATTAACTAATAATTACAACATTTATGCTTCAATATCAACACTAAACATAAGTATCTCAAAACAGTCGGTTAAAATATTAGAAAATATCGCACATGAAGTCTCGAAAATAATAATTATAATTTAAACATCTGTAACTTTTTTGTTGTTCAATTTTTAATAAAAATAATTACATATTTAGATTCAGGAGAAAATTCTTTATTAAAAAACATATAAAAAGTAATATATTTATTATCCTCATAGCTGGTATTATCGAACAAAGTGGGTATACATTTCTTTGGGACACGCTGTATACATATATATATATATATATGTATGTGTGTGTGTGTGTGAGATTGTGTATATATAAAAGAGCCCCTGAGAACAAACAATTAAAGACGGGAGCTAAATATATAAGAGATTAGCACACGAATACATGAATGCGTTACGTTTGTATTTAATCAATCCCGAAACTAATACTGAAGGTATAACAGAGAAAAGGCGAAAACAAACAAGGACGGCGAGAAAAAGACGCATGAAAGATTTGTCACAACTACATGGAGATCAATCCAAATTTGTTTTCCATTCAAATTAAATTTCAATTTACATTCTGATACGAATTCACCCATTTCGTTTGGTTAAATTTAACAACTTACGTTATCAGCCACCTTTATTTATTTCATGGGAATTAAATTCACACGTTATCTTTACGTATTTGTGGCGCTCATAATTTATTAAAAAGTTACAAACAGAACAGGAAGGATGGAGAGAGAAAAAAATTAAACGTGAAAAACGATATTGTTGAGAAACAAACAATAGAAATAAAAGGGAATGGTGTGTGTGTGTGTGTGTGTGTGCGTGCGTGTGTGTGTGTTGTGTGTGTGTGTGTGTGTGTGTGTTTGAGAAAGAGAGAGGGAGAGAGAGTCCATCGTTCTTTGTAAATACCAAAGGAATTATTAAAATCTATGAATAGCTGATTTTAGGAATAGTGAACTGGATAAAAACAGACGTATGAAGAGTCTAACAATCACACTCGCTGATTTACGATGAGATAAATATTTGCACTGCATGTTAAAAGTAAACTTTTATTGCACATCGAAAATTATTTGCAGCGTTCAACTGCAGCAGTAACATGATAAGTTATTGTTCGGATTTTATTATTTTATATTTCATATGCCTTTGGGAATGACCAAGGAAAATACGTGGACTTCAGTTCATGATTAAACGTTGAGGACAGATTCTTTTCCATCTGTAGATGACCTATCGACTGAACATTTTAAAGTATGCTGATGACGTGGTGAATTTGCGGATCTCATTGAGCAAGCGTGGCTGAGAAAAGCATAGTTATATATTCTTGCAAAGGTTATGAGGGTATATATTTTGTCCCTTATCAAAAATAAATATAGGCACATTCTATCCAACAGTAATTGACGGCCTATTGGTGTGGCTTCCTACTTCTCAAAACTACTTGAGAAACTTTTGCTACGCTGATTGAATGATTATTTAGGGACATCTAATAAATTTGGTTTTAAATGGCCCCATTCATTATATTTGGATATACTGACAGCAGTTCAACTAAGTACAGTTGTTTCTTGAATATAAGCAAGTCATATGATAAAATTACATTTTATTTATAAAAATAGAAGAGAGGAATGTTCCTTCGTACATATTAAATATATTGAAATTTTGGTACACTCACCACACTTTTACAGTTACATGGGTTTTGGCTACTCTGGCGGAGTTAGGCAAGGCTACTTGCTCTCTTCTCTGCTGTTTAATGTGCATATTGATTGTTTAATCGCTTCATTTAATGAGGCGAAAGTTGGGTGTTGTACAGATAACTTTGAGAATTAATAACTCAGTTTTTGCCGATAATATGGTATTAATAAATTCTTGTGTTAAAGGTCTAGACTGTCTTCTAAATATTTACTAATTATATTAGTTTTATTATATAAATTTTAATTATATTAATTTAATTATATTAATTTTAATTTTGTTAAAATTAGTTATAAGTTATACATTTCATCCCAAAAGCTCTAATCAGTCGGCTAATATGTTTCAAAATGAAAGGTGAACCAATAGAATAAATACAAGAATTTTAGTATTTTGGGTCAAAATTTCACCAGCTCCTTCAGCAATGACTCTTATACATAAACAAACAATATTAAAGTTTCTGTGCAAAAGCAAACATGATTATAGGGAACTTCATATTCTGTACAAGCGAAGCTAAAGACAATCTTTTTGGTACTTTCTGCACTAATATTTATGGACAGCAACTTTGGGCTGATTATAAAGCAAAAGTCTGGAAAAACTCTTAATTTCCTTTATAACAGGTCTTTTAGACTGCTGCATCTGCAGAGCTGCACCTGCACAGTTACTGTATGTTATTTAAGTTGCATCTGCTTCCATTGCTTCTCGATAGGCATTTGTTCAAATTCAGTCTACCACACGTTGTTCTTCACTATCTCCAACGACACCAGCCATCGTCAACTTTAGTTATTACTCTGAAATCATAATAAAATTATCGAATAAAACATGTATAACACATCTACTTTGACAGCCCAGTAAAGTTTGCACCCCCTTAGCAAAAGGTTATGCGTAACTCCGTATATTCAATTAAAGAATGAAAGAATAATATACAAAGTGATGAAGGGTGTTATATTGGAGTTATGAGATATATGTTGAAATGGTAAGTAAGAACAAAGGACGCATAATATATTTACGTAGATGAAAATAATACTGTGCCAAAAATGAAATCCCATTATGCAAAGTTCAGCTACAACTTAATATATAATAGTAAAATACATATAAACAATGTAATAAAAATTTGGGCTTTTGTATCGTGTTCAAAGAATATAAACAATTTTCAAAATCAGCATTTTAAACATATGTGTAAACTAAATAAAATTGGAGTGACGTATAGTGGTAATGCATAGACATTATACACTTAAACTCTCTACTACAACAGTCATCTCGTATCGAGATATCCAGGTAGGTCGACTTTGTAATAACTAAAATAAACTATTAGGTTATAAAACAAAAATTCAGCCGAAAGATTTTGACCTTGCATAAAATTATAACAAACAAATGAATAAATAATGTGGATGTTTCGCCTAAAATGCTGAATGAAATTATAAACATTTAGTATTTTTCAAATATATCTTCTTTGCTTCTCAAAGTAAAGAATGAAAGAGGCGCGATTTGAAAATGGAGACAATTGTGAAATTTCCTTATTTTATTTTTGGTTTGTTTACGTTACTCTAAAGGGATTGTGGGACTACGTTTTAAAAATAAAGTTCTTCCGTTTGTTCCATTTCACTGGTATTTACATCACTATCTTTCATTCAAAACCTACAAAAATGTAATTATTCGAACATACACGCAATTCGTCGAAGTGAAATTTTATTGACACTCTCTTATCCTAAAGTATATAACTTAGCTTTACCTAAGCTAATCTAAGTATGACCTAGCCTAACCTAACCTAATTTAATTTAACCCTAAAGTATTTGCTGATAAAATGTCTCGTTGAGAAAATGACGTAACCCCATTATTTCTGCATGAATTATTTCTTTTATAAGTAACGGTGAGAATTCACAGTTTTTCAGCCAAAAACCTTTTCGTACAATACTAAACATTTTAAATCCATATTTTCCTACTTGTAGCAGAACCCGATTAACGATTCTCTATTCGTGGATGTTTGAGCTTTCTATAAACTGGTAATTTCATGTAAATATGAGGGTATTCGGAAATGTATCGCAACTAAAGTTGGACAACAGAATGTCCACCGCAAAAGCCGGGGAGTTCATTCTGCACTACTGACGGGATGTCAAAATTAATATCCTGAAAAGAAAAATATGACTTCCGTTTTAAACGTTATCACTCTAGATTTTAGTTATTTAACCCTAGAAATCCAGCGTGGCCTATTACAATAAAAGTACATTTGTTTTTCTAGAAATGATGTCTTTTATTGTATGCAAGTTAATTTCTATTATTGTTTAGTAATAATAAATTATTTAATTCAACCTATATATCTAGTTTTCATTATGGGATTAAGTAGAACCCTCACTAGTTGCTATGCGTACAGTCCCACACTGGCCTTCTAGGGTTAAATACTTGTAAAGTTGTAACGGTGTATACATTTTTGCACATATGCACTTCGTTGTTGTGGTCAGTTTCATAATTACTGTTTGAAAATTCAACTGTTTTTAATTCTTATCGGAAATACTTGGCCAGTTTAAGTGAAAATTAATATACGAACGACTTGTAATATAAAATTTTCTTCCATCCAAGGATTATTATTATTATTATTATTATTATCATTAGTATTAGTATTTTAGCGTTTTGCAGTAGTCATTCTAACAAAATTGATGGATAATTTTAGAATTTAACTTCATAAACATGGGTTTTCATACGCCTGTGACTGCCTTTATAATTGCATTATGTTAATAATATAATAATACATTACTTTGAAAAGTAAGAAAAATGCTTGAAACTCAAAAATTTCTCCTGACAGAACTTTCGTTAAACAGGTTGGCTGTAATGCGTGAAAATA
Source organism: Bathynomus jamesi (assembly GCA_023014485.1). Taxonomy (NCBI): domain Eukaryota; kingdom Metazoa; phylum Arthropoda; class Malacostraca; order Isopoda; family Cirolanidae; genus Bathynomus; species Bathynomus jamesi. The sequence goes on along the minus strand of JAJOZX010000096.1, from coordinate 1,916,440 downwards.
AAATTAGCATTTATATCTATATTCTTTTCTCAAAGTACAAATGCAATATGTAGTAATATTTTATTTTTATCTAAGAATGAAGCTTCCCAATTTCATACTTTTCAGGAGTTAATAAGATCACGGAAAGCAATGAATGCGGTAATTTTAACCACCTTTGCACAGAAGCTTATTTGACACACAGGAAGAGCGGAAAATTTCCCAAATACGTCACAATATACAGCGTATATATACAAATATATATACATACAGGCCCGGATTTAGCTATAGGCGAACTAGGCGATCGCCTAGGGCCTCGCGCCAAAGGGGGCCTCGCTCAAGCCGTTTTGCGCGTTCTGTTCAAGTGATATTAATGATTTAGAACTCTATGAAGAACTTAAAGTATTTGCAGGTTTATACCTGAGAAAACAGATCTCGGAAATGCCCTTGTTTATATAGTGCAAAAAGAACTAAGTGAGATTCATCCTAATGTTTATGTTGCACTTCGAATAGTATTAACCATCCCAGTTACTGTTGCTTCGGCTGAAAGAAGTTTCTCGCGTCTCAAACTTATTAAAACATATTTGCGTTCCACCATGTCTCAAGCGAGATTGCAATCATTAGCTATGTTATCAATAGAAAACGATATAACAAATTCATTAGATTATTCTCAATTAATTGAAGAGTTTAGCTCGAAGAAAAGTAGAAAAGCATTGCTGTAATATTGAAGGAGCATCTGAACCAAATATTAAAGCATTAATATTTAGCCTGATAAGTCGATCGCTCACTATTATAAAAAATGAAATGTCAACATCTCTTATACATCACATATGAAAAACGTTTGTATAATATTAATATAATATTTGTATAATATTATATAATATTTATATAATATTATATAAATCTTAGAAATCATTGTCTTATATTTTCGATACAAATCTTGATTCATATTATAATTTATACTTATTTGTATGGTTTATTTATATTTCTTATACAATTTCCATGCGTGATTATTTTGGTTTGGTTTAATTTCTAAGTGCTGGCATAGTTCTGTCTATGCGGGATTCTAATATTGCTGGTATAGTACCGATAATTAAGTCCTTATTTTCATATATATAGGCCTAGAGCCTCGCAATTTCTCGATCTGCCTAGGGCCTCGCAACTTCTAGATCCGGCCCTGTATATATATATATATATATATATATATACAGGGTGTCCCATAAGTCCGGCATCATAGGAAAAATAACAAAAAAGGCAAACAAAAGCTTTTATTTACAGAACGTGCTCAGTATGTCCACCATTGTTTTCAATACACAAATTCAGACGTGATACCCAGTCAGCAAGCACACGGTGAGTGATGTCAGGAGTAATGGTGTTACAAGCCCCAATAATGCGCTGCCGCAAATGTTCAACACTCCTAATTTTCTCTGCGTATACCACCGCTTTCAACTGGCCCCAGAGATAAAAATCTAGTGGCGTGAGATCCGGACTTCTAGCTGGCCATTCCACAGGCCCTCGACGTCCTATCCAATGACCAGGGAATTGTTGGTAAAGGTATTCCCTTACTTGGGTGCTGTAATGTGCAGGAGCGCCGTCTTGCTGGAACCATGTTGGGAAATTTCCTTCTTCGTTCAAGACACTGGGAAATACTTCTTCCTTGAGCATACGTAGGTAGGTGCCTCCAGTGACATGTTCATCGAAAAAGAGGGGGCCTATGATGCGATCCTTCCAAATGCCACACCATACCATCACCCGAGCTGCACCTTGTTCCTTTGAAGAGGTATACCAGTGAGGGTTGTTTTGAGACCAGTAGCGGGTGTTCTGTCGATTTACCTCACCATTTCCATAAAAAAATAGCCTTGTCACTGAACAGAATGGTGGACGGGAAACTGGCATCCCGAGCACAGACATTATGGCCTGTAGAAAGAGAAAAATCTGAATTATGGTTTGTAGAAATAGAAAAATATGAATTTCTCTTATGATGCCGGATTTATGGGACACCCTCTATATATATATATATATATATATATATATATATATATATATATATATTATATGCTACATCACTGCGAAGTTGTTTATAGCTGATATGATTTATTATTCTTTCTTTGCAAATATAGGTACTTTACAGAGTTCTTAATATTTTTATTTGACATCATTTGCTTATTCTTAAAAATCATTATTATGCTCAGAATGTTTTTCTTATTCTATAAAAGGTTCACAGCCAAACATATTATTCCTGAATTTAGATTGTTATGTACAGTATTTCTCTCAAATGTTTGATGTTAGTACCATGCGAAAAGAAATTAAAATTATACCAGTGCTGGTTTTGTATATATATATATATATATATATAATATATATATATATATATATGTGTGTGTGTGTGTGTGTGTGTGTGTTTTGAGTTAAATATACAGTATTAGTATCTTTACGTCATATAGTAAGACTAAATTAAAATAAATTATGAATTATGCTACAATTTGCGCATGGATTTTGTCAAGCGAATAGGAAAATAATTTAATTGTGAAAATATGGCATTTCGCCATGTTATCAAAGCGACGACTGTTTTTAGGGCTCGGCAGTTCCAAAGCATAAATTAGAAACTCGTTAATAAAGCGTGTCTGTAAGGTTACTCGTCGTTCAAGTTCCAACTTGGAAATTTACGTGCCGTGTGACAGAAATCGTTTTAATGAAATTAATTTCGCATTTCCTCTTCCCTCAGAGCGTTGTACATTAATCATGAAGCGAGGAGAAGGCCACAAACGAAAGCAAACCACCGCCAGCGATAACTTTGAATGAAATCCTTATGTAACCTAACCGGAACACTAAACCGCAAATATAATGCACTTTCGCAAAGTAAGTTGGCCAAAAAATTATAATCACTATTTATCTTATTCAGCGGTCGATTGTGCTCCGTGAATGTGTCGCGGAGACCTTTCGGCTCGGATATGCGACAAACTTGTTCACAATAAAATATCCGAACTCGGATTAAATTTTGATACATTTAAAATTTATACGGAAAGAAGAGTTTCTGGAAAGGGTTTAAAGATCCAACGAATCTTGTGGGTTTAATTAAAGCCAACAGACCAGTTACTTATTTGTATGTTTGCCAAGTTCATTTGAATATAAGGGAACGAAAGAACTTTCAGCGGAAAACAAAACTGGATTTGGAATATTTTTTAAAAAGTTTTTCTCATGATATTAATAATAATTATTTGTAGGTGTACATCTATTGTATATTAATTAAAATTATTAATTGTGTTTTATATATATATATATATATATATATATACAGGCCCGGATTTAGCTATAGGCGAACTAGGCGATCGCCTATGGCCTCGCGCCAAAGGGGGCCTCGCTCAAGCCGTTTTGCGCGTTCTGTTCAAGTGATATTAATGATTTAGAACTCTATGAAGAACTTAAAGTACTTTGCAGGTTTATACCTGAGAAAACAGATCTCGGAAATGCCCTTGTTTATATAGTGCAAAAACAACTAAGTGAGATTTATCCTAATGTTTATGTTGCACTTCGAATAGTATTAACCATCCCAGTTACTGTTGCTTCGGCTGAAATAAGTTTCTCGCGTCTCAAACTTATTAAAACATATTTGCGTTCCACCATGTCTCAAGCGAGATTGCAATCATTAGCTATGTTATCAATAGAAAACGATATAACAAATTCATTAGATTATTCTCAATTAATTGAAGAGTTTAGCTCGAAGAAAAGTAGAAAAGCATTGCTGTAATATTCAAGGAGCATCTGAATCAAATATTAAAGCATTAATATTTAGCCTGATAAGTCGATCGCTCACTATTATAAAAAATGAAATGTCAACATCTCTTATACATCACATATGAAAAACGTTTGTATACTATGGAAAGTCATTACCTATAATATTATATAAATCTTAGAAATCATTGTCTTATATTTTCGATACAAATCTTGATTCATATTATAATTTATACTTATTTGTATGGTTTATTTATATTTCTTATACAATTTCCATGCGTGATTATTTTGGTTTGGTTTAATTTTTAAGTGCTGGCATAGTTCTGTCTATGCGGGATTCTAATATTGCTGGTATAGTACCGATAATTAAGACCATATTTTCATATATATAGTCCTAGGGCCTCGCAATTTCTAGATCTGCCTAGGGCCTCGCAACTTCTAGATCCGGCCCTGTATATATATATATATATATATATATATACACACACACACACACACTTGATTGAAGGGTTTGTTCTTTGGGAAGCGCAACTTGTGAGAAATAAGAGGACGAGGAGATGGTATATTTTTTTGGCAGACGTTTCGGAAAAGTTAAATTTCCATCATCAGTGCTAAAAAAGTTAAAACAAATGTGAAAAGTGAATGAATATGATGAACAAAAAATGTATACAACAATATATTTATATAATCACATAATATTAATAATAATGTAATTTATATTAAGTATTTAAAAGTATATATATATATATATATATATATATATATATATATATATATTATACAAGTCCCCTGAGAAACATTTATGTTACACACAGTCCATGCATAGAAGAAGAAACTCTTCTGGGAAAATTAAATTCACTATAGTCCGAATAAGTAATGATAACTGACAAACACTATACTTTTTTATTTTTCATAATGTTAGCTCGAATTGGGCAACGGGTCACTCGCAAAGAGGCCCCAAAATAAACTTCCATACATTAAAAATCTAAGTTTCTCGTGAACTTAAAGTAAATATTAAGCTTTCGCTGCCTTGATAATTTCTTTTCAAAATCTTCGGTATGAAATTATTTACTTTGACTTTTTCGGTATGAAATTATTTATTGCGACTTTTTCCACAGATAGATAGATAGATAAATAGACAGAATGAGTTCCATTATTGAAAGGTTATTACGAGCATCATCGAGATTAATCCCATTTGTTTCAATCCTTTGTTTCCTTTTAAGAACATTTAACTAATTATTTAAATTATGCCAACTGCCGTACTAGCAACATAAACAGGATACCTTCCGTAACAAACATTACTAGAAATGTATTCCCGGAAACTGTATGATCTACCTCCACCTCATTATTACTCTGGGGCATATAATAGACTGATGGTCTCAAAAACGAGGTAAAAACGGCAAAGATTACGACATAAAATGGCGTTTTTTTATATATCATCACAGCTCCTTTAATCTAGGATTACAGACACATTACTCGTGATTGTTCAGTTCTTATCTCTTGTGTATAATATTGACTGATTTGTATGGTATTGATAAAATACTTCAATAATGATGTTGCATTTGTTATATCGATAATAATAATTTAAGATTAATACATACTGTACCTTAATTAATAATTCTTATTCATGATTTATGTATTATTAATTAATAATACCTATCTATTTTATTTTTAATAAGGGCCCAGTAAAGCCTAAAGCTTAAGGGACAAATTGAATAAAATATATAATCCGGCTTCACAATTATTTGTCATTGTAAATTGTAAGACCACTGTATTTATTTTATTATTAATAAAGGTTATTCAATTCAATTCAATTCCCTCACCAGCTATCTGCCAAGCAGATAGGATCCAGCTTTGGGACAGGATCTAGGGTTAAACACTAGATCCTGTCCCAAAGCTGGATCCTATCCGCTTGGCAGATAGCTGGTGAGGGAAGCTATATTTTTGGGGCCTCTTTGCGAGTGACCCATTGCCCACGTCGGTGTCGGACTAACATCATGAAAAAGGAAAAACTATAGTGTTTGTCATTTACTATTACTTATTCGGACTATAGTGGATTTAATTTTCCCAGAAGAGTTCCTTTTTCCATACACGGTCTGTGTGTATCATGAAAAAACCTCAGGGGACCATTCTGAGTTCAACCCCCTATATATATATATATATATATATATATATATATATATATATATATATATATATTCTATTCTGTCTTTCCTAATAAATTTATAATGACAATAAAAATTGACTATTATACGGTCCAAAATTGGTTGCTGACTGGACGAAAATAAATAACTTTTTCTGTATAGAAACGATTTCGAAAAGAACATTTCAAGAGCAAATCATGAAGAAAATATTCACTGAAAAAAACAATATATATATATATATATATATATATAGAGAGAGAGTGAGAGAGAGAGAGAGAGAGAGGGTGGCGCAAAAGTCGCGCATCATAGAAATTTTCAGTGTTGATTATAACACTGGTATGCATCAATTTTGCTGTCAAGGGTTTTGTAAGTGATTCTTATAGAGTTTTTCCTGCTGATTTCGAATCTGCAATCCGTTTTTCTCAATCAGCTCAGGTTATCCGGCTATGCCCTCATAAGTAAAATAGAATTTTTCGTAATTTTGTCAAAGCGGAATTGGAACAGTAACATCTATCATCATTTGTCTCACTTGTATAATATCTTTTTTTACTTTTCAGGCATATAGATAAAATATTTCATAATGAATAGAGCGTGTAAAAATGATCCCAATTGATTCTGCTACATATGTGGGACGGTTACCATGCCAAATAACCAGTCCCAAATCACTGAATTTGTGAAGACAATGTATAGAGCATACTTTGGAATTAAGCTAGGGGACCAGGACAAAAATTTCGCCCCTCATATGTGCTGCAAGACGTGCATTGAAAATTTGAGAAGATGAAGCAAAGGCAGAGCGAAATCTTTGCCTTTTGGAATGCCCATGATTTGGAGAGAAGGAAAGGATCACGTGACAGATTGCTATTTCTGCATGACAAACCTCCAAGGTGGGCTTATAAATTTATTTTTCTTAAATATTTTGAAATCCTCGTATGAAACTTGACACAATATTCACCATAATGTAATATTCACCATATATAGCATAATATTCAACATAATGGTAATCATACATTTACATATACATATTGTTATAGAAAATACATTTACACATACATATTGTTATACAAGTTACATTTACAAATACAATGATTGTATATTTTCTTTCTTTTTCATTCATATTGTCCCCGAAGGGACAATATGAATGAAAAAGAAAGAAAATATACAGACTCCATCGACCTATTTCATATCTTACAGACCGCAGCCTTCCCTCACGAGCCGCCACTGTCTGAATGCTTCTTCTATTTCATATGCAAGTTTTATATCCATGTTTCTGTGTTTCTATTTTCAGGAGTTAACAAGAAGAATAAACACATTGTTGTATACCCTGACATTCCTTCTGCTATGAGACCTGTACCCCATGGTCCTGGAATTCCAATACCCGACCCACCTCAAACCCCGGACTTCGATGATTCTGATGATGAATCAATGACCAATGCCAATGACCAGTCCCAGTCGTATATACCTCAAAATACCGCTTCAAATGAGCCGAGGCCTCTCAACCAGGCCAAACTTAATGATCTTACCAGGGATTTAGGACTTTCCAAATTAGCTGCCGAGATCTTGTGCTCACGACTTCGAGAGGACAACTTGCTGGCTCCGGGAACAACATTCTCCTGGTATAGAAACGAGAGGAAGAATTCCGCAAGTTTTTTGCAGTGCACGAAAATACCTCTTCCTTAGTGTACTGCTGCAATGTTGAGGGGCTAATCGAATCCTTGGGCCTGCCATATAACGCATCAGAATGGAGGCTATTTATAGACTCGTCTAAACGAAGTTTGAAAGCAGTACTTCTCAACATTGGGAATAGGGTTGCATCAGTCCCTGTAGCACATTCCGTACAACTTACTGAGAGCTACGATAACATGAAAATTTTACTGGATGCTCTCGTATACGACCAACATAACTGGAAGATCTGTGGAGATTTGAAGGTAATACTAATATCATAAGTAAACTATTGCTATTGACTATGTTGTTTTTCCAAAGGTTATTTGAGAGCGTATAAGAACACTTAACTTCCCTACAGAAGTGATACAGTCCAATGCATAGATTTTTTTATCTGATAGAACAAATTCTCTAAATTCTTTAAATATTTTCATTTTTTTTCAGATTGTGGCATTTGTATTGGGAATGCAAGGGGGATACACGAAATACCCATGTTTCCTCTGCAAATGGGATAGCCGAGCGGATGAGAAGCACTATGCACAGCGTGAATAGGCATCCAGAGAGAATTTTGAACCTGGGTCGCATAATGTCGTTTCAGTGCCCCTTGTACCACCAACAAAAATTTTGCTCCCACCACTTCATATTAAGCTGGGCTTGATGAAAAATTTCATCAAATCAATGAATAAGGAGGGTTCAGCATTCCGATATCTCGAGAGTAAATTTCCTCATATATCTGATGCTAAACTAAATGCTGGGGTTTTTGATGGTCCTCAAATTCGAACTTTGATCAAGGATACTCAGTTCGAAAACGCAATGACTCCAACTGAGAAGAATGCCTGGCAGGCATTCAAATCAGTTGTCACTGATTTTCTTGGCAAGCGTAGAAGTCCAGAATACGAGTCCGTTGTCGAAAACTTGATGGAAGCTTTCAAAGCTCATGGGTCGCGCATGTCCATAAAAATGCACTTTTTGTGGTCCCACTTGGACTATTTTCCTGAAAATTGCGGGGATTATAGTGAGGAACAGGGTGAACGATTTCACCAAGATATCAAAATAATGGAAGAGAGGTACCAGGGAAACTGGGATATCAATATGCTGGCGGACTATTGCTGGTGTTTGAAGCGAGACGTGCCCGAAGAAAAACACAGACGGAAAGCCAAAAAAATTCATTCCTTCCTCAATAAACTTTTTTGAGCCAGAGCTGGGCACTTGCGTTTTTTTTTGCGGTACTGCGGTACTGCGGTACTACTACCGCACTACCAAACCGGTACCGCATAACGCAGTACCGCAAAGGATCGCTGAAAGTACCGCAGTACCGCAAAAAAAACCGCAAGTGCCCAGCTCTGCTTTTTTCCATATTCATTGTATGAATAAAAGTATTTATTCACACAATGTTTTCATTTTTCACGAGTGTTCTTATAATATTACTCGTATCTACAGTGTTTAAGCTAAAAAAATCAATAAATTTGGGGATAAAATTGGACTTATAATAAATGGCCAATAGAGAAAAAACCTGACCTGATTTAGGAAAACCAATGTCATTTTCGAATTCAGCATGGTCGAATTATATAATATGAGTTGAAAAAACCCTCACAGCAGACAAAAAAATTTCATGTGCATACCAGTGTAACATATTATTTTTTTTCTTTTAGGTAGGGGATGGCTGCGAAATTAACAATAGACGAGAGGGTGAGCTTGGTTTTAATGTATGGAATACCAGGTACAACAAATCGATGAATTGGTACAGAATTTAAATTCTGTACCGATTCATCGATTCTGTACCGATTCAACAAATCGATGATCGGTACAGATTTTAAATTCTGTACCGATTCATCGATTTGTAGTACCATACATTAAAACCAAGCCACCCTCTCATCTATTGTTAATTTCGCAGCCATGCCCTTCCGAAAAGAAAAAAATAATATAATCAACACTGAAAATTCCTATGGTGCGCGACTTTTGTGCATATATATATATATATACACATACAGTATAAGCAAATAAATTCGCGAGAACGTTCTCTGTATACTTACATTATTTATATACAGGGTGTTTCTAAAGTAACCATCTATTTTGCGAAATAATATGAATTATAAAAAAAACACCTTTAAAACATGAAAATATATAGGTCCTATATATATTTGTAAGCTCGGCACACATTGTTGCTCTTCGTGGATAATCTTCTTCTTGTAAGTTGTGGAACACTTGAATGTGGTATGGCTTTTTCTTTAAATCATAACATAGAATTCTGTAAACCGTTGTTTGTGGAATTTCTAATCTGTGGGATGCCCTCCGAATCGATAATTGTGGATCCTCTTCGAATGCTTCTTGAACAGATTCGATTCTTTCGTGAGATCTTCTTGGCCGTCCAGATCTACGCTCGTCATGCACAGATCCAGTCCTCATAAATTTGTTTACTAATTCGCGAATAGCCTGGTCTCTAGGGCCTGTTTTACGAAACCTTCTCTCAAACTTTTCTCTAATTTCATTGCACTTCATGCCTTTTATCCTGCATGTTACTACATAAACCCGTTCTTGCACATTCATCATCAATGATATGGGTCTGAAAATAAAATAAAATAATTAACAAAAAATCGTGTAAAGCAATTGAAATATTATAAATACATGAATTTTGTATAACAATGCACATACCATTATGCCAATATAACAATTGTTTAAAATCCCCCTATTTCACCAAAATAGATGGTTACTTTAGAAACACCCTGATATATATATATATATATATATATATATATTGCTCGGTCCGGAAATTTTTCTTTTTTAGCCTCATCATTTTTCATCTTTCCTCGAAGGAATATAAAACGTGAATGTTGCGAACGAAGATGAATATAATAGGTCGTGTATGAGGATGCAAAACCAGTCTTTATCGATCTTTTTTCATTTATTTTCATTTTCCCTTTATTATTTACTTTTATTTATTTTTTTGAGTAACCCACGCTCCATCTTACCAATCAAACAACCAACCAACCTCCTCCTTTACGGACCCCTTCATTGACGCAGGAAAGTTTCTAAGCCATCTATGCATCATATACGCCTAATTTGCAAAAGCTTAGACGGTTATTAATCATATTTGAATTCAATAGAGATGGATTTCTTTTATAAATAGAGGAAAAATGATGATATAATTTCACGGATGAGTCAGTTTTTTTTTACTCAACAAACGTTCGTTAATTTGGGGAATGAAGTTAGGACGAGCGTGATCAAAACTTGCTTTATTTAAGAAGGTTAACTAATTATAATATCAGAAAGTGAATGGAAAAATTTCCGTTATATCTATATTATTCAGAAAATATACTTATGACTTTGTAATTAGAAACTGGACCGGGTAGCGAAACATAGTCGATCTGCGCAATGTCGACACGCATAATGCCTATATTAAAAAATTAGTGTAAATTAGGTCAGGTTAGGTTTACGCTAGGTTAAGTTAGGTTAGTCATTTCATTGAAAATCTGAAATTAGTTTGAAATATGAAGTCGATATACTCGCATAAGGGCGAATGTTGACATTATGAAATCAGATTTTGTTGATGTAACACAGGTCGACAATATACTTTATGAATGCGCCCTTAATAAATAATAAGGAATGGACAGAAAATACGAGTTAATGATATTTACATTAAATTCCATATCTATACTGCATTACCGTCTCCTCTGAAATATATGACTGGAAATTTTATAATTAGGCTTGTATTGATATTTAATATATTGGGATGAGAAACAACGTTCAACAGATACACACAGACCGTGTGGATAGCGGATAATGGATAGTTTTCAATGTTTTTGTACCATCACAAATATCTGTGTTTGATTAAATATAGTGTAAATTTAAAAGAAGTGTTTTTCAGTATCTGTTGAACGTTGGGAATGAACTCAGAACGGTTCTCTGAGGCTATCTATGATACACACAGACCGTGCATGGAACAAGGAACTCTTCTGGGAAAATCCAATCCACTATAGTCCGAATAAGTAATGGTAAATGACAAACACTATAGTTTTTTCCTTTTTCATAATGTTAGCCCGACGTGGGCAACGGGTCACTCGCAATGAGGTCCCAAAAATATAGCTTACCTCACCAGCTACCTGCAAAGCAGACAGGATCCAGCTTTGGGACAGGATCTAGGATCCTATCTGCTTTGCAGATAGCTGGTGAGGGAAGCTATATTTTTGGGACCTCATTGCGAGTGACCCGTTGCCCACATCGGGCTAACATCATGAAAAAGGAAAAAACTATAGTCTTTGTCGTTTACCATTACTTATTTGGACTATAGTGGATTGGATTTTCCCAGAAGAGTTCCTTGTTCCATGCACGGTCTGTGTCTATCATAGATAGCCTCAGAGAACCGTTCTGAGTTCATTCCCAATGTTCAACAGATACTGAAAAACACTTCTTTTAAATTTACACTATCTTTAATCAAACACAGATATTTGTGATGGTACAAAAACATTAAAAACTATCCATTAGTTTGTTCGATTCCAAACGTATAACAAATTACATTAGACACACACACACACACACACACACCATATATATATATATATATATATAATGGTAGGCGTCTTAGCCTTGATTCGAGCAAGAATATCTGAGACGAATAATACATTAAAACGTTTTCTGTGTACCTTCTTCAAATAGCAGAAAGATTTCAATTTCTTTATATTTTTAATATGGAGAAAACGACGGATATTTTATGTAGATATTCAATATTATTTTGTGTTAATAAGCATTTATAATATTCGTGAATAAAACTGAAAATAATTTTCACACTTTGCTGCCTTTCGTAACTTCGAATATTAATAAGGTTTGAAATTTTTCGGAGAAATAATGCCTTATTTATGTATAATTTCGAAAATTGTTTGCCTGCAAACAAACTTCTTAAAAAAAAAAAAAAAAAATTAAGAGTAATTATTTTTTTGTTTTCTGAATTTTCGTGACTGCCAGTAAACATAATAAAATATTCAAAGATAAACAGAGTATTACTAATTTGTATTTTTTTATGCTTTTTAAAAATTTTTGTTTCTAGGCGAACTTTTTTTCCCGAAACTGAGCATAGGAACATATTTTTTCAGCATTTAATACTACGAAAATACGTTCTTATACGTGCGTCAAATAGTTAAGAAAATGTGATATTCAGTACGTTCAATTTTGACATTTTTTAATTAAACAAGAGCCTCACAATACTCGGATGGCGTAAAAGAAGGAAGTAGAATTTAATCTTTTATTTTATCTATCACCAGCGTCTGCAGATCAGTGGAGTAACACCGTTTCCTTGTCAGCGAAGTGAAGGCATTTAGGTCGAAAGTTCGACAACCAATAATGTTAAAGTTAATAAAACAGTAATGCGTTACACGAACAAAATTGAATTTCATAATGTCGACGTTTCCCCTTGTGGGAGTATATCGATTTTTTATTTCAAACCATATTTCAGATTTTCAATGAAAATAATTAACCTAACCTAAGCAGACTAACCTAACCTACCCTAAATTAGCGTAACCTAACAGGGTATTATGTAACTCTTATCTAACCCAACTTAATCTAACCTGACTTAATTTAAACTAACTTTTTAGTATCGACATTATGCGTGTCGACATTGTGGAGGTCGACTTTGTTCCGCTACCTGACAGTAATCTAGGAGTTGGCACAATGGTTCGCACTAATTGGTTTGAGGGCCGTGCCAATTTCTAGTCCTCGGCCGTTCTCCTCACTGATTATTAACTTTATTATCACCTATACGGTCATATGACGCAATGCCTATTATCATCATATCAACAGTTACCTACACGTAGTTCACAGAAAGAAAAAAGTAATTTGATCATGCCGTGCTTGGCTGAAGTACGGACGAGTACACCACCAGGGATATTATAAGCCTAGCACATACGCTGTACCATGAATGAAGGGGTTAAATGCTTTTACCTTTCAGTGAACATTTACACACTGAACTAATCTGTAAATAAAATATATAAAGCCAATATCCACCGTAGATTCGAATAGGAAACATTTTTCATCTAAACTATATCCACCCGACACGATATAGCCGTTATGAAAAACGCTTCGATTTTCTCCAATTATTTTCTATATTATGGAGAATGTTATTTCTTATTACGAACGGAAAGCAAAGAGCCAAACTTATCGAATCAATAATGGCTTTATACACTATAAAATAAAATATAAAAGCCTTTCTAAATAAAAATAATGGGGCGAAAGAATCTAAAGTTGGCTAATTTTCTCGGTGCAGCTGTAATCAAAATAGGCCATTTAGGCTACACCGTTATCCTATTATCGAGGCAGGAAATGTAGTAAGTAACATTGCGAATTACCCTAAATGCAAAATGTTCGTGAGATTCTTTGCAGATTTTATAATTTCTGTCTAACTCATTACCACATTTCTGTTTTTAAAATCTAATTGTTTGTTTTCACGTTTCATAAATAAAATATATTTTATTCGGAGTTAAAATAACTTGAAATGGAATTATTTTAAGGATTTTCGAGGGTTTTGTGTAATTTTTACTTCTACGTCATTTCAGATTTCATTTGGAAGTTGTGATAACGAGTTGTAATGTTGTAGAAAACATATTTTGAAAGTATAAAATAAAATTCATCAGTATTTACCTATCTATCTACCTAACTCTCTCTCGCTCTCTCTCTCTCTCTCCTCTCTCTCTATATATATATATATATATATATATATATATATGTGTGTGTGTGTGTGTGTGTGTGTGTGTGTGTGTGTGTGTGTGGGTGTCTTTTAGTATATTGTTTGAATCTGAACCTCTAATCCCGTTTCTTTTCCAGAAAAATACTTTCATGCAAAATTTGAACTCATTTAACGCATATTTAGGGAGCGATCAATGACTCCGATTTTTCTCTCCCTTACAACTGAATGTGATTACTTCCCTCTTCACGCCATTCCCATTTCCCATTCTCATTCGCGAAAGTGAGAATTTTAGACTTGAGAAAACTCTGCCCTGGCTTAAAAATGACTTAATGTGAAAAGGAACGAGCCTACTCTAATCTAATCTTACCTAATTTCACCTAACCTACTTTATAACTTAACTTTATACTCTGAACTATTTTTAACGTAAATAACTTAACCATAACCTAGCCTGAGAGTAATCTAACTCGGACTGAAGTGGGAAAGTCGTAGATGAGAATAGGAATGACTTGAAGTGGGAAAACACCGATTTGAGAAAAGCCTCTTTGAGATTCTCATTTTCAGGTTTCTCACTCTTTGACCATGAAGACTTTTGTGCCTATAAATCTACATTTTGGACAGTTATGTGTAGGAGAAGACTCGTACCAGAAAAATAAGACTGTCCGATTATTGACAGGTCTTAATGTTTTAAATGCATTAGAAATACGAGTATGTACAGATTTATACTTTCTGAAGTTCTTTGTTTCCATCCAGCTTTGTTTTGAAAGTTCTGAAATGATCAACGTCATTTGTATGTTAATCGAATATAATATCAAAAGAAGTGTTAAATCTGACTGAAAAGGGTAACTCATTCATTAATCAGTATTGTTCACTAAGTATGGTATACCATATTTAGATAACGATATTGATCAATAAATGATTCACCATTTCTAGCCAAAACTATATACAGTAGTTATTTACAAAAACTTAGTGAGCATCTAAAAGAAACCTAACTTTATTAATTGACTACGTTTTAAGTGCAGTAAACGCGCTTAAATGAAATGGAAAATGAAACGGCAGTAAGTAGAAATCTAGGAAATAGTGGAACTCGAACGCGCGTCGCGTGGTTCCAGATCAAGCCTTCCAGAACCCCCAAAAAAGGGTTCGATCGAGCGAAACCAATATTTACTAGCTCCTAGTTTCCCGCTTTATTGCCTTTTCCCTTTTTATTTTATTAACTGACATAAGGAAAACCCAAATATGACACCTTGCCATTGTCGACACTGTCAATTCTATCAGGAGACAAAGTAGTTTCATAGTGCCCAATGGGTTTGAACAGGACATACTTTGTCAAGTGGGATGTTTTTAATGTTCCCTTGGACACGATATTATAGAAGATATTTACTCACAGAGAAGCAGCAAACTAAACTTAAATGTATTTGGTTTGCAGGTTTACGTTTTCATTTTTTCTATGCAGGAAGGAGGGGCCGAGGGCAAACGCCCGTAAAAATGCCCCATCATAGAAGGAAAAGGAGAAAGCCGAAATCAAGGTCTCCATAGTTGTTAAAAATCATGCCATTTTTTTTATTTTGAAAGGAATGTATAGTGTGTTAGATGCATGTATGTATGGTGAAGAATAGAGGGAGAAGCGTGTGTTTGAGAGCATGTTAGACTGCTCACAGGTTAGATAAGACACGGAAAAAGATCAGCTAAGGAGGACAGTGACAGGAGAAACTCCCCCCCCCCCCGAGTACTTCTCCGGTCGACTGGGGTCTACAATCTCCTACTGTTCATTATTACTAGTTTTTCATTTTTACTTATTTAGTTTTCTACTTACTCTTTTCTGTTCAACATAGTTTGCACTTTTGAATTTTTTACCTCTTAGGAAGAAAGACCTGGTTTTGCATTTTGAAGTTATCAGTGACGGTTTGTTTCCTATTTCAGCCTCCATCTGTTAATTTCATTGATATTTACGATAGAAGAGTGTTTTATCTTGCCACTGAGTAGCTACCTTGCGTACAATATACCTTTACCTATTTTTCTTTTGAATACGGAAAGACTTCTTTTTTAAGTAAGCACGTTACATTATTCTGCTTTTGGTTATGTATTCTTTTTTTATCGGAGTAATGTAAATTACTTATCCCTTTTTAAGAATGATTTTAAATTCTTTGTGTTAAAGCAACTTCCCACCAATATAAGAATGCAGTATCAGGATCTTTGCATCAAAGTCCTCTTATTGTCTGGAGTTAGAAAGTTGTAGTTTTTGGAAAACTTTGTTTTTCTTTGAAGACTCAGACGCTCAACGCACCAACGTTATGCATGAAAAGTAGCACTGCATCCGAACTTTATATAACGTAGACACACTTTAAAATTATTTATTTTGGCTACTAATTGCACTTTATAAACAAAAACTTTATGTACATAATTAAGCATGTATAAGGAACATTTAATAGTTATTTTATGTTAAATGTTCAAAGTATACACAATTTACACACAAACATGCAGCGAAACGTCCCAAAACAGATCGGTACACAGTAGTGTTCATATTAGATGATGTTTTGCGTACTTCCCGAACAATCGCTTCCTGTAAGCGCTACATACTTTGAGGGTTAGTACCATACACTTTGTCCTTCAGGTACCTCCACAGCACAGATAGAAGTCCGAAGGTGTAAGATCAGGTAATCCTGGAGATATTCACTAGCAGTTCCATGACGACCGACCAGGAAACTCTGTATCAAGAAGAGCTCGAACATCTCTGCAATAATGTGGCGATGCACTATCTTGCCTGGCAGATTAAAATGATTCTCCACATAAATACTTGGTGTTTGCACTGCCCAAAACACACAATTGTGATGATTTATATGATCATTCAATATGAAAGTACCTCCATGAGACCAAATTATCCTATACTCAATGCTGTCGGCTGTTTAAAATCCTTTTTAAATTTATAGCACTCACACACAAAAAAAGAACGAATCATCACCAAAGGATAATTTCTGCTCGTATTTGACAATAATGCTCATGGAACTATGGTGTACAGCATCAAATGAAATAATCATAATAATGTTTGTGGTTGACCTCCTTTGTGACGGCAAAGGACATGTGACCAAGGTGACTCACAGCTGACTCCTTACTGAGCGGATGCATTTCCTGGGCTCTCTGATATTGTTTCTACTATTGAATATTGCCGATTAATTTACTTTTGGAAAGTTCTGAATTTTATATACTTGCGTTTATATTCGCATTGTTATAGTTAAGTAACTGAATATTAGTGGTTTTTAGCGATTTAGAAGTTTTCATTGCGTGCCGGCTTAATTTAACTTAAACTTGTGACGGTTATAAACTTTAACTAATTTAACTTATGCGATGCCGTCGC
Organism: Bathynomus jamesi; assembly: GCA_023014485.1. Taxonomy (NCBI): domain Eukaryota; kingdom Metazoa; phylum Arthropoda; class Malacostraca; order Isopoda; family Cirolanidae; genus Bathynomus; species Bathynomus jamesi. Next base: position 1,898,904 of record JAJOZX010000096.1, on the reverse strand, counting down.
AGAAAGCGTCGTATGCTAGGTGTGGGGTTAATCGGTGGCATACGGATTTTAAGGATTACAACGGTGGTCCTATCGCGATTACCTAGAGATCGGTTTGTTTCTTTTGTGATTTAAGGGAAGAAATAGTTGATATAAAACGTAGTGGACGCGAGGTGACGGAGAGACTTGTAACGCTTGATGAGGGCAGGGGTAGGGTTACAGTTGAAGGCCGAACCTATACTAACGTTGAAGACGTTAGTAATTTGAAGGGTGACGTGAGGAACCTAGTTTCTAGTATAGGTAGCTTATCGGGAAGGTTAGACAGAGTTGAAGAAGGGGGTTAAGGTTGGTCCGAGGTTAGTAGACGGGGAGAGATTTAGAGAAGTTAAGGGTGGAGCTAGGCCACGTACGTTAGGTGATAGGAATCTCCCCCCTATCGAGGTTTCGAACCCTTTCGCCCAGTTGGATAGGGATGTGAACGAGGGGGAAACTATTTTAATTGGGAACTCTTTAGTGTGCCATATGGATAAAGAGTTCGTTGAACGGAATCCAACCAAGCGGAGGAGGGTCTGTCTACCAAGGGCCAGGGTTGACAGAATTAGAGACGAAGTAGATAGGATTGATGTTGCCTCCCGTCACTCGATGTTGGTGACAATAGTAGGGGGCAACGACTCGTATAGGCCCGATACGAGAGTGCCTGACCTTTTGGAGAGATATAGGGGGTTAATTAGGTCCCTGAAGGTAAGGTCAGATAGGTCTTTAGTTCTCGGTATTACCCTTAGACACGGTTTGGGTCTAAGTTAGGATTACGTAGAAAACAATATTTTTGAATGCTGAATTAGGAGATTTGTGCTGAGAAAAATGTACCCTTCGTAAATATGTGGTCAGAATTTAGTGATCCTAGCCTTTTTATAAATGATGGGGGTGCATTTCAATGAAATAGGGAAGGCTAGGCTAGGTAGGTTAATCGGTGAAAACGTTCGAAAGCTGTATAGGTCGAAGTCTTCTTTAAACGTTGTGGGTCGGAAGATAATTTTTTACGACAGATGGTTACCGAACTAACGCGCGGTGACAATATCTTAAACGTGGTGATGACGAACGACGATAATATAGTCGAAGGTTTAGCAGTAGGTGAGAGTTTGGGATGTAGCGATCACCAAATTATTAGGTTAAGTCAGCGCTGTCCAACTTGCGGCCCGCGGGCCGCATGCGGGCCGCGGAATGGACCCTTGCCAAATTTCATTTCTGAATTTTCTTCCCTATTTTGTCAGTTCTAGTAGGGAGAACAACATTCAGCGGGTTCCTAAGTCGTATTAACCAACAGTGTATGATTATAGGCAACATCTTGGCCGCGCTTTATAGAAGTTGGACAGCACTGGGTTAAGTTATTGATAGAAAACAGTAAGGATAGTAACGTGATATAAGTCCTCGAGTTTCGTAGGGCTAATTTTGATAGTTTTGTGGATAGGATGAGAGTAGTCGACTGGGATAATTTATTTATGGGTAATGACCCAAATTTTCATTGGGAGGCGTTTAAAGGAAGTTTTATGAATATCGAAAGGGAGTTTATTCCTCGTAGGCCCAAGCGCGCTAGAAATAATGGTAGGCCCAAGTGGTGGACTAGGGAAATAGGCGAGTTCATAATCGAGCGTAACAGAGCGTATAGACTTAATAAGAGCAATGACACGGTAGCTGACTTTAATAGATATATCGAGCTTAGACGTCAGGTTAAAAGATCTGTTAGGAATGCTAAGCGTAATTTAGAGATACTTATAGCTGCGGATAGTAAACATAATTCAAAAAAGTTTTTTGAATACGTGAATAATTCGTAAACCGATAAAAGATAACATAGGCCCTCTAGTGGACGTTAACGGCGCTTTGGCTTCCGACGCTCAGGCGATGGCGGGTATTTTTAACAACTTTTTTGCGACAGTTTTTACCGTAGATGATGTAAATAATGTCCCCGATCTGGACGATATCGTTCCATTTAGTAGCGAGACTATTTTGAATGAAATAACTATTTACGAGGGTGAGATTGCATATTATATCGATAAGCTAAAAGTGAGCAAGGCTCCAGGCCCTGACGCGCTTTATCCCAGACATTTGAAAGACGTTATCGTAGGCCCCTTAACAAAAAATTTTAATAAGTCACTGGAAGCGGGGATTATTCCTGAAGACTTCAAATTAGCTAACGTAGCGCCCATTTTTAAAAAGTGGTGCGACCGCACAGTAGCTAGCAATTATAGGCCTATTAGCTTAACGTCAATTGTCGGTAAACTTTTGGAATCCGTAGTTAGGGGTCGTATCGTCGATCACTTAGAAAGTAGCGATTTGATTAATAGTAGTCAGCATGGGTTTCGACGCCATAAATCTTGTTTAACTAATTTGTTAGAGTTTTGTAACGAAATAGTGCGCGAATACGATAGGCATAGGGCGGCTGACGTTATTTATTTAGACTTTAAAAAAGCGTTCGATACAGTTCCGCAGAGAAGATTAATTGCGAAGGTTAAAGCGCACGGTTACGCGGTCAGGTAGGTAACTGGTTAAAGGAATGGCTTCATGCTAGGAAAGAGAGGGTCGTTGTTAATGGTAGTGAATTGGGGTGGTTGGATGTAGGTAGCGGTGTCCCTCAGGGTACAGTGTTAGGCCCATTGCTATTCGTAATCTACATTAACGACATAGATGTAGGCTTAACCAGTAACGTAAAAATTTGCGGACGATACTAAAATAGGCGGTAAAGTTAAGGTGGACGATAGAAATAGGCTCCAAGACGATGTAAATAGGATTATGGAGTGGACGGATAAGTGGCAGATGCAATTTAACGTAGACAAATGTAAAGTTTTGCATATAGGTTCTCGTAACAATAATTACACGTACACGATGGATAATAGACAGTTAGCGAGTGTTGACGAGGGAGTAGATTTAGGCGTACGCGTATCTAAGGATTTAAAAGTTAGGAACCAGTGCCTGGAGTCTTGCGCAAAAGTTAGTAAGATGTTAGGCTTCATAGCGCGTAATTTCGAATTTAAATCAAAGAATATTATATTGCCCCTTTACAAGTCCCTAGTCAGGCCACATTTAGAATATGCCGTTCAGTTTTGGTGCCCGTATTTGTGTGAGAATATTGATAGGATGGAAAGGGTTCAGCGTCGCGCCATGAAACTAATTCTGTCATTGCGCAACAAGTCTTGCGAAGATAGGATTAAAGAGTTAGACTTATATTCACTCAAAACTAGTTGATTAAGGGGGGAGCTTATTGAAGTTTTCAAAATCTTTAATAAAATCGATAACGTAAATTTTGACAAACTGTTCACTTTCGATAATAGCAGCACTCGTAATAACGGATTTAAGTTACGTGACAGACGTTTCATTAATATCGCTAAAAAAAATTTTACGTTTAAAGTAATTGATAAATGGAATAATCTTCCCGCGTCCGTCGTGAACTCTACCAGCGTTAATATGTTTAAAAACCGCTTAGATAGGCATTTTAAAAATATTAACGTTGTTTAAAATAATAAAACAATTAGCAACAGGAGCTCTGGGGGTAATGGTCGAGGATGAGTATGTTGACCATTAATGCCAGCTTGTGACATGCCAGCAATAAAATTAACAACAAAAAAATTAGACTAACACAACGGTAGATGTAGCTCGTAGCGTAAACTAACCCACATTTTGTTATACTCTTCCTACTTTTTTTTTTTGGGGGGGGGGGGGGGGGGGGGGGGGGGGGGGGGGGGGGGGGGGGGGGGGGGGGTGGGGGGGGGGGGGTACTTTCTTATCCTCTCCTTACTTGCATGTCTGTAGTTTGCATGGTATGACAGTGTTTAAGACTGTGTTTGCATGGTTTGTAAGCGTTCTTATTTTACTTCTTTTCATCTTTCACCCCTTTCCCATTCTCTTCGACTATTTTTCCGACTTGTCGGCAGTGGCCGGCGGATGATGATGGTGAGTCTCTTTTTCTGAATGAATGTTAACCCACGAATGATAGGTTTTGCTACTTACTTAATCCTTTATTCTCTTCTTTTAAACCCCTCCTCTTTCCTTTCTCTCGGGCTAACCTTAGAGTGGATCTTTGGGTCTTTGTTAGCCTTAGCTTCTGTAGATCATCCGAACACAGAGGACGGACACCCATCTAATGACTTGACAGACACAATGATGTTGGGACTGCAAAACTGAGGGTTATTAATTAATTAATAAATATAAAATAATATAATCTATAATACTTAATTGGAAAACATAAGTTAGGTTCCATAGATAGATTATAAAATTTCATGTACGCCTCAGATGAATTTGTAAAACAGAGTACGTGACTTTTGGCACGAAGCCAGAAGAACAGGCTTCGTTGTATTGTAATATGGTCAACCACTAAGGAACAAGTATAGCCGTCACGTGATGTCACACCCTTTGTTTCTTCCAAGTGAATATTAATAAACAACTTAATTTTCATATAAAACTGGAAAAATATAATTAAGTAATTTAATACGGTTAAACAGGCCAAATAAGTTCGTTAAATAATATAAAACAATTAAAATTCTGGAATTCCTCAAATAGGATGTATTCTAAATTTCTTTTAAGTTAAGGTTCATTGAAAAAATAACTAAAATAAGATCTTGCTGGCGAAACCATAACAATGGACCGAACAAATACATCCAGAGTGAACCAGGGAGCATCCAACGAAGGGAGTCGAGAAGTTGTCAACAAGAGAGAGTTGCATACAGTCGAAAAGAAGTTCGCATTTTTTTCTCCCTGGTTATTTTTATTTCATTTTCTCGATTCGAGCCCGTGAGAAATAGGGGTAAATATTTACTATTACACCGGTCTCCGGTAGAAAGTTTTAAAAGCTGTTTTTCAATGTTTTTCAATGTGCTGAATTAAAAAATGATACTCATTTCCGTCGCAAATGATTTGTTAAAAGAGTTATTGAAGCTTAAAGCTTTTAAAACTTTCTACCCTTTTTTACCCTTTTTTTACCTGGGGGACTCCCCACCCAAAAACTGGGTGGGGAGAATCACAAAAACGAGTGGTTTCCGAAGATTTTGAATGTCAGATTAATACAAAACGCATCAAAATCTATTGGAAAAACATAAATTTCACCTTCAAAATTGGCCGAACCTAAAACAACCTAACCTAACCTAACCTAAAACAACCTAACCTAATCTAGGATCTAGGAAAAAAGCCCCCGGATGAAAAAATCCCCCGGAGGAAAAAAAAAACCGAGAAAAAAATCCCCCGGCGGAAAAAAAAAACCGAGTAAAGCATCCCCCGAGGAAAAAGTCCCCCATCTAAATAAGCTACAACATGATTTGCTAAGTCCTTTTGCTTAACATAGACGTAGCCTTCAAAACACAATTTAAATCCCCCTTTATTTGACTTTACAAACTCCATGATGGGCAAAGTTTAACTGAAATAAAAATTTAGATAGTAGAAGAAATGTAACCTACGTAGAAATTTACTTGTCTTGTAACCAACAAACAAACTTACTTATTAATTACTAAAACTATTAATTAACTATTTTCTGTGAGCGAAATATTTTATATTCCATTTAAATATTTGGGTCAATCCCAGAATAGGCACCTGATGTACCTCAATCCCAGATGAAGCACCTGCGTTCAACCTCAATCCCAGAATAGGCACCTTGCAAGGAATTAAATAAAAAAACCCTGATGATTACAAAATTTATTGTTTATACAAAGTTTATTACAAATGTAATAAAGGCAAAGTTATAAAAGGTTTAAAGTGGTTTAATGAATAAAGAAAAATTTTAGATATTATAAATTCCTGCAATATGAGCCCGAATGTTTCTGAAACCATCTGAAGCTGGTAAGAATAGCAAAACTAACCAAAAAAGCAGAAGATATAGCAAAAGATTAGGTTAGGTTAGGTTAGGTTAGGTTAGAGTTGATTTTTTCAAATATTGATAAAAACAATGAAATTATATCTCTAAAAACTGTTTATATTTTTTTCTCCTCAATCCCAGATTAAGCACCTGTGTTTTGCCTCAATCCCAGATTAAGCACCTAAAAATGATTTCAGGTGCCTATTCTGGAATTGATCCAAATATTTCATAATAAAAACTTAACCAACTTTAAGCAAATTTATATTGATTTTAATATATAATTTATAATTAATTTCGTATTTCTAGAAGATTCTGACTGCGTCGTTTAGGGGCAATGTTTAACTGAAATAAAAATTGAGATAGGGGATGGGGGATTTAGATGGGGGGGGGGGGCAAAGTTTAACTGAAATAAAAATTGAGATGGGATGGGGATTTAGATGGGGGATTTTTTCCTCGGGGGATGCTTTACTTGTTTTTTTTTTTCCGCCGGGGGATTGATTTTTTCCGGGGGGATTTTTTCCTCCGGGGGATTTTTTCCGCCGGGGATTTTTTCCTCCGGGGGCTTTTTTCCGGATACCCCTAATCTAACCCCTAACGTTATCCAAAATTATAAAAAAAAATTGAAAAACATTGAAAACCAGCTTTTAAAACTTTCTACCGGAGACCGGTGTAATAGTAAAGAAATACCGAAATGGGGCCTATATTTAAGATGAATTAATAACAGTAAATTCAATTTATTTCTCCCTAGGACCGACGAGAGTTTTTTTTCCGAGGCCCTAGGCTTCTATTCATGTCACACGCGAGACCTTATCGTTTCTGTTGGTCTACTTTTTTCCCGATCAAAGATTATCCTTGTTTATTAACTGTATAATTAAGTGTAATTTACATAATATAACCTGTAAATGAACATAAGATTAAGAAGTATAAAACTTAGTTGTGTTTAATAACAAACAGTGGAGGTCTTATATTTGTGGTTTAAAGTTAAAATCATCTTACGGTTTTATAACAGTCAAAGGTAAAATTTGAAAATATAACAATAAACAATGGTAGTCCTTCAGTTGAAGTTAAGTGAAAAACAAATATGAAGAAAGACCTCAATAGGTTCACGCTACCACATAAACTGTCACATCCATTAAATGTGGAAAAAGTTGTAAGTGTCCACACTACCGTATGAAGTGTAACCCGTATTGCGCATTAATATCGGTGCATTTACAAAGTGCAATTTCGTTTCAACCCACCCACGAGCAATGAATGAGCGAGTCATTTTCATTTATGGGGTTATGGGGGTCACTGGGGGAAGGACGTCACCCCAGGTGAAACCCCGAACCCTTCAATGTCGATTAATCTGGCTGATCTAACGCGGAGTGGTGTTGAGCATGTAATGAGCGGTGAAATGAATACATACATGAAAAGAGCTGGTGAAGTGGTCGTTAAAGTGTAACCCTACATCAAAAATGGTAAAATATAATTTTTTCTTCAGCATTAAATCCTGAAAGCTCACAGGTTTAATATAAGAGGTTATTCTTATGACAGCGACGTATATTCGAGCCCTTTGATCGATCATTTTTTTCACTGAATGACTGGGTGTAATCTTCCTGCCATCGCAACATGCCCCATTTTGTTCATGGCTTATATTTCTTCTTTGTTCTAGAAAAGTATTCACCCGACATAATGTGACACTACGACTTTAACTACGACACTACGACTTTAACCCGCAATGGTGACATTCCCTCTTGACTAAATTTCCCAAAACAGACAAGTTAATCTGTTGAAACTGTCGATGAAAACGGGACAGGTTTGCTGTATTAAGTTAGGTCAGGTTACTCCCACTTGACTGAATTCTCCAGAATCGATCGTCTGAGCGAAAGTTGCAAAAGATAAAATTATTTTGCAGGTTACGTTTATTAAGGTTAAACTAATTTAGGTTAAGCTGGGCTTTTAGGTTATATTGGGTTGATGTGAATAACAATGAGTAACATGGGTATAGCACCAGTTAGGTTAGGTTTAAGTTATACAGACGATAGATTAGATTAGGTTAGATTTTAAAACTATAAAAACTACATAAAACAAAGCATATCAACGACAGGTTTACGGTTCCAAAAGAGGATTCGTCAGTCGCTAATCAAAAGTCTTTCAGTTGCGAGAAGGTTTGGATCTACACAAAATTCAATTCGATGGCAGTGTTATGAGAGGCTGCTGTTGGTTAGACAGCATTTCCCAAACTGTGGTATGCGAACTACTACTTGGTGGTACACGATTCTTTTGTTAAGGTGGATAATAAAAAATATACGTAACAATAAAGTATACACTCTCGCGTTGCGTGCTTTATTTAATTATTATACAGGGTGATCAAAAAGTAACGCAACCCATGGGAAAACGATTTATTTCAGAGCAAGTGCTGGAAGTGGGCACCGTTCTGTGCTTCACACAAGTGGATACGGCGATTCATGTTCTTAAAGACCCTTTGCAACGTTTCCTGTGAAATTGCATCAACACACTTCTGAATCATCGCCTGCAACAGAAGGAAAAAATCAATTATGTGCGTTTCTCCATGGGTTGCGTTACTTTTTGATCACCCTTTATATAGGGAGGTTTAATTATGCATACCCGTCAAATAATGGTAATGTGTAGGTCTGACCTAAAAAAATTTAAGTACAGTGGTACTGCAAGTTTTCTGTTTTGCTATAGTTTGTACAGAAGAAAATAATTTAGGAACCCTCTAGGCCAGGGATCCCCAATTCGTAGCTCGCTGAGCTATTTCAAGTGGCTCACGAGAGCCCAAAAATAATAATAGAAAATAAGTGCAAGATACTTGCATGAAATCGTAATTTTACACTACAATCATCTCAACGACTGCATGAGAATTACGGTAGCTCACTACACTCCAGATTTTCAAAAGTTGGCAGATAATACAGTGCTGGGTTTCCCATTAAAAGTATAGACTTACTTACGGGTTTGTGTATTCGATAGGCAAAGTATTTCAAAATATTGATGTGGCTCGTCAAATACTTTGAATTTTTAAAGTGGATCATGGCCAAAAAAAAGGTTGGGAAATCGTTGTCCTATAGGCTATAGCATATTCCCAATAATGCAATGTACTCTATACTTATTAAATCCAAACTTGGTACCGTTTCAGTGTTAAGTATGCATATTCAGTAAAAATCAAAAACAACACGGGGTCGTAATTTAATGTATGAAATACAATAAGTATGAGTAGAAACTACACAATTAGTTAATAATATCAATTGTTAATATTTTTGCGTATCAATGGGTTTAAATTACGTGTCATAAAAATTAAACAAATATAATTTGTTTGATGGGTTTAACCACATTCGATTCGGAACATCTGAGGTCATATGACGGAGGGGACTTAGTTTTACGTGAGATCAGAACTACTGGTCGCTACATAATCTGGACGCAAAGGACGGTTCCCTATCCAAATGCTAGGGAATGTTGTTTAACTTCGCTGATCGACATCGACCATGCCATAGCCCTTACAAATAAATATGATAAATAAACCTGATTAGGTTGAGGTACATAAATCCATTTACAATATTGTTTTTAACCAAACAGTGAATGATTGCAAAATCTTAGCATAAAATGTGCATTTTGTTTACCTGGTTCGGTTGAAATAACTGCAAATCTACGATCTCTTGTTTGATAATGTTTTTATAAAAACTAAAACAATTCGCGAATAAAGGGAGTAAACCTATAATGAGAAATGGATTTATTTGAGCACAAACTTTCGGGTTACACTAAGGTCTTCATCAGGTGTTCACTGGCACCCGATAAAGACTTTAATAGGGCGAAAGTTCGTGCTTCTAATCAGGCATAGGGCAATTACTGTGTCAGTGTAATTAATTACAATTGCAATTACGTGACATATTTTCAATTACAATTACTGTAGATGGTGAAATACTTAATTACAATTATTTGGTAAAGTAATTAATTACAATTTCATTTACAAAGAATTGCATTTTTTTCATAAATACAGACTATATGATTTATGTCATGCCTTCCTACCTAGGTATTTCAATTCTATTTTCAGTTTTGGCCATCATCTTGAATGAAAACTAAATAATATCACGTCAATAAAATGCACTCTTTTACTTTCTTTTTAACATTGCACGGAACTGTATTTTTCATCAAGAGGCCAAAAAAAAATGTATTTGAGAGTAATTAACTGTAATTGTGTCAATTGCCTTGGTTTCCCAATGTAATTAATTACAATTAAATTTTAGGTAGTCAGTTACAATTACTTACCAATTACATGAAAAAATATAATTAATTACAATCAATTACAATTATAGCTATTATATACAAACCACGAACACTATCCAAGATAAACTTGGTTCATTTAGTTACTCAAAATTTGCAAAAATGGACTGGACTCCTCTATAGGAACGGTATCTGCTGAGCAGAATTACTCGTACATGCCATTAATTTGCGAGTTTAATTAGATCTATACTATGATATATGCAGGGCCATTTCCTGGCATAAGCAGGCTAAGCGGCCGCTTAGGGCCCCGCTGCTACTGGGTTGGGTACGATTCGATGTGGCCGACTCGATGCGACCCAACTCGATGTGGCCGACTCGATGTCAGAACAACTCGATGTCAAGCCAAGTCGATGTCAGGCCAAGTCGATGCCAAACAGTGTTGTAGTCGAGTCTGAAGCCAAGACCGAGGCCGAGTTCAATAATTACCTCCTACCTAACCTTACCTAACCTTACCTAACCTAACCTACCTAACCTAACCTACCTTACCTAACCTTACCTTACCTAACCTAACATAACCTTACCTAACCTTACCTAACCTACCTAACCTAACCTACCTACCTAACCTTACCTTACCTACCTAACCTTACCTACCTAACCTTACCTAACCTAACCTTACCTACCCTACCTACCCTACCTAACCTAACCTTACCTAACCTACCTACCCTACCTTACCCTACCTTACCTTACCTTACCTAACCTTACCTAACCTACCTAACCTAACCTACCTACCCTACCTTACCTAACCTTACCTACACCTACCTACCCTACCTTACCTACCTTACCTAGCCTTAATTATTTTTTATGCTTTACTTTTCTTCTTAAAATACCCTTAAAAGATAATAAAGCACAATATGCTTCGACTTGGCCTGGCATCGACTTGGCCTGGCATCGACTTGGCTTGACATCGAGTTGTCCTGACATCGAGTCGGCCACATCGAGTTGGGTCGCATCGAGTCGGCCACGTCGAATTGTCCCTGCCCCCTGCTACTAGGGGGCCCCTAGACAGGCTCCGAGGTCATAGCTCAGTGGGCAAGAATAGGAATATAGCTGAAGTTATTATTAATATTATTGTGATTATTATTATTATCATTATTATTATTATTATTATTGTCGTATTAATTAAAGTTTTTGTATGAAACAAATGTGATAAAACGGAGAGAAACGAAACGTTTTGGTCGTTATGTGTAAATAACTATTGTGAGATCTTATTTCTATATTATTTAACTTTATTCTTACTATATGCTTATACTTTTCTAAATGCTTAATTTTTCTAGTATTGTAAAACATTATTATTATTATTATTATTATTATTATTATTATTATTATCATCATTATTATCATCATTATTATTAATCAGATTAGTTGTGGTTAACTAGATGTGACTTCGTGCATCTTGGAAAATGAAACGACATTATCCATCAGGAGCTGAAAAAGAAGAAAATAGAGGAGAAGCTTTCCAGTAGCACAGGTGAGATGTGCCACTTGTATATTCTTATGATTACAGTTCAGGCAACTAGGTTAAGTAGGCCATCAAGCTAGGCAACTGTTCAGGAATCGTGTAGAGTAAACTAGTCTCTGTAATATTTATAATATTTCGAAATGTGAAATTTAATGGACCACATCACCTCAAATTCTGCTCACACAGATCAATTCTCAAACAAGATAAGAAAGAGTATTTTAGCAAAATCTAACAGAATATGTAATGTTATGTTATTCTCAGGAGCACTACTGAAATATTTGGAAAAGCCATCCTCAGCAAAGCCTGATGAGCATCATGAGCCAACAGCAGGACCATCCTCTATGCAACCTCAAACACCAGTAGAAGTAGAGCCTGATGAACCAACAAGTGGCCCATCTTCTGTTCAGCTTCAAACACCACACACAGGCATTTCTACTGAGCAACAAGAACCAAGATCTGCTCCACCGCTTGATCCGTATGACTGGCCAGTTGTCCTGTTAGATGCCTTGAAGACAGATCTGGTGTCTCGAGGACCATTTCAAATCAGTCCAGATTTCACATTCCCTAAAAGAGAGGACGGGAGAAGCTTTCATCATCATTACATGTACAGAACATTAATTAATGGGGGAAAAATGAAGCGAAGCTGGCTGATGTACTCTAGAAGGAATGATGCTCTTTATTGCTTCTGCTGCAAGGTGTTTTCAAGGAAGTCGTACAAACTAATTACGGATGGACTTTCAGACTGAATAAACGTTGGTTCGCTTCTGAAAGGCCATGAAAATAGTTCAGAACATGCAGATAACATGGCAACATGGAAGGATCTGGAACTGCGGCTAAAAACTGGGAGGACCATTGACCAAACTAAAATGTCATTAATGGAGGTAGAGCGAAGACGCTGGCGAGATGTTCTCACACGTCTTGTAAGTATAATCCAATCACTGGCAGAGAGAAACCTTGCTTTCAGTGGGTCTTCCTCTACATTGTACAATCAGGACAATGGCAACTTCTTGAAGGAGGTTGAGCTGCTTGCCAAATTTGATCCAGTGATGAAACAACACATCAGCAGAGTCGAAAGTGGCCACTGTAGTCATTCAAATTACCTAGGAAACATCATTCAAAATGAGCTCACTGGGTCCATTAGTGGGAAGATCTTGGATGCCATTGTTGCAGAAATAAAACAAGCTAAATATTACTCTCATTTTAGACTGCACTCCAGGCATAAGCCACCAAGAACAGATGTCGATTATTATCAGAACTGTTAAAATGGGTGAAGTACCAGAAATAAAAGAATACTTCTTGGGCTTTCTTGAGGCTTCAGAAAGTACAGGCCTGGGTTTATCAGTTCTGATTCTGAAGAAACTAGATGAACTGAATATTCACTTTGATGACTGCAGATGACAGTCATATGACAACGGAGCGAACATGAAGGGCAAGAACAAAGGTGTTCAGGCAAGGTTATTAGAGAAGAACTGTCGTACACTCTATGTTCCATGTGGGGCTCACACTCAGCTTCTTTGGCAACGTACAAAAATTGTACAACCTTTTTGCAGCAGCTACACAGAGATGGACAATCCTAAAGAAGCACGTGAACATAACACTCAAGTCTTGGAGTGAAACCAGGTGGGAGAACCCGCTTAAGAGCATTGAGGCTGTGCGATACCAGAGCCACAACATCAGAGAGGCCCTGTTGGAAGTCAGAAACAATGCCACAGATGCCATAGCCAGGAGTGAAGCACAAGCACTTGCAGAGGAGGTAGGGTCTTATCGCTTTCGGATTTTCACAGTAGTATGGTATGACATTCTTCATGCAGTTAACCATGTGAGCAAACTTCTGCAGTCTCCTACAATGCAGTTTGATGTGGCAGTCAACCTCCTCACAAAAACAAAAGACTCACTCACCAGCTACAGAAACACAGGTTTTGTTGCAGCACAAATCGTAGCTAGGGACATATGTGAGGAAATGAATGTGGAGGCTGTGCTGAAGGAGAAGAGGCTCAGATCCACAAAAAAGCACTTTGCTTACGAAGCTCCTGACGAACCATTTACAGAAGCCTTAAAGAGGCTGGAAGTCAAATTTTTCAATGTGGTGGTGGATTGTGCCATCGGATCAATAAATGAGAGATTCAAAACATTAGATGATGTGAGGGACATATTTGGGGTTCTCCTAAACTTTACCACAATGAACAAGGAAGACTTGTCCTGCAAGTGTGAAAAGCTCTCTAAGATACTGAGCTCTGGAGCTGACTCTGACAGTGATGGAAGAGAACTGGCCCTCGAAATGAAGAACTTGCCGACTTTACCTTCACACAACATGACTGCATTGGAGCTTCTCTCGTTCATTCATAAGAAGCAACTGGAGGAACTAACCCCAATCTCTGGGTTGCACTAAGAATTGCCTGCACTCTACCTGTGACAGTAGCGTCAGCCGAGAGGAGCTTCTCTAAGATGAAGCTAATCAAGAACTATCTCAGATCATCAATGGGGCAGGATCGCCTCAGTGGCCTTGGCATCATAAACATCAACCAGGACGTTGGCAGGGAGATTTCATATGATGATGTTATTGATGATTTCGCCCAGAAAAAATCTAAGAGGCAAACATTTTTAAGATACAAACTGGTCTCTATAACTGTTAGCTATTACACGATTGTATCGTAGTTATTAATTGTTTGGTAGTTGATAATTGCATTATTTTTTTATATATAGTTCTGTCATTTATTCTAAATAATGTATAAGCTAATTTTCAGGAATTTCATGAAGTATTTTTTCTGTTTGTCTTCTGAAAGTACATATTTGTTGTTTTGGACATAAATATTTCATTAAAATTGTTTCATAATTGTTTTTTATTAACACAGCCATTTTTTGTATGTGTGTGCTGAGGTGATGTAGTAAGGCGTGAGTTGGTGGATGGAGGGGTGGGGCCTCAAATGGGTATACTGCTTAGGACCCCCTAATGGCTAGAAACGGCCCTGGATATATGATTTAAACTGAACTAACTACAGAAGTTCTATTATTTTTATTTACCGAAATCCTATTGCTTTTATACTATTTTTATCGCATATTCGCATAACAATTAAAATAATATACAAACAGTTTTCTTTAAAACAAATTGAAAGAGCAGAATAACGGAAATGGTAATTACTGTATAAGAGAAAATGTGTTCTTTTGATGGGTTGTTTAACCTCATTCTCAACATCTAGAGTCATATAACAGAAGAGACCTACAGCTTTACGTGGGATCCGAACCACGCACAGGTCGCTACATAATCTGGACGCGGAGTACGGTCCCCCAATCCAATAATAGCCCAAACTCAATGTTGCTTAACTTCGCTGATCGATGGGAAGCGGTGTTACGACACTAGCCACGACGAAGCCATTATAAAGGGGATAACAACTTTTATGATAATAAATATAGTGAAACGCAACAAAAAGCAATTAAAAAGTTTGTTAGCGAAGGAAGACCAAACATAATAAAGTGTCTCGATATTTCTAAAACTATACACTGAACAGAGAGCGAATCTGCACAGTATATGCGAGTGAATAGAAATAACTCGAGGAAAATTGACCTCCTCGACGTATAGGAAGAATCCAACTTTTTCAAATATTAAAAGAAAGTTTTGCATTTACTTCTATCGAGCATACATCAGGAGTGGCAAACTTTTGCATCTAACTGTATAAGCCTCGAGACACATTTCTTTTTATGCTTGAGAAGTTTGGCTTAAAATCAAATTGGATCTTTTAGATAGGAGTCGCTATAACTTGAAAGGGATCGATATCAAAGATGGAAAAAAGAATCCGAAAAATATATACACTGCATGATTTTATATATATATATATATATATATATATATATATATATATATATATATATATATATATATGTATATTAGGCCGCGTCGAAATTTTATATTGAAGAGGCACATACTGTGAGTGATTTGAATGGAACACAGGAACCCCCTCATAAATTATTTTCGCTGTTTAAAGTCCCCTACCCCTGGCACAATTTTTTACTTTTTGACCTATATTGAAGAAATTCCATTTATACGAGACTCACTCTACATTCAGGTTTTTTGATGACATAAATATTTATTAAAGTATAATATTTTATATAATAATGCACAGTATTAGGAAAATTAATTAAGTACAACAATATATTCAGAAGAAAAAATTAGAGGCAAAATAAATGTGCTAAAATTCAATTCACTTTTTCATTGCTCCTTATCACATCAAAAGGGAAGAAATTTTGAATATCATTAGGAAATTTTATTTCATATGTTTCTTACTCATTCCATTGGGCCTTCCATTCAAACATGGGCAGTTTTCGCCTTGATTCTAATGAGTTTAAGATAAACTTTTGACGGTTGTCATATCCTATTCTTTCCTGACATGCCTTTGTTACTAGGTTCACTGCCCTTCCCACACTTTGACTGTGGCATGGAAAAGAAGCTATCTCCAGTGGCTTACATCGAGCCTGTAGTAGCTCATCGTCGCTAAAATTGTTTAGCAGTGGTGGAGGAGTAATGATCTCTTTTTGCCAATCGATCATCTCGGTGTAGTCAGTAGATTGGAAATTGAGGGTTCGAAGCAACTCAAAGTTTCTGGTACCTGAAAATCCTGTTCTTGAAAGGATGATGTTCTGAATAGCTTGCTCCCTAATTTCTAGTCTCTTGTCAGTTACCATTGATACGAGTATATTTCCTGGGTGGGCAAAGTAGGCGTTATTCTTTAATACTGGTTCTATGATTGATCTATGTTGTTCATCTAAATTTCGAAGCAAGCATATTAAATGCCAAAAGTTATATGCACCATCAGTTGCATTATGATGATATTTTATCCGAAACCACCCTGGAGCATAGAACTGCATAATAATCTTGACAATATCTTGAAGGTTTTTATCGGGATTTGGCGTTGAGATATACAGTATAATTGAAGGACCCTGTTGGCTAGAGGTAGCCAGCGAGCATGGTGAAGGGTACCTGGGGATCGAGTGGTCAGATCTTGAGAAGTGTTTCCAGTTTGCACTGCCAGACACATATCATAGAGATATCTTTGATCACTGCTTAGCTCCTTCACAACATTCGCTGGAATTTCTTTAATGTTTCCCTTTACGCGAGAATATTTGACTACCTCCAATTTTGTTAAATCTGTTTTCAGGTTATTCCCAATTGAACCCACAAAAGTATTTGGACCTGTTGTTTTACCATCAATGGCTTTGTAGACGTGCATAAAAGGCAGCTCATTCAAATGCAAGAGGCACACCAACCACTGCAATGGTCTGTTAAGATGAATTTTAACCAGTTTTATGGCTCCACTGATTTTTCCTGTATTTACAGGAGTACCATCACAGAGTAAAGCTTTGATAGTATCTGTGCTGTTCGAGTCTGTAATAATAGTTATCAACTCTTTTGCTATGCAGCGAGCAGTTCCATTATCTGGTGTGACATGGTCTACATAGATGCTTCCAGGTTATTTCACAATAACATAGTGTTCTTCTTTTATCTTTCCACTTTTAGTTAATGTGTTATCTTTCCTTCCATCAAATCCAAGACACTCCATCTTCAGATTTTCGGATTTAGACCTAAAAGTATTTGTTTCACCCATGCGATTTCTTTCTCTTTCTAATTTCTTTCTGTCAAGCATGTTGGTCTGGTTAAGGATCTCCATATCTTTTAAAGCTGCATTGACTATTGCAGCTGCAGCTCTACAACTTATACGATAACGATCTGCTGTTAATGCTAAGTTTTTATAGGAGTGCCTGTTCTGAATATTCTCAGTCAATTCTAAATCGGCCTCATAATCTATATCCTGACTCTCTGAATCTACATCCATGTCTTCTTCGGTATTTTCTATAAATTCCGGTGGTAAAACGTTGGTGGCTTCAGTCATTTCTTCTTGTGATTTTAGTTGATGGTTTTGTGCTTCTTGGGCTCTTGCTAAAGATCTCTTCTTTGTTGAACTAGCTATGCGATCAATTGGTCCTAACTGATTTTTTCTTTGTTTTTGATCCACAAAAGACTCCCATTCTGCCATTGGTATTTTATCCTTACACCTGCAAGATTTCCTTCAATTCCCTTATCATAACATTCACAAGAAGATATATCAAACATTTCATCATACTGAGCTACTTTTAAGGCAAAACTTTCATTTCTTCGATGTAACGGCACCTTGTTCAATTTTGAGGCTTCTTCTATTTGTTGATCGTAGGAAAAGAAAATTTCATCCAAATGTCTTCAATATCTTTTACAACAACCCTGTAACAATCATTAGCAGTTGCCGATCCTTTTGATTTAGCTTCTTCACGACGGCGCACAAAAAGGTAGTGTCTCACAACATCTGCTTTTGAAGGATATCCAAAGGCTGCCTTTGAGGACTTGCTTCTAGTTGTCATAGTTTATATTCAGAAGTAAAATCAAATTATATGTAATTTATAATTTATGGTAATTCAAATTTATAATTAAAGTAGATGCAAATTATTTCTATTTATCTGAAACATAAAAATATCAAGCATTAAACAAACAACTTATCATATAACATATAACAACATTAAGCATATGCAAATATGAAGGTAAAAAAGGGAGGAGGGGCATGTGATAGGGGTAGTAGGGTGCTACATGCTTGATTTTTTTTAATATTTTGTTAAAGTGATAAAAAAAACTTCTCACATAGTGTACATTTTAAGAAATAACATTTTTTCCCATTTAAATATATGCAAATATGAGGGTAAAAAAGGGGGGGTATGTGCTACGGGTAGCAGGGGTAGCACATGCTTGATATTTTAATATTTTGTTAAGATGATAAAATGAAACTTCTCACATCGTGTACTTTTAAAGAAATATAAAAAATTCCATTTTCGACCCGGCCTAATATATATATATATATATATATATATATATATATATATATATATATATAGAGAGAGAGAGAGAGAGAGAGAGAGAGAGAGGAGAGAGAGAGAGATATAAATCAATGATCTTGGCACAGATATAGGTATCACTGGGTTGCTTAACAATCTTCACAGCTAAGGTCATATGGTGACCTACAGCTTGACGTGAGACTTAACCACGCGTCAGACTCAATGTCGCTTAACTTCGCTAATCTGTTAAGCGGTATTACGCCATTGGACACGACGTAGCCGTTTTGACACAGATTTTAACAAAGTCAGGGGTTCTCAAACTTTTTGTCGCTTCGTACCCTCTGATGCATCAGTCAATCAGCTAGTACCCTCATTAGTAAGGATTCACATAAGATACAGAAATATCAATAATAAATGCTTTATTAAATGAATAAACAACAAACTACATATGTAAATAAAATTAGGGTAGCTATAAATCTTAAATTTTAGTGTGAGGGATGTGCCTGATGTGTGGAAACTAGTTTCTCAATTTCAGAAAGGGAAACTCGAAGATCATGTTCCACGTTTAGTCGAGAGCGATATTTAATTTTTATATTTAACAAAGCTGAAAATCCTTGTTCACATAGATAAGTACTGGGAAACATTAGCAATGACTCCACCAACACATTAGCTACAGCAGGATAAGACTCGCTCATTTTGGACCAGAACTTCGTCAGCGGAAGAGTTTCAAATGCATCTCGGGCTGTAGAGTCATTCACAAACTCAATAAATTGATCCTGCAAGTCTTCTACGAGCAAATGCACGTCAACGATGAATAGATTTCTTATCAATTTCAAATCCAATTCGTTAAATTCTGGAAAATATGACTGGAACTCCAGCAGCAGAGAGGAAATATGCGCCAACACTAGCTGAGTCATATGAATTTTATAATTTTCCTCATTATTAACAAGCGCATCGATAAGATGTTCAAACATACAAAGGTTTTTGTCTTTCACTTTTGTTTCCCACAGTTTCAGTTTCATATTGAATTCTGGAAGTTTGCCCATGAAATCAATCACGGTGGTATGCTGACCTTGAAGCGATTTGTTCAACGTGTTTAGATGTAAGAATATGTCTTTTAAGTAGGCTAACATCATGAGCCACTGGTTATCTGACAATTTTTTGGCAAAATTTAAAGACTTTGTTTTGCTGTCTCGTTTGGAGAATTCAGTCAGCTCGTTTTTCAATGACTCAACTCTTGCTACCACATTTTCCCGTGACAACCAGCGTACCTCGGTATGAAATAGCATGACTTCTTCATCTGCACCAAACGCCTTGCAAAGTAGGTGGAAGAGGCGAGTATTGAAGGCATTAGATTTGATAGCATTCACCATATGAACGACATCATCAAGAACTAATCTTAGTTTGGTGGGGGTGTTTTAGCTGCCAGAGCATATCGGTGAACTGAATTGAAAATTTGCTTAAGGGTGCTTCACGTATTTCAGCAACTACTTGGTGCTTGATGTGCTCCGACATCTCTAAGATTCTCCGTTGGACATTATCGTTTGAAAGAGGCAATAATGCTACCTTATTCTCGGCAGAGTCTCCGATCATGCAACGAACTCTATCTTTGCAGCAAAGGATAATCAGTTTTTCGGCAATGCTGCGAGGCTTGTTTTTCCTTTGCTATTCTTAACACTATCATGTATGAGGCGCATAATGCTTCTTCGTTTTGTTGGCTAATGCTCCCGGATCGATCAAAACGTGCTCGCTTCAGTCCTGCTTCTTTTCGTTTGAAGAAGGGAACGTCCTTATTAACAAGTTCCTCTCTTGAGGAAATTTGGCTTTAGTGAATCTAATGAGAACACCTTGTTGCATATAACACACTGAAGCAGCTCGATCTCATTTTTGATAACAGATGTGAACCCATATTGTGTGTAATTTTCGTTATACCGACGTTTCTTAGTTGCAGATGCCATCACAATGCCTGTAATTGTAATAAAATTAAAATTACATTATTACTATATGCACCACTATTATATATATATATATATATATATATATATATATATATATATATATCACAATGCCTTTAATTGTAATAAAATTAAAATTACAATGCAATAGTTACAGTTTTAGGTAACATGCACTTTATAATATAATTTTTAACACATGTAGATGCAATTTTTTTATCATTTGTACATTTATGACGTTCATAATAAAAATTGAAATGTGGCCAATCTAATTTTAATATAATATGAAATTGTAAAAAAAAACAATATATGACTCACCAAATTCCTTAGTCAATTTATTTTAAAAAATTCACTTCACACTGCTGCTTTGATAACGTTTATGACGGAGAAATATTCAGCGAGGCTTATATATCGTTAAATAAAAATTCTAGAAGTTTCTGGCAATGAGTAGACTAAACTTTTTCAAAATTTTTTAGAATATTTACTTGAATAAAGTCGAAATAAATATATATAGCGTAAATTTTGTCCATTCCTTCCCGTGCCCCCATAAAACCTTAATACGTACCCCTAGGGGTATGCGTACCCCAGTTTGAGAACCCCTGGACTAAGTTATGAGTAAGTTTCAGTTTTCAGTGCTTTTGCAAAACACTGCTTCGCTCATACACCCATTCAGGGTAAAGGCAGCTAGCAGCATCCCTGCCAGGTATATACTGTACTGTCAAGATTTAAAAGTGAACGTACTAACGAGGCTTCCGTATGTGTTTTATCACCATCTACATAATATATATATATATAGGGTTGTACATAACTTTTTGATAGAAAATACAAACCAAAGTAAATAAGTAAACAAAGATACAATAAAAAATAGTATAACATTTGAAAGACTTGAAAGCTTTATTCAAACTGGATACAAAAACGTATCAATATCTCCTATGCTTGCCATTACTCTCAAGCACAGCTCTCAGGCGTTCAGGGTATGACTTCAACAAACGTTCAAACAAATCTCGGTCGTGTTCAAGTTCTTGGAGGGTAGTGTGAATGTGTTGAAGGGGGACATCTTGAGAATATTGGTTGGGATCAAGTTCCTGCAGCATCAAATCTTAAACTTCGTCCTTGAAAAATGCTCCAAAGTGCTCCGCTACCTTCAGATTAGGGGAATTTCCAGGCCATTGAATCCGATCAAAGAAATCAATCCGAGTCTCTCAGAAGTTGTTGGGCCGCATTTTCATCGTGGCACGGGGCACTATCATAAAGATAACAGCTTCCGAGTTGTTTATTTCATTTTATGGATTCGAAATAAATGGAATGACATTTTCTGTAATAGTCTGCTTATAATATGTATTATCCCATGAAGCGCCTTCTTCTTAGGTCACCCACATCATTTTGACAACAGTAAAGCAAATGAATGAATATCCCAATGCAACAAGATTTTTTTAAAGCTATTGATAATGCTCATGGTCTTCAATATCTTCTTGGGAAAGTAAGCACACTTTGTCATTTTGATCATTTGCGCGACAGACGGTTCAAACGAAGAATTCATCACTTGGTGCCATGAAATTATATTAATATCACAGACGCAGATAATCGTAAAACCAAAGTTGTTTGTTGTTGTTGTTGTTGTTTAGCCGATCAGCCCACCCTGATCGAGCAAGCCGGCGGCACGCAGGTAACCGATCGCCCTCTCCGGAGTGGACCAGAGGTTCAGCGCACTAGTGATGTTGTGTTGTGTTCGTTGTTGTGCTAGAGCGGTACAGTCCGTCATAATGTGTTCAATTGTTTGTGGTGTGTCTTGGCACAGGTGGCAGGTGTCGTCTATGGAGTTGTCTAGTCTGTGTTTATATGTCCGTAAGTTTGGGTGATGTCCACATCGGAATCGTGCTAAGTTAACTCGATCCGATCTGCTCAGGCTGATCTCTGACCTGTTAATGGGTGGCGGCTTCGCACCTAGGACCGCATTCGGACCGAGTCGTGTCAGTGCTTTGTGGGTTAGATGTGTGTGTATGTGTTTTCTGTACTGTGTGATGTCTGTGGGGCGTGGTATGGAATGGAGTATTTCGTTATAATATCTCTCTGGTGTTACCTTAATGGTGCGAGGTGTTGGTGCATGATTGTACATGTAGTGGCAAGGGTGTTGTGGGTTAGTTGTCGCTGCTGCCATGAATTGTGTTCCCCTCATGTCTAAATGTTCCCTAACTTTTAGTATTTTTGTTTCTGTGTGCAGGTGTTCTATTGGTGTTGTTTGAGTGCATCCTGTAATGATACGAAGTGCGTTGTTTTGTATTGTTTGTAAGGTGTTTATGTGTGTTTTGAGATAATGGTGCCCAGCATGGGCTAGCATAGTCCATAACTGAGCGAATATATTGTTTGTATATGAGTGATGTTGTTTCCTGCTGGTGTCCAAAGTTTGTGCCTGTAGTACCCTAAGCGTGTTAAGTCTTGACGTACATTTGGTTTTAATGTCCTGAATGTGGTTTGCAAAAGATAATGATGTGTTGTATGTGACACCAAGTATTTTGGTTCTGTGAGTGTGTGGAATGTTGATGTTGTTTAGTGTAAGCTGTCGAATTACCTGGTGTTCTTTTGTGTTGCTTGTAAGCAAGGTGATGGTTGATTTTGTGGGCGCTACTTTGAGTCTATTGTGTGTGAGCCAGTCTTGTATACTGTTTATGTATGTTTGTAGGTTATTTGTAGCGGTGTCGATGTTGTTGTGGGTGGATGTTAGAGTGATATCATCTGCATATGATGATAAGGTAAGCTTGTTATCTATGGGTGTTGGAATGTCATGCATGTATAAGTTGAAGAGTGTTGGTGAGAGAACAGAGCCTTGAGGGACCCCGTTCGGAAAAAGCTTGTTTTTGGATGATTTGCCATTAAATGTGACATGTGAGTATCTTCCTGAGAGATAGTTGCTCAGCCACCTTTTGGTGTTATTGTGCATGTTTGTGTTGAGTATTTTGTTTATGAGAGGGAAGCGTGGGATAGCATCAAATGCTTTACTAATGTCTATTGTTGCTAATAGTGTACGTTGAGCTGGTCTTCTGGAGTTGATGCCATCCATGATGTGCTGCGTGAGGTTAGTGAGTAATGTCGTGGTTGAGTGGTGAGGTCTGAATCCATGTTGAGTAGGCGATAGTGGTATGTGTGGGTTGGTGATTTGTAAGATTAGTCTTTCTGTTACTTTGGAAGGTGTGCATAGTAAAGTAATGGGTCTATAGGAAGCTGGTTCTGTTGGATTTTTTTTTGGTTTGAGTAGTGTAATAATTTTACCTTGTTTCCATATGTCAGGAATAATACAGTGTTGGTATGAATATGTGCTGATATTTGTGAGAGCTAATATTCCTTGTGGGCCCAAGTGTTTAAGGTGTATGTTAGATATGTTGTCTGGTCCAGTAGCCTTCGAATTCTTAATGTTTTTGATGATCTTGGTGGTCTGGTCTGTATTGAAGGGTGTAATGGTCATGTCGAGTCTGTAGGTTTTCTTGTGTCTGGCTGTTTGTCTGTCTGCATGTTTCTGGTTGTTGTCTCTGTTTAAGTGACTTATCTTTGCGTAGTGATTAACTAGAATGTTAGCTTGTTGTGTGTATGTTGGGATATTATTTTGGCTGCGACAGATAGCCGCGTGTGAGGTGTGAATGCCGCTGTTAGAGTGGGTAATGCTGTTTATAGTCTTGTATAGCCTGTATGTATCTGTGGAGTGGTTTAGTGTTGTTATGAATTCCCTGAATGTTTCTGTTTGTTTTTCTTTGAGTTTGTTGTTTATTTCTGTGTTGAGCTGTTGTATCTGCTGTTTTATGGCTTCTGTGTGTGGTGTTTGTGTGTTATATTTGAGGTTGTTACGTTGCCTTATGAGGTGGGCTATTTCTCTAGTGTAATTTGGGTTGTATTTCCTAATGTTGCCCTTGGGTATGTATTTGTTTGCATTATTGATAATCTGATTAAATGTCTTGAGTGTTGTATCGATGTTTATGATGGGTGTGCTGTTTAATGTGGTGAATTGTTCCTCAGTCTGTATTTTGAACTGTTCCCAATCAGCTTTCTTGTAATTTCTGTAAGTGTGCCTAAGGCTGTTGGGGCAGAGTGTAGAATGTGTTGTAATGATGATGGGCAGGTGGTCTGATGACAGTTGTTTTTCTGTTCTCCATTGTGTATCACGTGGAAAAGCTTCACTCCTTGCTTCGTGCGACATTGTTGAATCGTTGACCGGTCAACAGCTTTCTTTCGCCTCTCCAAGATGATTTTGGCAACCTGAGTGCAGCTTGGTCACCTTTTGCCACTGCTTTCAGTCACAATGTCTTTGTGCCAGTTTCGTAAAGCACGAGTCGTATCCCTTCTTCCAATTGTAAGTCACCCATCTTTCACTACGATAAAGTTTTTAGGCGATCCACTTCCGATTAATGAAAATTGTACCTGCTTTCATTGCTTCTCGATAGGCATTGCTCGGATTCGGTCAACCGCACGTTGTTGTTTACTATCTCCAACGACACCAGCCATCGTCACCTTCAGTTTTTGATCTGAAATCACAATGAAATTATCGATTAAAGCATGTATAATACATCTACTTTGGCAGTCCAGTAAAGTTTGCACCCCTCTCTCAAAAGTTATCACTTCGTGTGTGTATATATATATAATATATATATGTATATTATTATATATATATATATATATATATACACAGGGTGTCCAATAAGTCCGGCATCATAGGAGAAATTCATATTTTTCTATTTCTACAAACCATAATTCATATTTTTCTCTTTCTACAGGCCATAATGTCTGTGAGCAAGGAAGAACGAATCCAGATAATTCTACTCATAGGAAATCGGAGTCAAAGAGAGGCCGCTGCTGAATTTAACAGACTGCATCCAGACCGCGAGCCAATAACACAGAGTTGTGTTAGCAGACTTGTAAAGTTTAAGGAAACAGGATCCATAGAAGATAAACTACGCAGTGGACCTTCAAGGAGGTCCACTGACGATGATACAGCGACTGCTATCCTGGCTCATTTTAAAAGAAGTCCCAATAAGTCTCTTCGGCGATTGTCCGCCGAGACAGGAGTGTCGAATAGTAGCATCCATCGCATTCTTCAGGCTCACAAATGACATCCATATAAACTTCTGATCCTACAGAAATTAAGCGAAGATGATCCCGACCGGCGGAGGGAATTTTGTGAATGGGCTCCGGAACAATATGCTCGGGATGCCAATTTCTCGTCCACCATTCTGTTCAGTGACGAGGCTGTTTTTTATGGAAATGGTGAGGTAAATCGACAGAACACCCGCTACTGGTCTCAAAACAACCCTCACTGGTATACCTCTTCAAAGGAACAAGGTGCATCTCGGGTGATGGTATGGTGTGGCATTTGGATGGAACGCATCATCGGCCCCCTCTTTTTCGATGAACATGTCACTGGAGGCACCAACCTACGTATGCTCAAGGAAGAAGCATTTCCCAGTGTCTTGAACGAAGAAGGAAATTTCCCAACATGGTTCCAGCAAGACGGCGCTCCTGCACATTACAGCACCCAAGTAAGAGAATACCTGTACCAACAATTCCCTGGTCATTGGATAGGACGTCGATGGCCTGTGGAATGGCCAGCTAGAAGCCCGGATCTCACGCCACTAGATTTTTATCTCTGGGGCCACTTGAAAGCGCTGGTATACGCAGAGAAAATTAGGAGTGTTGAACATTTGCGGCAGCGCATTATTGGGGCATGTAACGCCATTACTCCTGACATCATTCACCGTGTGCTTGCTGACTGGGTATCACTTCTGAATTTGTGTATTGAAAACAATGGTGGACGTAGTGAGCACGTTCTCTAAATAAAAGCTTTTGTTTTGGCTTTTTTTTATTATTTTTCCTATGATGCCGGACTTATGGGACACCCTGTATATATATATATATATATATATATATCAGTGCTGGGCACTTGCGCAAACACTTGCGCAAAACGCAAATTGCGCAATTGCGCAAGTGTGATTTCGGTTGCGCATTTGCGTTTGCGCCAATTCTTGCGCAAACTTGCGCATTTGCGTTTGCGCAAGTACTTGCGCAAACGCAAACTTGTGCGCAAACGCCCTCTTCAATGAGATGGACCTGCTGATGGCTACCGCGATCCACCCCCACTTCAAGTTACTTGTGGTCCGCCACCTCAACCCTAACAAGTTTGATATGGTGAGGTCTAAGCTGCTGGATGAGGTCAAGGAGCAGGCCGCCATAGAGACCACAGGCAGCAATGGTGAAGAGGAGGATGAGGAGGATGACTTTTTCAAGGTGATAGATTTAGAATATGTAGATTATAAATTATTAAATATTTAATTTCAAATAATTATTATTTTTAAAAATTTTACTGTATAACTCTGTAGGTTTGGATTGTCATGTCCACATGAGAGAAATATGAAATATAAAATAAATATTAATTAAAATATTTTTCACTTATCTAAGAAACTTAGAAAGTAATTCAACTTTTAAGTAAATTAGTAATTTTTGTGTTGTTTCTAGGAGTTGAGGACCCCAATGGAGAGCGCCACCCGCAACCGCCTCTCCACCAAGGTGGGGAAGGAGCTACATGCTTGGTGCTCTGAAAAGGAGAAGACCAGCAAGGAGCTGGAGCAGGGGATGTTCCCCGCCCTGTACCGCGCCGCCTGGGTTGAGGTCTTTCTGAAGTACAACACGGCCATCCCCAGCTCTGCAGCTGTGGAGAGGGTGTTCTCCCAGGGGTCTGACATCATGAAGCCCAAGAGGTCCAGCCTGACCTCTGAGAACTTTGAGAGGTTTGTGTTCCTGAAGGGCAACATGGACCTGCTCACGATGGAGTTCGAGGAGGACTCTGAGGAGCTTTGAAGTGTTTTTTTTTGTAATATTGTAATTTCTTTTTTTTTTATTATTATTTATTAACATTGTAATTTTGTATCTATTCTTTATTGATATATCTATGGATCGTGTGTCTGTTAATAAAGTCTTTTGATTTGATTTGATTTGATTTACTATAAATTTAATTTTATACAGGGTGTCCAAAAAAAAACCGCACCTATTTTTTTTTGGAAAACCCTGTATATATAAATAGTTTGCGTTTGTGCAAGCGTAAGTTTCGAGAAGTTTGCGCATTTGCGCTTGCGCAAGGTATGGGTTTGGGTTTGCGCATTTGCGCTTGCGCAAGTGAATTTTCGTTTGCGCTGCCCAGCACTGATATATATATACATATTACCAATAATAAAACTCAGTCCACTCTCTTTTCATGAATAAAAAACTATGCAGCTGCTACAGATGGAAAAAATCAACTGAATATAAGGTAGCTTACATACAGCATACTAATCCTTTGAAAGAAAACCTTTTATACCTCCAGCAGCCTGGTCAAGTCTCTTTTGTGCAGCCTATAATTCAACACGTGTCTGGTAAGGTCTGTGCATTTGTACAAAGAATTATCACTAAACTTTTCTTGTTTCATTACTAATACGAGGCCAAATAAGATTATTAAACATCAATAAATAACATCAACTGACTTATGATCATCTTAGTTTTGCAGATGTGTCAGGAAAATGTGGCATCCTTTAAAATTCGGTCGAAGTATGAAAAAGACTCACAACCATAGACGTTTGGTTCAGTATACACTGCGGAGTGGAGTTCGTTTAATTGGAAGGAAGCTCATCTTCCACAAAGAGACAACCCAAGACATACTGCGATACTCAATAAGACTTTCTTGGAGAGACGGCAGCAAATTGGAAAGGTTCAGGTGCTACAGTTTCTACCATGAAATCCTGATCTCAATAAACGACTTCAAATGCCATTGAACATTTATGGAAACAACTAAAAAATGATATTTCAAAAGTGAAGCCATTAAGCCTACACGATCTCTTGTGTATTGTCTATTCGAAACTGTAAGCAACTCCTACGGAATGACTACAGAACCTGGTTACTCCATAGGTTCGAGCTATGAAGTTATTATCCGTGCTCTATGAGGTGGCATTAAATATTGAAAATTGGTCTATCTAAGCAAACTATGTCGTTTGTTATGATTTAATTTGTACTGTGTCTTGTAGTCTATAATTCAAGTTGGGTATTAAACTTGAGATGTAAAGCTAACTTTTGCATTTGTTTGTCTTTTTGTTCATAATTGTATGCAGACTCAGACTTATGATCGGGTACTATGGATATTGATTTCTGCTATTACTCAATATAAAATATGAAGAGCTTAAAATTTCTGAATTTAAATGACCTTTAGTAAGTAAATATTGTAACTCATTCATAATTTAATGAAATTAATCGAATAATAACAATCATGATAATCATAATAATAATCCTACTGCTACTACTACTAATAATAATAATAAAAATAATAAAAATAATTCAATGAACCATGCAAATTGAATGAAATGTTTACTTACAGAAGAAATTAATTCTGAACGCGTTTTTGTAATATTGTTAGAATCATGCAGTCCATTGTTGTGTAATCAGATGAAAACAGATTTAGTTTTAATATTAATCTTCTGGTGTGATTTGGATTAGGTCATAAATGTCACGGGATAAGATAGAAAAACGTCCGTAAAGCGTAGCTATAAATCTCAAAGTAGGACATATACAAACATTTGTTTGAATTTCCAAAAACTCAGCATTTTCAAGCTCATTCGCAGTTTTGCTGACTTTTAATAGTTTGGAACTGTGTTGGTGGAGGAAGATAGTCTGACTTTAATATTGAGAAATAACTGTCAAGGAAAAAAGAAGCAAATTTGATAGCCATTTATTTTATCTCATATTTTTATACATACTGTATGTTGAATTCCGCATAAATTTATTAGGACCATTATATATTACTGATATATTTGAATATTTCCTACTTTCTATTTTAGACCGAGACCTTCTCTACTTTATAATAAATTTTGCATATTTATACTGAAGAACCGAGAAGCAAATTACACCATTCTTCTTTTTATAAAGAAGAGCATTCATACAAGAGAAAAAGTTAATAAAACTATTGAAGGAAGAAATTCACTTTCTACGCCCGTCCTGCCTGAATCGAACGAATTTTATTTGGAATATCAATCAGGTGACTTTTTGCTATGCCAAACCGTTCCTTCCCCTCCTCGCACAAGGAAAGGAGAAGAAAGAAGGTAAACTGACAATTACAATTTTTTTTAACGCCGAACCTTCATGGTTCGCAGCAGGAAAAAAAAGAGAGCCAATAATTGCTGGAATAATGTAAAGAAAGTTCCATCAGAATACAAATAACTTTTACAGTGATCTAAAATGAAAAAGTTTCGACCTAAATTTTAATGTATATTACGTTTATATTGAAAATAAAATGGAGAAAAACTTTGGATCAAGTAAAGATAATCCCTCCCAGGTCACACTAGTAAAGCAAATCCCTCCCAAAAATGACCAAGTAAAGATAATCCCTCCCAAAAAGTAAAGTAAAGTGAAGCAGTCTGACATAAGGATAAAAATTAAGAGAATCTTTTTTTAAAAATGATTTATTTGAAAACAAAATTTATTAAAATTCATTTATTACAATGGATCAAGTAAAGATAAGCACCCCCAACCTTTTTTAGTTAGCTTTATAAGGCTAACTAACGAAAATATCACGACTTAACCTAACCAATCGTTAGATCAACTGTACGCCTTGACGATTGGTTAGGTTACGTCGTGATATTTTCGTTAGTTAGCCTTATAAAGCTAACTAAAAAAGGTTGGGGGTGCTTAACTTTACTTGATCCAAAGACTTTAATTAAAGCGGTATTGCGGTATTGCGGTAAAGCGGTATTACCAACTTTACCAAGTAAAGATGATCCCTCCCAAAAAATGATCAAGTAAAGATAGTCCCTCCTTTTTCTGTTGGGAGGGATTATCTTTACTTGATCCAAAACTTTTATAACAATAATTTTAACATAGAACATATATGTAGGCCTATATTTAGTTTATCATACGTTAGCCCTCATTCTTTTGGCTGTACTGGGCTTTTATATCAGTTAACCCTTTCTCCGCGGCCATTTAAATACAATGAACATATTATTACGTTCACTGTTAAGAAAGAGTTAAAAAAGGTAACACACAGACACACACACGACAAATAGATAAAACATCCAATTTTACTTTTAAATTTCCAGTTTTATTTTCCTTAAAAGTTTACGAAGACAACAACTCTGACGAAAAGATTATAACAATCCAATGTAACCTTCGGTTGGTGAACGAAAATTAATTTAGTGGGCTTGATGACATTACAGTCTAATGGTAACTTATTATAGTCTTGTAATTTTCAACGAAAATGATCAGTTATGGGTGTAAACTCAGGATCACCTGAAAATCAGGGCCCCCAGCCTTCGTTAGTTAGCCTTATAAGGCTAACTAACGAAAATATCACGATTTAACCTAACCAATCGTTAGGTCAACTGTACGCCCTTGACGATTGGTTAGGTTAAGTTGTGATATTCTCGCTAGTTAGCGTTATAAGGCTAACTAAAGAAGGCTGGGGGCCCTGATCTTCAGGTGATCCTAAACTCATTATTTAAATACTTAGCTATCGAAATGTGATCAACAATTATACCATTATTAGCAATTAGTTTTTGTCTTCTAAGTTTTTCTTAATTCTGTTTAAAAAAAAAAACTGCTCATGGTTGTCCGAAGCGTTTTTCATGTCCCCCTTTTTGTACTTAAAAAACTGGTTATTAAAATTGTTATAGTTTACAATTTTAATAATTTAATTACTTTGTTTCTATACTGTGCAAAATGGTTTAGGAAGCTTACCATGCAGTTGAAAGTGGAATTATTTATCTTTGCTTTGGATCACCTGAAGATCAGGGCTCCCAGCCTTCTTTAGTTAGCCTT
The DNA here is from genome assembly GCA_023014485.1 of Bathynomus jamesi. Lineage (NCBI taxonomy): Eukaryota > Metazoa > Arthropoda > Malacostraca > Isopoda > Cirolanidae > Bathynomus > Bathynomus jamesi. The sequence continues at coordinate 1,867,739 of JAJOZX010000096.1, read as the reverse complement.
ATAATGCTAACTAACGAAAATATCACAACCTAACCTAACCAATCGTTAGGAACTGTACGCCCTTGACGATTGGTTAGGTTAGGTCGTGATATTTTCGTTAGTTAGCCTTATAAAGCTAACTAAAGAAGGCTGGGGGTCCATGATCTTCAGGTGATCCTTTACTTTTTATTGACTGAATTATTTCTGAAGTGATCCAGGGTCTTATAATAATTTTAGAATTCTTTAAAGAAAATGATCATTAAAGATACCAAACAGTCTTAGAAGAACTTAACCGTGTGATCTGGATTATTCGAGAGCTCAACATAAACTAAATATTGTCTACAACCCAATAAATTTTCTTTTTTGAACCTCGAAGAAAATTATTTATACAATTGTCGTTTTAGCATTTGTTGTTTGAGCAATATCATTTAATTACTGCAGTTATAAATCCAGAATTTAGAAGGTAATTTCTGTTTATAAATACGAGTTTATTATCAGTTGCACATCAGTTACTATAATTAAAGACGCGAGTGAGCTTGATAAGAGTATAAAATATATACAGGGTGACCCATAAGTCCTAATCGGCTATAATTAAAGCGAAAATACAAAAAAAAATCAAAAACAGTAAAAAGGGTACTTTCCTGTCATCCCGGACCCCAGACTTTTTGCCAGTTGCCAGATTTCAATTTTGACACAGAATATTTTCGTTAAAACTAACGAAAATATCACGACTTAACCTAACCAATTATCAAGGGCGTACAGTTTACCTAATCAGGCATTCAATTAACCTAATTAGTTGGTAAGGTTAAGTTAAGTTGTGATATTTTCGTTAGTTTTAACGAAAATATTCTGTCAAAATTGAAGTCTGGTAACTGGCAAAAAGTCTGGGGTCCGGGATAAAAGGAAAGTACCGTAAAAAGTACATATTCATGTATACTGGTCCTAATCTGGGTCTACCATGAATGCACCACAAATCATAGGCGTCTTTCGATTCCCTCTTCAGGGGGGCAATAAAATCATTCCTTCCAGGAATAATCTTAGTATGATAGTTGTAAGATTTAATCAGGGGGCTTCCTGCTTCTCTTAACAGGGATACTATCTTACTATAATACCTATCTATGAGTTTACAGTGAGAGTCATTTGAGCAAGGATCATTCCAGGCAAGATGAAAAATTTCTAAATTATTAAAGAGGTGACCTGTTCTGTCTTTGTATTCTATTCTCTGTTGTATATTAACATTAGACCAATCGATGCCATTATTCTTACCTATTGAATTCTTGCTATGTCGTGTTGCGCATAAATTGGTAAAACTAATTAATAGTTCTAATGGTCTATGATCAGAAAGAAGGAAATCATGCAGAATATGAACTCTAACAATTCGATCCTTTAGATTATTACTAGTGAGACAATGACCAATCCACCTGGTGGTACCATTCATATCACTAACGTAAGTAAAATTACCACTGGTTACCCCTAATACATCTACATCACTTATACTTAATTTGGCCGACTCGCACATGTTACCCAATTCTAAAAAGAATTCCGAGTTCACACGCGCGTTAAAGTCCCCCATTATTATACAGTGAGAATATTTGGGGTTATCTGATAATGACTTAATTTTATACAGCAATTCAATGTATTCATCTAGATTATTGCCGTTGTTGTATGGTAAATAGCAGTTTAAAATTAATATGCAATCACTGTTCACTTGTAATTCAATGCCTAACGCCCTTACATTATCGCTTGTTAAATTTTTTTTATGTTTTGACAACTTTTTCCTTATTAAGAGCGCAACACCACCAAAAGGTCGACCACACATTAATTCATGTGACAAGTCTACTGCTGATGACGCATGGTACATAAAGTCATAATGGATGGTAGAGATGAATTTTAGCTCTTGCTTAGGTAGCCAGTGCTCTTGCAGAAGTATCAAGTCTGCACTGTCACAGATTTTATGAACATCTACAATTGAATTCCTCACTGACCTTACGTTATATGAGACTATTTTCAACAAGTTATCCGCCATGACTAATAAAAAACTTATTAATCTGATTATTATTATACATATTATTATTATATAGGATCTTATTAAAAATTTGGACTGTCAAATTTTTTTGAAAATTTTGTCACTAGTAGTTTTTTATGCTGATTCTAAGTATGCAACTCATTTTTTGCGGAAATAAATATTTAACATTTTATTGGCGTTTGTTTGCAGGAATAGTGCCAGCTTCTCCATACGAACTCGCAAAAGACTAATTTTTGTTGTTATTAATGTTTATTTGTTGCCTCCTTACACCTAGTTTAGTGTGGATATTATTAAATGCAAACAACTTCACTTTATTTTCTACGTGAAGGTCAAAATATGAAAATAAAAACCCACTCTAATAGACAGAGTTTATTTCCACAACAGTTTCGACGCCCACTGGCATCCTCCTCGGGTGGATACAGAAAAAAGGACAGAAAAACGGACCCGAGGAGGATGCCAGTGGGCGTCGAAACTGTTGTGGAAATAAACTCTGTCTATTAGAGTGGGTTTTTATTTTCATATTGTGAATATTATTGTTGTAGTGTGAGCATATGATAATGCAGTGCTGTAATCTATCTACTTGCGAGTTGCCTCCGGTCAATTGAATGCCCGGTTAGGTCAATTGAGTGCCCGGTTAGATCAACTGATTGGTTAGGTTAAGTCGTGATATTTTCGTTAAAACTAACGAAAATATTATGACTCAACCTAACCAATCGTCAAGGGCGTACAGTTGACCTAACCGGGCATTCAGTTGACCTAACCGGCCATTCAATTGACCTAATCGGGCATTCAATTGACCGGGGAACATTAATAATAACAAAAATTACTGTTTATGCGAGTTCGTATGGAGAAGCTGGCACTATTCCTGCAAACAAACGCCAATAAAATGTTAAATATTTATTTCTGAAAAAATGAGTTGCATACTTAGAATCAGCATAAAAAACTGTACTAGTGACAAAATTTAAAAAAAATTTGACAGTCCAAATTTTTAATAAGATCCGTTTTATATATATATATATATATATATATATATACTGTATATATACTGTATATATATACACAAACTCAGAATGGTTCCCTGAGAACATTATATGTTAAACACAGACCGTGCATGGAACAAGGAACTCTTCTGGGTAAATTAAATCCACTATAGTCCGAATAAGTAATGGTAAATGACAAATACCATAGTTTTTTCTTTTTCATGATTTTAGCCCGACGTGGGCAACGGGTCTCTCGCAAAGAGATCCATAAATATAGCTTCCCTCACCAGCTATCTGCAAAGCAGACAGGATCCAGCTTTGGGACATGGATCTAGGGTTTAAAGCAAGCCTAGATCCCTACATTCAGAACCTCTATATAAGTAAAAGACTCGTTGCATTCACGTCGTGTTGAATAAATCAAAGAAAAAGTGGGTAACTATTGTATTTTTAGCCAAAAAAACCAAAACTTAAACCTCAATCGGGACATTGAGCGTCCACTTTTCAAGGCACGAAACACGTCCGTTTAGTATACACAAACTCAGAATGGTTCCCTGAGAACATTATATGTTAAACACAGACCGTGCATGGAACAAGGAACTCTTCTGGGTAAATTAAATCCACTATAGTCCGAATAAGTAATGGTAAATGACAATAGTTACCCCCTTTTTCTTTGATTTATTCAACACGACGTGAATGCAACGAGTCTTTTACTTATATAGAGGTTCTGAATGTAGGGATCTAGGCTTGCTTTAAACCCTAGATCCATGTCCCAAAGCTGGATCCTGTCTGCTTTGCAGATAGCTGGTGAGGGAAGCTATATTTATGGGATCTCTTTGCGAGAGACCCGTTGCCCACGTCGGGCTAAAATCATGAAAAAGAAAAAACTATGGTATTTGTCATTTACCATTACTTATTCGGACTATAGTGGATTTAATTTACCCAGAAGAGTTCCTTGTTCCATGCACGGTCTGTGTTTAACATATATATATATATATACAGTATATTATACTCTCTATATATATATATGAAAATTATTTCACGAAAGTAACACGTGAAAAATATTTATGATGAATAAAACCATGAAGGAAAGGAAACACAAAAAGGTGCTCAAGCGCTTTCGTCTAATGACATCCTCAGGAACACTGAAGTACATAAAAGGTTACGGCCTATATATAGGTTACAGAAAGAAAAAAAAGAAAAATAAATAACATACATACACACATATACATATATAAGCAAAGGTCTTTTTCAACTCGATCCTGTTGTTTTGAATTCCTTCAAAACAAATTTAGATAAAAAGGGTAGGACGCTAAATCTTTGGTAAACTTGTACGCTACTTTATTAACTTTTAATCTTCATTTTATTTATATATATATCGAAACTTGACTCTAAAAGGCAAAGTGTTAAAACCCGGGTAGATTTCCAGTATAAATTTGTATTTTTAATTCATTTGATCTTGTGCTAAAAATCGATATTTTTCCTTACAAATCTGTATGCCTCTTTGTTAATCCTCTAATCTTTAATTTTTAATTTTTATTTTTACTTCTCCGTTTATTGCATATATATATATATATATATATATATATATATATATATATATATATATATATATATATGTGTAGATATATATATATATATATATATATATATATATATATATATATCTACACACATACATATATATATATATATATATATATATATATATATATATATATATATATATATGCAATAAACGGAGAAGTAAAAATAAAAATTAAAAATTAAAGATTAGAGGATTAACAAAGAGGCATACAGATTTGTAAGGAAAAATATCGATTTTTAGCACAAGATCAAATGAATTAAAAATACAAATTTATACTGGAAATCTACCCGGGTTTTAACACTTTGCCTTTTAGAGTCAAGTTTCGATATATATATAAATAAAATGAAGATTAAAAGTTAATAAAGTAGCGTACAAGTTTACCAAAGATTTAGCGTCCTACCCTTTTTATCTAAATTTGTTTTGAAGGAATTCAAAACAACAGGATCGAGTTGAAAAAGACCTTTGCTTATGTTGAAGTTATTTGAAAGTTGGATAATGGCAGACTCAAGAATATTTCTATTGACAATGTTGCTAGAATGAAATAAAACTGAAGCATTATTCCAATCAATACAGTGCATATATATATATATATATATATATATATATATATATATATATATATATATATATATATATATGCAATAAACGGAGAAGTAAAAATAAAAATTAAAAATTAAAGATTAGAGGATTATCAAAGAGGCATACAGATTTGTAAGGAAAAATATCGATTTTTAGCACAAGATCAAATGAATTAAAAATACAAATTTATACTGGAAATCTACCCGGGTTTTAACACTTTGCCTTTTAGAGTCAAGTTTCGATATATATAAAATAAATGAAGATTAAAAGTTAATAAAGTAGCGTACAAGTTTACCAAAGATTTAGCGTCCTACCCTTTTTATCTAAATTTGTTTTGAAGGAATTCAAAACAACAGGATCGAGTTGAAAAAGACCTTTGCTTATGTTGAAGTTATTTGAAAGTTGGATAATGGCAGACTCAAGAATATTTCTATTGACAATGTTGCTAGAATGAAATAAAACTGAAGCATTATTCCAATCAATACAGTGGGATAACTCTGACAAATGGACAAAAAGAGCACTGGACAACTGTCCTGTTCTAACGGAATATTGATGCTGTTTTATACGTGTGTGCAAATCCTTTCCCGTCTGACCTATGTAAAAGGAATCACATTGTTTACACCCAATTTTATAGATAATGCCTGAATTATTGGTAGGGCTATTTTTTACTATGATATTTTTCACAATATTCTTATATGAAAATACTACATTAATATCCAAAAGTTTAAGTACATTAGCAATGCCTAAAAAGCCCTGGAAAAATGGAAGTACTAAACTATTTTTTGACAAAGTACGAGTGTTATTATTGACACGATAGAAAGTTCGTTTTGCCTTGTTGAGACAAGATTCCATAAACGCAGATGGGTAACACAGATCACTTCCAATACCGTTGATTTTTTCCAATTGGGCATCGATGTATTCCGGACTGGCGATCCTAAGGGCGCGGAGAACCATTGATGAAAAAATGGCCTTCTTAGTGAGGGTGTCATGTCCCGAGTAAAAGTGTACGTAGGACAAATTGTTTGTTGTTTTCCGATAGATACTAAACTTAAAACCTGGGCTTTCCCTATGTACCCGCACATCCAAAAATGGGATTGAATTGTCTTGTTCCACTTCTAAAGTAAACTTAATGGAGGGGACTTGATCATTTAACTGAAGGAGGAAGTTATCCAGGTCACGATTCATGGGCCAGATACACAAAATATCGTCGACGTACCGCAACCAAGGGATGCCAACCTCCAGGATTCTCGGAATGTAAGTAATTTCGAAAAACTTCATATAAATATTGGAGAGGAGGGGCGATAAGGGGTTGCCCATGGCCATCCCAAATACTTGTTGATAATACTCGTTATTGAAAGTGAATTTACAGTCTTTGATGCAAAGCTTAATAAGTTCCAAAACAATGTGTGAAGGTAGTGGCAGGTCATACTTATGTAATTCTTGGGAGAGAAATTCAAGCATATCATCAATCGGCACTTTTAAACAATGAATAAACGTCAAAACTGATCAATGTATCGTTAGTTTCAGTACGTGCATTATTCAATTTTTCAGTAAGATCCATGGAATTTTTTACATGTGAATCAGAGATAGTTCCGAGAATGGGGGACAAGACTTTGACAAGCCATTTGGAGAGTTTATAAGTAATAGAGCCCACCGAGCTAATAATAGGGCGCATAGGGTTGCCAGGTTTGTGGGTTTTAATAAGACCGTAAAGGTAGGGCAGAGAAGGTGAAGTGGACATGAGAAGCGGAATTAAGTCCTTATGATCTTTGAGAATGCGTTTCAAGCCACTATTAAATGATTTGATGACGTCATCCTGCGGGTTCTTCCTAAGTTTGCTGTATGTGGCGGGGTCCTGGAGAAGCTCGTTCATCTTTCCGATGTAGTCCACTTTGTCCATAATAACTATGGTGTTAGCCTTGTCTGCTTTAGTAATATGGAACTCCCCATCTTTTTTTAATTGTGAGAGGCCATCGCGAAAACGTTTAGGAAAGTTATCTTCGTAATTACCATTCGCCGCACTATAAACGAGGCCTTTAACTATGTTAAACAAATACTGAGGGAGATTACACTGTTTTTCAAAACACGCGAGACTGTAACAAATTTGTAAAGCCGAAGGTTTTTTAACAATAAAAAAGGACATACCATATCCAAGGGCACTTTTTGCGTCGTCACTAATGTTTTTCGAAGAAAGGTTCACAACACACTTTGAGCTTGCTTTTTTACTCCACTGACTATTTCGAATGAGACTTTTAATTTTCCGATCCAAAATGTTACGAAGTGAAGTAGTTCTCCGACGCAACTCGTTGTAAATTTCATCAAACAAAGGTTGGATCCACGGTTGGGGAATAACGGTTACAAAATTATGTTTGGCGATGTTTAAATTTTTGAAGGCGGACCACTCATTTTGTCTGGTGACTTCAATATGTTTCTTTAAAATTAATCTGCTGAAGTTGTTGTTGTTTAGCCGATCAGCCCACCCTGATCGAGCAAGCCGGCGGCACGCAGGTAACCGATCGCCCTCTCCGGAGTGGACCAGAGGTTCAGCGCACTAGTGATGTTGTGTTGTGTTCGTTGTTGTGCTAGAGCGGTACAGTCCGTCATAATGTGTTCAATTGTTTGTGGTGTGTCTTGGCACAGGTGGCAGGTGTCGTCTATGGAGTTGTCTAGTCTGTGTTTATATGTCCGTAAGTTTGGGTGATGTCCGCATCGGAATCGTGCTAAGTTAACTCGATCCGATCTGCTCAGGCTGATCTCTGACCTGTTAATGGGTGGCGGCTTCGCACCTAGGACCGCATTCGGACCGAGTCGTGTCAGTGCTTTGTGGGTTAGATGTGTGTGTATGTGTTTTCTGTACTGTGTGATGTCTGTGGGGCGTGGTATGGAATGGAGTATTTCGTTATAATATCTCTCTGGTGTTACCTTAATGGTGCGAGGTGTTGGTGCATGATTGTACATGTAGTGGCAATGGTGTTGTGGGTTAGTTGTCGCTGCTGCCATGAATTGTGTTCCCCTCATGTCTAAATGTTCCCTAACTTTTAGTATTTTTGTTTCTGTGTGCAGGTGTTCTATTGGTGTTGTTTGAGTGCATCCTGTAATGATACGAAGTGCGTTGTTTTGTATTGTTTGTAAGGTGTTTTTGTGTGTGTTTGAGATAATGGGTGCCCAGCATCGGCTAGCATAGTCCATAACTGAGCGAATATATTGTTTGTATATGAGTGATGTTGTTTCCTGCTGGTGTCCAAAGTTTGTGCCTGTTAGTACCCTAAGCGTGTTAAGTCTTGACGTACATTTGGTTTTAATGTCCTGAATGTGGTTTGCAAAAGATAATGATGTGTTGTATGTGACACCAAGTATTTTGGTTCTGTGAGTGTGTGGAATGTTGATGTTGTTTAGTGTAAGCTGTCGAATTACCTGGTGTTCTTTTGTGTTGCTTGTAAGCAAGGTGATGGTTGATTTTGTGGGCGCTACTTTGAGTCTATTGTGTGTGAGCCAGTCTTGTATACTATTTATGTATGTTTGTAGGTTATTTGTAGCGGTGTCGATGTTGTTGTGGGTGGATGTTAGAGTGATATCATCTGCATATGATGATAAGGTAAGCTTGTTATCTATGGGTGTTGGAATGTCCTGCATGTATAAGTTGAAGAGTGTTGGTGAGAGAACAGAGCCTTGAGGGACCCCGTTCGGAAAAAGCTTGTTTTTGGATGACTTGCCATTAAATGTGACATGTGAGTATCTTCCTGAGAGATAGTTGCTCAGCCACCTTTTGGTGTTATTGTGCATGTTTGTGTTGAGTATTTTGTTTATGAGAGGGAAGCGTGGGATAGCATCAAATGCTTTACTAATGTCTATTGTTGCTAATAGTGTACGTTGAGCTGGTCTTCTGGAGTTGATGCCATCCATGATGTGCTGCGTGAGGTTAGTGAGTAATGTCGTGGTTGAGTGGTGAGGTCTGAATCCATGTTGAGTAGGCGATAGTGGTATGTGTTGTTGAACGGATGGTCGTCAATTTGTCTGAGGCGAATCGGAAGCAGGGATTTGGGAAGAACTTGCTCCTCTAGACAGTTAGTAAGAAACTTTCGTCGGATACGAATTGCATGCCCCTTCATTAATGTAGAAGAAAACACGGACACAAACGGAGACAAGAGAGGGAACAGCTTTTTAGGCATTGCTAATGTACTTAACCTTTTGGATATTAATGTAGTATTTTCATACAACAATATTGTGAAAAATATCATAGTAAAAAATAGCCCTACCAATAATTCAGGCATTATCTATAAAATTGGGTGTAAACAATGTGATTCCTTTTACATAGGTCAGACGGGAAAGGATTTGCACACACGTATAAAACAGCATCAATATTCCGTTAGAACAGGACAGTTGTCCAGTGCTCTTTTTGTCCATTTGTCAGAGTTATCCCACTGTATTGATTGGAATAATGCTTCAGTTTTATTTCATTCTAGCAACATTGTCAATAGAAATATTCTTGAGTCTGCCATTATCCAACTTTCAAATAACTTCAACATAAGCAAAGGTCTTTTTCAACTCGATCCTGTTGTTTTGAATTCCTTCAAAACAAATTTAGATAAAAAGGGTAGGACGCTAAATCTTTGGTAAACTTGTACGCTACTTTATTAACTGTTAATCTTCATTTTATTTTTATATATATCGAAACTTGACTCTAAAAGGCAAAGTGTTAAAACCCGGGTAGATTTCCAGTATAAATTTGTATTTTTAATTCATTTGATCTTGTGCTAAAAATCGATATTTTTCCTTACAAATCCGTATGCCTCTTTGTTAATCCTCTAATCTTTAATTTTTAATTTTTATTTTTACTTCTCCGTTTATTGAATATATATATATATATATATGTATGTGTGTGATATGATGTATAGATATATATATATATATATATATATATATATATGTTTGTGTGTATGTATGTTATTTATTTTATTTTTTTTCTTTCTGTAACCTATATATAGGCCGTAACCTTTTATGTACTTCAGTGTTCCTGAGGATGTCATTAGACGAAAGCGCTTGAGCACCTTTTTGTGTTTCCTTTCCTTCGTGGTTTTATTCATCATAAATATTTTTCACGTGTTACTTTCGTGAAATAATTTTCATATAATGAACACCACGCGTTCCTTCGGCTTGCTGTTCCCTCTCTTGTCTCCGTTTGTGTCCGTGTTTTCTTCTACATTAATGAAGGGGCATGCAATTCGTATCCGACGAAAGTTTCTTACTAACTGTCTAGAGGAGCAAGTTCTTCCCAAATCCCTGCTTCCGATTCGCCTCAGACAAATTGACGACCATCCGTTCAACAACCTCAGCAAATTAATTTTAAAGAAACATATTGAAGTCACCAGACAAAATGAGTGGTCCTCCTTCAAAAATTTAAACATCGCCAAACATAATTTTGTAACCATTATTCCCCAACCGTGGATCCAACCTTTGTTTGATGAAATTTACAACGAGTTGCGTCGGAGAACTACTTCACTTCGTAACATTTTGGATCGGAAAATTAAAAGTCTCATTCGAAATAGTCAGTGGAGTAAAAAAGCAAGCTCAAAGTGTGTTGTGAACCTTTCTTCGAAAAACATTAGTGACGACGCAAAAAGTGCCCTTGGATATGGTATGTCCTTTTTTATTGTTAAAAAACCTTCGGCTTTACAAATTTGTTACAGTCTCGCGTGTTTTGAAAAACAGTGTAATCTCCCTCAGTATTTGTTTAACATAGTTAAAGGCCTCGTTTATAGTGCGGCGAATGGTAATTACGAAGATAACTTTCCTAAACGTTTTCGCGATGGCCTCTCACAATTAAAAAAAGATGGGGAGCTCCATATTACTAAAGCAGACAAGGCTAACACCATAGTTATTATGGACAAAGTGGACTACATCGGAAAGATGAACGAGCTTCTCCAGGACCCCGCACATACAGCAAACTTAGGAAGAACCCGCAGGATGACGTCATCAAATCATTTAATAGTAGCTTGAAACGCATTCTCAAAGATCATAAGGACTTAATTCCGCTTTTCATGTCCACTTCACCTTCTCTGCCCTACCTTTACGGTCTTATTAAAACCCACAAACCTGGCAACCCTATGCGCCCTATTATTAGCTCGGTGGGCTCTATTACTTATAAACTCTCCAAATGGCTTGTCAAAGTCTTGTCCCCCATTCTCGGAACTATCTCTGATTCACATGTAAAAAATTCCATGGATCTTACTGAAAAATTGAATAATGCACGTACTGAAACTAACGATAGATTGATCAGTTTTGACGTTTATTCATTGTTTACAAAAGTGCCGATTGATGATATGCTTGAATTTCTCTCCCAAGAATTACATAAGTATGACCTGCCACTACCTTCACACATTGTTTTGGAACTTATTAAGCTTTGCATCAAAGACTGTAAATTCACTTTCAATAACGAGTATTATCAACAAGTGTTTGGGATGGCCATGGGCAACCCCTTATCGCCCCTCCTCTCCAATATTTATATGGAGTTTTTCGAAATTACTTACATTCCGAGAATCCTGGGGTTGGCATCCCTTGGTTGCGGTACGTCGACGATATTTTGTGTATCTGGCCCATGAATCGTGACCTGGATAACTTCCTCCTTCAGTTAAATGATCAAGTCCCCTCCATTAGGTTTACTTTAGAAGTGGAACAAGACAATTCAATCCCATTTTTGGATGTGCGGGTACATAGGGAAAGCCCAGGTTTTAAGTTTAGTATCTATCGGAAAACAACAAAACTATTTGTCCTACGTACACTTTTCTCGGACATGACACCCTCACTAAGAAGGCCATTTTTTCATCAATGTTTCTCCGCGCCCTTAGGATCGCCAGTCCGGATACATCGATGCCCAATTGGAAAAAATCAACGGTATTGGAAGATCTGTGTTATCCATCGCGTTTATGGAATCTGTCTCAACAAGGCAAAACGAACTTTCTATCGTGTCAATAATAACACTCGTACTTTGTCAAAAAATAGTTTAGTACTTCCATTTTTCCAGGGCTTTTTAGGCATTGCTAATGTACTTAAACTTTTGGATATTAATGTAGTATTTTCATATAATAATATTGTGAAAAATATCAGTAAAAAATACCCTACCAATAATTCAGGCATTATCTATAAAATTGGGTGTAACAATGTGATTCCTTTTACATAGGTCAGACGGGAAAGGATTTGCACACACGTATAAAACAGCATCAATATTCCGTTAGAACAGGACGTTGGTGCTTTCTTTTGTCCATTTGTCAGAGTTATCCCACTGTATTGATTGGAATAATGCTTCAGTTTTATTTCATTCTAGCACATTGTCAATAGAAATATTCTTGAGTCTGCCATTATCCAACTTTCAAATAACTTCAACATAAGCAAAGGTCTTTTTCAACTCGATCCTGTTGTTTTGAATTCCTTCAAAACAAATTTAGATAAAAAGGGTAGGACGCTAAATCTTTGGTAAACTTGTACGCTACTTTACTAACTTTTAATCTTCATTTTATTTTTATATATCGAAACTTGACTCTAAAAGGCAAAGTGTTAAAACCCGGGTAGATTTCCAGTATAAATTTGTATTTTTAATTCATTTGATCTTGTGCTAAAAATCGATATTTTTCCTTACAAATCTGTATGCCTCTTTGTTAATCCTCTAATCTTTAATTTTTAATTTTTATTTTTACTTCTCCGTTTATTGCATATATATATATATATTATATATATGTATGTGTAGATATGTATGTATATATATATATATATATATATATATATATATATATATATATATATATGTGTTTGTGTGTATGTATGTTATTTATTTATTTATTTATTTTTCTTTCTGTAACCTATATATAGGCCGTAACCTTTTATGTACTTCAGTTTTCCTGAGGATGTCATTAGACGAAAGCGCTTGAGCACCTTTTTGTGTTTCCTTTCCTTCGTGATTTTATTCATCATATATATATATATATATATATATATAATATATATATATATATATATAAATATATATACTAGACCACCAGAGAAAATATTAGGAACATTGTGTCGAGGACAAAACATTGATGTAATATATACTGATTTTGCTAAAGCCTTCGATAAATGTGACCAGGAATCATAGCACACAAACTTAAGGATACAGGAATTACTGGAAAGCTAGGAAGGTGGATATTTAATTTCTTGACGCAAGAACGCAAAGAGTGGTGGTAAACGGAGTTAAATCCGAAGTCTCGGAAGTCGTGAGCTCTGTCCCACAAGGGACAGTATTAGCTCCCTTGCTGTTCATAATAATGATTGCAGATATTGATCAGATATTAAGGACAGTATTGTATCATGCTTCGCAGATGACACGAAGATATGTAAGGAAATATTGAACGAAGATGACATAAGAAAACTACAAAACGACATTGAAACATTATTCCAGTGGGCAGAAGACAACAATATGAAGTTCAACGAAGAAAAATTCCAACTTCTAAGATATGGTAATAACAAAGAGCTACAGAAAAATGGGTACAAAACTCCGCAAGCCAAACAGATAACACCAAATCCACAAGTCAGGGATCTTGGAGTAATAATGTCGTCGGATGCAGAATTCAGAGAGCACTATAAAATCAAAATCACAACGGCTAGAAAAATAATGGAATCATCTGGAGGAGCTTCCGCAGCAGAAAAGCAAACATCATGCTCAAATTATGGAAGAGTCTAGTCCTACCAATAATTGAGTATTGCTCAGTACTCACAAGCCCACACAGAAAAAGAGACATTGCGAGCATTGAAGCTATACCAAAGGACTTTTTCGTCTAAGATAGAGGAAACGGAAGGTGAAGACTACTGGTCTCGACTACAATCCCTGGAACTCTACTCTCTTGAAAGAAGACGAGAGCGGTACACAATAATATACATATGGAACATACTTGAGGGCTCTGTCCCTAACCTCAGAAAATGAAATAGAAACAAACTGGAATGAGAGAAGAGGCAGATTTTGTACGGTCCCAGCTGCGGTGGGACAAGGAGCCATGAAAACGAGGATGGAAAATACCCTCAGAATACGGGCCCAAAGCTTTTCAATGTCCTTCCAAAAGAAGTGAGGAATCTCCAGCACACCAACCTGAATAACTTCAAGAACCAGCTGGACAGATTCTTGTGCAAAGTCCCTGACCAGCCATGCGTGGCTGGCTACGAGGGCAGGAGGCGATCAGAGAGCAATTCCCTCCTTCACCAAGTCCCGCAAATGAGGCGGGATGTTGCAGAGGGGTCGACCGCAGGTCGATCCTGAACCGTCGTTCAAACTCAACAAAAGTAAACATATATATATATATATACACTGTATATATATATATATATATATGTATATATATAAAATGTGTGTGTGTGTGTGTGTGTGTGTGTGTAAACTTTTGCTATTTCCCACAAACTGAACATCATCAGCAGACCACTTATTTTGGCCGACGCATAACTATAACTGACAAAACCTTGTAGCCCACTTCATTTAATCTATTTTAGATTTTTAGGTTTCAAAATATACTCGTATGTTAGGATTCACGCGTATAACATTCATAGAGAATGGAAACCTATGTATCTGTTTTCATTATTTACTGAGGTTTGGTGAAAAAACCTGAAGACTCTCAGTCATTTGCATTGGTACGACTGATAGGTAAATCATTGATATTTTGATAACTGAAACTGGGAAACCTAATCAGTTAAAGTACCGAATATAGGAAAATTTTATGTTGATATTTTAATGCTTGTAAAATTGTAATAAGAAAGTAGGATTGTTAACGAGAGGAATGTGAATGGTTTGCAAAAGAGGAATGCGAAGATTTTGTTTCAGTGAATATCTGAAAAGTTCAAGAATGAAATAAGAATAGTAGCTGCATGTTTTGTTGAAAAAGTGTAATGATGGGGTTGTTTGGCCTCTTTCGAAACGTCTAAGGTTATGTGATAGAGGGGACCTACAGTTTTACGTTGGATCCGAACCACGGGTCGCTACATAATCTTGACTTAGAGGACGGTCTACCATCCAACTACATTCCAGACACTCTGCCGTTTAACTTCGCTGATCGACAGGAAGCAGTGTTATGACAGTGGTCACGATGTAGTCCTCTTTTGTTGACATGTGTGACAAGATTTTGTAAATAATGTAAATAAAAGTAAAGTTCTGCCAGCTAAGAAAGAAGCAAGCATATATATCCAGTATTGTTGTGAATGAAGAACGACTATAGATTGTGGTGTATAGTTTAAATGTAGCTAACATATCTAATATAGTTAAGAGAAATTGCAGAAAATTTGAAAATGCCATAATTACTGACATAAAGAAATTTAATGTTGCTCGCGAAGCTTATTCAAGTGGCTCACGAAAGCGCAATAATAATAATAATAATAATAATAATAATAATAATAATAAATAAGGGCAAAATACATGAAGGAAATCGTAATTTTACGCCAAAATCATCTCAACGACTGCTTGAGAATTACGGTAACTCATTACACTCCAGACTTTCAGAAGTGGGCAGATAATATGTAGTGTGGAGTTTTCCATTAGAGATAAGCCTACTTACGGGTTTAAGTATTCGATAGGCATCGATGTTTGAAAATGTCGCTGTGGCTTGCTACGTATTTTGAACTTTTAAAGTGGTTCATGACCGGAAAAAGGTTGGAGGAGACTGTTGTACCGTACATTAATGGAAATGCAACATAAACACGTTAACTCCAATTTTGACGTAAGGAGGGATATGAGACGCTTACGTGGCACGATAATAACAGTTCAGAAATGACAACAAATAAAATGATTTATTTTTATCTGGTCTGAAAAGGATTCATTAAAAAGAAAAGAAATGAGGATGTTCTCTGTAAAAGTTGAACGAGAAAGGAAACTCGTTCGATGTCATAATTAGACGAAAGTATAAGTCACTATCAGCACGTATAAGAGACCGAAGAGAGAATACGTTGTAGAAATGTAAGTAATAGGAAACCATAAATTGGTCTTATCTGACGTATCAATTCAAATATAATCTCATCCATTTAATGACGATCCAATTCTTTGAAACCGAAGTAGGACCTTATTACCGGTTAGTAGAGAGAGAAAGAGAGAGAGAGAGAGAGAGAGAGAGAGAGAGAGAGAGAGAGACTGTTTGTGTGTGTGTGTGTGTGTGTGTGTGTGTGTGTGTGTGTGTGTGTGTGTCCGCCCAGTATCTTTTGAATGGAATATGTGGTTTCTGTCAAGAATTGACAAATTACGACCACTCTCTTGGTGATTGGTAACGAGCTTTTGATAATTTATGTGCATTTTGTCATTGGTTTCATTCATGTTATATTTAGGTTAATCTTTACGTGAATAAAAAACAACTATGAAAATGTTCTATTCATTTCTAAGTATAGGACAAAGATTAATGCCCATACACACACACACACACACACACACACACACACACATATATGTATATGTATATATTATATATATATATATATATATGATGAATAAAACCACGAAGGAAAGGAAACACAGAATGGTGCTCAAGCGCTTTCGTCTAATGACATCCTCAGGAACACTCATTAGACGAAAGCGCTTGAGCACCATTCTGTGTTTCCTTTCCTTCGTGGTTTTATCCATCATAAATATTTTCACGTGTTACTTTCGTAACACATATATATATACAGGGCGTCCCAAAAACATGTATACACACTTTAAATACTTATAAAGGCAGTGTTTATTAAAATACATTTCATTTTCAAAATGTAATAGAATCTACAGACATTATTTAATTGTTTTGTCAACGCCTGTTTTCAAACCGACGTCCGTTCTGGTCCAGGCACTGCTGATAACGCGAAGCAATGGAATCGCGAACATCACGAAACATTTCGTTTGGTATTTGTGTGCATTCTCGTTCAATGGCTGCTCTCAATTCAGCGACTGTTGCAGGTTTTATAGCGTAGACTTTGTCTTTTAAGTATCCCCATAAAAAAAAGTCTAGTGGTGTGAGGTCTGGTGAACGCGGAGGGTATTCTACGAAACCCCTTCGTCCAATCCACATCCACATCGTGCCAAGTACCACTCGCAATACTCCACTCTTCGTCCGGATCATCTTCATTAATAGCATGGACTAATCTTGGAATGTAACTTTTCCATTGACAGCGCTTCAAATGCGTTGGACAGACGATTCTGAAATTCCTACCTCACGACTCGCTTGCCGCACAGATTTTCTTGGACTTTGGTGATAGGTTTCCAGTACTCTTTCTTGCTTTGTGGGGCTTGTCGATGTCCGTGGTCTTCCGGAACGCTTCTTGTGGACATTCTGAACAGTTCCATCGGCTTCAAACTTATCTCTAATTCGAGTGATGGTAAGTCGCGTTGGTGGATCTGTTTGAAACTCCCTCCTAAACTGTCTTTGCACTTCAACTGCGTTTTCACACTTCCAGTAGCATTTTAGAATGAATTTCCTTGTTCAAAGCTTAGTCTGACTGCCATTATTAATTCTAATGGGTTTAACTTGGAAAGAAAGAAACATCAATTGAGCTATCAGCTGTTAAAGTGTGTATACATTTTTTTGGGACGCCCTGTATATATGATGCAAACCCACAAGGGTATTTAATTGTGAAACTCATCCCATATATATATATATTATATATATATATATATATATATATATGATTTAGTTCAATTCAAGACATATCTATTGACAATAACTTGCTTTAACATGAAAAGTAGTTTTCTGATATGGTTTAAAGTGTCCTGATATATATATATATATATACGTAACACATATATATATATATGCAAACCCACAAGGGTGTTTAATTGTGGCACTCATCACATATATATATATATATATATTATATATATATAATATATATACAGTATACACACAGTATATATATATATAATTTAGTTCAATTCAAGACATATCTATTGACAATAACTTGCTTTAACGTGAAAAGTAGTTTTCTGATATGGCTTAAAGTGTCCTGAAAATAATCACTTTGCTTCATTCATAAATAATTTAATGATTCTTTACTACATATTATTTATTAAAAAAAAATCTCGGGACTTAATCTAAATACGCGAAGCCGAACCAAGAACTGTTGAGTTATTTACTGCACGTTTTATAAGTTTGTTGAAGTTAATAAAAAGTTTGTGTGATGTGGAAAATTATAATGCATACAAGGAATGGTCAGGTCGGAGTATTATTTCTGTTTGTGTATCTCGCTAGGATGAATGTCGATCGTAGGCTCAATTGTAACTGAAAGTCTGCGCTGGATTTCGGTTAACGGGTCCTGCAGTCGAGTCTTTGATTACTTCCCGTTTTTTGGCGAAGGGTAAACACCGGAATCCATCCACAGTGAATTGACGGAATACACCAATTACACCATGGTAGCCGAGTGGTAATGGTCATGGGTTAGAGTCTCGGTTCGGCCCAGCGATTAAGATGTTTAGTTAAGATGCTTAGCGAAAACATTAGTTAACAGAAAAGAAGGTACGACTTAACGTAACCAATTATCAAGGGCGTACAGTTGATCTATTAGTAAATAATAAATACTATTCCAGAAACAAACAACGTTATAATCAATAATAGATCAACTGTACGCCCTTGATAATAATTGATTAGGTTAAGTCGTGATATTTTCGTTAGTTTTAACGAAAATATTCTGTCAAAATTAGTGTGTGTGTGGGGGGGGGGGGATAACCTACAAATACCAAAAAGACTTAGCATTTCTTCCATTCATCCAGTATATAAACACCTACTGTAACTCTTAAGTTAAATAGCTTACTCAATACTTATCCCTTTAAATAACCTAATGTGCAACGTTAATAAATTGAATACCATAGTGAAAGGTGATTTTAATACCAGTTTGTAAAATGAAGTAAATCCTTCACTAGCCTCTCTGTAGCTTTAAAACTTAATGAATTCATTCTACAGTGTGGCCCATAAGTCTCAGTCGGTTATAATTAAAGCGGAAATCTATCCAGCGGATTTAAAAAAAAATAAATAATCAATAAATATTTCGGTTAAGTATTACTTTCACGGCTCCACAAAAATCAACTTTTTACGGTACTTTCCTTTTATCCCGGACCCCAGACTTTTTGCCAGTTACCAGACTTCAATTTTGACAGAATATTTTCGTTAAAACTAACGAAAATATCACAACTTAACCTAATCTTACCAACTAATTAGGTTAATTGAATGCCTGATTAGGTAAACTGTACGCCCTTGATAATTGGTTAGGTTAAGTCGTGATATTTTCGTTAGTTTTAACGAAAATATTCTGTGTCAATATTCTTTGCATTAGACTGTGTTGAGCACGTCTTGTTACCTCCGGGAAGCTCGGGACATTGCGGGTAGCAAACATTTGCGAAGCTGAGCATCTCGGGGGTAATTTATGTAAGAGTCTAAAAGACCTGTTCTAGAGCAAATTTAGGGTTCTGCCAGAACCTTTTTTATAATTCACCCAGAGTTGCTCACCGTATATATTACTGCAGAAAGTACGAAAGAGTGTGTCTTTAGCTTCACTTGTACAGAAACGAAAGTTCCTTATGGTCATATTCGCTTTAGCACACAGGCTTCGAGATTGTTTTCTTATATCCGAGTCATCACTCAAGGAGCTGGTAATACTTTGACCCAAATACTTAAACTCTTGTACTTCCTCAATTACTTCACCATTCATTTTAAACCTTATATCAGCTGGCTGATTACAGCTTTTAGGATGGAATTGCATAACCTTAGTTTTTGTAACATTAAAAAGAATATTATGTTTCTGCGAATACACTTCGCAGACGTTTAGTAGCCGATCCAGACCTTTAACAGAGGGACTTATTAACACCATATCATCGGCATAAACTAAGTTATTTATCCTTGTGTTATCTATACAACATCCCACTGTTGCCTCATTAAGTGAAGCAATTAATCCGTCAATATACACATTAAACAGCATAGGGGAGAGCAAGGAGCCTTGTCTCACCCCGCAAGAGGAGCCAAAACACTCGGATAGTACATTGCCCCACCTAATAGTGAAAGATTGGTGGGAATACCAAAATTTCAATAAATTTAATATGTACATGGGAACCTTCCTGTCTTCTAGTTTTGCAAATAAAATATTGTGATGCTACTGTAGTATGCGGTCTACCGTTAAGTTTCTACTGTAGTATGCGGTCTACCGTTCAAAATATTTAAAAGGAATTGAAAATGAATTGAAAGGAATTATAATTTAATTTACACAATTAAGGAATTATTAAAGAAGTTAAACATACTACTACCGCATACTTAACGGTAGACCGCATACTACAGTACGCCCTTGATGATTGGTTAGGTTAAGTCGTGATATTTTCGTTAGTTTTAACGAAATATCACGACTTAACCTAACCAATCGTCAAGGGCGTACAATTAACCTAATAATAAAATAATAAGAAGATAAGAAGCTATAATTAAAAGGTAGACCGCCGAATCGTAGGTAGACCGCATACTACAGTAGCACCAATATTGTGGTTCACCCTATCATATGCCTTACTTATATCAAGGAAACAGCTATAAATGGTTGAATTACTGTCAATGTATTTAGATATTGTTTCTTTAAGTACATAGATACACAGGTCAGTTGAGTGGGACCTTTTAAAGCCAAACTGATTAGGAGATGTCCATAGGAAATCATTTAATCGGAGTAACAAGAGTTTTTCTAGTAGTTTCGAGAAGCAGGAAGCGACAGCAATAGGCCTGTAATTACTGCTGGACAGAATGTCTCCGTACTTATTTCTGACCATGGGCAAGATATATACCCTCATGAACTCTGCAGGGATATAGCTATGAGCCAGCATGGGTGATAGGAGCAATGATATATGCAGACATATTACGTCGTTTGCATATTTTAAGTGCTCATTCGATAAGTCATCTACCCCTGACGCAGAACCAGTCTTTAACTCTTTAATTATATACACATATACATATACATACATATATATATACACACATATACATATATATACACATAGATATCTATATATATATATATATATATATATATATACACAGGGTGTCCCGTAAGTCTGGACCCATAGGGAAAAATAATAAAATTACAAAATAGTCCAAAAATTTATTACATAATCTGTTCAAAGTGTCCGCCGTTGTGTCGCACACATAGTTGAAGACGCAATCTCCACTGCGACAGCACTTTCTGAATCACAGTCGCAGAAATTTCTTGACACGCCTCCACAATGCGTGCTTTAAGGTGGAAAATGTTCTGAAGTTTGACCTCGTACACTTTGGCTTTCAAGTGGCCCCACAAATAAAAATCATAATAAAAAATAATAAAAAATAATAATAATAAAATAATAATAATAACAATAAAAAAATATATTATAAATCCCTATGGGTCCAAGTAGTATAGCCGCAAAAGGGGAGAGTGCAGGAATGTTGCAGGTTATTATGTAATGTTGCAAAGGGGGGTGGGGTTGTCGCAAAGGGGTGTGGCGGTTGTTGCAAAGGGGGGTTGTTGCAAGGGGGTTGTTGCAAAGGGAGGTGGGGGGAAAACTTGGAGGCGGCGTTATCCCCCAAGAGAAAGGAGGAGGAGAGAAAGGAGGAGAGGTGTTCACCTGGCAGGAGCCAAGTGCACATTAAGACTTCCAGCGGGCTGGCGTTGTTTTATAGGCTCCTAATCAGCCAGTTGGCGTAAATGGCTTGAGTTGCCAGATACCGCGATACCATTGTATACACTATTATAGACTCCTAATCAGCCAGTTGGCTGTAAATGGTTGTCAGATACCTCTTTTTAGCAGTATTATTGCATACATTATTATTATATACGCCTAATCAGCCAGTTGGCTGAGTTGCCAGATAGCTCCATGTATTCCGAAGACAGAGTTGCCAGATACCATTGTATACATTATTAGAATACCGGTAGTAGAAGGCATAACAATAAACAACATTGCATCATTCTTTTTATTATAAATATATAGAAAATAAATATACATTTGAGGAATATGCGTATAACAGAAATATATACATACAATTATGGATATATATATATATATATAAAATAAAATATACATTTCAAATAAATATACATTTGAGGAATATGCGTATAACAGAAATATATACACACAATTATGGATATATATATATATAAAATAAAATATACATTTCAAATAAATATACATTTCAATATGTACATAACAGTACAGGCAATATATACACATAATTATATATAAAATAAATATACATTTCAAATAAATATACATTTCATATACATTTCAATATGTACATAACAGTACAGGAGAAATATACACACACACACACACAATTATGGTGATATATAAAATAAAATATACATTTCATATACACTTCAATATGTACATAACAGTACAGGAGAAATATCAAGCAAAATATATATATATATATATATATATATATAAACACAATCAATAGAAATATGCGTATAATCGTCAAGCAAATATATATACAATTCACTTTTTTTTCAAAATACTAAACTCGGTCTTAATCGAGTTTACAATTACATCATTATTGCTCTGCATTACGCAGTATATGCGGCTTAATATTATTTCACCGCTTAAAGTATAGGGAAGCCTGTATTCGATATGAATGGCTTTCATATCGTTCAGTACTATTTTTGTCCCCACTTTACAACCGGTTGGCAAGTCATCTTTAAATACGTCTAGAATACAATCAAAAGCACGCACAAAGAGTTCATCGTTAGCTACATTATTAAACACAAGTTTATAAGAATGCTTTTCCAATCGAGGGTTTATTTCTACCGACTCGGGCTTTTCAATCGTGAGCTCTTCACTCAACATAACGGCAATTGAAATAATCTTCTAAATCGTTACGGCAACTGCGCGTTATATAAAGAAATAGTTCTTCAGGGTGAACGGTGTAGGTGAGCTCAGCCTTGTACCGATCAATTGCTTTGTACCAAAGTTCATGGTATTTCAAAGAGTCTAAACTTTTTAAATAAACATCCAGCACTAGACCATTCTCACCAGTCCTACACTCGGTAAACCCATCGAGCAGAGCAGTGTATGCGTATTCAAGAACTGTATCAAAATAAAGCATATCCGTAACACGCGCGTCTAATATAGATTTCAGTTTACGGAATCCGACGATTTCAAACATTCTGTCGAGGATGAAACGGTTTCGCGTAGGAATAAGAGCGTTATTATCAGAAGCATTCTTCCACATAAGCCTTATATCAATGCACGGCCGATCGTTATTTATACACAACGTACATACAACGGCGTATGAGGGCGCGTCACTAATCTGCTCTCTTCTTGTACCTACGTTAGCAGGTATTTTATAACGATCTTCACACCACTTATCAACTATCACAAAGATTCTATTCATCTCCTCGATACTTAAATAAACACGTTTGTTTGTCGGTCTACATTCCGTTTCCAGTACATAGCTAATGGTACCGGAATTACGCCTGAACACGCGCAACGATTTCGTCACGGACACATCGTACGAGGCGTTGAGAATGCTGCTCAAAGGAAGTTCCATCGTATTCGAGGAGCGCACGTCCACTCGGTTCAAGCTCTGAGATAACTATGAGCCGTGTGAGGCACAGACAGGAACGGTTCGACGGGCGGCTGACTCGATGATACGTGAATGGGCATGTTCGTACGACTCGAATTGTTGCACATATTTGTTTTTCCGTTTCGTCACTACCAGCCTACGCACTTTGGATAAGAACTAGGCGCTAATCATCTCCACACTCCGGCGCACTATTTGAGAGGAACATATGCTCATATTTTTCCTTTCTACCCATCAAACGATACTCGTCTCTAAAATCTGTTAAAAACTCACGCATGGCACTAGCCACAACCTCACTATGAACCTCATCATGATATACGTTAATATAGTGATAAAAACACCTAAGATTGTCCATGATCACGAGATTCACATTTTCAGACGTAGGGTATGAGTAATCGACATGGTGTAGCATGACGTAATACCGCTTGTCACACCACCCATCCACAAGGCTCATTATCCATACCTGCTGCTTCTCTTCTGCACGCGTTGTTTCTTTTACTTCACGGTGTATGTGAGACTTTATAAAGTTTAGCCCTGCAGCATACTTCAGCACATCGTCTGTGCAACGAAAGCCTTCAACAGTCTCACCAGAACATCCGTAGAGTATTTGTACATCTTGGAACTTCGCACAATCCAATGTGGCTTTAAAAGAGGCATAGGAGGGGGAATAGGAAGTTTTTCGGTATCCACACATCCTCACACTTTACTGAATACCATTTCATAAACGTTGTGCAAGCAATATTAAAGGTAGCCATTTCAATATACGTCTGATCTGAATACACGTCTGATCTCTCGGGCTTACTGCGGTCGACTGACCACGCAGGGACTCCCAGATAGTAGCATGACTCACGAAGTGGGCGGAGCTTAGAACTTTCACCTACACACACACACACACCAACACACACACACACACACACAACAGGAGAAAGTGAAACGCTATTTGATTTATTGAGATATTCATATATTTACAAATACGATTCGAGATATTCAAGTTATATATACATATATATTTACAAATAGATACGATTATATACAAGACGTGTGAGTTAGAAGCATCATTGGTATCCAAAGGGTACGGTATCATAGGTGCCAGGTAACTGGTAACGTTTCCTATAGGTGTTACGGCACACCATCGTACCCATAAGTTCCTTCACGCCTCCCAGCTTCTGCGCCCGAAAATTGTGGGTGCCTACAATTAGTTGGTGAGGTTCCAAACATACTAGATCCTTCAACGACTCAAAGTTAACAACCTCCCGATTCGCATGGTTGAGCGTAATACCCTTTGCCTTCACGATATATTTCATTTCATCCCCTACCCTGACCCGTACCCCATAAGTCTTAGGTCCTGTTGAGATAAAAGAGTCGGCGTATGCACCGTCCCCATACTCATCCTTGATCTCATCAGTGAGCTCGCCGAGGAACTCCCCAATAGCGGGCATGTAATCACCCTCCCTCTCTGTGAATATCACGCTATCTGTATCGGCATACAATACTCTCCGCCCAAGAGAATGCAATAGACCCCAAAGTTTTATACGGGCGTAGGCTGTTGTGAAGCTCGCCACAGGTATGTTTGTAACCCTTGAGGTTCTGTGGCAAATTCAGTGTTGTTGTACTTTATTACGTAAGTATTACCTACATTCACGATCTCCATGACCTCTTTATCGGGGGCATTGGCATAATCCCAGACATCGCTATAACTTTGTGCCAAATGAATGTTCCCTCTGCCGGTATTCTGCGCAATTTTCCCCATAGACTGTTTAGACACAATTTTGCACTAAAGCGCTTGCCAGGATTCTTTACAATTTGGACACGATCAAGTTGTATACCTTCGCGGTCGCGGTAACGTTGAATATAGGCAGACTTTTCATCTTCGGTATCAACTCCTCGCGGATACCCTGATGCTTCAACCTTATCCTTCAAAAAGGCGTTTTATATGGTGTGAAAAGGTTGGGAGCTTCTGAAACCTCCACACCTCGTGTATCTTCAGTATTCTATAACCATGGCGTACGGCTAGGGCCAGCTCAGGACTTGTATATACGCCTCTGATCTTACGCTGGTGGGGTATATGGTTACATTCGCCGTTATCCTCTTCCGCGCACTTCACGCACAGGGGAAACATGAGCTTGTCGTCGATAACGACAGGTAAGATCGGCATCCATAAATTGCGTGGGGGGAGTACGTCTACGAAAGAGAGCCCAAAGTAATGATCATTCAAATTTTTTGAAAATTCATTGATGGATGGTAGGCTAGGCCCCACCAGTTTCTCAGGAGCGCCCACGGGGTACGGATTGCTCTTCATCACGTATGGGTATAAAGAACAGAAATCATAGTAATGGAGCTTCACGCCCTCCGTAGGTGGGAAGTATAGTCTGAAAGGATTTGTACGTCCTCCAAACAAGCTATCACCACATTTGAGAGGATCCAGCACCATTGAACGCTTGATCGTTTTTATTTCCTCACGGTATACATCGTCTGTCTCCATCCGTGCATCATATTCATGCTCCCACAAGACTTTGTGAGTGAACTGTGATCCTATAAGTTGATCGCGGGTGCGGGTCGATGCAAGACAGTCGGCAGGAGACCTACCGTTGATATCTCCGGTGACTCCGCACTCAGGACGGGGGCATCCATGCCACCAGCAACCGTTAAAGGAGTACACAGTCTTCACACCAGTGACACGGTTTTCACTTAACCCATCAACCCAAAAAACACGTCCATTAATCTTAATGGGTACTTCACCCGTGTTGCGGGCGTGCTTTATGTATACACCTGTTTGTTGCTGCAGGTGTATGAGCCAGTAAATAGCCTTGTGTCCGTAACTGCGGGGTTGTTTCGGTGAATAATGGCTAAGGTGTCTTTAGGCATGAAGTTATTCTTGAACACCGTAAAACATAATGATGCGATGGTGGTTGCGACTTGCAGTGGATCGCATTTGAAACGGGCTATGTACATACTTCTAAAGGCCTGGAAACATACTCTAAGCACGCGCACATCATTCACGCAATAACGCTCACATTCATCAGCTATATTATAAGGGTTACTTTCATTAAAACTGTCGTAGTATCGATCAAAGTCTTCACGTTCATCCATGCAGTCAAAATAATGTTTGGGGGGTGGTGGGCCTACGTAGTTTAAAGTCTCGCTGGTGAGGAAAGTGTATGGGAAGTATCCTTTGGAAACTTCAGCTGCTACTCCCATCACCTTGGGTAGCTTTGCTAATTTACAAGGTGTGAATAATAAAGTATCTTTAAATTGTACATTGCCTCTTATCTGCATCTGTATTAATTTGTTGCCTCTTTTCAATGGATCACCTGTAAATATCTCAGAGGATTCGTGTTCAAGCAACTCCTTATAAAGGAACTGCGTGTCAAACTTTGCCCCGTTATGGGCGAGAATATACACAGTCATTTTTTTGAACTTGTCGGCTAACTTGACAATATAGGACACAAATAGTTTCACAGGACTTTCGCTGACATTCGTTTTAAAAACGTTTGTCCGTTTACCGCATTTGGGGCACTCGTCACATTCGATACCCATACACTCATCACAGATGGTCTGGCTCACAAGTAAATGTGGAATTACCTCTTTGGTTTCAGCGTTCGTATATGTTTCTATGTCGTAGTACACAGTTATACAAGGGTTATTTTTAGGCTTAGCATCTTTCATATAACACACATGCTTTACTCCATCCGCCTTATATTCCTCCTGGCATGTAGGACAGTGAATTACGTCGCACTTGTGCTTAAATTTTCCCCAATTATCCATTGTGTGAAACATACCACATTCACAGATTCTCATTTTCCTGCACGTACCAATTGATTTATGGAGATCAAAGCAGCTATTATTGAAAAATGTGCGTCTACACACATCACAGTCTCTCTTCTCAACTACACGGCTTTCACATTTGGTGCTTTTACACTGCTCACATACCATGTGACATTCTTTACAATGTCTCACTATATCATCCGCAAACTCGAGGCACCCCTTACACAAATCATGATGTCTCCATATTTTCGACTTTTGTCATAACTCGCGTAAAGCACCCTTATATTACGGATGGGGAGATACGTTGTTCCTGACAATCCTAAAATAAGTAGGGGCCTTGTACGATCTCTCACACAGCTTTTAAAAACATACACAGTCCGGCGGCGATCATCCAAACCAAATATAACTATGCGCACATTCATTTCCTGTTCTACCTTTCTCAGCTCTTCAGGACCCATATTACAGTCAAATTCAAGTTCACAGTCACAGCTAGTTTACGGGCACGCTCAACGATCGTAGGCAGCCAAATTTTTTGAGTCCGTGTATTTTGTACAGTAAACATACGTGCTAAGAGTACTGCTATAAGCCGCAACCACGATCGACGTTTATATGCCTTCGTAAATAGTTGGAGAATTGAAGTTAAGAGTGTACGGTATGGCACTATGACCCGCAACACGGAATACACGGTCATATTTACCGTGAAGTTGTCCATATTGAAGGCTATACTACTTTGGACGGCTTGCATTATACGCCCTAATATATATTCTACATCTTCAGCAGCCAAACGTCTAAACGGTACTATCACCCAATATCGTGTACATCACCGTCATCTGACCCGAATCCAAAGGACAGACTCGTCCTGACCTCACGCTCGTCGCGATTCTGAAGAGCAAACCTCTATAAGATGCTGTACTACCCTGCGTATCCCGCGCTCAATACCATTGCTATACAGGGCTCTAGGGTCGACCCTGACTCTATACCGATTTCTAGTCAAGCGGGGGTGGGGGCTGCGGATCGCACTAACTCTAACGTAATAACATCCTCAACAGAACGGGGGCGGATGAAATTAGTGGCTATATTAGGTGCTGCTGCTGATGGGGCCCTGTTGCGTAGGAGGGTTGGGGATCTATATTGTAGACTTAACAGAACGGGGGGCAGAAGAAGGGGGTATATTAGGTGCTGCTGCTGGGGAGGTTGTTGCGTACGAGGTTGAGGGGTTGGGGATCTGCTGCAACAGTACGTATTTCGGTCGCTTTATACCTGATGTGGGGTTCTCATACCTCCGCTTTGGACGTGCAACCTGTATCGCTGGTGAGGTTCAGGGGAAGAGATCATAACTACACTGTCGTCGAGGTCATCCGTAATGATAGGGTGCTCTACCTCATCGTCGGTCTGTGGGAGAAGAAATATAAGGATCAGCACTCAAAATTTGTAATATTTTGTAATGCCCCACTTAGGAGTGTGACGTGTTAGAAATGGACTCTGTAGAAAATTCAGATTCACGAGCCCATCCACATGTATTATATCTGGACCTACAGGATGTGGTAAAACTGTTGTTTATGCTTAAAAATCATTAAAGAAAAGGGCGAGATGTTCTCGAAATTTGTGCATAAAGTTATATGGTGCTATTCGACGTATCAATCAGCGTTCAACGAGTACCAAGATGATATTTTGTTCCACAAAGGTGTATATGACGTTAATTCGCTAAAGGGAACTGAACATACAATCATTGTAATTGACGATCTCATGTTGGAGATGGATAAACGTTTGCCGAGACATTTAGAGTATACTCCCACCATCTTAACATAAGCGTGTTCTTCATCAATCAGAATCTATTTTTCAAAAATAGATCAGCGCGATGTGTCGTTAAATACGAATATCTAGTCTTATTCGCGCAACGTAGAGATGTATCACAAATTGGGGTATTAGCCAATCAAATGTTCCCGAATCAGCGTAAGGAGTTTTTGGAAGTTTATAAAGAAGCTACAAGCCGCGTTACGGATATTTGCTTTGCGACCTTCATCCGCGAAACACGTTTAGAGTGCTTCTGCGAACGAATATATTTCCAAACGAGCCTGAAACGGTGTATATTCCAGAATGACAAAGAGACTAAAGAAATACCATGAATTAATAAAAATCTATCATCGACTGCCCCGGGCAATGCAGCAGATGTTTATTAAAAATATCGACGCCGACTTTTTAAAATGCATCTGTGAAATCTGTCTTAACGTTATAAATTGCAATGTATCAATGAAAACCCATCAGAAGTCTCGCCTACGCCGCTACAAGAACATAATACGTACACTCGCTCGTAAAAGTCAAACTGTAGCGAAGAAAAAAACGAGTTATTGTGCAACAGGAGGGTCATTTCTCCCCATCTTATTTTCAGTTTTGGGCCCTTTACTGACTAGTTAATATAATGAAGAAAGCGGTAGTGATTCCCCACGAGGTGTACGCTTCACTGCAAAGAGACACGGATCTAGATCCCCGTAAAAGCAGACTTTAAAAGAATGGAAAGCGAATTGTTAGCCATATTAAACAGTGAAAAAACACCTGATGAGAAAAGAATCTTATACCAAGAAGCTCTGCAGAAATTCTTCACGAGTACGAAAATTATAGATCCCTACGGAGATTCCTGTGGTTATTAGGCATATCATGGGGGCCGATGGCGACATAGGATCTGTGTCCGACGATACAGTGATCAACCAAAAATTAGCCACAAAACATATCGAAGATGTATTAAAAGTACCCTCCCATAACATTGAGGAGTAAAGGCTTAGGTCTTTATAATCTATTGAATGAGGATCCAGCCATACAATGGACGATACAGGCGAGATCATTGTGGAAGGATCAAAGGTACAGGGATCGAATATCGTAGACATGTCCATGATCTGGGAGAAAGTGGGATAGGCCATCACCATCAGGATGGAAGCATATTAAAGCAAGACTACAACAAATAATGTCCCTAAAAACGTTGATAGGAAATCTGAACAGGTTAAAAGACTTGGAACACGCAACGTCTGTTGGCACAATTGAAGACGCCGTCACCCCCTGCGGTTAACACCTTTCAAGAGGAGAAAGAAGAGGTTAAACCAACCTACCCACCTGCCTCTAAAATACGCAAATGGCTAACGTATAACTAAACGTTATTATGACATTTCTACCCCATCCTCTTACTGCGGCGTAGATAGACTGCACGTTTACGGAGTAGGAAAAAAAGATGTTGAAGATTTTTGAGGAGAGCAGGACGCTTATACGCTTCATAAGCCTGTGAGAAAAAGGTTTAAAACAGCCAAGACAACGGCTTCCTCGATTGATTCCTATTTGGCAAGCAGATTTAACAGACATGCAAAGATATTCTGTGTATAACGATGGTTACCGCTACATTCTATTCATAATAGACGTATTCTCTAGATACTGTGGCTAGTTCCTCTGAAAAAATAAATCACCTGAAACAGTTGCTAAAGCCACCAAACGCTAATGTTAAAAGAAAACAGGGTTCCTGGCTATTTTTGTACGGATATGGGAAGGAGTTTAAGGCCGTGCTTTTCAGATATGTTGACAGAGTTTAATATCAGCTATTACACAACCAATTCTATACATAAGGCTTCTTAGCTAAAGAGTTCAGCGCACCATAAAGGAACGCATGCACCGTTATTTTACACATAAAAACAATACAGATTTCTAGACATTCTGGAACATTGGCATCATCCTACAACCTCACACCATCGCACGATTGGGGCAACACCTAACGAAGTTTTAGAAAGAGGTACGCTCCCGAGAAGAGATGGACCACCACCACCACCACCACCACACTCTGAGCGCTTCAAAACCAATGATTATGTAAGGCTGTCGCGTTCGGGGAATAAATTCGCAAAGGGTTTTGAGCAAGGATGGACACGCGAGATTTTTAAAGTTAGGGCTGTGAGACCTAAAGGTGTGATAATGATGTATTACATTGAAGATTTGAATGGGGAAGAAATCTCAGGAGGCTTTTACCGCGAGTAATTGCAGAAAGTTGCGTTTTAATTAGAAAAAAATGTTTAAATTATTGGAGAAAATTTTAGGAAGCAAAGGTCAGGAAGGAGAAAAATGTACCTGGTGAAATGGCTAGGGTACCCAGAAAGCTCAACACCTATTAAAAGCTGATGCAATAATGAAGCTTAAATGTATGCAACATGGCTCCTAACCATTTCTACGTCACACTCCCGTCCTCCTCGTCCCTGTCTGTACACCCTAACAACACGCTAGCCAACTTTGTAACAGAACTCCATGGGCATATTGAATTGGGTCGTGATTCGTATGAGGTGGGGATATGCGAAATCAGCTGGACACCGTCTTTTTAAATATTGAACATAAGAAAACCGTTTTTACGATTCTTAGAGACATTGACGAGTGTGAAAAAGCTGGGGTAGCTATGGATGAAACTATGCGCATCGCTTGGACTAAGATTGCACGGTATTACAGTACAGAAGTAAGACTAGGGCCGGGTCAATATGGTTCGGCCGAGGATGTTGTGAGAGGCTTAAACGTAAGTTAAGAAACTCAAACCTTACGAATGATTTAGTATATGAAATCGTAAACAACCCTGCACATACACTAATCTAAAATCAAAGACTAACAGATGTCTTAAAGAACATAGAAAGTTCAAATTCTAACCAACGGCCGATATAGCGCAGCCTTCCAAAGAGACACATTTCACGAGACACAGTATAACTTGTCCAGATTAATGTATCAATTGAAGATGGAGAAATTGGCTGAAAGGTCCCCAGACATGTGCTATATTTACAGTAATATAGTGGAGCACCAGTTTGTTGGGGATACCCAGGCACGCCTGCTGCGCATTGCTCACATCCCCAACCATAGAGGAAGGAGTTTGAGTATTACATATGACAGACCCCATTATGTGAATGTCGCAACTAATTAATAACCAATATCACAATATATAAGAACGATTGAGGGCGAAAACTTCCCATTCGGTAACGGGAGCTTAACAGTGAAGCTACACTTTCGATGCACTGAGTTATAATGGATAGAAAGCCTTTCACCGTCTATCGAGGGATGCGATACCAGCGCGGTAGTGGACTTGGATCCATTTTTTCATCCATACTACGTACGGCTGTTCCTTTGCTGAAGAGGGGTGCCAGATACCTTGGAAGGAAAGCGCTACAATCAGGCCTTAACACTGCAGAAGACATATTGGCCGGGGCTAAACCTAAAGAAGCCCTAAAAAAACATTTAAAGCGTACACGGAACGAAATCATCAAAGATGCAAAGAGAAAAATGCGTGGTGGCGGGAAGAAGAGGGCCCCCCGGAAGAAGAAGAAGAAGGGGTCACGTGGTATTAAACGTAAAAGGCTATCAAAAAAGAAATGCTGTAAGCGAATGAAACCTATGGTTGACCACTTTTTGACTGATATAAGCTAAGGATATTGATCTCATGAATCATAGTTTGTTTACCACTTGTCGAGAGAGGAGTCACTATTTCGCCATGGCACGCTTCATCCACCCATGTAGTTCACAATGCTGTAAATCGGAGCTGTCCTTTTTGAGCTCCGCCAACCCAAGTTTCTATTGAGCCAGTGACTTTATTACAATTAACCTTTAAAACACAATTAGTTCCAGAGTGCACCTATAGAATACGTGATACCCAGCTCAGGTCCTTACTTTTTTGATCCAAGCTGTGTGCACATGTACGCTAAGCTACGTATAGCCCATTCTGATGGAACGGCCTGCGATGACAAATATGCTGTATACCCTGAAACAAACTTTCTGCACGCCATATTCAACCAGTGTGACGTATATTTAAATCAGACCAACATATCGGCAGGCACGGGGTACTATCATCTACGAGCCTATTTGGAAAATGTCCTCAACTTTTCCAAAGAAGCGAAGGCTACCTTTTTAAGTGCGGAGGGATATTATCAAACTAAAGATGAAAATAGTGTAAAGGACAAATTTAAAAATTCTAAAAAGAAAATATACGAGTGTTTTGGACGGTTGCACACAGATTTCACTTTCCAGGAGAAGTTGCTTGTGAACGGGGTGGATATGAAATAAAGCTCACCGCACGAGTCCTGAGATCTGCTTAAATCTGGATGCGAATCAAGAAGAGGGGCGAAGTCCGTTGTGGTTCACATTATGGACACATACCTCCGCGTACGGCGAGTGAAATTAAGTTCACCAAAACAACTAGAAATTGAGAAAAATTTACTAAACGCTACAGTGAAATATCCTATTAACAGAGTGCAGATCAAACTATATACGGTTCCTGCAGGGTTGGCATCGAAGCAGATAGAAAACATTGCCCTGGGAAATCTTCCTAAAAGGATATTAATCGGCATGCAGGACCACGCTTCGGTGAATGGAAAATATAAAAAGAGTGCCTTTAAATTCGAGAATTTCGGACTTAAAAATATAACTCTATACGTTAATGGCACTGCTTTGGGTGGAACAATGGGTACGGACTATTCATCAGACGCTGTGTTGCCTCTTTGTGCCAGAGCCTATAGTAATCTGACCCATATTGCAGGTGATTGTGATGAGCTTGGTAATGGGGTAACGCAGGAAGAATTCATTGATCAATTTACCTTTATCCGTTTGACATTACACCTGACTTATCTGCTAGCGTAAATACCCATTTAACACCACAGCAGAGCGGTAACATCTCAGTGCGGCTGGAATTCGCCAAGCCTATAGACGCTCCTATTAGTGTACTAGTATATCTCGAATCGCAAGCCCTAATAGAAGTAGATAGATTTAGAAGCGTTATCACTGACTTTTAAAATGGATGCTAATACACTTCAGAAAGTAATGGAGCGAGTCACACGTTCCAAATTTATCGGCGTGTTTGCGAAGAATGAAACATTGAGTTTGCCAAGTACGCGAGAATGCGGTAGTCTTATTGTGAACACAGACATCATCGGTAATGAAGGGATTCACTGGATCGCTGTCTATTTTAAAAATAGACAGCGCCTGTACTATTTTGATTCACTCGGTACTCAACCCTGGAGTGACCCTATTATTGTAAAATTTCTCGCTCAGTTACATATTCCCGAAGTTGTATGGAACCCATTTCGTATGCAGGGATATTTTACTAATGTTTGCGGAATGTACTGTGTCTCATTTCTCATGCATATGTCAAATGATAAAGAATTTATAAATTTTTTAAATTTATTTGACCCGTGTCACACTCACCGAAACGATGAAATGGTATGCAGACAGATAAAAAACCGTTTTCCAATTGTACGTACTCGTTGTATATTATAATGTTTTTGTTCGTATATTTGTATATTCGTTTATTGTACTGATTTCTTTCATTTAATAAATTTATGAAAATATATTGTCTTCTTATCCCAAAAAGATCGAAAAACACTTACATTATTTGACATTGTTGACTGATTAGTATATCATCCGTATTCCCTTCAAAAGATTGTATAACTCGTGTCAAATCCTCATCGGACCTTAAAGGAAAACATATACCGAGTATACAGACAGACAGATCCCCATTATGTGAAGATATCTTTGGTTCGAGGAGTGAACGCCATAAAAATTTCGATTTTAGCATAATGGGGAAATAACATTGATTGACATTTTTGACTAGTATCTATTTGACGAAATACTACAACTCTCCGTATATATATAAAAACGAATTATGGACACTTACATTTCTATGGTAGTCCCTTGCGTCGGATTGTAAGGAGCGTCACTGCAAATATCTTCTACGGTTTGCGTCGAAAATAGTTCGCCACAATCAGCCGCATTGAAAAGACTAATTGTGGTTAATGCTGCAGTATCACGTTCTTCATACAAGTCTGGGGAGACGTACAGGTCCATGGTGGAGGATGTGTGACACTGCTGACTGATCAGTATATCATCCATATTCCCTTCAAAAGATTGTATAACTCGTGTCAAATCCTCATCGGACCTTAAAGGAAAACATATACAGACAGACAGACAGACAGATCTCCATTATGTGAAGATATCTTTGATTCGATTACCAATTTCGATTTTAGCATGATGGGGAAATAACATTGATTGACATTTTTGACTAGTATCTATTTGACGAGATACTAACTCTCCGTATATATAAAATCGAATTATGGACACTTACATTTCTATGGTAGTCCCTTGCGTCGGATTGTAAGGAGCGTCACAGCAAATATCTTCTAATATAAATGCCTCTATAAATGCATAATATAAATGCCTCTAATTACCACATATTATTTAGCACATAAGTATATTTATAGCATTATCAAAATCTTTCATAGTCATTGTCATATTTGATGCAACTCTGGCTAGATAGATTTTCAAGTTAATTGCATAAGTCTGTATTGGAAGATTCTTGTAGTACTTTTTCAGTTTGAAGATATCTGAAGACCTGGGAAGAGATGTCGCTGTATCTCTTGCATATCTCACTTCGATGTATATTCTGTCATTTTTCTCTTTGAGTGACAACCTTGTATCATTCACAAAATCATCTACTTCACTAGCTTTGGTGAAAGGTCCACCAAGTTTCTTCAGGTGTCTAGATCTTTGTTCTTCCTCTTGTCAGCTGCTATGTTTGCTACCTCCTTGTCACTTAATCCTTGCCTCTTAAGTTCTTGTTGCTTTCTGCTCCATTCTACCAACACGTTAGGAAGGGAACCATCTTGCTGTACTAGTTTTACATATACTTTGGTCATAGACTTGCCTTCAATCAAGTCAGTGATTCTTCCTTTTACATGTGCACGGCTGGCCATAGGTAGCTGTTTTGCACCACGTTGACTAAGCTCATAGTTGATGCTGCCCACTGACCGTTCTGGATGCAAGTTGTTGATTGGTGCTTTCTGTAGTTTCTTTTGATCCATCGATGCTACCTGAAAAGGAATAAAATAGTACTGTACCATGAGGATACAAAAACAGCATCAATTCAACAACAATAGGACATTATAAAATTATGTATTGCACTTACCTGTCGAGGGGCTTCCGCATCACAGTCACCAAACTGGAATATGTCTCCACGTTGTTTCTGCCATCCAGCTGCTAATTTCTTCATCATGATGCTGAGAACATTTGTGACTCTTGGTTTGTAGCAGTTAACGGCTTTCGTGATTGAATTACGGATGTCTTCATTCCACAGAACCGTTTTAAACCTATCAGGTGATATGAAGTTGAATGCAGGCTCGTCAATGTTCAGAAGATCAGATGGATCCGTTTTGCATAAATCATCGTACAGCGTTGGAAATGCAATCATGATCTTAGCATAATCTGTTGTGCTAGCCGATGTCAGACTGATGAATGGTTCAATCAAATGTATTCCAATTAGTGCACCAGCTAGACAAAGGATGCGAATATATTCAAGGTTACTGAATGAGCGCAGGATGCATGCAAGTTGGTTAGTGATGTCTTCATACTTGTTGAGAAAATTAGAAACATCATCCAAGTGGATGGTGATAGCGCACAAGAAAGTAAGCCTATTGAACCTTTCTTTTTGTAGGCGAACAGCAGCATTCTTCTTTGGCATGATATATTGATCAAAGTCACCTGCTTTGTTCCACTGTTTATGGTCATAATCGTGTGAAACCAATCTCACTAAACAGTCAATGAACTGTTCTGTGATTGAATCATGGGATGTAACACAACTGACAAGGAAGTTTGCAAATATCTTGTCTGGTCCAATAGTGTTATCACTCTCTTTAAACACTTCAACAATTTTGCGATTAAACATTAATGTAGGATGAACTTGACATAAGAGATGTTCAGGTGTTTGATCGGTGTCAAGTATGTCAGATACAATGCTTTCGACCCCAATGTTGGGGCTTGTTGCATCAGTCATCAGAAAATCTATTTTCTCATACAGAGTCTTAGGATCGAAACCGCTGACTACCGATAAAATATTCAGGATAGTAACTCTCAGTGCTGCTAGATTTTCTTCTGATTCTGATACTAGCTGCAGCGTTGGGAAGGAACGATATTTTCCATTAATTGTGATACCTTGAACAGAAAATGACCCTGCACCCTGTTTTCTAGATCCATCATCATGATAAGTAATTGTGACTGACTCATCCGAATTCATGATCTCTTGTACTATTTCTGCCAGTACAAAGGCTTCAATAGCTTTTCCTATTTTTTGGCATGATGATTGGGCTGGAACTGTGTCTAAATCAATGTAATGCGCATTTTCGTCAAAGTACTTCCAGCTGCGATCGAACATGTAGTTTCCCACTTCAATAATAGCTGCTGTTGCTGGGTTGTATGATAAATGATATTTGGATATCAGTTTGTCAGCCACTCTGTAGAATGCTTCTTTTATTTTTGCCGGACTCTCATGGATATGCCTGTATTGATGAGGCAACTTGTCTCTATCCTCATTCAAGTTTGCATACACAAATTTTCG
Organism: Bathynomus jamesi; assembly: GCA_023014485.1. NCBI lineage: Eukaryota > Metazoa > Arthropoda > Malacostraca > Isopoda > Cirolanidae > Bathynomus > Bathynomus jamesi. The sequence goes on along the minus strand of JAJOZX010000096.1, from coordinate 1,829,908 downwards.
TTGTTTTGATGTTGATGGTACATTTTCTTGAGGGATATATTCATCTTCAGTGCATGTGTCCTCATCTGTTATCGAGCCATCAAATTCTTGGTAAAGCTGTGATACAAACTGATTTTTCTTTGTGTCTTCTTGTTCCTTTAGGAGCATCTTGTCCATTGCAGCTTGCATCCTCATTTGCCTCTCAGCTGTTCTTTGCCATGCCATGTCCACTGAATTATCACAAAACATTTTTCTTGGTCCTCGTTGATCCTCCAGGAACTTCCACTCTATCTCAGTAACTTCAACACCACAGATCTTCTCTTGGCGTCTTCGAGATTTCATATCTGTACAGGAGATATCAAACAAAGTGGCTGCAACACGGTTGTTGAACTCTGAAATTTCTGCTCGTTTTGCTTCAATCATTCTCTGTGAGCGAACCTGACAGTGTTTTTTGAACTCTTCATACAATTTTGTTATCTGGTTGACAATGTTACTGATCGACTTTGTGTATAGGTTGCACCAGATCCAAAGGTTCTGCAAGTTGTAGGCAACTTTCCATGCAGCATCACTAACAGAAAGTTGATTCTTACCAGCTCTGGCTGGCCTCAGCATGAACATCATCACTTGAATAACATCTTGCTGGAGTGGCAGTACACCTGCCTTAAACTGATATAGCTCAATATATTCCACATCTCCACACCGGCGTGTGGAAGCAGAACGTAACTCTCTCATTTTGATCCTGTTAATTACTGTAAGTCTATTTTAAGATTTCTTTAGCTCCTATAAATGAGAAAAAATTATTAAACAAGAATAAAAAACTTACAACTAAAATAATCATGTAAATAATATATATATATATATATAATATATATATATATATATATATATATATATATATATATATATATATATATATATATATATATATATATATAATATAATATAATATTATGATTATCACTAGGCAACAAATTTCAACTTTTTTTTGTTACAGACACGTGAACTACTGATTCCTACTAAAGCGCTGATGCTGATTTCAGATCTGATATCAAAATTTCTCTATCACGTCCAGATTTTGTGTAACCGAAAACCCCTATTTTTCATTTTTTTTCTCACCCGCTTCTATTACGAAAGCCGTCTAAGCTACTTTTCCGTGCCACGTTTTATGTTAAGCATACTTAAATAATTAGTGAACAGGGATGTCTTTCCTCCTTTATTCTGGCTTAAGACAGACAGCGGAATTCCGCTGGCGGAGTTACCACCCCTGCGCCCAACCATCCACCCAAAGCGCGTTAGTATTTTGTTGTTACTACTGAAAGGCAAATTCCTGTTCTTAAGTGAAACTTTGGTGTGTCCTCTTCCTTTGTCGCTTGTAGGATGACGAGCTCTCCTTCTGCAGGAACCAACAATAATCTCCCATCATATTTGGGTTAAAATTACCTTGGTATCTGTTTTCCATAACTGAGATCTGTTGGTGGAAGCGCTCACCATGCTCGTCACTTACAGCCCCAAGGTTGGCCGGGAAGAAGTCAAGATGAGAATGTAAAAAATGAATTTTCAAAGACATTCTGCATCCCATTATTTCATAAGATTTAAGCATGTTTTCTACGAGTTTACGGTGGTTTTCAGCTTTGTGGTTTCCAAGAAAATTTTTGACAACTTCAACGAAAGATGTCCATGCTCCTAGTTCATTCTCATTTAGGTTAGATGGAAACGATGAGTCGTGGATGACACTGCGGATCTGTGGTCCAGTGAAAACTCCAGCTTCTAGCTTAGCATCTGTCAATATTCCTTTGAATTTATCCTTTAAATATTGGAAACCACTACCTTGATGATCCATACCCTTCACGAAACTTTTCATAAGGCCAAGTTTAATGTGAAGTGGTGGAACATGTACTTTCCGAGGGTCAATAAGTGCTGGGTGTTTCACATTGTATTTACCAACAACATGTTCAGTTCTAGATGGCCAATCATGTTTTTTGTAGTGGTTCTTGTCATCTCTGCTGTTCCATAGACACAAAAAGCACATATGCTTTGTGTAGCCCAACTGTAACCCAAGAAGTAATGATACAACTTTAAGGTCGCCACAAATATTCCATGTGTGGTCCTTATATTTGATGAGTCTTAGCAGCAGTTTCATCGATTCATAAGTCTCATTAAGGCCAGTGGCATGTGCTACAGGTATTGAAGGTTTTTCATTGCCGTTGTGCAGTAATACAGCTTTAAGGCTAGCTTTACTAGAGTCAATGAAAAGTCTCCATTCTTTTGGATCATAGCGACAGCCAATCCCTTGCATCAGACCACTGATATCGTGGCAGAAACAAACGTTTTCTTCCTGTAAGTAAAATGATGAAAACTGCAAATGGCGATGGCGGAAATGGGAAACTTTGGTGTTTGGTTGGAGAAGATTAAATTCTTGAAGTCTTGAACCAAGCAACTCTGCCTTTTCTTTTGGTAATTCCAAATCGCGCACTAAGTCATTTAACTCCGCTTGACTTAACAAATGTGGGGAAATATTTGCATCTGGAACATATATGCCATCTTTCCCTGTTTCTATATCACTAGCAGAATCTTCAGATGAACTGCTGTGCTCTTGACTCAGTGTTGCCAACTCGGGATAAATTTTATTTATCAAAATTGTTCGAATTTGTATATAGTTGGCAAAAAAAATTGCTTTAACCTTGAAAAGCAAGTTTCATATTACTGGCATTAAGCCGATTAAAACCAAAATCTGGACGTGGTAGAAAATTTTACTAAAAGTGATTTGCATTTTACACAAAATCTAGACGTGATAGAAAAAATCTAATTATAGATTTGAAATCAGCATACCGAAATTAGCTAGGAGCACCTATTTGGTCTTCTGTAACAAAATCTTTGTTGCCTAGTGTTATATGTAAATAATAATCATAAAATAATCAATGGCAAATAATCAGTTTTTGTGGCTAATATTGTTATTTAGCATCAGCAAACAATTCAGTTAACTAAATTTATGATGTGAATATTGATGTCAGCAATTTAATAGTATTTTTTTTAACAAAACCAGATAAAGTGGCTAATAATTTTCATTGTTAATATCAGCAAAACTTCAGAGGGCATGTACAGTAGGGTGGCCCACTTTTCAATTTTTTTTGAAAAGTATAGGTGATCGTGGTTTTTCCCATTATTTGGCACTATACTAGCACATTGGTACCATTTTTACAAAAATTGATCAATATTTAGGGGTCTCGCATCGACCTTGAAATTACTAGTTTTTTTTTAAAAATGCATACTTTTTAACTTTTTACTGAATCAAGATAAATCATTAAGTAGGAATGTTTTCTGAATCCTCTTAATGAGAGAAGTCGTTTGGTGTGCCTGCCAATGTCATACGACTAACGGTTTAAAGGTTGTGCCTGTATACAGGTAATACCAATGTACTAGTATAGTGCCAAATAATGGGAAAAACCACGATCACCTATACTTTTCAAAAAAATGAGTCACCATACCCGGGCGGAATGTATAATGTATATAGGTAATTAGAAAATGCACTATGCCTGTGCCAGGTACCTAACCTATTTCTTTTTTTGCAGATCATAACATTTTGAAATTCTGTCTGAGTTCCTCATCCTTTGTCATGGACAAATCGATGGCAACCATAACTGGAAGAACTCTTGAAGCTACAAATAGAGAGTCATCAAAAGGAAAGGTGAAAATAACATCGCTACCTTCTCTAAGATCGGCCTCGGAAATTTTTCTTGGTCCTCGTTGATCCTCCAGGAACTTCCACTCTATCTCAGTAACTTCAACACCACAGATCTTCTCTTGGCGTCTTCGAGATTTCATATCTGTACAGGAGATATCAAACAAAGTGGCTGCAACACGGTTGTTGAATTCTGAAATTTCTGCTCGTTTTGCTTCAATCATTCTCTGTGAGCGAACCTGACAGTTTTTTGAACTCTTCATACAATTTTGTTATCTGGTTGATGACAATATTACTGATAGACTTTGTGTATAGGTTGCACCAGATCCAAAGGTTCTGCAAGTTGTAGGCAACTTTCCATGCAGCATCACTAACAGAAAGTTGATTCTTACCAGCTCTTGCTGGCCTCATCATGAACATCATCACTTGAATAACATCTTGCTGGAGTGGCAGTACACCTGCCTTAAACTGATATAGCTCAATATATTCCACATCTCCAACCGACGTGTGGAAGCAGAACGTAACTCTCTCATTTTGATCCTGTTAATTACTGTAAGTCTATTTTAAGATTTCTTTAGCTCCTATAAATGAGAAAAAATTATTAAACAAGAATAAAAAAGTTACAACTAAAATAATCATGTAATATAATATTATATATATTATAATATTATATATATATATATATATATATATATATATATATTATATATATATATATATATATATATATAATATAATATTATGATTATATGTAAATAATAATCATAAAATAATCAATGGCAAATAATCAGTTTTTGTGGCTAATATTGTTATTTAGCATCAGCAAACAATTCAGTTAACTAAATTTATGATGTGAATATTGATGTCAGCAATTTAATAGTATTTTTTTCAACAAAACCAGATAAAGTGGCTAATAATTTTCATTGTTAATATCAGCAAAACTTCAGAGGGCATGTACATTGTACAGGGGGGTTACACATCAGATATTTGTGAAACATGGTTAATTTTACTTCTTTTGTATGAGAGCAACTTTTAAAGACCTGAAAACTGGGGGGGTCACCATTTCTGTTCCCCCCCCCCTATTTAGATGTGAAGTGATTTTGTGCAAAATATCTGTCGATTCAGTACATCATAAGAGGTCGCTATGATTTTCTCATTTTCAATTAATTAATTAGCTAATCATTTTCTACCCGCTTCATTTTTAGAGGACGTGGCAGTCACGCCACATTGACTCCGCCCACCTTTCAGAGAATGATGCAATTGTTCGATTTCTTGTATAATGCTGTTTGTGAATCAGACAAATCATTTACTCATGCATCATTTCAAGTTTTAACTTGTTGGAGGACGGTTTTAAGTTCGTTGAAACTTCAAGAGCTTAGGAATAGTATCTCATGTAAGTATTAATTCATATATATTAGTTATTAATTCATATATATAATTACACTGGTCAACAAATTTTAAGGAATTTTTTGTATCTTTAATGAAAGTAGCCGATTCTTATGTATTTTTGCATGCTGAATTTGAAAATGATAGTGAAATTGTTTAATTAGTTCGCGTTTTTAAGATATGGTAATTATTGTGTAAGTACTGGTAAAAATTTATCCCACAACATATATGTATTTTAAGGAGCACACTCACTTCAATGTCGTTTCCTCTTGGCCTGTCTCTTGTACTCTGACTGTGTAGTGTTTCTTATTACTGACCAGCAGAAATCAGCCAGCATAGATGAATTCCACTTGCCCTGGTAACGTTTCTCAAGAGCTGAAATCTGCTGATGAAAACGTTCCCCATGTTCGTCACTTACTTCACCAAGGTTTGCCGGGAAAAAGTCGAAATGGGAATGGAGGAAATGAATTTTTAGAGACATGTTACATCCCATTCTTTGGTACGCCTTCAACATATTATCCACCAATTCATCTGCATTTGGAGCTCTGTTGTTTCCAAGGAAATTTTGCGACACTGACTTGAACGAGACCCAAGCTTCTTTTTCTGCGCCCTCCAAAAGTGTCTCGAAATGTTCATCTTTCATCAGATTTCGTATATGAGGACCAACAAATATGCCTTCCTTGATTTTTGCCTCACTGAGTCGAGGGAACTTCTGGAAAAGATACTTAAATGCCTTTCCATCCTTATTGAGTGCCTTCACAAAATTTTTCATAAGCCATAACTTAATATGTAACGGTGGTAGAAGTATTTTGCTTGGCTCTACTAATGGCTCGCACGAAACGTTTTTCACACCTGTCACTAAACGTTCTCTTAGAGGCCATTCCTTCCTTTCATAATGCTGTGACCTAGCACGGCTGTCCCACTCGCAAAGGAAGCAGCAGTACTTCGTGTAACCCTGCTGGAGACCATGTAACATGCCGACCACTTTCAAATCACCACATATGCTCCATTTGTGAGTGTTGTAGTTTATGTGGTGAAGCAGATATTGCATATTTTCATATGTCTCCTTCATGTGGACAGAATATCCAATTGGAATGGCAGCTTTTTCGTTTTTGTTATGAAGTAGTACAGCCTTAAGGCTTAGCTTAGAGGCATCAATGAACAACCTCCATTCGTCATCTCTGTATGTTATATTTAGAGCATTCATTAAACCAACAACATCTGTACACACCAGAAAGTCACCATGTTTGATGAAGAAAGTCTCCAACGTGGATTGCCTAGTGCGGTACATGGATATTTGGACATCATCATGAAGAAGATGCCACTGTTGAAGGCGTGAGGCGAGCAATTCTGCCTTAGACTTCGGTAAGTCCAAATCTCTGATGAGGTCATTCAGTTCGTGTTGGGTGATTTTATGCGGTTCTGTAGACAGTTCACTGGGCACAAAGTCGGTATCTTGTGATGTTGTGGGATGTGCAATGTCTTCATCTGTACTCGTTACAGGATGCTCTTCGTCATCCAAATCGAGGGTGTCTGAGGAGGTAGGAGGATTGGGCACAGGTATGTCTTCGTTATGGGGCACAGGTCGAATGGCGGATGGAACATTAGGATACTTGAGGGTCCATTTTTTCTTCTTACTAATTCCACGTAATGGCGGAACCATGCAGAATAAACAGTCATCCACGTGGTTACTTTGTTCCCTCCACACGACGGGGATGCCGAAGCCCATTGACCTCGGTTTCCCATTGTACCACTCAAGTAATGTAGTTGCACATGTAATGCAGCATATATGCGGCGCCCACGTTTTGTCCTGATCTCCTAATTTGCACTTAAAATAAAGGTGGTACGCTTTCTTGATGGCAGGTGTTAACGTCTTCTTTTGCGATTTTAATGTTACTTTGCCGCAAATATAGCAAAAGTAATTTGAGTCATTGACGCATTTACGTGGCATTTTGCTTATAACGTCAATGAGAAACTGATCGCAAGATTACGCTTTAACACGCACTACACTCTATATGTCATGAACTAACCACAGGTGCAAATTACGAGGAAACACTACAAAAGCACTATGTCAAAATGTGAAATAACGTGTCACCACAACAAGCGTCACTCTAGAACTGAGCTAAAGGGATTTACGATGTACTCAAGATGGCGCCAGACAACGAGGTTGCCAAACGAGCACATTCTACAGTGTTGGCATATGTTATGCTTCAATGATATATTCATTTCAATTGGGAAATAATGAAAACAGGGCACCCGTGTATCTTCTAAACGTGAACCAATCATGCAAAATGAAGGTCATTTTCGGATTCAGCGACGTCGAATTACTAAAGAAATGATGGTTTCATCGAAGATACATTTTGGCTGTTGATGTGTTATTAATTCATATATATTAAGTATTAATTCATATGTATTATATTTATTCAGTATATATATGTAATTATGTTCTTTATATGCAAATTTATAACCGGTAAGGATGTTGCTATTAAATTAAATTATTAAAATTGTAAGGTATACACTGCGCCCTTGATATATGTGTCTTCAGCATATGCGAATTCGCTGTTATGCGAAGACCCTATTTCTACCAAGAATTCAGTATATGCGGAAAAAATTCGCATTTATGCGCCACCTAGTGTGAAATATTGCTGAACCGCTGAGCGCACCGACGTGTTCCCGCCAAACAACAACAGTCTCGCATAAACCGTTATAGCGTGTTGGTGTGTGTGCGTTGCAGCTGAGAGTTCTGAGAGTTCCACACACCCGCCTAAGAGTTCTGTCAGTCTACCTTCGCCTGTTGCCTTACCTGATATCACTGAAGACCCTGATGATCCACAACCATCCACCTCTACCATGTAACTCACCCACCACAGCAATCAACACTCGTCTCCTGGAGTCTACACACCTGCCATCGTTGGTACCGTATGTCTTATTAGGCTTACTATGTCCTTTAATATTTATACTGTACAGTATTGATGTAATATATCATTACTGTTATCTTGTTGAATGTTTTTGGTATAAAAAAGTGGCATATTTATTGTTGGGGGTGCCGGGAGGGTAAAAAAAAACTGGTTGTGGAAAGCATCCCCATTTTTTTCATTCAACTATAAGTTCGATATATGCGAATTTGCATTATGCGAGGTTTTAGCAGAACCTATCCCTATGCCCTGGGCAGTATAATGGGGAGAGGGGGTGGGGTAATTGGGGGAGTGGGGGTGGAGGTGATGGGGGGAGTGGGGGTGGGGTAATGGCTTTTTTACTTTTGTGTGGGGGGGTAATGGGGGAGTGGGGGTGGGAGGGTAATGGAGTAGAGGGGTGGGGGTAATCGGGGTAATGGCGTTTTTTAAAATTTTGTAGCTTAGCCACTTCTTCCTATGAGGGGCTCATCTGTACTATAATAAGAGAGCTGTCCGTCTGTCCGTCCGTCCGTCTGTCCGTCACACTTTCAGAAATGTGAAACTCAAGATTTTCATGACTGTGTTCTTTTCTATATTTTTATTGACCAAATAATTGAACCGACAGTAATTGGGAGTTCAATTATTTGGTCAGGGGAGTTTTGGGGGATATCTGATCAGATTCAGAAATCTTGACACAATGTGAAGCTTAAAATTTTCAAGGCTGCGTTCTTTTCTGTAGTTTAGCCTGTCTGTTTGTCTGTTTGTGAAATTTATCCGGGGCAGTAATGGTAAAAGGGTGGGGGTAATGGGGAGGGGTGGGGTAATGGGGGACGGGGTTATGCCCGTTAGGGGTTAGATACCCGGGGGGTACCTAACCTTAACCCGGGCAAAGCCGGGTCAGGTAACCTTGTATAATATAATAAAAAAAATACATGAGAAAGTTTAAAAAAATGTCTTTTTCTCTTTACATTTGTGATTGATTGGATAGCCCGAAAGGACTCGCAATTTAATTGGGATATTAAGCTCCATTCTTTCAGCGATTTGCAGTTACGATTCATTACAATTTTTGTAATTATATTACCGATATTTTATAAAGTATTGGTGGTTACGATTGTACCATCCAGTGATATGCCATATATATGAGATATATGTGATATGCCATACTTTTGTCGCTTAGCCACTTCTTCCTATGAGGGCTTCATCTATTATATATTTTCGCCTGTCTGTTTGTTTTTCCTTTATGCAAGCGCAAACCGTTTAACCTAGAGCTACAAAATTTGGCACGGGAACCTCTTATGGGATGAAGAATGTCAACACAGAGTCGGTCAGCCTGTCTCTTTGTCTGTTTGGGCCCGAAGGCCCCAGCATCGCGATTAAACTACAGAAAAGAACGCAGCCGTGAAAATTTTGAGCTTCACATTTGTCTAGATTTCTAAATCTTAAGATTTTCACGACTAATTATTTGGTCAATAAAACTATAGAAAAGAACACAGTCATGAAAATCTTGAGCTTCCATATAATTTAGCCTTTTGTCTTAAAACTTTATTTTATTTAAACTGGGGATCTAATATGAAATTTATTCCGGGCAACGCCGGGTACCTCAGCTAGTACAATATAATTTTAAATCTACAACCAATTAAAAAAAATGAAATAGTGAAAAAAAAATCCGGAGGGCGATAGCGAGCTACCGCTTGTTATAAACTATTGTAATGTAATTGTAACTGGTTGTGTAATGTCTATTTTTGGTTCAAATTCACTAGTATATGAAAACTTCGGATCACCTGAAGATCAGGGACCCCAGCCTTCTTTACGAAAATATCACGCCCTAACCTAACCAATCATTAGGTCAAGTGTACGCCTTTGACGACTGGTTAGGTTAGATCGTGATATTTCCTTTAGTTAGCCTTATAAAGCCTAACTGAAGAAGGCTGGGGACCTGATCTTCAGGTGATCCAAAAGTTGTATTGTGGTAGCTGTTCATATAGACTTGCAGTAATTGTAATGGAACCTTATTATTGTATTAGACTAGAAAACTACATGGAGTTCAACGCTGTATACGATCACATTAATTGTTATATTTATGAAAACAGACATTACATTATAATTACCTGTATGTCAGTAAATGCACATTCAGTTGTCCTTTAGATATATAGGCTCACCTTAAGATCAGGGCCCCCAGCCTTCGTTAGTTAGCCTTATAAGGCTAACTGACGAAAATATCACGACCTAACCTAACCAATCGTCAAGGGCGTACACTTGACCTAACGATTGGTTAGGTTAAGTCGTGATATTTTCGTTAGTTTGCCTTATAAAGCTAACTAACAAAGGCTGGGGTCCCTGATCTTCAGGTGATCCGATATATATGTCTGTGTTATATGTTGTTGGACTCGGTTATCCCCCCTCCCCCACCTCCACCCCACCTTCCCCCAGTTGGAGTACCTTGACTATCACTGCGGCGTTGCCACATGTACGGAGTCGCCTGTGAGGCGAGGAATATTATATATGCGGGCAACTGTGCAGTGTGTATTTGAGGAATAGAAGGAGAAGCGTGTGTTTGAAAGTATGCTGGACTGCTCACACGGAAGATGAGAAACGGAAAAAGATCAGCTAAGGAGGACAGTGACAGGAGAAACGAACGGGAGTTTCAGCACTCCTTGTCTACTGCCTAACGTACTCCTTTCTATTCCCTCCCCCACTGAGTATTTCCCTGGTCGATTGATGTCTACAATCTCTTCATATATATATATATATATATATATATATATATAAATGTTATAGAGAATCTGTGTAAGTAGGGATTTCATGAAATCCCTAAAACTTTCAGGACTCATGTAAGGTTAAGTCGTAATGTTTTCGTTAAACCTACGGAAAAATTATTGAATGCCCGGTTAGGTCAACTGTACGCCCTTGACGATTGGTTAGGTTGTCGTGATATTTTCGTTAAAACTAACGAAAATATCACGACTTAACCTTGCATGAAACCCCTGAACATTTTAGGGATTTCATGAAATTCCTAGTTACACATATTCCCTGTAACACATATATATTATCGACCAGCCATTTGTTGAAAAATTGTTAATGAGTTTACTATGATTAGTGAATGGATGCCTTCTTGCAGCATAAAAAAAAAAATGAAGAATAATTCGTAACAACGGAAATTTATGTATTTCTTATTTTATGAACGTAACGTTATTATTCTTATTCTTTATCATTCTTCTAAAATTCTCTCTCATATTAATATGATGACATAACATGACGTTATTAACATTAATATCAATCGTATCACAGTTTTTACGTAGACGAGTTAGGCAAGAATTTATTAATAAAGACCAAATAATTTCTATTTCATTTTTCAATCTTCGCAGTCATCAAAACTTTTACAGGCTAGGAAAATAGTTCGCCTAGAAATATGAAATTTATAAAAAGCATAAAAAGTTTCTAATCAGTAATGATTGGGTTTGTTTTTGAAATTTTATTACTGTCACTAAAAGAAAAAGTATCCAGACAATATATATATATATAATATATATATATATATATATATATATATATATATATATATATATAATCAATTATATAAACTTTTTATATTTTAGAAATTGCCTCTTTTTAGGCGAACTTTATTCCGGAACATTGTATATCAACTAGTTATATTCTACAGGGTGTCCCAGAATTAACTATCTATTTCAATGAAATCGGACAAATTTAATAAAAACTGACATAATTTTGTGTTTATTACTAAATTATGATACAAAAACAAATAGATTTATAAATCATAAGTCAAAACTTTATTGAGAAGTTTACTTGAATGTGATAAGCCTTTTTCATCAGTGTCGAACACAAGATTCTATGAACTGTTGTCTTGGATATGTTGAGTCTTCGACCGGCCTCCCTAACCGAAGTTGTTGGTTCATCCTCAAACAATTGTCTTACCTGTTCGGTACTGTTACGTGCTGTCCTTGGGCGTCCTCTTCCCACCTCGTCGTGTACGGATCCAGTTCTTTTAAATTTGTTCACAAGTTCACGAATCGCTTTGTCTGTAGGACCGGTTCTGTGGAATCTTCTTGTAAATTTTTCTCTGATTTCATTACATTGCATTCCTTTGATACGGGATGTTACAACAAAGATGCGTTCTTGTGTATTCATTATTAATAGGGTTCTGAAAGAATGAAACTAAACTATGAAAAACTGAAAAATTATGAAATAAAATTATGAACAAAATTTAGAAATTTATACATTTTTAACACATATTAAACATGATAATAACATAAATAAAAGTGTGTTTTTAAAAAATTTGTCCGATTTCATTGAAATAGATAATTAATTCTGGGACACCCTGTATAATGGTTCATTTCTTTCAGAGAAACAACTGATGTTAATTATTTAGTATTTTTATATTGATCATTTCCTTTATATTTACACTGGTCTGAAAATAACGTTACTCTTGAATTGAAATATATGGACATGAACTGGATCACACGATTTATAGTATTTCTCACTCATTTCCAACATTTCTATCAACATTTTCATTCATTTTCATATCTTAATTACCGATTAGAAATGGCTTCGGTAAAGCAAAGTTTGGTTTTTTTTCCTTCATCAGAATAATCATTGGTCATTATGAACGTTTAATGTCAAAAAAATATTTTGGTATACGTTTTGTAAGTGGCAGTATGGGACATGAAACGTTCATATTTTTGAAAAAATACTTCTCTTTCAGCTTCTTCATACATACACCATAATTCCTATTTTTAATTAGTGAACCCTCATTTTAACAAATAGTGAAAACTACAAAAGCGTTGAAAAAAAAAAAAAGACAGCCATACCCATTTAGTTGAAGGACCTAACTTAACCTACGCTACCCACAATTGATGACAATAATGATAATAACAATCTTATATTTTATATAATAATAATAATGACGATGTACAAGGCAAACGGTGTTTCTTCACATCTGTTATTTCATTTGACTCGTGTTTTACATAAATCAAAGGTTTTATAACAGTAAACTATAAACTCTTTTCTAATAGCGTTCTAATTTTTATCAGAACTATATACAGGGTGGGCCGTAAGTTTCCATACATAGGAAAAATTAAACGTTTGTTTTTATGTTTCAGATACCCTAAGAATATGCGTTTGACGTAAGATCTTGTTTACTGATGAAGCAAATTTTTACGTCAATGGAGAGGTTAATCGGCAAAACATACGTTATTGGAGTAATGCTAACCCTAACTGGCTGAGTCCGACGAAGATGCAAGGTGCCGGTAAAGTGATGGTGTGGGCCGGGATATGGGGTGACAGAATTATTGGACCAATTTTTGTCAGTGGAAATCTTAATGCCGAAAGGTATCTTAACATGTTCAAGAAGGATTTTCCCATCCCTGCTAAACGAGGAAGGTAACTTCCCAGTTTCTTCCAGCAAGATGGAGCTCCACCTCATTATGGTCTTTACGTGCGTCGGTATTTGGATCAGCAGCAGTTTCCGGATGCTTGGATTGGTCGGCGTGGTCCTGTGGAGTGCCTCCCAGATCCCCAGATCTCACCCCCCTTGATTTCTATCTTTGGGGGCACTTGAAGGCCATGGTGTATCAGGAAAAGATACGAGACATAAATCATCTAAAGGAACGTATCACCAACGCCATTACAAGCATAACGTCAACTGTGCTAATGCGTGTTCATCAACAGTGGGGAACACGTATTGAAATGTGTTTTCAAAACAATGGCAACCATGTAGAGCATATTATATAAATAAAAATGGTTGTCCATAAAAAATGTTTATTTTTCCTATGTATGGAAACTTACGGCCCACCCTGTATATATATATATATATATATATATATAAATTTAGGGTGGTCCATCAAACAAACTTTCAATATTCTTTGCTCCCACCCTTGAAATTTGGGTTCGTTTACATTATCCTCCCAACACTAATTTTTTTATATAATGTTGGTTTGGTTTTGGTTATGGTACTTTATTTTCCTTCCATTATAAAAAAAATTAGTGTTGGTATTAGGTTAGGTTAGGTTTGGTTAGGTTAGGTTACGGTAAAAACTAAAAACAGCCCGTCGCCGGCGTTAGCCGTTATAAAAAAAAATTATTGTTGGGAGGATAATGCAAAAGTACCGAAATTTGTTCCTAAAAAACATTATGTCGATTGGAAACTAATTAGTGGTCGTGAAATGAATTGAACTATTATTATATCTTTCACTCTTCGCTTCTTGAACTTGGTGCACTATGGGTGGTGCACTTTAGATAACTTATATGGTCCTATTATTAAGATATGTTGAAAGTACAATGGTTTATACCTTCCTCAACCATTCGAGCCCACTGCAAGAGAATGACAGCACTTAACTGTTTTTCTCTCTATTCCTTAGGCTTAGTCTATCATTTAAGTCTTGTTTTTCTTATTTTAATTTCCTTTATCCTCGTGATTGGGTTGACAGTATGAAAATATTTCGTATTCATTTTAATATTATTGTTTTCTGTTTTGCAGAAATTTTTTAAAAATTAGATCGAATAGTTTATGTTCAATTATGACGACTCGGAAGAAAGCTGAGATTTGGCTGATAGGGCAACCACTAGAGGAATTTCCAAAACAACAACTTCCAACCAAACGGTCGGCTTTGCAACGTTTCCATCATGTGCGAATCGGAAAACCGACCCTTTCTATCGAGGAATCTGCCCACGCAGTGGTGGAAGAAATCATAAAGACGTGGGAAAGTGATGGAATCCCAACCATGAGAAAAGATCACGCGACTACTAAACTGGAGAAACTCCATGCCACATACGTGAATTTGAAGAAGAGTAAACATAAAAAGAATAATCCGGGAATGGGAAAACAGCAGGAATCATTCAGCAAGGACACTGAAACATTATTTGGTATAGCGGCCCAAGATGCTCTGGAGCGGATTAAAATTATTGAAAATTTACGCTTCTTGGAAGATCAGAGGATGAAACGGATGATGGCAATGACTACGTTGGGTAAGAAACTGTCAGAGAAAGTAAAACGTTCACGGCAGAAAAAAATAGATGAAATGAGGAGGAAAGAATCAGCGCAGATGGAGTTTCAGGCCTTCAACAAGACAGTCCAACTACCATCATCCTCGTCGTCGACAGATAATGACTCAGATGATACATATGGTGCCAAGATCAAGTATGACACGCCGAATCCATCGAACCCTCGCAAGAAAATTAAGGTCATCACTCCCGAAGTAGCAGCAACAATGGACCCGATTAATATCTCAGATCGGAATGCAACCTTTTTCCTTGCTTCCACATCAAAAAGTCTGGGAATCTCGCCCGACGAACTTTCAATATCCAGGAGTCAAATCTAGAGAGATCGCCAACGGCAAAGGCAAATCTTCAGTCAAACTTCTCGAATACATTTTATGCCAGAGGTTCCATTGGTGGTCCACTGGGACGGCAAACTGCTCTCTGAGTTGACTGGATATAAGCACAATTAAACAGACAGATTGTCGATTCTCGTATCACGACTGGAGATCGATAAGCTCTTAGGTGTACCTAAGATACCGCGAGCTACGGGAGAAGACATGGCAGGTGCAATATTCAAGACCCTCCAGGACTGGAATCTTCTGGTCTACGTCGTCGGAATATGTTTCGATACAACTGTTTCCAACACAAACCTGGCTTGTCGTCATCATGTACATAAGATTATTATAGGAGATGTCTTTAGTTAGCTCTTTGGTTCCAGCAATGGTCCTGATGTGCTCATCTTCAAGAGATTCGAGAAGGATTGGAATTCCATCGATCAATCAAATTACCAAACTATCCTCATTCCCATCGACGCGTGTGATGTCATCCTTGAATGGAAGAATGAAGCCCTTGAATTCGCGCGAAATCTACTCTCTGGTCCCTCTCAACCGCGTGACGACTACCAAGAATTTTTGGAACTTGTCTTCATCTGCATGGGAGATCGTCCGGAAAGGGGAATACGATTCAGAGCTCCCGGAGCTTTTCACCACGCACGCTGGATGGCAAAATTTTTATATTGTCTCAAGATTTACTTGTTCAGGGGTCAGTTTAGGCTCGCCATCCACGAGGGGGTAGCTGTTGAGCAAGGGGGTAGCTGTTGAGCAAGCGGGCAGCTGTTGAACAATGTAGTCTGTTCATCTGTCTTGTCTACATGAAGATGTGATTCACAGCTCCGAATACAGTCCACGCCCCTTTAAATGACCTACATGCTCTGACCAAGCTCCGACGATACGGTGAAGTAAATGAGAAAGTTTCGTTGACCGCATTCAAGGCACTGGAACGGCATCTGTGGTATATAAGTGATAGTTTGGTATCACTGGGATTTTTCGATAACAGGGTCTCCGAAGATCGCAAACTGGCAATGGTGGATGCTCTTAAGAAGCCTGTAAGTAAAAACAGTGCTCTTAGGGTGCAAAAGGGAGACAGAAGGATTTTACATTCTGACATAGATCTGGACAGATTCATTGCAAGTAGATCATTGTCTTTGTTCGAAAGGCTGGGTATTAGAATAAAGTGGCTGGAAACACCCAAGGACGTGGCCCACTGATGAGGACTATAAGAAGGGGCAAACGTTAGCGAAAGCTCTGAAGTCAGAGTCATTGATTGTGCAGAAAGAGCCGTGAAACTGGTCGAGGACTTCAACCGGGGAAGGACAAAGGATGAAGCTCAATTCCAGTATCTGCTGCATGTGGTAGAGCACCACAGGAAAGAATTCCCAACTTCCAAATAACAGACCTGTGATTTTCTATATTACTCTAATAATTAATTTGTGTTTTTCTAATAATTTGTTTTTTACAATCTCCAGCACTTGAGAATTACCTATAAAAACTTATTTTGAAACTTTATTTTTACTTCGCGACCTCTAAATACATTTCTATTTTCTTAAATTTTGATGAGAAAGAATTTTTGTACCATTGAAAGAAAATGAGAGGATAGGACAAGGGAAATCAAGAAAATTTTCTCGTTTGCTTTCACGTGGACCACCCTAATATATATATATATATTAGTGATGTAGCGGATGTAATTTTTTTCACATCCGCGGATGCGGATGCGGATGATGATGTTTGATTTCAACATCCGCGGATGCGGATGCGGATGCGGATGTCTACATTTTCGTTATTTTTAGGATATATTCGAGATTTGTTGTGTTTAACGTATATAATAAGTTATTATATAGAGAGAGCTGTAGCTATAATGTAGTATAATTGATTAATTGTACAATAATTGCTGTACTTTTCTCTGAACATATAAAATAATATCAAGCATCTAACTAATATAGAAATCAATTAGTGAATTCGTCTGCAAATAAATTCGTTATATTTTGTTGAGTTTCAGCCACAATTAGAAACCATAATTGTGTTACCAGGATGCGGGACGTGAACCCAACTCAAATGCACCCCACGACCTCTTTCCCCAACCTCCACCCTTATAGAAAGAGATCTTTAATTAGCTTGATAACTATTTATATTAAGTTTAAAGTTTTATTAGGCATATTTAAATGAGTAATTAAAATAAAGTAAACTAAGATGTTCATCGTTTAATGTTCAAACTTAATTATAGGAAAGTTATGCTTAAGGAACATTAATTTTTCTGCCTTTTCTGCTGCCAGTCTGTTTCTCTTTTCATCATATATTAATCCAGCACTGCTAAATAATCTCTCTCTTGGTACGTTTGTTGGAGGACAGGCTAAATGTTTCCTTGCAAGTTTACTCAAGTATGGATAGATATTCTGCGTATTTTTCCACCAACTAATAGGATTGTTACATGCAGCCAGGCGTTTTTCTTGGTGATAGCTCTCGATCATTTTTACTACATCTTTTGACATCGCGTAGGTCTCGTCATTGCTGCTTGACTCAAGAAACTGAGAGACAGATTCTGTGATAGATTTGCTTGTTGAAGGTGTTGGTTCTGTCACTGAAACTTTTATTCTTTTGGTGGGTGGCGAAGCGACAGATTCAAGAGATTGAAGCTCTTCAACTGCTTTGCCAAGTGATGATTTAACTCGTTCTAATGTACTAGGTGAAAATAACTTAGCTTTGTAACGTGGATCTAAGTAGGTTGCAAGAGAGTAACTTCATACAAGAACAGCCTCTCGTCTTGTCGCTTGCATCACTTTTGCGCACAATGAACTAGTTCTATTAATATAGTAGAATTTGCTAATTTCCGCTTATTAATGACATTTTATCTCAAAGGTCCACATCCGCACGACATCCGCAGTCCAAAGTGCGGATGCGGATGCGGATGCGGATGCGAGAAAATGTGCCAATGTTCCGCGGATGCGGATGCGGATGTGACCTACATCACTAATATATATATATATATATATATATATATGTGTGTGTGCACTGTACGCCTTAAGTCTCGAAACGGAGCTTTCCCTGTAAGATTAAATGTGCAGATAAAGCAATGAAATTTTAGTCTTGTTATAAGACTGAATTTCAGTTGAATGCTTCACTGCATTAAAGTAATTCCGATTTCTTTAAATTTGTGTTGTCATTCTCCTTTATTCAGTGCGGTGTTGCAATAATCGTTAGTTTTAATTACGTTTCTCCATGTGCATTCGTGTCTAGTTGAGATAAGGCTTAATTGCAAGATAATATATATATATATATATATATATATATATATATATATAATATATATATATATATATATATGTGTGTGTGTGTGTGTGTATATATATATATATATATATATATATATAGTATATATATATATATATATGTGTGTGTGTGTGTGTGTATATGTATATATATATATATATATATATATATATATATATATATATATATATATATATATATATATATATATACACACTGTCATGAAATTATGCAACATTGTTTTTTTAAGATGACTTTCTAATGAATGATGCTATTGAATTATAATTTTTACCAATCATTTGTATGCATTATATACATAATCTGTGACATTTTCAATTCAATTGACCAAACCGTTGTTGGATTACGAGATGAAATTATAATTCAGTGTGTCAAGCTATTATGCAGGGGATGTTTATGATAATACAGAAGTTTATTGGCCTATTCATGTTGATTTTTTTTTTTGTATTTCAGAGTGAGGTTCTTTTAAACCATGGGGAAGAAAAAGGATTTAACAAAAAATGAGAAAAAGATCATTGTGAAAATATTGAGTGAAGGGCTGACAAATTTGGAGATCTCAAAACAGATTGGTAGAGACCACAGAACCGTCAAAAAAGCTATTGGAAACATTAACAATAGAAGAAGACCGTCTAAGAACAAAGGTTTTAGAAATGTAATATCAAGAGATTTGAGAAAAATCAAGCTGGTGGTCAGTAGAAACCCTTTGCGTGAACGAAGTAAGCACCAGAGAGACCTGCAAGAATCTCAGTCACTGTCATACTTACATGAAAAATTATTCAGTGGTTATTTATTTCGATGGTCGGAAGGACCACACCATAGCACAAGTGAAGAAAGCTCACAAATTTGCCCGTCAAACTATTCCTGAAGAACACATAACTCTAATACAAGAGCTTGGCTCCAAGTACATCGGCCATGTGACTCCTTCATCAGGATCAGCCCAGGATACGGCTGAGGCGATCATGAATTTTCTGCAAAGAAATGATTTTGATATCAATGCTCTTATCGTTGTGGGTTGCGACGGAACAATCATCAACAGTGGCGCGAAAGGAGGTGTGATACGGAAACTTGAGGAACATTTAGAAAAACCTTTGCAAAGAATGATGTGCTTACTACATACGAATGAACTATCATTGAGACATCTGATGCATCATCTGGATGGCGGTACTCGAGATCCTACACCTTTCACAGGTACAATTAGTAAACAGCTAGTTAACTGTGAAACCATGCTTCCTGTCAAATTCAGGTCAATCAATATCATCTTACCTGAACAACTGGACGACGTTGTTGACCTGAGTAGTGATCAAAAGTATCTGAAAGATATTTGCAACGCTGTTTCATGCGGGAAGGTCACGTCCAGTCTAACTAACTGTAACCCAGGTCCAATTTCTCATTGATGGTTAATTACAGTAAACCGAATCCTTCGTCTGTACGTCGCTTCCGCACTACCATCTAAAAAGCTCATCATATTGTCTACCTTCGCCGCAAAAGTATATGATCCGTGTTGGTTCTCTATCAAGATCAATTCAGATTGTACATTTGGAGCAAAACATCTATTTTCTATTATTGGAAAGTGTCGTTATTTGCCGAATGATTTGAAAAAAAATTGTTCAGCCTGTCATCCAAAGAAATGCTCACTTTGCACACCCTGAGAATTTGATTCTGAGCATGATTACCGCCAACTGAAAGCATATTTGCGAGCTAGCAATCAGAAGAATAATGAAAGCTAGGGAAACTTCTGATGCAGCTGTCGGTATTCGACACTTTAAGGTACCAAAGTTGCACTTTGAAGCAATTGACTACACTGGCATGATAGACTGGAGCTCCACGGAAAGGTTTGAGCCTCCACTCACTAAGCACCTGTCCAACGACTATCTTTGGACTTTGATATCTGAAGGAGAATTAAATATTGAGATAAAATATCCCTGTCACACATAACACCAGTACACATTTGAAAACTTGTCGATCGATTTTTATAAACTAGTTGGTGATTCTATATAATTTGAGTGCGCTGATCTCAAAAATATAGTTAGTTTTCCCTATCACGTATGGTTTTCTTACTACAGGGTGTGTCATAAATCCCCCATTTATCCCCAAATGTGAACCATCTTATCGAGACCAACATTGGATTGCACATGCTAAACCATAAATTTTGTTGTTATAGACTACAGTAACGCTTACATAATAATGTAGGGTAAATATATATAACAACCAGTCCCGTTCCCAGCAAAATACTCTCTCCCCTCCCATCAATGGGTGGTTAACATTTGGGGGCAGATGAGGTATTACAGCACCCCTTGTAGCACGAAATCTCTAGGTGATAGAGTAAAACCTAATTAAAGCAGAATTAAATAGCTCCTAGCTCTTGGACAAGCATATCGCTTCTTTATGAAAGAATAAAAAAATAACTGAAAGAAACAAAATATATTTACCTTCTTTACTTGCAAACATTTCAGGACTTATTCCAAAGACTTAAGACTACGAAGGTAGATCTGACTAATGACGACTAAACCGGTGCTTCTTTGATGTTTTCTTATGCTGTGCGTTAGGCTGATCTCGTTGCAGACACCAGCAGTAATCCGCCATCATATTTGTATGCTATCTTCCTTGATATCTTCTTTCCATGGTTTTGATGTCATGGTGAAATCGTTCCCCTTGCTCATCACTGACATCTCCGAGATTTTCGGGAAAACGGCCAAGATGCGAAAATAAGAAGTGAACTTTCAGGCTCATGTTGCAGCCTAAGGCGAAAAATTTTTTATGCATATTTTCCACCAGTCTTTCATAATTTTGGCTTTTGTAGTTTCCCAAGAAGTTTTCAACAACATCTTTGAAACCAAGCCATGCTTCTTTTTCTTTATTGGTCATTGTGTTCAGGAAATGATCGTCTGTCAATAACTTTCTAATCTGAGGACCTATAAAAACACCTTCCTTTATTTTCTCGTAGCTAATCTTCGGATATTTTGAACAAATGTACTTGAAACACTCACCTTCTCTATTCAATGCTTTGACATACTGCTTCATCAAGCCTAACTTAATGTGCAAGGGTGGTAGGATGATTTTATTTGGTTTAACTAGATGTTCATGTGAAATGTTCTTTGATCCTGGGGTAAGATTCTCTCTAGGAGGCCAAGTTTTCCTCTTCTAGTGCTGGTCACGTGCTCGACTATCCCATTCGCAGATGAAACATGGCATCTTAGTGTATCCTGATTGCTGCCCAAGTAACACGCAAAGGACTTTGAGATCCCCACACAATATCCATCTGTGATTTTGATACTGAATTTTTTCCAGAAGCAGTTTCATGTTATCATAGGTCTCTTTTAAATGAGTAGAATGGGCCACTGGGATTGATGCATATTTGTTACCGTTGTGCAGTAACACTCCTTTTAGACTGGTTTTAGAGGAATCTATAAACAACCTCCAGTCACTGGTTTGGTATTCGATGCCTAGCTTGCACACTAATCCTGTGATGTCCTTGCAAAATACCAAGGGACCATCTTCTTCGAAAAAAGGCACGAAGTCTTTCTCACGATTTCTGTACCAAGCGAAGTATGTGTCGGATGCCAATAAATTGTTCTCCTGCAATCTAGACCCCAAAAGTTCTGCAGAGTCCTTAGGCAGATTCAAATCCCTGACTAAGTCATTTAGTTCGGTTTGGGTTAATGGTTTAGGAGGATCTCGGTCAGCTGTTGACTGTTCATAAACATCATCATTGTCTGGATTTGGAACTGAATCAGAATGTGAATTGTATTGATCCAGACTCTCGGGTGGGCGGGGAATAGGAACTTCTGGACCATGGGGTACCGGCCTTATTGCAGATGGAAGACTTGGGTATTGAAGGCTCTCTTTATTCTTTGCATCATAACCTTTAACATTGCAAGAACAGAAGTAGCAGTCGTCGGTATGGTTTCTAGGCTCGTGCCATACCATAGGGATCCCAAATGGCAAACTTTTCTTTTTACCTTTGCTCCAATTCCTTAATGCCGCAACACACGTAAGACAAACCTTGTGTGGAGCCCAACTTTTGTCTTGATCTCCTAATTTAATTCCAAAATAAGCATGATAAGCTCTCTTAATGAAGGTCGTTACATTTGTCCTTTGTTTTACAACAACATACCGACCACAAATATAACAAAATATGTCTGGACTATGGGTACATCCTCTAGAAGCCATTATTAAAATTTTAAAGACGTAATGTTAGAATTATCTATCTGAAAAATATGAAAAAACGAAATTAATTAAAGATAAAAAAGGTAAAAAATTACAAAACGCCCCAAAATTGTTTTGCTAATTACTTTAAAACTGTGGGCGATAGAAAAAAATGATAGCATTTTTTAATTCTGCGCAGCGAACTGCTTCAGAATCCAACTCAAAATAAAGAAATCGATTTTCATGCAGACCGGTGTAATCAGTTGAAGGAGGGGTGAAACTGGTAACAGAGGCATCGGCAGCTGTTTGTGGTGAAATAAATCGTGACGGATTTATTAGATCAACAATTCAGTCTAGTAAACTTATGCCAAAATTTGAAACTAAGTTACAGTACAAATTAAACAAATAAACAAGTGGATTTGACAAGATATATTTGTTATAATGTTATAATGTTTCAGACCAACAAAGACCCTAGGATCCACTCATGGCTGGTCTACCTAACTGTGTTCGTAATTGTGTATTGTGTATGTCCTCCGTGGTGGCGGAGGGGACCTACAATTTTACGTGGGTTCCGAACCACAAGAACATAAGAAATTTATGTAAAAACTGCCTGTACATTGGCAACGACCAATTTTTACAAAACTAAATAATTATCAATTTAAAACTAATTAATTATCGATTTAAAACTAAAGATAGAATCTCTGGATTCAGAGGATCAAGTCATAATAGACTACTATCTGCAAATATGTTACACTCTATATCTATTTATAACCGACATGCAAATATAGCAGATCCAAAGAATCCAGTCAATTTCATTACGGTATCCATCAATACTAGTACCTTCCCAACCAAAAATAAGTCACGGTCCATATCGATTGCGGACCAAGTCAAAATTTACGACCATATACATTACAATATATATACTTTGGAGGAAAAGTGTAGGTGTGGCTGTAAAGACTGTACAGTAATGTAGAAATGTGTGTGTGCACCCATTTTGGGTCTCCCATTTCAAGGTGTTTGTGGGGCAAGTGAAGATCATGAGTTTTTCAATACCTCACAGTACTATGGAGGGCACCGCTCGGCAGAGGAATCTCTTTAAATGGGGTGTGTAAGGACAGAGAGTATCCCCTAACCCAAGATGCTGCTCCCCATATCCCACAACACTTGTGTTGAGCTGTGGGATCTATCACCACAAAGCCTTAATTTTACTACCTTAAACTATACCCAATCTATCAAAATATGAGTCTAATCGATTTTTAAACATATTTATAGACGTGCTACTAATTACTTCTACCGGCAAACTATTCCAGGTATTTACTATTCTATGCGTAAAAAAGTTTTTGGCAACTGCTGTCTCGAACCTTCTACTTGTCAACTTACACCCGTTATTTCTAGTCCTATTATATTGAGATATTTCGAAAACGCTATCTCTATCTACGTCATCGAACCCATTCATAATTTTGAAAACCTAGATTAGATCACCCCTTAGCCTCCTAGTCTCGAGTGTAGTCAGTTTTAACTCCTTAAGCCTATCCTCGTACGACTTTGACCTAAGCGACGGAATCATCTTAGTTGCTCGTCTTTGAACTCTTTCGATTTTGTCTATATCTTTGCGCATATGCGGATTCCAAAATTGGACCGCGTACTCCAAATGGGGTCTAACTAATGATTTATAAAGAGGAACTATAATATCGCGCGATTTGTACTCAAAATTTCGAGCTATAAAACCTAACACCTTGTTCGCCTTTTTGACCGCTGCTGTATTTTGTTTCGCTACTTTTAAATCACCAGTGACTATAACTCCTAAATCTTTTTCCTGCTCTACATTTGTTAAATCTTTCCCTGACATACTATACGCAAAATTACCGTTACGCGAACCTATATGCAAAATTTTGCACTTATCAACGTTAAATCTCATTTGCCACGTGACTGACCAATCAACGATTTTATTCAGATCTTCCTGGATTTTACCTCTATCTTCGTCATTAATCGCCCTACCACCAGCTTCGTCTCATCCGCAAACTTTGAAACTGTACTGACTAGGCCGACATCTAAATCGTTAATATATATAAGAAAAAGCAAGGGGCCCAATACAGAACCCTGAGGAACGCCACTCGCTACATTAGCCCAACACGACTCCGCTCCATCAACGACCAGCCTTTCTTATACAGGGTGGGCCGTAAGTTTCCATACATAGGAAAAATTAAACGTTTGTTTTTATGTTTCAGATACCCTAAGAATATGCGTTTGACGTAAGATCTTGTTTACTGATGAAGCAAATTTTTACGTCAATGGAGAGGTTAATCGGCAAAACATACGTTATTGGAGTAATGCTAACCCTAACTGGCTGAGTCCGACGAAGATGCAAGGTGCCGGTAAAGTGATGGTGTGGGCCGGGATATGGGGTGACAGAATTATTGGACCAATTTTTGTCAGTGGAAATCTTAATGCCGAAAGGTATCTTAACATGTTGCAAGAAGAGATTTTCCCATCCCTGCTAAACGAGGAAGGTAACTTCCCAGTTTACTTCCAGCAAGATGGAGCTCCACCTCATTATGGTCTTCACGTGCGTCGGTATTTGGATCAGCAGTTTCCGGATGCTTGGATTGGTCGGCGTGGTCCTGTGGAGTGGCCTCCCAGATCCCCAGATCTCACCCCCCTTGATTTCTATCTTTGGGGCACTTGAAGGCCATGGTGTATCAGGAAAAGATACGAGACATAAATCATCTAAAGGAACGTATCACCAACGCCATTACAAGCATAACGTCAACTGTGCTAATGCGTGTTCATCAACAGTGGGGAACACGTATTGAAATGTGTTTTCCAAACAATGGCAACCATGTAGAGCATATTATATAAATAAAAATGGTTGTCCATAAAAAAATGTTTATTTTTCCTATGTATGGAAACTTACGGCCCACCCTGTACTATATTAGATATATTTCCTACATGGTTCGGTGGATGGGTGGGAAAGAGTGGAACTCGATAAGCAGCTACCTCCTCGTGGTGAGTTCTGGGTGACTACCATAGAGCTGTATTTTTAGAGTATATTTTGTATTTACTACTCATATAATAAATAAAAATATTTAATAAACGTGAAAAACAGAAACCACAATAACAGAATTTTCACTCTTATACTAGTTTTAAATGAAACTTCAAGTTCACTGCGGGACCTGAAGATGAATGAATATCAGGCTAAAAATTTGAAAGTATTATTCTTTTACCTAGTCGCAACTTTCGCACTTATCGCCGAAGCCAAAAAAAAAGAAAAAAAGAAGCTTTTTCACTCCACCCTAATATATATCTATATATATAATTTCGTGAAAATTATTTCACGAAAGTAACACGTGAATAATATATATATATATATATATATATATATATATATATATATATATATGAAAAGAGGGACCAACACAACAGCAATGATACACAATGATTATGTCAACCTCCATATTCGGCAGATACTGAGTGGAAACTGTAGGAATGTCAGTTACATTGGAAGGTATAATATATCTATGAAAGTAGGTTGGTTGGTTAGTTAGAAGAGCTGTAATTTGTATGATGAACTATTGTTGTTAATGGAGGGTTTGTTTCTATAGATGTACAAAGATTCCAGAATTCGGAGTTCTGTAAGGTTATTGGTTCTTGTTAGAATTTCGAACTGAATTTTGTGAAGGGGATGGTTGTTATCATTACTATGGTTTCTAATTGCGGATTGTGGTGAGCTACTGAGGGGACGGTTGGTACGGACTGATAAGCCCAAATGTTGAGAAAGGCGTACCTCCAGTTGGAGTTGAGTACTGCCGATATACACAGCCTTACAACTGTCGCACGTGTATTTATAAAAGAACATTAGGGCATACAGTTTTGGGGAATTTGTCTTTGGACTTTAAAAAATTTGATAATTTAAGTGGGTTGACGAGGGCGAATCTAAAATTTATTTGGGGATAACTAGACTTAAGTAGTTTGGATACTTCATTTCGAATACATAATGAAAAATAACCATAAAAAGATAATTTAATATATCTGGTTTCGTTGTGTACTGTGGTTATTGGGAGTTTAGTATTAAAAGTGTTATTTAGAAACTTCTTTAATTGGTTGTCAAAAAGATTAGAAGGGGAGTAATTATAAATAAAGTACTGTCTTAAAAATGTAAATTCTTTGTTTAACCCCTTCAGTCACAGTGAATGTTTATTATTAGTTTAGTTTAGTTGTGGGAAAAGGAACCCAAAATGCGTGCAAAGAAAGTGACGAGTTACTAAAATATTTGGTTTTGAATGACAATAAATCTTATATTTTTGGTATACATTTTGTTCAAAATTTTGGACGTCATGTCTGAAGGGGTTAATGAAAAGTAATCTGGTCAAATTCAATAACTTCTTGTTAATATTGTTAGTATAGCGCTACTCTTATATTTATAAAACATATAACTTAAATAATTGGTTCCCAAACCAGTAAAAGTTTGGGGTCACCTGAAGATCAGGGCCCCCAGCCTTCTTTAGTTAGCTTTATAAGGCTAACTGGATCACCTGAAGATCAGGGCCCCCAGCTTTCTCTAGTTAGCCTTATAAGGCTAACTAACGAAAATATCACGACCTAACCTAACCAATCGTTAGGTCAACTTTACGCCCTTGACGATTGGTTAGGTTAGGTCGTGATATTTTCGTTAGTACAAAAAGAAACCAGATATATTAAATTACCTTTTTTTGGTTATTTATCATTATGTATTCGAAATTAAGTATCCAAACTACTTAAGTCTAATTATCCCCAGATAAATTTTAGATTCGCCCTTGTCAACCCACTTAAATTATAAAAAATTTTAAAGTTCAAAGGCAAATTCCCAACACCGTATGGCCTAATGTTGATTTATAAATACACGTGCGACAGCTGTAAGGCTGCAGTAGTATGGGCGAAAAAGGGAGAGTGCAATTGCAATGTTGCAAAGGGGAGTAATGGTTCAAAGGGGGATGGGGTAATGTTGCAAAGGGGTTAATGTTGCAAAGGGAGAGGGGGTAATGCAACAAGAAGGGAGGGGGAACCCCAAGTTGCATGACGGGGGAGAGGTTTGGGGAGACGATGGGACGGCCTCCCCCTCCCCAAAGGGTATACCTAACCTAAGAGAGAGAAAGGAGAAGGAGAGTCTTTGGGGGAGAAGTTGGGATGGACTCACCCCCCAAAGGGGTATCCTAACCTAAAAAGGTAAGCCTTAACCTAAAAGAGAGAGAGAGCGAGAGAGAGAGAGAGAGAGCATGTATTCGCCTGGCCCCAGCCAGACGCATAATGCGAGTTCAGGGTTCCAATATCTTATATAGAGGGACTGGAGTTGCCAGACCGCAATATTTATTTTAATTACATGGAGGGAGTTACCAGCTATTGAATTTACTTATTTATTAAAGGTAAGAGAAAGATGCTGTGAATGCTTAGCGTGGGTTACCAGTTATTTAATTTATTTATTTATATATATAGAGGGTTGCCAGAGAGTACTATTTATTTTAATTATTTATATATATGGAGGGGTTGCCAGAGAGCACTATTGAATTTATTTATTTATATATATATATATACAGTATATGGAACGGTTACCGGTTATTGAATTTCTTTATATATAGAGGGTTGCCAGATAGCACCATTTATTTTAATTATTTATTTATTAAAACCTGTCGTGTAATCTATACCATCTAAAGCAGTGGTTCTTAACCTTTTTACTACCATGCCCCCTCTAGGAATTGGTCCTTCCCTCCACGCCCCCCTTCAATCAAAATAACATTCTCAATAACTTCTCAATATTAGCCCATGCTCTCGTTAAGAGAATAACAAATACAATTAGAGAAATTCCTGTTTCTAGGGGGGCGCGCCCCCCAGGTTAAGAACCACTGATCTAAAGGAAAAAATAAATACGAGATAAAATCCAATAACAGACATTGAATGAAAAAACAAATACAGAAAATAAATATGCAAGCAAAAATAATAATACACACTCTAAACGGTATATATATATATATATATATATATATGTATATATATATATATATATATATATATATACACACGAGGGTAATTCAATTAGTATCCGCATTTTTTATTTTCACAATTTTATTTTCACATCTGATAGATTATAAACACATCACTTCTCAACATAGTCCCCCTGTTTCTCAATACACTTAGTCCAGCGATCTACAACCTTCCTAATGCCATCACAAAAGAATGTTATCGGCTGTGTGCGTAGCCAGTCATCATGCACCGCCTCCTTCAGTCATCATCGCCTTGGAATCGCTGACCTCTCAAAGCGTCTTTTAGTGGTCCAAACAGGTAAAAATCCGAAGGTGCCAGGTCTGGACTGTAGGCTGGATGGTCGAGAACTTCAAATTTAAGTTCTTGAAGGCATTTTATAGTCTGTGCAGCGGTATGAGGGCGCGCATTGTCGTGCAACAGAATAACACCTTCCGACAATCTCCCTCTCCGTTTTGTGCGAATTGCTTGCTTTAACTCATTCCAAAGCATGTTAGAAAACGATGCACTTGTTACTGTAGTTCCACGCTCTAGATAATGTTCAAGGATAGAGCCTCGTGTATCCCAAAAGTGTTAGCATTTAGCATAACTTTACGTACTGACGGCTGCGCTTTGAACTTCCTTGCAACGGGAGATTGTCGGAAGGTGTTATTCTGTTACACGACAAAGAGCGCCCTCATACCGCTGCAGAGACTAGAAAATAAACAAATTTAGTGATGGATTCCGTACCATGTTTCGGATACCATGTTAAACTGTAGGTCTAAATTGGTTCAAAAACAGGAATATACATTGCTACTTGACATCTTGTACTTTAGGATGGCATCCTTTAACATAAAGACACGTCAGTACCGTGTTTCACTCTAAAGCCAAACTAATTGTCATAAGGCTAGTCACAATAATGCACTGAATATCTTTCTAAACACTTCATCTAATTTGTGCACCATTCTCTCTCCCTTTATCCACAGAGGATTTCTTATGGGGATGTGTGTGTGGTGGGTATGTGTGTTAGTGGGTATGTGTGGTGGGTATGTACGTTAGTTTCACTTAGATGTGTACGTACGTAAAATGGATTTCTCGTCTTCTATAGAATAAAAAAGAAAGTGTGTACGTATGAGAGTATTCGAGCCGACCTACATAAAAATCAGGTGGGTTGGTAGCTGCAGGTCATACTAACGCGTGGGACGAGAGATGTCACATACACACACACACGCACACACAGAGACACACACACGCACGCTGAGCAAATTCCAAGATCGGGAAGTTGAAACAGGTGAGTTTCCGGAGGCAATACGAGATTGAAGATTGTAGCTTTCACCTACGTGCCGAGTTCTATTACAGAAAGAACACAATATATATATATATATATATATATATATATATATATATATATAGTAAATAACAGATTTTGAGTATGCTTTCTGTGATTTTGCTAAGTGTACAATCATAATATAATTAAAAAATTATTATTATTATTTAAAACACCGTGATGGGCAAAAGCGAACCTTCCTCTCGACTTACATAAAAATTAGGTGGGTTGGTAGCCGTATGCTATACCAACGCATGGGACGAGAGATGTTACACACACACACACACACACACACACACAACACAAACACACACACACATATAACACTGCCCAACACCAATTTTGCTGATTTAATTCTAACACCTGTTTTTAGGTAACTTTGGTGTGCTGATTTAAAAAATCACCTTAGTTTTTGCCTATCACGTCAGGTTTTCGAGCAATCAAATACGGATATTTTGGAGATATCGCATTTTGGCAGGGTTATGCCCCATATTTTTTCTTTTCAAAAAATAAGTTTTTACATACTCAGAATCAGCATGGAAAAGTAAACAATTGTGCAGGGAGTGAACTTTAATATACAATGGTAATATTGACACATAAAGTGATTAAAAGTGTTTAAATAAGCAAAAAATGAATCCATATTAAAGCAAGCACGGGACCAGTTTTCTAACATTGTCTTTTTCTTGTTTTCTTACTTTTCAGTGCTGATAAATTTTCTCTTATAGGACTTCCTAGAATGAGAGATGTCAAGACAATCTCTTTGCAGGCTCCAGCAGTAGTCAGCCATCATATGGGTATCCCATCTTCCTTGGTTTCGTTCTTCCATCACTTTGATATCTTGGTGGAACCTTTCACCTTGCTCTTCACTAACATCACCAAGATTTTCTGGAAATTTATCCAGATGACTGTTGAGATAGTGAACTTTAATGCTCATGTTGCAACCCAACTGCTGAAAGTTTACAAGTAAATCCTTTACAAGATCTTTATAATTTTCAGACTTTTTGGATCATGACGTCACGCTCACACCTGGGGAAATCACAGATACCCAAGATTTTAATATGTTGTACATGACCTTTAGATTTGATGCACAGATTTGCGTATTCCACAGTTAAAATTTTAACAGCAAAACAGCTGTTAACAGGTCTCAAAAATCATCAATTTTGATAAGCGCCCTTCATGGATCACCCAAAATAGGCATATTGCATTGCACGAAAACCTGATGTGATGGACAAAATCTAAGGTGATTTTTTAAATCAGCACATCAATATTATCCAGAAACAGGTCTTAGAATTAAATCAGCAGCCAAAAAATGTTTTTTGTTGGGCTGTGTAATAAATACACAAGTTGAACGAAGAATATGGGAATGTTTGTGGTGGGTATGTGTGCACTAAATGGCTAAGATATACACATCTAATTTCATTTTACAAATTTTAGCAACTTCCCGTTTCTTAGAAACGATAATTTCATTAATGATATACATATGCATTAATGGCTAGGTTCACTTTCTACACACAGTTTAAACCAGGAATATATATATACCATAAAAATAATAATAATATAAGAAATACACAAGTTGAACGAAGAATATGGGGATGTTTGTGGTAGCTATATGTGCACTGAAGCCTAAGATACACACATCTACTTTCATTTTACAAATTTTAGCCAACTTCCCATTTCTTTGAAACGATAATTTCATTAATGATATACATATATATTAATGGCTCAGTCCACATGTAGCAAGCATGTAAACAAACAATCTGAAAGTGAATCTTTTTACCTATAAAATAAATGAATCGTTGAAGAAATGTACATACCTAAAACTCGATTTCGGCATTCTTAACCCGAGGCGGAATTGGAAACTAACTTTCACCTGACGTGCCGAACTTCTTTTACAGAAAGAACAAAATTCTCTCTCTCTCTCTCTCTCTCTCTCTCTCTCTCTCTCTCTCTCTCTCTCTCATCGGGTCTGATCCATTTTTAAATAACTTATTCAATCAAAACCTCGCGAGTTTTAATAAAAATAATTATTCAAAAAACTTTCAAATCAATTTTAAGACACTTGAAAATGAGTTCGAAAATCTTCCCTTAATATGAATACAATTCAATTTATGAAAAAAATTCTGATATCAAAATACATACACTTTATATTCTACTGCGCTTAAATTTTTTTTTAAATTGCATACTGATAAATTAAATTCATATACGGGGTGTAGGAGATCAGACAGCAATTCACTCCCTCAACATAAGAAATACAAACTTTAAACCATGATAAATTATTCATAACTATCGTATGCATAGTAAAAAAGGTAAGGATATCTGTAATTCAAATATTTCTCTTGAATATAAGCACACAGTATCGGGAAAAGTTCGCCTAGAAATTAAATTTTTAAAAAGCATAAAAATCACTAATTGCATACAGCACATCGAGTGCGCACAAATGGGTACTTTTTTAATCTGTCTGCATACCATTTGATAATTCCGCCCATTGTGACATGGGTCGAATGATTTTTAAAAAATTATAAATTCCTAACCACGTGACATGTGCATGGGAAATGAAAGGCAATACATATCACATACTTTACTATAGTATTCCTGGAATCGATAGGGATTCCATGCAATTTCGGGAATGTGTAGCTGTTCGAGGAATTTTATAATAATAACGTCATTCCATGGATGAGTACCGAGTAAATTAAAATAGTACAGGCGGTCCCTATTTTTAAAATAGCTATCCAATGAATCCCTTCACCACCAATAACATCGATATTCACAATAAGACTACCGCAATCTCTTGTAGTTGGCAATTTCAGTTTCATTCTTCACATACACACCGATAAATTTGGTACGTGTGATTCGTTCACTATTTATTACTCTCTGAAGTGTATTCGCGTCCATTTTAAAAGTCAGTGACAACGCCCCTAAATCCGTCAACTTCTATTAGGGCTTGTGACTCGAGGTATACTACTGTAGTACACTAATAGGCACGTCTATCGGCTTGGCAAATTCCAGTCTGACAGGGATGTTTCCACTCTGTTGTGGACTTAAGTGTGCATTTACACATTTACACTAGCAGATAAATCGGGTGTGGTGTCAAACGGATAAAGGTTAAATTGATCAATGAATTCTTTCTGCTTTACACCAATCCCGAGCTCATCACAAGCATCTGCAATATGGGCCAGATTACTATATGGTCTCGCGCAAAGCGAGAACACATCGTCTGATGAATAATCCGTATCCATTGCCCCGCCCAACGCAACGCCATTGACGTATAGAATTATATTTTTAAGGCCAAAATTCTCGAATTTAAAGGCGTTCTTTTTACATTTTCTATTCACCGATGCGTGTTCCTGCATTCCAATTAATATCCTTTTAGGTAGAACTCCCAGGGCGATGTTTTCTATATGTTTCGATGCCAACCCTGCTGGCACCGTGAATAGTTTGATCTATACTCTGTTAATTGGGTATTTTACTGTGGCATGTAGAAATTTTTCTCAATTTCTATTTGTTTAGGCGAACTTAATTTCACACGGGGTACGCGAAGATATGTTTCCATAATATGAATCACAACGGGCTTTGTACCCTCTTCTTGATCAGCATCCAAGCATCCAGGTTTAAATAGATCTCAGGATTTGTGCAGGTGAGCTTTATTTTCATATCCACCCGATTCACAAGCAACTTCTCCTGGAATGTGAAGTCTATATGCAGGCGCCCAAAACTCTCATATATCTTCTTTTTAGAATTTTAAATTTGTCCTTTATACTACTTTCGTCTTTAGTCTGATAATAACCCTCGGTATTTTAAAAGGTATCCTTCGCTTCTTTGGAAACGTTCGGCACATTTTTCAGATATGCTCGTTGGTGACAGTACCCCGTTCCTGCCGATATGTTGACCTGATTTAAATATATATCACACTGGTTGAATATGGAGTGCAGAAACTTTGTTTCAGGGTGTACAGCATATTTGTCATCGCAGTCCGTTCCATTAGAATGGGCTATACGCAGTTTAGCGTACATGTGCACACAGCTTGGGTCAAAAAAGTAAGGACCTGAGCTGGGTATCACGAATTCTATTGGAGCACTCGGGGAAGTAATTGTGTTTAACGGGTTAATTGTAATAAAGTCACTGTGCTCAATAGAAACTTGAGTTGGAGGCATGTCAAAGAGGGACGGCTCCGATTTACAACATTGTGAACTGCACGGATGGATGAAGCGTGCCATGACGAGTCAGAAATAGTACCATCTCTCTCGACAAGTAGTAAACAGTCTATGACTCATGAGAGCAATGTCCTTAGCTTATATCAGTCAAAAAAATGGTCAACCATAGGTTTTATTCGCTTAGAAGACTTCTTCTTTTTGATATCCTTTTACATTTAACGCCACGTGCTGGTATTCCCTTCTTCCGGACAACCTCTACTTCTTCCCATCACAACGCATTTTTCTCTTTGCATCTTTGATGATTTCGTCCCGTGTACGCTTTACGTGTTTTCTTAGAGCTTCTTTAGGTTTAGCCCCAGCCATTATGTCTTCTGCCGTGTTAAGGCCAGATTGTAGCGCTTTCCTTCCGAGATATCTGGCACCCCTCCTCAGCAAGGGGACAGCCGTACGTAGTATGGTTGAAAAAATGGATCCAAGGCCACTACCACGATGGTATCTCGCACCTCGATAGACTGCGAAAGGCTTTCTGTCCATTATAACTCATTGCGTCGAAAGTGCAGCTTCACTGTTAAGTTCCCATCACCGAATGGGAAATTTTTTCCATTAATCGTTCTCAATTGTTCTTATATATATATATTGAGATATTGGTTATTAGATTAGTCGTGACATTCACATAATGGGGCCTGTCATATGTAATACTCAAGGTCTTCCCTCTATGGTTGGGAATGTGAGCAATGCGCAGCAGGCGTGGCTGGGTATCCCAAACAAATTGGTGCTCCACTATATTGCTGTAAATATAGCACATGTCTGGGGGTGTATAGCCAGCAACCAATTTCCCCAATTTCATGTGATACATTAAGTTGGCCAAGTCATGTTGCACCTCTTGAAAGGTATCTTTTTGGAAGGCTGATCGATATCGCCCCTTGGTTATAATTTTGACAGCCCTTTGTCTTTAATATTTCTGTTAGCCTTTGATTTTAGGATTAGAGTATGTGCAGGGCTTTCTTTGTTTAAAATTTCATATACTAAATCAACCGTAAGATTTGAGTTTTTAAAACTTACTTTTAAGTCTCTCACAACATCCTCAGCCATACCATAACGGCCCGGACCTAGTGTTACTACTGTACTGTAATACCGTGCATCCCCAGTCTGGGCGATACGTATGGTTTCATCCCGAGTTACCCCGGCTTTTTCACACTCATCAAGGTCTCTAAGAATCATAAAAACGGGTTCTTTATAATCAATATTTGAAAAGAGGGTGTCCAGCTGAATTTCGCGTATCCCTACCTCATACGAATCACGACCCAATTCAATGGGGCCATGGAGTTCTGTTACAAAGTTGGCCAGGGTGTTGTTAGGATATACAGAGAGGGAAGAAGAGGACGGTAGTGTGACGTAGAAATAGTTAGGCGCCATGTTGCATACTATTTAAGTTTCATTATTGCATCAGCTTTTACATAGGTGTTGAAGCTCTCTGGGTACCGTAGCCATTTCACCAGGTACATTTTTCTCTTTCTTGAGCCTTTTGCTTCATAAAATTTTTCAATTCTAAACACATTTTTTCCTAAATTAAATGCCACTTTCCGCAACTCCTCGCAGTAAAAGCTTCCTGCGATTTCTTCCCCATTCAAATCTTCAACGTAATAAAACATTATCTCGCCTTTAGGTCTCATAGCACTAACTTTAAAAATCTCGCGTGTCCAACCTTGCTCAAATCCCTTCGCGAATTTATTTCCCGAACGCGACAGCGTTACATAACACTGGTCAACACTCATTTTATTGCCAATCATATTAGAGTGATTTTGGGGTAACTTTGTGGTGCTGATTCCGAATATGGCATCGGTTTTGCTAGATTGGCTCTAATTTATGAGATAATTGGTACCCCATTGAAACACGTAAAAATGCAAAAAAATTTAATGTTCAGGCGGAGCCTACTTACTGGTTGGGTGGCCGATGACTTATATACGGAGGGGGAATATTCTAGAATGATCGCGGAGTAAACACTAAGAATATTCGCGTGTCTCACCATCTAGAATGTTCCGGTAGTTTCCCATATGCACGCGTTATGGTTACGTTTCCTATTAATTGAGGGTATTCATTATCTCAAGAACTAGAGCCAAATCGGAAAAACTACTTTCATTTTGGAATTCAGCAACCCCAAAATACCCTAAATTCGTACGAATTTCCTTGGCAACGAAACAAAAATTTTTTTGTTGACCTGTGTAATCATTGATTTTGAAACGCGCAGAGTGTGGCGGTGTTCTACAAATATCTCCTCTCACATCAGGCTCTGTGCGCTTACCTCTTTCTACAATCTCGTTAGGTGTTGTCCCAATCGTGCGATGGTGTGAGCGGTTGTATGATGAGGCCAATTA
This sequence comes from Bathynomus jamesi, assembly GCA_023014485.1. NCBI lineage: Eukaryota > Metazoa > Arthropoda > Malacostraca > Isopoda > Cirolanidae > Bathynomus > Bathynomus jamesi. The sequence continues at coordinate 1,793,367 of JAJOZX010000096.1, read as the reverse complement.
TTCCAGAATGTCTATATATCTGTACGTGTTTTTATGTGTAAAATAGCGGTGCATGCGTTCCTTTATGGTGTGTTGAACTCTTTCAGCTAAATAGCCCTTATGTATAAAATTCGTAGTGTAGTAGCTGATATTAAACTCTGTCAGCATGTTCTGAAAAGCTCACCCTATAAATTCTTTCCCCATATCCGTACAAAAATAGCCAGGAACCCTGTTTTCTTTCAACATCAACGTTTTGGTGGCTTTAGCAACTGTTTCAGGCGATTTATTTTTCAGAGGAATTAGCCACAGATATCTAGAGAATACATCTATTATGAATAGGATGTAGCGGTAACCATCGTTATACACTGAATATCTTTGCATGTCTGTTAAATCTGCTTGCCAAATAGAGTCAATCGATGCCGCTGTTGTCTTGGCTGTTTTAAACCTTTTTCTCACAGGCTTATGAAGTGTATAAGCGTCCTGCTCCCGCAAAAACCTCTCAACATCTTTTTTCCCTACTCCATCATTGTAAACACTTCTGTACAGTCTATCTACGCCTCCGTAGGAGACTGGGCTAGAAATGTCATAATAACGTCTTCTTAATATGTTAGCCATTTGCGTATTTTAGAGGCACGTGGATAGGGTTGACCGTTGTTTAGCCTATTCTTTCTCCTCTTCAGAGGTGCTGCCGCTGTGTGTGAGGGCGTTCTCAGTTGTGGCACATGCGAGATGTTCCAAGTCTTTTAACCTGTTCAGATTTCCTATCATTGTTTTGGGGACATTTATTGTTGTAGTCTTGCTTTAATATGCTTCCATCCTGATGGTGAGGGCCTATCCCACTTTCTCACCAGATCATGGACGATGTCTACGATATTCGATCCCTGTACCTTTGCTCCTTCCACAATGATCTCACCTGTATCGGTCCACTGTATGTTGGGATCCTCATTCAATAGATTATAAAGACTTAAACCTTTATTCCTCAATGTATGTGGGAGGGTGCTTTTTAATACATGCTCGATATGTTGTGGGGCCGACCCGTTATTCTTTGGTTGGTCAGCTCTATCGTCGGACACAGGTCCTATGTCGCCATGCTCATCGTTGTCCGTGCTGTGCCTAATAACCACGGGATCTCTGTCGGATTCTTATAATTTTCGTACTCGTGAAGAAATTTCTGCAGAGCTTCTTGGTATAAGATTCTTTTCTCATCAGGTGTTTTTTCACTGTTTAATAGGGCTAACAATTCGCTTTCCATTCTTTTAAGCCTGCTTTTACGGGGTTCTAGAACCGTGTCTGGACTCTTTGAACTTTGCAGTGAAGCATACACCTCGTGTGGAATCACTACCACTTTCTTCATTATATTAATCTAGTCAGTAAAGGCCCCAAAACTGAAAATAAGATGGGGAGGAATGACCCTCCTCTTTGTAAAATAATTCGTTTTTTCTTATCCACAATCTGATTTTTTCGAGCGAGTGTACGTATTATGTTCTTGTAACGGCGTAGGAGAGCCTTCTGAGGGGTTTCATTGATACATTGCAATTTGTAACGTTAAGACAGATTTCACAGATGCATTTTAAAAAGTCGGAGTCGATATTTTTAGCAAACATCTGTTGCATTGCCCGGGGCAGTCGATGATAGATTTTTATTAATTCATGGTATTTCTTTAGCCTCTTTCTCATTCTGGAATATACACCGTTTCAGGCTCGTTTAGAAATATATTCGTTCTTAGAAGCACTTGTCTCGGATGAAGGTCTCAAAGCAAATATCAGTAACTTTGACTTGTAGCTTCTTATAAACTTCCAAAAACTCCTTACGCTGATTCGGGAACATTTGATTGGCTAATAATACCCCAATTTGTGACACATCTCTACGTTGCGCAAATAAGACTAGATATTGTGTATTTAACGACACATCGCGCATGTATCTATTTTTGAAAAATAGATTCTGATTGATGAAGAACACGCTTATGTTAAGATGGTGGGAGAACACTGTAAATGTCTCGGCAAACGTTTTATCCATTTCCAACATGAGATCGTCAATTACAATGACTGTATGTTCATTTCCCTTTAACGAATTAACGTCATATACACCTTTGTGGAACAAAATATCATCTTGGTACTCGTTGAACACTGATTGATACGTCGAATAGCACCATATAACTTTATGCACAAATTTTGAGAACATCTCTCCCTTTTCTTTAATGATTTTAAGCATAAACACAGTTTTACCACATCCTGTAGGGCCAGATATAATACATGTGGACGGCTCGTGAACCTGAATTTTTCTAAAGAATCCATCTCTAACACGTCACACTCCTAAGTGGAACATTTACAAAATATAATAAAAATTTAAGTGGTGCTCCTTACATGCTACTGTCTTTTTTTTCCTTTTCTTCCACAGAACCGTGAATAACGATGAGGTACAGCTTCATGTCCCTATCATCAATATTACAGACGACTCCGATGACAGTGTAGATGTTGTCGCAGACTCCATCTCCGCTGACGAGCCCACACCAGCGACACCTGTAACACCACAACACACCAGTTCAAAGCGGAGGCATGATGAAGAGCCTTCCACGTCAGGTATAAAGCGTGCCAGGAGTGCGCCGGTTGTTAGACCTCCAATAATAGAGCCCCAACCCTCTACGTTTTACCAACCCCCATAATCGTACTTTCTTCAAATAAAAATGTACCCCCTTATTCTTGTTCACTTCCGGGTACATCCTCCACAACAGCAGCAACAGCTTCTCGTGCTGTAGAGGAAGGTATAACATTCGAGTTGGTGCACACCGCCACCCCCATCCCAGCCCTGACTAGAAATCGGTATATAGTTAGTGCTGACCCTGGATCCATGTATAGCAATGGTGTTGAACACGGACTACGGCGCGTAGTTGAACGTATTGTGGAGTTTGTCCTTCAGAACCGCGACGAACGTTAAGTCCGGACGAGGCTGACCTTCGGGTTCGGTTCAGATGACGGGGATGTAGATGATTTTTGGGTAGTACTACCATTCAGACGTTTGGCAGTTGTAGATATAGAGAATATATTACGCCGTATAAAGCAGGCCTCTCAAAGTAGTACAGCCTTCAATATGGACAACTTCACGGTAGATATTGACCGTGTGTTCCGTGTTGCGGGTCGTAGTGCCACACCTTATACTCTTAACTTCAATTCTCAGGCTATTTACAGGCGGCATATAAACGCCGATCGTGATTGCGGCTTTATAGCACTAGTCTTGGTCCTTATGTTTACTGTACTAAATACACGGACGCCAAAAATTTGGTTGCCTACGGTTGTGCAGCGTGCCCGTAAACTGGCTTCAGATTGCAAGCTTGAGTTTGATTGTATTATGGGTCCTGAAGAGCTGAGAAGGGTAGAGGAAATGAATGTTCGTATAGTTGTATTTGGAATGGATGATCGTCGTAGGACTGTGTATGTTTTTAAAAGCAGTGTGAGAGATCGTACAAGACCCCTACTTATTTTAGGATGTCAGGCAACGTATCTCCCCATCCGTAATATAAGGGCCTTTACGCGAGTTATGATAAAAGTCGAAAATATGGAAGGCATCATGATTTGTGTAAGGGATGTCTCGAGTTTGCGGATGATAGAGTGAAACATTGTAATGGTTGCCAAATGGTATGTGCGCAGTGTAAAAGCTCCAAATGTGAAAGCCGTGTGGTTGAAGCTGAGAAGAGGGACTGTGATGTATGCAGACGCACAGTTTTCAATAATAACTGTTTTGAGCTCCATAAGTCAATTGGCACGTGCAGGAAAATGAGAATCTGTGAATGTGGTATGTTTCATATGATGGATAATTGGGTGAGTTTCAAGCATAAGCCAAAATATAGACCTTGAATAACTGTGTACTACGATATAGAAACATATACGATTGCTGAAACCCAAGAGGTTATCCCACATCTACTTGTAAGCCAGATTATCTGTGATATGTGCATGGAGGTCGAGTGTGATGAGTGTCACAAATATGGTAAACGGACAGACGTTTTTAAAACGAAGGATATTTACCTTACACATTCCTCACTAGAGAAACTTTAAATTACGTAGGTCTACCTCCACCCAAACATTACTTGAATTATGAATGTATGAGTACAGGTGAACGTGAATATTCTGACCGCTACTACAACTGTTTTAATGAATTTAATCCTTACAATATAGCTGATGAATTTGAGAGTTATTGCGTGAATGATGTGCGCGTGCTTAGAGTATGTTTTCAGGCCTTTAGAAGGATGTATATAGACCGTTTCAACTGCGATCCGTTGCAAGTCGCAACCACTATCGCCTCATTGTGCTTTACAGTCTTCAAGAACAATTTCAGGCCTAAAGACACCTTAACCGTCATTCACAGAAACAATCCCCGCAGTTATGGGCACAAGGCTATTTACTGGCTCATACACATACAGCAGGTGTATACATAAAGCATGTCCGCAAACCGGGGGAAGTACCCATTAAGGTTATTGGTCGTGTTTTTTGGGTCGATGGTCAAAGAGAAAACCGTGCCACTGGTGAGAAGACTGTACTCCTTTAACGGTTGCTGGTGGTACGGATGCACCCGTCCTGAGTGTGGTATCGTAGAAGATATCCACGGTAGTTCTCCTGCCGACAGTCTTGCATGGACCCGCACTCGCGTTCAACTTATAGGCGCCCAGTTCACTCACAATGTCTTGTGGGAGCATGAGTATGATGCATGGATGGAAACAGATGGACAGTACCGTAAAGAAATAAACACGATCAAGCACTTAATGCTGCTGGATCCTCTCAAATGCGGTGATAGCTTGTTCGGAGGGCGTACAAATCCCTTCAAGATACACTTTCCGCCTATGGAGGGCGTGAAACTCCATTACTACGACTTCTGTTCTTTATATGCCTACTTGATGAAGAACAATCCATACCCCGTAGGTGCACCTGAAAAACTGGTGGAACCTGACCTGCCCACCATCGAGGTGTTCTCATCAAATTTCAACGGGTACTATTTCGGTCTTCCTTTCGTAGATGTGCTCCCCCCTCGGTTTATGGATGCCGTTCTTACCCGTCGTTAAGACCACAATCTCATGTTTCCCCTGTTCGTGAAGTGCGCAGACGAGAACAATGGGGCTTGTAATCACACAACCAACCAGCGTAAGATCAGAGGCGTGGAGGTTTCAGAAGCTACCCAAACTTTTCACGCCATATATAAACACTTTTTGAAGGATAAGGTAGAGGCATCAGGGTATCCGCGAGGAGTTGATACCGAAGATGAAAAATCGTCTTATATTCAGCGTTAACGTGAACGCGAAGGGATGCAGCTTGACCGTTCCCAATGTGTAAAGAACCCAGGCAAGCGCTATAGTGCAAAGTTGTGCCTAAACAGGCTTTGGGGAAAATTTGCACAGAATACAGGCAAGGGGAACGTTCATTTGGCACAAAGTTATAGTGAAGTCTGGGATTATGCCAACGCTCCCGATAAAGAGGTCATGGAGATCGTGAATGTAGGTAATACGTACATAATAAGGTACAACATTATCGAATTGGCCATAGACACATCGTGTGTTACAAACATACCTGTAGCCAGCTTCACAACGGCCTAAGCACGCATCAAACTTTGGGGTCTATTGCATTCTCTTGGGCGGAGGGTACTGTACGCCGATACAGATAGTGTGATATTCACAGCGAGGGAGGGTGAATACATGCCGCCTATTGGGGAATTCTTCTAAGAGTTGACTGATGAGATCAAGGATGAGTACATAGAGACATCGCATACGCTGACTTCTCTGTGTTAACAGAGCCAAAAACTTAATGGGTACGGGTAAGGTTGGGTGAGGATATGAAATATATCGTGAAGGGTAAGGGTATCACGCTCAACCAGGCGAATCGGCGGGTCGTTAACTTTGAATCGTTGAAGGATCTAGTGTGCTTGGAAGATGAGGACGACCAGCCGCCACAACTGACAGTGGGGACCCACAATTTTCGGGCGCAGAAGCTGGGTGGCGTGAAGGAACTTAGGAGTACAAAGGTATGCCGTAACACCTATAGGAATCATTACCAGGTACCTGGTACCTATGATACCGTACTCTTTGGATACCATAATCCTTGATTGTTTTATATATATATATATATATATATATATATATATATGTCTATTTACTTGTTAACGATATGTTTATTTTATTTATTACATGTATTTGTAAATATATACTGTAAATAATTCGATGATATGTTATTAAATCGTGTTTCAATTAGCGTTTCACTTTCTCCTTTGTGTGTGTGTGTGTGTGTGTGTGTGTATACAGAGGGAAGTTCTAAGCTCAGCCCCTGTATGATCGATCAATGGTCACGTGACTCCTGCTACTACCTGGGCATATCTCTACCCCTGCGTGCTCAGTTGACCGCTACAAGACCTAGAACTCAGACGTGCATTTGAAGAAATCCGACGTAGACGAAAAATAGTAATGGCTACCTTTAATATTGCGTGTTCGTCGTTTATGAAGTTGAACTCGGCAAAGTGTGAAGATGTGGTGGATACTCAAAGACTCCCTATCCCCCCTCCTTTGATACTTTTAACGCTACATTGAACCAGGCGAAGCTTGAGGAACAAGAGGTACAAATACTCTACGGCTATTCTGACGGGAGCATTGCAGGATTTCGTGGTATAAGCGATGTATTGAACTATGTTGTAGGACTAAACTTTGTAAAAGCTTACATATACCGTGAAGTGGAAGAAACAACACGTGCAGAAGAGAAGCAACGGTTATGGTTAGTGAGTCTTGTTGATGAGTGGTATGACAAGCGGTATTATGTCATGTTGCATCATACCGAGTACTCTTACCCTGCGGCTGAGAATGTAAATCTTGTCATAAGGGAGAATCGTAAATATTTTTACCACCACATTAATATATATCATGACGAGGTTTGTAGTGAGGTTGTGGCTAAAGGCCTGCATTATTTTTTAATAGAATTTAGAGAGGAGTATTGTCCGCTAAGAAAAAAGGAAAAATATGGGCATATGTTTCTCTCAAATAGTGCGCCGGAGTGTGAATAAAATGTGTTTAGTTCGTGAAAATCTCCCTGAACGAAAATGTCTGGTGCGCATTCTGTGGAGTGGGAGTGATAAAACATTAAAATCGGTATTGTTTCATGTATCGCAGAGGGAAAGTTTCTCAAAACACCTACCCAGTATAATGGGATACAAGTATTCACATGAACCTTTCACGTTGGAACAACGCCGTACACGATTCATCAGCTGTGGCTCATAGTCATCTCAGAGCTTGAACCGACTGGACGTGCACTCCTCACAATAAAATACGATGGAGCTTCCTTTGAGCAGCATTCTCAATGCCGTGTACGATGTGTCCGTGACGAAATTATTGCGCGTGTTCAGGCGTAAAACCGGTGCCATTAACTATGTACTGGAAACGACTTGTAGACAAACAAACTCTGGTAAACGGAATGTTGTTTATTTAAGTGTTGAGGAGATGACTAGAGCCTTCGTAGTAGTTGAGAATTGGAGCGAGGATCGTTATAAAATACCTGCAGGTGTAGATACAAGAAGAGAACAGATTAGTGATATCCCCTCATATGCCATTGTTTGTACGTTGTGTATAAATAACTATCAACCAGGCATTGATATACGATTGATGTGGAAGAATGCTTCTGATAATAATGTTCTTGTCCCTACGCGAAACCATTTCATCCTCGACAGAATGTTTGAAATCGTCGATTTCCGCAGGCTGAAGCCTATATTAGACGCGCGTGTTACGGATATGGTTTATTTTGATGCGGTTCTTGAATACGCATACACCGCTCTGCTCGACGGGTTTACCGAGTGTAGGACTGAAGAAGGCGAGAATGGTCTAGAGCTGGATGCTTATTTAAAAGGTTTAAACTCTTCGAAATATCATGAATTTTGGTACAAAGCACTTGAGCGGTACAGGGCTGAGCTCGCCTACACCGTTCACCCTGAAGAATTGTATCTTTATATAATGAACAGCTGTCGTTACGACTTAGAAGATTATTTCAACTGCCACTATGAATTGTGAAAATGAGTTCACGATTGAAAAGCTGGATCGGTAAGAATAAACCCTCGATTGGAAAGGCGGGTTTAAAGACTTGTATTTAATAATGATGTTGTGGCTAACGATGACCTCTTCGTATGTGCTTTTGAATGTATTCTGTCCGTGTTTAAAGATAACTTGCCAACCGAATGTAAAGTTGGCACAAAAATAGTATTGAACGAAATGAAGGCCCTTTACATGGAGTATAAGTATCCCTATAACTTGACCGGTAAAATAATGTTAAATCGTATTTATTGCATAATGCAGAGCAACAATGATGTAATTGTAGACTCGATTACGTGCGAGTTTAGTGTTTTTGTTAAGCGCAGTAGAACATAAAGTGTATGCATTTTGAGGGTTTTGCAGTATATTATTTTCATTATATTTAATTATTTAATATAAATATATACATATATAGATTTCTCCTGTACTATTTTCTTGATGATTATATTCCATCCTTTAAAACTGTGTATTTCTCATATTATTATTTTTTACTTTATTTTCTTTATTATATATATCTATTCTTCGTTGAACTTGTGCATTTCTTATACTATTATTATTATTTTTTATTGCATATATTCCTCGTTTAAATTGTGTATGGAATGAACTAATTTGATTGTGTATTTATTTTCTATATATTTCATGAAATTATTTCCAATAATTCGTCTATATAAACAGAATGATGTAATGGTGTTTTATTTAATTCTTTTGGTTATAATGGTATAATGTTTCAAGACCAACAAAGACCCTAGGATCCACTCATGGCTGGTCTACCTAACTGTGTTCGTAATTGTGAATGTCCTCCGTGGTTGAGGAGGGGACCTACAATTTTACGTGGGTTCCGAACCAAAAGAACATAAGAAATTTATGTAAAAACTGCCTGTACATTGGCAACGACCAATTTTTGCAAAACTACATAATTATAAAATTAAAACTAATTAATTATCGATTTAAAACTAATTAATTATCGATTTAAAACTAAAGATAGAATCTCTGGATTCAGAGGATCAAGTCATAATAGACTACTATCCACAAATATGTTACACTCTATATCTATTTATAACCGACATGCAAATATATCAGATCCAAAGAATCCAGTCAATTTCATTACGGTATCCATCAATACTAGTACCTTGCCAACGAAAAATAAGTCACGGTCAATAACGATTGCGGACCAAGTCAAAATTTACATACACATTAAAATAAATATACTTAGGAGGAAAAGTGTAGGTGTGGCTGTAAAGACTGTACAGTAATGTAGAATGTGTGTGCACCCATTTTGGGTCTCCCATTTAAAGGTGTTTGTGGGGCAAGTGAAGATCATGAGTTTTTCAATACCTCACAGTACTATGGGGGGCACCGCTCGGCAGAGGAATCTCTTTAAATGGGGTGTGTAAGGACAAAGAGTATCCCCTAACCCAAGATGCTGCCTCCCCATATCCCACAACACTTGTGTTGAGCTGTGGGATCTATCACCACAAAGCCTTAATTTTATTACCTTAAACTACAGTATACCCAATCTATCAACATATGCGTCTAATCGATTTTTAAACATGTTTATAGACGTGCTACTAATTACTTCTACCGGCAAACTATTCCAGCTATTTACTATTCTATGCGTAAAAAGGTTTTGGCAACTGCTGTCTCGAACCTTCTACTTGTTAGCTTACACCCGTTATTACTAGTCCTACTATATTGAGATATTTTGAAAAAGCTATCTCTATCTACGTTATCGAACCCATTTTAATTTTGAACACCTGGATTAGATCACCCCTTAGCCTCCTAGTCTCGCGTGTTGTCAATTTTAACTCCTTAAGCCTATCCTCGTACGACTTTGACCTAAGCGACGGAATCATCTTAGTTGCTCGTCTTTGAACTCTTTCGATTTTGTCTATATCTTTGCGCATATGTGGATTCCAAAATTGGACCGCGTACTCCAAATGGGGTCTAACTAATGATTTATAAAGAGGAACTATAATATCGCGCGATTTGTACTCAAAATTTCGAGCTATAAAACCTAACACTTTGTTCGCCTTATTGACCGCTGCTGTAATTTGTTTCGCTACTTTTAAATCACCAGTGACTATAACTCCTAAATCTTTTTCCTGCTCTACGCTTGTTAAATCTTTCCCTGACATACTATACGCAAAATTACCGTTACGTGAACCTATATGCAAAATTTTGCACTTATCAACGTTAAATCTCATTTGCCTTATGACTGACCAATCAATGATTTTATTCAGATCTTCCTGGATTTTACCTCTATCTTCGTCATTAATCGCCCTACCACCAAGCTTCGTGTCATCCACAAACTTTGAAACTGTACTGACTAGGCCGACATCTAAATCGTTAATATATATAAGAAAAAGCAAGGGGCCCAATACAGAACCCTGAGGAACGCCACTCGCTACATTAGCCCAACACGACTCCGCTCCATCAACGACCACCCTCTGTTTCCTACCTCGCAACCACTCTTCTAGCCAATTTATTACTACACCCCTGATTCCATGAACCTTAGTTTTTTCAATGAGTCTTTTGTGCGGCACGGTGTCAAACGCTTTTTGGAAATCTAAATACACTACATCAACCGCCCGATGTCTATCGTAAACGTCAACCACGCTTTGGAAAAATTCTAAAAGATTAGTTAAGCAAGATTTGTTTCGCCTAAAACCGTGCTGCGTATTTCTAACTAGTTTATGCAATTCAATGTGTTCGACTGTACGATCCCTAATTATTGATTCCAGTAGTTTACCTACAACAGACGTTAAACTGATTGGCCTATAATTTCCCGCCGCACCTTTATCGCCTTTCTTAAAGATAGGTGTTACGTTTGCTAACTTGAAATTATCTGGTACGCACCCCTCAGAAATAGACGCATTAAAAATCTTTTTTAGCGGCACAACAATGCTATCTTTTAATTCTTTTAGTTGTATAGTATATATGGAATCAGGCCGTGGTGATTTACGCGTTTTCATTTTATCAATATAGCGCATTACTTCCCCTTCACTAACCACTATATTATCCAAAATATTACCATTATCAAAAGGTATTATGTCTATGACCGTAGGGATATTCGTTACATCTTCTATAATAAAAACTGACGTAAAAAATTCGTTTAGCAAGGTAGCCATTTCCTTGTTTTCAGAAACTAGATCTCCGTTTACTTTTTTCAAAGGCCCCAACAACTTTTTACTGGATTTCTATTATTGACGTATTGAAAGAATCGCTTGGGGTTTTCTTTACCGTCAGAGTATGGAGATTTCAAATTCGCGCTTGGACTTTTTATACACTTTTCGCTTCATGCCTTAGAGATATGTAGTTGTTTCGTAACCACAAATTGTCTTTATCGCACTTGTGTAGCCTATAAGCCCTATCTACTCTTTATAATGTCTCCTACTCTAGAAGTAAACCACAAGGGCTTGTTGTTTACTTTCGCACGCTTAATTTTGTACGGTACACATTCCTCATTTGATAGTCCTAAATACTGTTCGAACGATTCCCACATTAGTTTTGCGTTATTTCGAATTTACAAAAGTCTGCGTGCTGGAAGTTAGGAATTTAGTCGAGTTAGTTGGTTTCGAGTGAACTTACTGAGAGAACAAAACTCTACCATATTGTGATCGCTATTGCTTAACGGTTCTCTCTTGAAGATCAGTAATTAGCCTATCATCCGTAGTTATTACTAAATCTAAATACTGTCCAACCTCGTAGGTTCCCCAACTTTTTGAATAAGAAAGCTATCCTCGAGAAAATTAACTAAACGATTACCTTCCGCGTCTCCCTACATTGTATCGTAATTCACGTTGGCGCAATTAAAGTCACCCATAACTAAAGCCTGCTCACTACCTATATTCTCTTTAGTTCACGATATAAACGCTTCGTCCGTATCAGCTGTTTGATTAGGGGGCCTATATATAACCGCAACAAGTTTGAAATCGTTCAATTTAAGTTCTGCTATAGTCGAATCTATCGGTTCTGGAATTGTGTGCTTTACTTCTATAACGTTCGCAATATTATCTTTGATATACAACATAACACTGCCTCCTTGCCTACCTATTCTGTTTTTAACAAAAAGTCTATAACCTTTAATTTGATACTCTCCTACAAAGTCACGTGTTTCAGCAATTAAAGAAAAAAATTCGTTTATTTTATTTCGTAGGCTACAAGCATTTAGGGATAGAACCTTCAAATTGTTTGTAACTGCGACACCTTCGCGAGCGCAGAGGAAATTTGTGGAATTTACGCTGGGACCGTTCGAGTTACGGCAGCCTGAAAAGAAGAGACAGTATTATGAAATAGTCTCCCTAAACGCGCAGCTCCAACGTCATTAAGATGAAGTCCATCTTCGAGGAACAATTCCCTCCTGCCGTAGAAACTGTTCCAAAAATTCGCAAAATGCCCTCCTTCCTGTTGGCAAAGAGACTTTAAGTTATTGTTAATATAGGTCGCCTTGCTGTAGAAATCGTTACGTTGGATAATTCGAGGAAGTATACCTGTTAAGACAATCTTATTAGTTTTCTCCTTTAGTCGCTCTAGTAAGTCCCTGTACCTAGCCAGCAGTTCTTCCGATCTAGAATTTAAAACGTTATTAGTACCGACATGAATAACATACGTTGCGTCCTCGGAGGTACCGTCTGTAAATTGGTCAACACTATTAGTTATATCCTCCACCCTTGCACCAGGGTAGCAGTAACGGCGCCTATGACGAGGGTTTCTCCCACAGAATTCCTCGAGCTCCCCTCGAACAATGGAATCGCCAACGAGTCGTATTTCCGGTTCATCAGCATCTTCAAAACCTAAAACAGAAAACTTATTGCTTGTTATTACTGGTAGACAAGTCTTAGGTTTTCTCAATGGGGCTCCATTACGCACTCGAACGAAGGGTTGGGAACTAGGGGAAGAGAGAGGGCTATTAATACTATTTATATTATTAGTAGAAACTGAGGCAGGAGGGGTCGTAACTGGAGTCTCAAGGGATTCTAATTTTGCCGTCAGAAGCATCACGCTTTCTTCAAGCCTAACCCTGGCCTCCCTCTCATGTTCTAATTCGTTCCTCAGGACTTCCATGCTTGAGCACCACCTGCAAACTAACTGTTCATTATTATTAGCCATTGTAAACGCGTAAGCGGCAAATTTCCCTTCACAGCGACTGCAAGTACTTTACAGGGGTGCCATGCTTTTAATTAGTTAAAAAACAAAAAACAAAAAAACGAGCGTTTGGAAATTAAATTACAACTTAGGTCTACCGCGTGCTTATTGTGCCGTCACCTGCGGAAACCCGCAAAAAGTGTTCTTGAAACGCAGAAACAGGTTCTTGTAACACAATTTTATCCTAAATGAATATATAATTAAGCTACCAACGAAAGATCTGTTAAAGAAAAAGTATTAAATGAAACTTATCTGTCCGCTGTTTACCGAGTTAATCCCTTTTTCCCACGGTAGATGACCCTTCGGGAGGTCAGGTAAAGTGTGAAGGGAAAATGAACCTTAAGAAACCACGTTTCTGATAGATTTGAAAAACAACAACAAAGGCAAACCAAGGGAATTTCAACCTTATGAAACCTCGTGTAGTAATAGATTCGGGAACAAATAAGGCACTAGCGTTGGTTTAGTCAACTAATATAGTAATGAATAAATTCAATAAATGAAATATATTCGTTAATGAATGATTAGTAACACGAAGTAATTTAGTTAAGAATACACCAAACACTTTTTTTTCTTTTTTTTTTAAAGACACTTGAACGAAAACCACTTATCACACTGGACACTCGATAAAACACGTCTGTTCACAAGGAAAGACTGATCACGACATCATGTACATATAAACGATATTATTTAATTAAATAAATAAAAATATATATATATATATATGTATATATATATACAGGGCGTCCCAAAAAAATGTATACACACTTTAAATACTTATAAAGGCAGTGTTTATTAAAATACATTACATTTTCAAAATGTAATAGAATCTACAGACATTATTTAATTGTTTTGTCAACGCCTGTTTTCAAACTGACGTCCGTTCTGGTCCAGGCACTGCTGAAAACGCGATGCAATGGGATCGCAAACATCACGAAACATTTCGTTTGGTATTTGTGTGCATTCTCGTTCAATGGCTGCTCTCAATTCAGCGACTGTTGCAGGTTTTATAGCGTAGACTTTGTCTTTTAAGTATCCCCATAAAAAAGTCTAGTGGTGTGAGGTCTGGTGAACGCGGAGGGTATTCTACGAAACCCCTTCGTCCAATCCACATCCACATCGTGCCAAGTACCACTCGCAATACTCCACTCTTCGGTCCGGATCATCTTCATTAATAGCATGGACTAATCTTGGAATGTAACTTTTCCATTGACAGCGCTTCAAAATGCGTTGGACAGACGATTCTGAAATTCCTACCTCACGACTCGCTTGCCGCACATATTTTCTTGAACTTTCGTGATACGTTTCCAGTACTCTTTCTTGCTTTGTGGGGCTTGTCGATGTCCTTGGTCTTCCGGAACGCTTCTTGTGGACATTCTGAACAGTTCCATCGGCTTCAAACTTATCTCTAATTCGAGTGATGGTAAGTCGCGTTGGTGGATCTGTTTGAAACTCCCTCCTAAACTGTCTTTGCACTTCAACTGCGTTTTCACACTTCCAGTAGCATTTTAGAATGAATTTCCTTTGTTCAAAGCTTAGTCTGACTGCCATTATTAATTCTAATGGGTTTAACTTGGAAAGAAAGAAACATCAATTGAGCTATCAGCTGTTAAAGTATGTATACATTTTTTTGGGACGCCCTGTATATATATATATATATATATATATTTATATATACACAGTATATATATACCAAATGGCAGGTAATGCCCTCTAAATCGACTGGCTGCGTATGACTTCTAAGCCAACTGTGAAGAGTATATTCTTTAATTAAATAAATAGTACAATCTGGCATCTCTACGTTGATGGAGCGGAGTCGTGTTGGGCTAATGTGGCGAGTGGCGTTCCTCAGGGTTCTGTATTGGGCCCCTTGCTTTTTCTTATATATATTAACGATTTAGATGTCGGCCTAGTCAGTACAGTTTCAAAGTTTGCGGATGACACGAAGCTGGGTGGTAGGGCGATTAATGACGAAGATAGAAGTAAAATCCAGGAAGATCTGAATAAAATCGTTGATTGGTCATGGCAAATGAGATTTAACATTGATAAGTGCAAAATTTTGCATATAGGTTCGCGTAACGGTAATTTTGCATATAATATGTCAGGAAAAGATTTAACAAGCGTAGAGCAGGAAAAAGATTTAGGAGTTATAGTCACTGGTGATTTAAAAGTAGCGAAACAAAGTACAGCAGCGGTCAATAAGGCGAACAAAGTGTTAGGTTTTATAGCTCGAAATTTTGAGTACAAATCGCGCGATATTATAGTTCCTCTTTATAAATCATTAGTTAGACCCCATTTGGAGTACGCGGTCCAATATTTTGGAATCCGCATATGCGCAAAGATATAGACAAAATCGAAAGAGTTCAAAGACGAGCAACTAAGATGATTCCGTCGCTTAGGTCAAAGTCGTACGAGGATATGCTTAAGGAGTTAAAATTGACAACACTCGAGACTAGGAGGCTAAGGGGTGATGTAATCCAGGTGTTCAAAATTATGAATGGGTTCGATAACGTAGATAGAGATAGCTTTTTCGAAATATCTCAATATAATAGGACTAGAAATAACTGGTGTAAGTTGACGAGTAGAAGGTTCGAGACAGCAGTTGCCAAAAACTTTTTTACGCATAGAATAGTAAATAGCTGGAATAGTTTGCCGGTAGAAGTAATTAGTAGCACGTCTATAAACATGTTTAAAAATCGATTAAACGCATATGTTAATAGATTGGGTATAGTTTAAGGTAGTAAAATTAAGGCTTTGTGGTGATAGATCCCACAGCTCAACACAAGTGTTGTGGGATATGGGGAGGCAGCATCTTGGGTTAGGGGATACTCTCTGTCCTTACACACCCCATTTAAAGAGATTCCTCTGCCGAGCGGTGCCCCCCATAGTACTGTGAGGTATTGAAAAACTCATGATCTTCACTTGCCCCACAAACACCTTTAAATGGGAGACCGAAAATGGGTGCACACACATTTTTACATTACTGTACAGTCTTTACAGCCACACCTATACTTTTCCTCCTAAGTATATATATTGTAATGTATATGGTTGTAAATTTTGACTTGGTCCGCAATCGATATGGACCGTGACTTATTTTTGGTTGGCAAGGTACTAGTATTGATGGATACCGTAATGAAATTGACTGGATTCTTTGGATCTGATATATTTGCATGTCGGTTATAAATAGATATAGAGTGTAACATATTTGTGGATAGTAGTCTATTATGACTTGATCCTCTGGATCCAGAGATTCTATCTTTAGTTTTAAATCGATAATTAATTAGTTTTAATTTTATAATTATGTAGTTTTGCAAAAATTGGTCGTTGCCAATGTACAGGCAGTTGTTACATAAATTTCTTATGTTCTTGTGGTTCGGAACCCACGTAAAATTGTAGGTTCCCTCCGCCACCACGGAGGACATAAACAATACATAATTACAAACACAGTTAGGTAGACCAGCCATGAGTGGATCCTAGGATCTTTGTTGATCTGAAACATTATTATAACATTATAACATTATAACTCAAAATTAATAATGTGTACCTGAACAAGCCAGATTAAGCCTTCTAAGCTAACTGGCTGATTAGGACCTTCTAAACCAAGTGCAAAGACAAAGAGCTTTATTATGCGTCTGGCGGATCCAGGCGAAGGATGATCTCTCTCTCTCTCTCTCTCTCTCTCTCTCTCTCTCTCCTATCTCTCTTAGGATAGTTTGATTCCCCCAGCTTGTGGCAGCAGGAGGGAAGGGGTCTTGCAACAAAGGGGGAATGGGGAAAGGGGACTTGTAACAAGGGGGAGGGGAGGTTGAAACAAGGTGGATGGGGTCTTCCAACAAAGGGGGAAAGGGTCTTCCAACATTGATCAACATTTGCAACATTGCAATTGCACTCTCCCTTTTTGCGTCCATCCTACTGGCTGCGTATATCGGCAGTACTGAACTCCAACTGGAGGTACGCCTTTCTCAACATTTCGGCTTATCAGTCCGTACCAACCGTCCCCTCAGTATTCCACCACAATCTGCAATTAGAAACCATAGTAATGATAACAACCATCCCCTTCACAAAATTCAGTTCGAAATTCTAACAAGAACCAATAACCTAACAGAACTCCGAATTTTAGAATCCTTGTACATCTATAGAAACAAACCCTCCATTAACAACAATAGTTCATCTTACAAATTACAGCTCTTCTAACTAACCAACCAACCTACTTTCATAGATATATCATACCTTCCAATGTAACTGACATTCATACAGTTTTCACTCAGTATCTGCGGAATATGGAGGTTGACATAATCATTGTGTATTTACCATTTGAGGTAATTTTAATTTAATTTAATTTAATTTTAATGATTTTGATTTTCTTTTATAGTGATGTAATTTTAATTATTTATTCTTATTTTTGTTTTAAGGTTTTAAGGTTTATAATTCACTGATGACAAAAGATTTGTCGAAACGTCTGAAGTAGAAAAAATAAACGAAAATGTTTGCTGTTGTGTTGGTCCTTGTTTTCATATGTATATATATATATATATATATGTGTGTGTGTGTGTACGGTATACATATATATGTATATGTATATATATATATATATATATATATATATCAGTGGCGACTCGTGACATTTTTGTTCAGGCATGCAATGTTATGGCATGGAAGAAAAACATCCGTCTAACCCTCTTGCCCAAACTTTGCATATTGTTTACATAGAACTTAGCAAGTTAAAGGTGTTTTACAAACTTTTGGGGACCTCTTTGAAGGAAATTTCATTTAATGTTAGGCTTAAATATGCGAACAAAAAATTAGACATATTTATATATAGTAGTTACCGAATTGATCTAAAGAAAAAGATACAAATTTAAAATTTACCTTAAATAATTGTGAAGCATTATTTGAATTGAAATTCTGCTCTCCTAGTTTTCCTGCAAAATTCTTCGATGACCAAATTGTAAAAGTACTCTAATGATGACAAACTTCCTAATACTGAAAAAAAATTATTACATTCGGAAATTTCAGCGACAGCTTGGGATAAAACAAGGTTAAGTTTATGGGCGTAGCAGTGAAGAAAAATAGCCTCTGGTACAGTTTCTCTAATCTTTGTTTGTACTCCATTAAGATCGCTCCCCATAACAGCAGCACCGTCGTAGGTTTGAGCAACTAATTTTTTCAAACAGCCCAGTTCACCTAGTTGCCTTATAGATAAATCAGAAATCGCTCCTGCACTTCTATCATTGCTGACGTCATTGAATTTTATAAATCGTTCACAAATCTCTCCATGTTTATTAACATAACGAACAACAGTAGAGAGTGAGAAAAACAGCTGACATCAGATGTTTCATCTAATAAAATCGCCACATACATGCAGTCGATAAGCTCACGTTTTATTTGTTCTAACATAACTGCACTAATAGATTGAATTATGTCATTCTGAATAGCAGATGATGTTCCCTTAAAAACAGTCGCAGTTTTTAAATGGTTTTGAAGCTTTTCATCGAATTCTCCCATACAAAATACCAATTCAATATAGTTACCCCTATTGTCAGCGTTTTCTTCTTCATTGTGACCGCGAAATGCTAATTCTTGCATACCTAAAAAACATGTTATCCTAATCAAACGTTTCAAAATTTCTCGATTCTTATTAACTTCTTCGTTATGTCTGGAAATGGCAACTGATTTCTGCTTGTCGAGTATTAAATCAATTCTTTCTGACTTTCCAAATGTTTTAAGATCAACAAATGCATTTATGTGAGCAAGAGATTTTTCATAGCGAGAAATTGCAGTATGTAAATTGTTTAAATCGTCGTATCCACGACTAACAGAATTCCACACAGAGTTATCTCTTGAAAATAGGAAACACGACCAACAAACAGTACAATTTGTTATTTGAAATATTTCCACATAACCAGGGAACATCATCATACAGCTTAGGATTAAATTTCCTAGTGAAGCCTTTATTTTCTTTGCTTAAATTCAAATGTGGAATCGGTCTGCCATTATTCAATATGTGCTTTTTCTCATCAAAAGAGAGTGAGTAAAATTTTCTAGTCTTCAATTGATTAAACACATCGTCAGTCATTATGGGCACTACAATGCTATAATTTATTTAACTGATTATCCAAAATAACTAAAGCACAAAAGGGAACACCGAACACAAGTGGGTGCTTGCGGCTGTGGTACTGGAAAGAAGCCTTGTCAGAATTGCCAGATGTTACTTTTTGGTGAATGCACCTATAAAACTGAATGCATGCCGTATTATTTTCATTAATTAAAAAAAAATCAGAACAAAGCTTTTTAATTATTTTTAGTAAAAATATTAAGTAAATTTTCTAAGCATATTTTAAAACATATTGCCTTTTGAATTTAGCTATGAGGCTAAAAAAAAATATCTTATGGATAGTGAGAAGTCTCCTTAAAAAATTGCCCAAGGCAAGGCGGTGTAAACAAAATCATGTCTTATTTCACTAGACAATTAAGAACATTTTTCTGTACCCAGACTGAATTAGTGAATGCTTTAGCTACAAGTATTTCGATCTGTGTACAGAAAAATGTTCTTAATTGTCTAATGAAATAAAACATAATTTTGTTTACACCGCCCAATAGCCAGTACATGCGTGATTGAAGCCTTAGCCTATTTTTAGTTTCTGAAAATTATTTTTGTCAATTATAATCCTTACTTAGATCTGAAAAGAGAACATATTTAACGCGCATGCATTGCATGCGTTGCATTCATTAAGAAATCGCCACTGATATATATATATATTTATATATATATATATATATATATATATGTGTGTGTGTCTATATACATGTACAGTGCTTACAAGAAGTCTCACGCTTCTGTGTCGTCCCAAGCTAGTCTGTTAGGTATAAAATGGGCGGTCCTTATGGCAGCCGAGGTGTGTTCGGATTGCTGCACATAACTGCTCTAACACAATCAATGACGTCGATTATTACGTCACTTCTGCTACATTTTAGTGTTTAAAATACAAATGATTAAGAAGCAGAATGACCAAGTTTCGGGATGTTGGGATGGTTATGGAGCAATCCTAGTCATCATAATATTAGCTGGGCATAGGGTTGCCAACCGTCCTTTTTCGAAAAGGACAGTCCTTTTGTAGTTTTGTCCTTGTCCTTTCTTGAGTTCGGAAAGGACGCCATTTGTCCTTTTCTGATAACAATCTTGTTCCAAACAACAGTTTTATAACAAAACTTTTGTTTAAAAGGAAATAATTATAAAGTCTTAAGTCGAGTAACATTTTATAAATTCATTTCTTCACTTAAATGTTAATGTTCGTGTAGCGGAAAAGTATAAATTTAAAAATAAATATTGTTACCATAAATTTTGTCAATGCATGACTCAATGGGTCAATATCTGTATATCAATAAAAATATTTACTTTAAGAAAATATGCAATTAAAAAGCATGCACTATAAATTGTAATAAATTATAAATAAAATTTTACTTCTTTCCCTAACCTTGTAGACAGTATATTGGAATTGATGTTCTTGTCCTTTTTTTCAAATTTCATGGAGTTGGCAACCCTAGAGCCTGGGCATTACATTATACCGTCTCAATATATACTGTGGACTATAGAGAACGACTAATTCCGCAAATATCCCAAATCATGGCATGATACCTAAGTTATTTTGACGCAGGTCTAAATTATTTGCTCAAATGCAATGATTGATATTAAGTAACTGTTGGGAATCGTTGTCAATACTATTGTTTGTGATACATATCCTACGTGAAGAATCTAATGACCAAATTCCTCAGTGAACCTCTCACGCGCCCGCATTTCGAGGAAGTCACGGTCGTCTCACTAATAGATAGTTTATCCATTGTTTTAAGTGGTAACCTATTGGGGCTATTCCATCTTATGAAAGTCATTAGTCTAAAGCAAGACTGGTGGGCCGTGAATCAGACAAATTTGCATTTGATTTGTTCATCGTAATTATTACGTAATATAGTATACTGTATATAGTAGTATATAAGAGTTTATTGGTAGCATATCATATGACAATTGTCACAATTCCCATAAACATGTGACCTCGATGTTGCCAGTTTTTATTTTTTCCTGAAACTATTACCTTCTCATAGTTTGTTTCAACAATGCATATATTATCATCTCCACGAGCGTAGACATTGCAAGAAAAGATTCTAACTAAGGATAAGTAAAGTTCTTTCATGGTCACAATATATACTTTTATAGATGTCAAACATAAAAATATAATAAAATTCTACATTAACATAAATATATATTCGATACACATTTACGTCATGGCTTTAACATCAGTATTTCGTATAGCTTCCTCCAGCATCAATAATTTCTTGCAATCGTTGCGCCATAGAAGAGGCCAGATTGTAAGGAATGTTTGGTGTTCGGCGTAAGCTCTCCCAACTATTCCTCGTGTGAGCTAAAAGTGCTTCAAATGTTCTTTCATTGCGTTGCTCCCATTCGTTAATCATTATTGCCCAAAGGTTTTCAATCGGATTCAAATCAGGAGAACATGGTGGTAGAATTAGATTAATAATCTCTGGGTGATCTTCGTACCACGCTCTCACAACGTTACTCCTATGAATGGGACTGTTATCTTCCATTAAGTAAAATGGTTCCGGTGCTGGAACCAGATACGCACGAACACTGGGTAGCAGCACCTCTTCCAGTATCTGGCAATATTGCTGTCCAGTAAAGCGTCCATCTACTTGAGTCAATTCTCCGACACCATAGCCAGACATCCAGCCCCACACACCGAGATTGATGTGACCACTACGTTTGCTCGGGAAAACATTTCCTTCTTCATAGCGTTTTCCGCGCTGCCTCCAACAATGCAGGGAACCATGACTATCTGTTGAAAATGTTTTTTCGTCACAGTACACAACTTTTCTCCAGAATTCTTCCTCCTGCGGCAAGTATTGCAAGGCAAATCCCATCCGCGCCTTTTTATGCTCAATCGTCAATGCAGGTTTTATAGCTGGACGGCGAGAAAAATACCCTGCCTCGTGAAGTCTGTTGTTCACTGTATTTGCGCTACAACGAAGGTTCAGGTGTCTGTAAATATGCGTCGCTGGAACAAACGGATGCTCTCTGGCATGATTAACAATCGCAGCATCTTCCTCTTGAGATGTTGAACGCGGAGGACCAGACCTCGGCAAAGTAGCGATTGAGTTTTCTGCTTCATACCGATGAATCCACCGTTCCACAGTGCTTCGATGAACGTCTAGTCGTCTTGATATTTCTCTTATTGGCACACCATATTCATGCAATGTCACCATTGCTCCCCGCATTGCCTGGGTCGTCTAGTGGTGCACAGGCGGCCTTTCCCTCTTTGTGTAAATGGCTTATGTGAAGCGTGCTGGGACGATAAAGGAAATGAGGAGACCATGCACCCCTTCTGAAATTGATTTCGGTTGTGAAGGGTACCAGCCCTTCGAATGGTAATAATAATCAGCCAATTTCCTATTTTGTTGAACATATGCATAAAAAATTCGTCTTAAAAGCCAAGGATCCAAAGATTGTCAGCAATAGTTTATGTCCCAACTGAATATAGTCAGCCATCAACAGTATAATCATATTTTATTTCCATAACTACTCATGACTACTCTGTCATAGTAAATAACCTTATTATGACTTAGGTAGTAGTGGTAATTCTGAGTGGCGGCCTCTAGCCACATACGTTAAACCTATCAGTGCGTCTAAGACCAGGCTCTTCTGTTTCTGTCAATTCATTGTTAGTTTAAGGTATTTTGCTCTTTGTCTTTCTAGGTCTAGGCTCTAGGGCATTAAAATAAATATTTGAGTTTGTGTTTAGCATTTCCTCCTCCCTTCGTAATTCCCCACCCAACCTCGTTTCCTTCGACATAGCAACGCTTACCTCCATCCTCATTCCACTTCCTTCATTAAACCTATTATTGCTTTTACTGTCCCTTCCATCCATCCTTCAATGCCAGCGTTCTTAAACCTAGCACAGTAGCACATAAATTATATAATATGGAATCTAACACCTTAGATCTCTACGCATTCATGTTACTTGAAGACGCCTGTGTCTTAGGGGAATCTAAGTGTTGAGAGTGGGCTTGAGGGGTAGTCCATAGATTATTACAGATGACCTTGAACGCTCCAACTATTTAAAAATGATTATTTATTACGCACATCATATGGCATAATACACACATGAATTTAAGTATCTCTTAAACTCAGTGGTGTAGTGCTGTGGGAACGCGTGGGAACGGCGTTCCCTTACTTTTTTTGGTAGACGGAACGGCGTTCCCTCACTATTTCAAATAAATCCGAACTTACAAATCTCTAACGTCATGAAATTTTAATTCTCACCCCTAGAAGAAATATGAGAAAGAATCATTAACTGTTTCATTTCTTTTAGCTTCGACTGAGGCAATGCTAGCCTATAAAGATCTGGTGAAACAGTCACCACGGCGTACCAGTTGTTAACTTTTTTTTAGTTAATCATTCCAGTTGTTAGCTATTTTTATTGATCGTACTGGATGTCGTATATCTAATGACACTGGAAATACTGCATCTTCAACCTTGGAATATATCCTAATATCCAGTGCATATGACCTCAAAATATCCCTGAAATTGGTCAGATTTCAAAAGATTTCCAGGGGGGCTTACAGTGCCCCCGGACCCCCAGCTGTATGGGCTCGCCGCGCTCGCCATTGTCCCCCCGCATCTGAGTAACACTTTCAAAATGCGTTCCCTCACTTCTTTATTTAGCACTACACCACTGCTTACACTATAGGAATGGAATTGAATCCTACCAGAGTTAAAAAGTCGCAAAATATGATAGATTAGTTTGGAGAGAGACAGACGAGAGACAGACAGACAGAGAGACAGACAGACAGAGAGACAGACAGACAGAGACAGACAGACACACAGAGACAGACAGACAGACAGATAGAGACAGACAGACAGAGAGACAGACGAGAGAGAGAGAGAGAGAGAGAGAGAGCTTTTAAATGGTTTGTGGGTAAGGGCTTCACGTGTTATTTTAGTCCAGGGTAGTTTATGTGGAGGTGTTAACGTAACTTGCACTTGGGACTGTTAATTGTAAGACAACTACCATAGCTTGGACTGAGACACGTTATCCCCTGCATACTCTATATATATATCTATGTACAGTATGTCTCTATATATAAATAGATAGTGGTCAACACAATGATAATGTGGACGTCATTGATGGGGTTAGAGCAATTATGTGCACCAATCCGAACACACCTCCGCTGCCATAAGGACCGCCCATTTTATACCTAACAGACTAGCTTGGGACGAGACAGAGGCGCGAGACTTCTTGTAAGCACTGTACATACCTCGTATATATATATAAATATATATATATATATATATATACACACACACATACATATATATATATATATATATATATATATATATATATATACATATATATATATATATATACACAGTGTGTATATATATATATACGCGTGTGTGTGTGTGTGTGTGTGCGTGTGAACCAGTCAACAGCTTCTCACAAACATCCGTCTTCTCACGGAAGTGAAGCGCGTTGCCCCACCTCTGGATTCAGCTTGCTGTAAGAGAGAATTGCTCCTTTCTAGCTTTCTTTCAATAGCTACCTACACTCAGTTCATCTGAAACCGCGTGTCAAAGTGCCTATTTTTCTCGTAAGTGTCGAGATCGATAACCGTGATATTTCTTCGTTGGATCTAAAGAGCCTCGTCCCTCTGACAGAAACAAATCTATTCCTCAGGGTAGAGGTTGTTCCCTAACTAACCTCTAGGCTTCTGGGATGCTGCATTTCTTTCATTTCATGTTATTTACTGTTATAATGATAGCTATAGTTAGAGGGACTTACTTGTTTTCCTTTCAGTATTTCCCTATATTTATTCAGGGAATATCACTTTAATTTTCTAAGCCTTTCTCAATAATCTAGATCTTTTGCCCTATTATTTTGTCAATAAAAGTTGTTAGGCTCTTTATCACAAAAATACCCTTTATTTGCTCGTATGGGGACATGAAGAGTAAGCAGCATTCCATTGTTAGTACTTTCAAAGTCTTTAAGAAGGGAATCATTAATCGTTTTTATCCTTGCCTTTGAAAGTTTCAAATACTTGTCCTATTATTGAAATGGAATGTTTAAAATTTCAGGTTGTTTACAACTGTTTGCAGTGTATATTTTATTATAATGGAAATATACTCATGTTCGTAATCTCTGTGTGTATTTGTAAATAAAGAATTGCGATGAATTATCCTTTTTCTTTGTTCATTGCGGTCCTATTTTCTTTCTCGAATTTTGAATCGTCTCTCATCATCACTTAGATTCTTTGCTTGTTCATTTCTTTTTATTCGTGCATTCGGAAGCGTCTTTTTCCACACACGGAAGAGGTGGCCGTGAACCCTTAAGAAAGTCAGTTGAGCCAGGGCAAATACAGAAAAGGTGGCCCGTCCAATTCCAGACGAGAGGGAGATGGGAGACGAACCTGAGCATTTGCACGCAACTTGAATTCAGTCTCCAACCAACCAATGATCTACCGGACTGCGAATTTGGTAATATTTAATTTTCAGTTTTCATGTCTTTATTCTACCCTTATCTTACTTAGATTTTAGAATTGATCTGTTAAATTCTCTTTGGACCATTTGCATATATTTGCAATATCAGTTTGGTGTTGTTGTCGAAAGATAATACTGTCTTTTACCTCTTGATCTGTATTCGTTATAGTAGTAGTATGCTGAAAATAAGTGATGCCAATACTGATATGTGTTAGTGGGGACTTAGCTGCGAAGTTCATATTTTGATGTTGATATTACCTGAAATTTTAGTTTGCTTTCTATTGGCTTAAAAAAAATCAATATATGTTCCTCTTCTTTGCTTATTATTAATATTTTTCGGACTTATAGGTGCCTACCCACAGGAACGGCCCTAGGGTTGCTGGCGCCCCGGGCAAGCTGAACTTCGGCGCCCTTACAAGTATAATTTTAAAATTTGTTCACAATGAGGAAAAACTACAAATGTAGGAATAAAGAGTTTATTACAATTAACGATATTCACTCAAAGTACAACTAAACATTCTCAAAATGGAACCATGTATGAAAATATGAGAGACAGTGTTGCCACTTTTGTCTGAGGTAAATCCACAAAAAAATGTAAAAATTCCACAAAGTGGCAACACTGATGAGTAGAGTTAGGATTGATAGGCACTAAAAAATCAATAATAGGTCGGCAAAAAGGCACTAAAGAAGCCCTAAAAAAGTCGCTTAAATAGGCACTAAAAGCTAAAAAAGGCACTTAATAGGCATTTCTATTTTCCCACTTTTCTCTTATTATTGTTGACTTAGAGTAAACCCATTTGTAGTTCTGATGAATATCAGGATTTTTATTGTAAAAATAAACTAAACATCTCAAAAACCATCAAACATTTTATTTGCATCAAAGTAAAATCCAAACATTTAAACTATCTTACAAAAACTCAACTAAACTATAAATTGAAATGGCAATTGATGATTAAAAATTTTTCAAGGTTCTGTGGCGTAAATTGACTTCGCCTGTCACTCAATACATTTTTATATCGAAAACGACCTTTCGACATCGTAAGACGTAATTGGTGCGAACTTCAAAGATGCTAATTCGCTTGGCTCAAAGTCCAGAACCTCCTGACACTCTCCTTTGAACACTGTTGAAACGTTCACTATGGTTTGCCAACCAGGATTGCGTCTGAGAACATTTTCAAATTTTGCTACCACTTTTTTCCCTACGTTACCAGGAACCTGGCTCAGCTCCTTCCTTAAATTTGAACTATTTCCACTGCTTCAACAAACGGCAGGCCTCTCTCCTCCAGCTTGGTTATGGTCCCTGGCACCCGTCCGAAATTGGCCATGATGTAGGCCAGGTCTCCTCGAAGGGTTAGACACGATAAGGCCTCCTTCGCTTCTCCTATCACGACTGCCTCATGCTCGTCTAAGTTTTCAACGACCTGCAACAAAAAACAGAATTAAGATGAAATTTGCTTTGCTGCTTTTGAAATGGCTGTAGAAGAATGTACTAATTAAACTGAATATGTTTCGTACCTCGGCAATTTCGCTGATATTTTCAGCATAATACATGGCAGCTTGAAGCCGGGAACCCCATCGAGTCAAAACTGGCTGAGGTGGCAAAGGTGTTTCTGGAAGAGCTGCCTTGAAAGCAGCAATTCGTGAAGGTGCCTTGAGAAAGACCTTCTTCACCGACGATACAAGTGCATTTACGTTCCGAAAATGTCCCCGGATGTTTTCTGCCACCCGATGGAGAGCATGAGCCAGGCAAGTCACATGCACGATTTTCGGATAGAAAACCTTCAGATTTTGCGCTGCTTCCAACATATATGCTGCTGCATCCGTGACAAGAAGTAAAAACTTATCATTGTTCTCACTTGGCCACAGAACTCCTGCAATTAAAAAAATGAATAAATAAGTTTATATGCGCACAAAATTAACAACGTCAAATGTAATTGTCTCATTTTAAATGCATATGAATAACATTCATCGACACTTACGGAGAGCATCCCGCACAACTCGAGCTACTGTGGCATTATTAGTTGCCTCGAGTGGTCTCGAGAGGATCAGGTGTGCTTTTCCTGGGCCAGAGCAGTCGAGCTTACCCACCACCACATTGGCAACTTGACGTCCACAGGTGTCTGTCGTCTCGTCAACTGACACCCAGAAGTTGGCATAATTGACGTCTTGTCTGATCTCTTCAATAACCTAGAAATTTCATATAGTATTTAAGTTAATAAATACACACAATGTGCATAACTTGATAAAGAGTGATATGAACAGAACGCTCGTTTAGCCATTCTTTTACATTTGACATAATCAAAATTTAATACAGCAAAATGACAAAAATTAAAGAAATGAAGTGAAATAAAACTCAAAATTTAAACAAAATAAATTAAAATATTAAATTATTTTAAATCAATGTGAAATGAATTTAAACCTGTAAAATGAAAATTAAAATGAAGTAAATTAAATCAACATATTTAAACTTACAGATTCATATTTTGGATGGAAGTAGTTTCTCCTCAAAGTAGATTCATCGGGAATTTTCATTTTCGTGTACTTTGCTAAAAATTCTTTGTATGCCGCATTTTTCAGCTTGTTAAAAGGTATGTTTGCCGCCACCATTGAAGCACACAAATCAGCATGGAACTGCTGCTGCAACTTATCCGACTCTGTGGGACTTGGAAAGAAGGGCTGGCATGTTGCAGTTTTCTTCTTAGAGTTCATGAAATGCATAGCAGTATTTTTGTGTTTGTCCAAATGGCATTTTTTCTCGCATTTTACCTGCAAAGATGACAAGTATTACTGAAAAACAAACTTAATTACTGCGCCATGCATTAAAATAAATCAAATTAACAACAAACAAAAAACTATTATTCTCTATTCATTATAAGAACCCAACTTAACTTAATAATTTCTTTAGATACCAATCTTTTTTTTTTTAGAAACTACTGAAAACGACAATTTTTAGGGTAACTAAATTATAAAATGCATTAGTCGAACGTCGAAGTTGGTTGTTCGGTTAATTAAATTAATATTAAAATAATTTAAAACAATTTGTTTTTCACCACTCTTTACCAGTTTATCTTTAGGATGCTATTAAATTCGGAAAAGCTCACATTATCACTCATTGTTGGAACGTCAAATTCCCTCGTATGCATTTGTTTACATCGAGTGGGTTTGTTATTTTGGATAGAGAATAAAAAATGTTGCAACGTACCTCTTTGGAACAAGGTTGGCAGAAAATAACTCTACCATCCGTATTCCGTAGTGAAGTTTGGGTCCTTGATCCACTGCCTGAACAGAACACTTTTGGCTGTCTTGTCCTTAGGCATTTTTTCTCACTTATAAAAAAAGCCGTAAGCACAAACGAGATTTTATTTAGCAAAAGCACTTGAACAAAGACACCACGTTGCACGCACCAAACAAAATGATCGAGGCCGAACGCGTCACAATGACGTATTGTGATCTGATTGGCTGTATTTGGCTGACGTATTGTGATCTGGTTGGCTGTGCTGGTTGCCTCAGGACTAGCCTCGGTTTTTCCATCCCCTGCCCTATTTAGGCCTACAAGTTTCAAAAAAATGCGAGTTATTTTGCTTTATTTAGTACAATAAAATTAAAAAAGGCATATATAGGCACGTATTTTAAAATTAGGCACTAACCATCAAAATAGGCGTTTATAGGCACTATAACATTTAATTATATACATCCCACAGTCCCGAAATGGATTTCTCTAAAAGAAGCCTATGAATCTATAAACGGGAATAAAAAAGGCAAAAAGGGCAAAATCCGGTCTCTACTGATGAGATATCATAGGATGGCAGCGCTGCCAGGCGTATGTAATTTGTGCTCAACGCTCACCTACGCGGCCACATCAACCCATGTGACATGTCATCCCATGTCGGGCCAAACTGACCTTAGCTTTACTGGTAGTCTCTAATGCTATTGGCTAATATAATGTTATAATCCCTGAAAATTTTACTCCACATCAGGAAATTTTCACATTTGACTTTTATTTCATTTTATTTTATTTATTTATTTTTCTATTTTTCCCTTTGTATTTGGAAGATCCCAAACACATGACGTGACGCCCCTTAGCACGTGGCGCCCCGGGCAACTGCCCGAGTTGCCGGTACCTTGAGCCGGCCCTGCCTACCCATTTCATCGAGGCGGGGGGCATTCTATCGAAACTCTGAAAAACTAACTTAACTTAATCTAACCTAGCTTCACCCGTACAATTGGTTTTGTACGTTTTTGCTTATAAAATCGATTAGTTTTTCTATAAAATCAGCGAACCTATGTTAACTTAATTAAACTTAATTTAACCTGAAATAACTTATCAGTTAAATGTCACGTCAAAGGAATGATGTTATCAAGTAAATTTTTCAATTGTGGAATTATAATTTCGTATACAGTAGTTGCATTTATCGAAATTTTGGGTGGTGTCGATATATTCCATGCCTAGTTTGCAATTTCTGTTAATACAGTAATACAGTTAATATAGTTAATATAGTGAATACAGTTAATACAGTAATCAAGAGCTTCCAGATTTGACTGTTATTTGAACCTAAATACGAATACACTTTATCTCTGCTATACGTTCAAATATTTTTATTAATGGTACCGATTTTTAGTTCTTACTTGTTGTTTGTTACCTGATTTGTATATGCGGATAATTATTCCTCTTTTAAGGGTATCTGGTATTTTTCTCGTGTCTAGAGGTATCCACCATATAATTTGGAATAGTTTGCTAGTTTATTTCTATAAAATGAACACCGCACTTCAGGAATCTAGTTGACCCAGTTTCTTCTTTTTGATTTTATACTTTATACCTTCAGCTTTAAATTCATGTCAGCAAGCTATCGTAAACATGCTGTAAGCTACATCTTATCATTTTTCTCTTAGTTCTCCTAAAAAAAAAGAATCTGTCGTTCATTATTTTGGAACATTGAAAACACTCGTATTGTTTTCTCAGCAATTCTGACATTTCTTTATGATTACCCGCTAATGAGTTGTCTTCAAAGTACAGCGTCGTTATTTGTTTCCTTTTGCAATATTTCCAATATTTTGAATTGATTTTTAGGACTTCACTGGTTCCTCCTGCTTCTTTGACAATATGTGTATATGTAAATCTTCAAAACTTTGCGAAGGACAGTGCTTTTCTTATAGCACGAAAACTTTTGTGAATGTATCTTACTTATGAATGCATTGAGGTACACTGTCCATCTGTATTTCTGCAAAATGTCCACATACTATTTAATCTAATTGTGAATTATTAAAATTTTTTATCCTTTCTGCGTTGATTTTTGTAATTACTGTTTCCTTCACCAGATTTCTGGAGAGGCATCATTTCGAACAATACAAAGTATTGTTCGAAATGAGGACCTCTAATTTCAATTTCCTTTTCGATATCCACTTCGTTCCTTTTCCTTATGTTTTATTTTGAGTTTCATCGTATATATTCTGTAGTTCTTTGTATTTTTCTTTATCGTCACTCTTCCACTACCTTCTTTTGCATTCCTATTTCTTCGTTTTGTAGAATTAAACTTTTAAACTCTATTATTTGCTCACAAAAATCTTATTTAGTCTTTCTTTGTAATTGAGTTGCATATCTTGTAGCACTGTATACCTGCCTTATTCATGTTGTTTCCAGTATTTTATATATATATATATATATATATATATATATATATATATATGTGTGTGTGTGTGTGTGTGTGTGTGTGTGTGTGGTGTATGTGTGTGTGTGTGTGTGTGTGTGTGTGTGTGTAATTCATCTTCACTGTCCAACGTTTTTAGACCTTTTGCCCATTTTCAATGCCACTGCTAATATTATAGAACCGTTTAGTCCTATCCGTAATTGAGTATTGCTCAGTACTTACAACCTCATACAGAAAACAAGACATTGCAAACATAGAGGCCGTACAAAGGACTTTTACGTCTGAAACAGAAGAAACGATCCTGGACTGTTGTTCAAAGACATCAGGCACAAACAAACAAACTATAAATTCATCTTTATTGTCCAGTGCTTCGGAATCTTTCGCCCATTTTCAAGGTTAAATTCTTAAAATACATCATATAATTTAAGACTCTAGCACTGAAAATGATCAAAATAACGTAAACGTTATATATATATATATATATATAATATATATATATATATATATATATAGTGGACTACGGATCACCGATTTGATGTGGCTAAGAAAGTAGGCTTACTATAATTACTGAATAAAATTGAAATGTATAATTAGGGGTCACCAGTTTGGGGGTTACAGCCCAAACAAACAATATTTAATAAGGAGAGAGAAATTACTTTGTTAGTTTGGTTTAATTAGGAAAATAAATCAATTATTTGTTCAAAGCGATTTACAGTTCAATAAAGGTATTTATAATGATTAACAATTATATAACGGCATTTATACTATACTAAAGATGACTGGTTCTTATCACTAAGGAATGGTTGTACAGTCTAATTGTTAAGTAAATACACTAATTCAGATAGGTTGATGAGATATGCAGAGTGAACACAGAATAAATAATGAAGCCTATTGATAACTGAAATAATGAAAGTACGGTATGGCACAGTAAATGAATTAGGTCGGAAAAATGTAATGTGTTAAAGGAGGTTCCATTAAAATGCTTAGAGACTGCACTCTTTTTACCATATATGTATAATGATTTTTTTTCGAATTTCATTCGCGTTACGATTTTAATTAAAAAAGACTCGAAATCAGATTACTATTACTTAATGCTACCTCAGGATTTTACACACACAGATTTTTTTTATTTTAGGTTAGGTTAGGTTAGGTTAACCTAACGTAACCTAAATTGAACCCCCAAAAGCATCTCTTACAACAAAGTAGTAGCTATTTTCCTTCGATACAAAAGAGAGCACCGAATAGGGGCGAACGTAACTTCCAACGATATATATATATATATATATATATATTATATGTATATATATATATATATATATATATATATATATATATATATATGTACAGAAGGGTCGACCGCAGTTCGATCCTGAACCGTCGTTCAAACCCTTATAAATAACACAAAATAGGAAAAAAATAAACGAAATTATATTTTACATATTTGAGGAGAAAATAAAGAAATAAAAAAAAAGAAGGGATCGTTAAAAGGTGGTAATTATGAATTTACAAATATTCCAGAAACTAAATGTCCGTCAAGAACGATTCACCGACCAATCACATACATTCCACTTCCAATAATGTAACAGAACTTTCAGAATACGCAATAAATAAGGTAGCTCTTAAGCTAACACAATGGAAAAAAGATTATTGCAACAAATTTCACTGAATTGCAGAAAACCATGTCTTCAATTTTCAAAA
The DNA here is from genome assembly GCA_023014485.1 of Bathynomus jamesi. NCBI lineage: Eukaryota > Metazoa > Arthropoda > Malacostraca > Isopoda > Cirolanidae > Bathynomus > Bathynomus jamesi. The sequence goes on along the minus strand of JAJOZX010000096.1, from coordinate 1,760,312 downwards.
AATTTCCACACTGACTACAAATTTAAAAAAAAAACATTTACGAAGATGCAATAATTAGAATGTGACAGTTTCGAAAAAAAGTTATCTTAGAAATGTCACATTTCTAAAAAGGCTAAAAAAATTACTTGTTAGTAATATTTTTAAATTGGTGCTCTTCCAATATGTGCTCTACCGCGAAACTGTGATCTACCATATTCCAATATGTGCTCTACCGTGAAACTAGCCTTATAAGGCTAACTAACGAAAATATCATGACTTAACCTAACCAATCGTTAGATCAACTATACGCCCTTGACGATTGGTTAGGTTAAGTCGTGATATTTTCGTTAGTTAGCCTTATAAGGCTAACTAACGTACCTGCTGCTAATCCGAATAATCTAAGGTAGATCACTATTGGAATGTAAATTTTCGCGGTAGAGCACATATTGGAAGAGCACCTTTTAAATTTTATTAGTCGCCAAACAAATAAAATATTTCCCGAAAAACAGAATATTACCAATTTTTTTGTGCTTTTTAGATATTTTGTTTCTAATCGAACATTTTTCCGAAACTGTGCATTTGTGATTTAATATACTTTACTTTCAAGTATGGATAGTTGGTTTCAAAAGTATTTCCGTGAAACTTCCTGTTTGTTACTAATAAGTATCACTCAGAAACATAGACTTTTACAACAGGACTTTTTGAACCGATAGTATATGCTGAAAAGATTTTTGAAGTCCCAATATGTGCAAAAAATTTGCCGAAATTGCAAATGGTACGTTTTCAATTTTAAGTATTTTTCTCAAAGGTTTATGGCAACGACGATAAAGAAAATGTTATAAGACCCCTCAGTCCCTAAGCAAAAATGAGTGAATTGCTTGAGAAACAATTAAACTCGGTTGAGTATATCTCAACCCCTCAACCGAAAAAATAGAAAATCTGAGTGATTTTTTCCACTGTGATACAAACCAATCAAGAACAGATGCACGCACTAATCGATTAATAAAAGTTTCAATTCTCGAAAGGGATATAATTAATGTTCTGCCACAAACACCAGGAAACTCAGCACCAAAGACAGACACATTGAGTGCAGTTTCTAAAAAAAATAAAAATATAAAAATAGTACATCCAAGACACTGAAGAAATTCACTCGACAAGGGACAAATCCCACTCACATTAAAGAATGCAAACATTGTTCCTTTACACGAAAGCGGCAACAGAGTAATGTCTAAGAGTTGTCATTAATCAGCACTCGCATCCTATTTTGTAAGTGCTTTGAACGAGTGGAGACAAAAATTGCTTACTAGCTACAGAAAAAGAACTATTCATTCCTAACCAATAGAGATTTAGGGTCTCTTCCCACTCAGAGTCATTCCCATTTTATTCTTCTTCGAAGAGTGACAAATTCGTGATATAAAATTCTGAAGGGAGGCAATTCTTAAAACGATTCATTTTCATTCCCACTGCAGAATTTCTAATTTTAAGAGATTTTTCATGAAAACACCCCTTTGTCCAGCAAATGCGTCACGTTCTCTTTTTACCGTTTCCCAAATCAGGAAACTCTTTTTCCCAAATTTCGAATGGCTACTTTGAGCATTCCCATTTGCAGAACACGGATGAAATGGGAATGACAGTGAGTGCAAGGCGAATGGATTCAGAACTGGAAGGTCATCGCCTTCGCAACTATTAGACCACTAAGAGAAACGTTGTATCGAAAGCAAAATAAAGATGTAATGTAAACTGATTTGCTGAAGCCTTCAAATATGTGATCATCGTATTATAAACAGAGAAGTTGAAGAAAGTAGGAATTACTGGATAATGGGACAATGGATATTTAACTTTCTGAATTAAAGAACACAGATAGTATTAGTAAATAGAGTTAAATTCAAAGTGTTAGAGTTCATCAGCTCTGCATAAGGTACAGTATTAGGCAAAGGAAAAACACTATCGATTGAGCATTTCGTGTGTATTTAACAGCACATTAACAAGGTCTGAAGCTACCTAGATTGGGTATTCACAAACAACAGCAACCTAGTTGATAACAGAAATATCCCCAACTATAATATCAAGTCAACCTTTCCTTTACTAGTATGATGGCATTTGGGGAGACAGAAATGGATCAACTTGAAAATTACCCCCTCACCGTCCTTCATGACGGTCTCCCACCTGCCTTCATGAGGATCCTTCACGGTCCCCACCTTCCTTTATAAGGTGTCTTTCATGGTCTTTCATAAAAAAAAAATTCCTCCTGGGGATTCTTTCATGGTCTTTCATGAGAGATATTTAAACAGACAAAAACAAACAAAAACAAACAAAAACAGACAACAAATTTTTTTTTCCTCCTTGGGTTCCTTCACGGTCTTTCATGAGAGAAATTTAAACAAGCAAACAAACAAACATTCACTGTTGAGTAGGAAAAAAGGCACTTTTTACCCAGCGTTCCGGAGTGTTCCGTCATGTTCGTAGGACCCCGCTAGTTTTATCTTTCTGGAAGCGTTCGTGCAGAAGATGCATTTCTGGGGCACCAGGCTTCTTGTGATATATATATATATATATATATATGTGAAAAAACTATATAGGGCTATGGGTTGATTGCCTGTGCCCTCATCCGTTGGAAATTTCCAACAGACGTCGGTGGAGGGTTACCGACAAAAGCCCTATGCCTTTTCGTTTGAGAGTTATGAATATGTAGGTGTTTAAAGGACCTTTTTATATTTAAGTGATTACGGTAATTCTAGCGTCGGGATTTGCGCGACGTACAGTATACTAGAATGAAAATAATTTGCCTCACCTTATTTTTGTTGGGTCTTTGTTTGCTTCGATGTAGGGCGTTACGATCATCTTCGGTGTAGGGCCGCCACGATCGAGTTTCGCGACGAATTTACTTAAGGTAATTAATATAGGCAGTCACTATATAAACCCCTGAAGGAATAGGCCTATCCTTTTTAGTCATTAGGTTTTAATTATAAGGAATTCACTCAGAACTAGAGGGGGGACAAAGACATCCTCCCAGTTTAAAGCTTCGCTGTAACATAAACAGCCCTGAGAGCCGTTCCTTGGTTCTGGTGTATTATTTGCCGAACTAGCATGATTTTGTTGTGTCTACTACCTTTTGGTAGACTAAATAATAAATTGGGTTTTCTTGTTGCTATGTGGGGCTGATTCATACGTACAGGTTCTTTGTACGTATGGCAATTCAATTATTTCATTCCCAATAGGCTATGTCGCCAATCCCGAGGCAATTTTGTATAGATATTTAATTCAATTAATTAATAATTTATATTTAATTATGAAATAAATGTACCACATATGATACCATGTTGTGGCGCGTATAGTTTTTCCATATACTGGGGGGGGCCGGAGAAAAATTTGTATGTTATAGATCAAATTTTTTGATAAACTGTGTTTAAACCATGTGAAATGGATTGAAAAGAATGAAGTAGAAATTTAGGAGAGAGAGGTTACTCAAGACCTATTAAATATAAAGTTCAAGAGGCCAACTTCTCAAGTTTAGTTAAAGTTATGTCAATCAGTTTGACTCCCTTTAGGTATAGGAAATTTATGGGATTAAAGTAAAGTTATTAAGCATTTTAACTTTGCTCAGTTTGTGTAAGTTTTATAAGTCACCAGTCTTAATTTTTTCTTGTAAAAGTTTCTGGCTTTCAAAGCAGTCTTTCTTTGAGGCCTGTCTGGTTTAGTCTGAGTTACATCAGGCACATTGAGAGATTCCTCCCCAATAGTATCCTGATCCATCCTTTGGGGTAATGGTTCTAATTTAGCCCCACACTCCAAAGGATATAGTAATGTGATATCTCTGGTGGTTTCACCAGTTGCTGTTTTCAGTTTTACAACCCTGGTAACTTCGTCTTCACCAGTTTTGAGTTCCAAGACTTTTCCCATTGACCAATGTTGTCTTGGTGTCTTGTCATGTATCAACACAATGTCCCCAATTTTGACTGAATCATTCCAACTTTGTTTTGTTAATTGTTTATGTCTTTCTCTAAGACTTGTTAAGTATTCTTCTCTCCATTTTGTTATAAATTGAGTCTTGATTTGTGTCAAATGTTTGTATTTTGTGTTGAGTTCTTTGTGTCCTATTTCCCAATCTGGATCCTCTGTACTGTTATGTTCAGATTCTGGTAACATGTTTACTGTTTCTCCCTTAATTAGGTGGTTTGGTGTGAGAGGTTCTGGCTCATTAATACCATCTCCCACATAAGTTAATGGTCTGTTGTTGACAACATTTTCAATTTCTGACAGAATAGTCATGAGTTCAAAAAGTTGTAGATGTTTTGTCCCAATAGTCTTTTTAAGGCAGTTCTTTACAGTTTGTATGTTTCTTTCCCAAATTGAACCATACCATGGTGTATTAACAGGAATGTACTTCCAGGTTATGTTGTGTTTGGTTAAATGAGTTTGTACTGTTTCACTGTCACAAATCTGATGAATAATTCTTTCACCAGATTTGAAGTATGTGGCATTGTCTGACCATATAGTTTTGGGTACAGAATTGTGTGCACAAAATCGTCTGAAAGCAGCAATAAAAGCTTCTGCTGTCAGATCTTCTACTATGTCTAGACATATGGCACGTGTGGCAGCACAGGTGAAGAGTACAATGTACACTTTGTATTCCTTTGAATCCATTTTGTCTCCAAAACTCACATTTACCGCTCCAGTGTAGTCAATACCCGTGGTTTCAAATGGCCGAGTAAATGTTACTCGTTCCACAGGTAGGTCTGGAGGGCTTGGGGTCTTAAAGGGTCGTGAATGGATACGTTTACAAGGAATGCATGTGTTTAAAATTTTCTTTGTTTCAGTTCTACCCTTTGGTAGCCAGTAAGTTTTTCTCAGCTCTGTCAGGGTTTGTGGGACTCCCATGTGGTGTATTTTGTTGTGGGTATCCCTGATGATGAGTTTTGTGAAGTGATTTCTCCTTGGAAGAAGAATTGGGTGCTTAGAGTTGTAAGTCAAAGTTGACTTGTTAAGCCTTCCTTTACACCTTATCAGACCCTCTGTATCCAGGTACAGATTTAGATCCATGACAAGTGAAGGAATACCTTTGTTTAATGTGCTACTGGACCTAAGATACTTCAACTCCTTGTCAAATTCTGAAGCTTGTATCTGTTTGAGCCAGTATTTTGTTGCAGTTTCTGTTAAGTTAGAAAAGGCTTTCTGAGGACAGTGTTTGAGAAGGTAGCTATTGACAAACTTGCAGCAATAGACTGTAATTCTCAAGAGTTTGTTGAGGTCTGAATAAGGTGTAGTCAAATATAGGTTTGTCCTCAGTGATCTTTTCAGTTGTTGTAGAGTTGAGTGTGAGGTTAACTACTTTGGCTGGCCAAAGATCCTCACATGTTAGCCATTCGGGCCCTTCATACCAGATTTTATTTGTTTTCAACAGCTTGTAAGAGAGCCCTCTTGTCAAAAAGTCTGCAGGATTCTCTTTTGTTTTTATGTACCTAAATTTGATACCAAGGTTTGTGTTTGCAGTTTTGATTTCTGTTAGTCTGTTTTTCACAAATATGTTTTTGCAAGAAGTTGTTCTGTGTTGGTCACCCATGTTAGACAAATTTGACTGTCTGTCCTTAAGTAAATGTTTGTTATGTCAACTTCTTTATACACTTGTGAAAGAAAGTTTGCTGTTTTAACTCCCAATGAGACAGCTAATAATTCAAGTTGTGGTACAGTTTTCTTTTGGTTTAAGGGTGCCACTTTTGCCTTTGAATAAACCAAGTTACTTTCATTTTCACTTGTTAAATAGGCACAACACCCATAAGCTTGTGTGCTGGCATCTGTAAAAATGTGTAGTGTTTGCGATTTCAATCTGTAGCCAGCACATCTTGGTACGTAGATGTCTTGAACTTTGTTCAAGTCTGTGGCTAATTTTTTCCAATGAAGTTGGTCTTCCACTGAAAGTGGTTCATCCCAATCAATTTTCTTTTTCCATAAGTCTTGCAAAAGGGTTTTGGATCTTATGGTTGCTGGTAAATATAATCCAATGGGGTCGAAAATTTTGGATGATTCTGAAAGCACTTGTCTTTTTGTATCGGCATTTGGATTTAAGTTATAACTCTTTGTGCAAAGAGTGTCATCGTGTTCGGAATTCTGTTTTAAAAACCAAAGCATTCCAAGTGTTTTCGTGTAATTGTTTGGTTCAATGTTCCCATTGTTGTCTTTTGTTATTTGTTCATTTAATTTAGGAGAATTAGAAAGAGTTTGTACTGTATTCAAACCTCCTACCACTTCAGACTAGTCAATACCCGTAGTTTTAGTGGAGTAAATTTACTCCTCCACAGGTAGATCTGGAGGGCTTGGGGCTTTGAATCCTGTACTGTTTTTGTGTTGTTTGGCCTATGGCCAAGGGAGGCCACAAGACCCTTTTTGTTTGGTCTCTGGCCAAAGGAGGCCACAAGACCCTTGTTGTTTGGTCTCTGGCCAAGGAGGCCACAAGACCAATGTTGTTGGCTATGGCCAAGGAGCCACAGCCCTTGATGAATTGTTGGGCTATGGCCAAGGGAGGCCATCAGCCCTTGATGAATTGTTGGGCTATGGCCAAGGTAGGCCAGGCCCTTTGATGAATTTGTTGGGCTATGGCCAAGGTAGGCCATCAGCCCTTTGATGAATTGTTGGGCTATGGCCAAGGTAGGCCATCAGCCCTTTGATGAATTTGTTGGGCTATGGCCAAGGTAGGCCAAGCCCTTTGATGAATTTGTTGGGCTATGGCCAAGGTAGGCCATCAGCCCTTTGATGAATTTGTTGGGCTATGGCCAAGGGTAGGCCATCAGCCCTTTGATGAATTTGTTGGGCTATGGCCAAGGTAGGCCAAGCCCTTTGATGAATTTGTTGGGCTATGGCCAAGGGTAGGCCATCAGCCCTTTGATGAATTTGTTGGGCTATGGCCAAGGTAGGCCATCAGCCCTTTGATGAATTTGTTGGGCTATGGCCAAGGTAGGCCAAGCCCTTTGATGAATTTGTTGGGCTATGGCCAAGGTAGGCCATCAGCCCTTTGATGAATTTGTTGGGCTATGGCCAAGGTAGGCCAGCCCTTTGATGAATTTGTTGGGCTATGGCCAAGGTAGGCCAAGCCCTTTGATGAATTTGTTGGGCTATGGCCAAGGTAGGCCATCAGCCCTTTGATGAATTTGTTGGGCTATGGCCAAGGTAGGCCATCAGCCCTTTGATGAATTTGTTGGGCTATGGCCAAGGGTAGGCCATCAGCCCTTTGATGAATTTGTTGGGCTATGGCCAAGGTAGGCCATCAGCCCTTTGATGAATTTGTTGGGCTATGGCCAAGGTAGGCCAAGCCCTTTGATGAATTTGTTGGGCTATGGCCAAGGTAGGCCATCAGCCCTTTGATGAATTTGTTGGGCTATGGCCAAGGGTAGGCCATCAGCCCTTTGATGAATTTGTTGGGCTATGGCCAAGGTAGGCCATCAGCCCTTTGATGAATTTGTTGGGCTATGGCCAAGGGTAGGCCATCAACCCTTTGATGAATTTGTTGGGCTATGGCCAAGGGTAGGCCATCAGCCCTTTGTAGTAGAGTAGTTTGTTTGTACGTGTCACTGTCTAACCATATAATTTTTGGCACAAAATTATGTGCACAGAATCAGAGCGCAGCAATAAAAGCTTTTACTCTCCGATCCTTGGTTATGTTTAGACAGGTTGTTGTGTTTGAGACACATTGAAAGAGTAGTGTGTGTGTGTGTGTGTGTGTGTGTGTGTGTGTGTCATTCCTCCGAATCCAGTTGGTCTTCAAAACTTGGATTCACCACTCCAATGAAATTAATACCCGTAGTTATGAATGAGTAAATGTTGTGTATCCTACAGGTAGGTCTGGAAGGTTTTGGGGTTTTGAAGGAATCCAATCTGTTTGCAAGGAATGTTTGTGTCTGTTGATGAAATCTGTTGTGATTCTTCCTTTAAAAGAAGAATTGGATGTTTGAAGTCGTATGTATATATTTATATACTGTACCGTACGTGTGTGTGTGTATGTGTGTGTGTGTGTGTGTGTGATGAAATCTGTTGTGATTCTTCTTTTAAAAGAAGAATTGGATGTTTGAAGTCGTATGTATATATTTATATACTGTACCGTACGTGTGTGTGTGTATGTGTGTGTGTGTGTTTGGTGATGAAATCTGATGTGATTCTTCTTTTAAAAGAAGAATTGGATGTTTGAAGTCGTATGTATATATTTATATACTGTACCGTACGTGTGTGTGTGTATGTGTATTTTGTTATAGGGTTTTATTTTTGGGTTTTGGGTTAGGTTAATCAATTTGGCTGAGTAAAGATCCTCAAACGTTGCATTTGAGACCCTTATATCAAGCCTTGTCTGTTTTATGCCTATATGTCGAATTGGAATAGGTTGGGCCTATATTGGTCAAATAGGAATTGGAATAGGTTGGGCCTATATTGGTCAAATAGGACTTGGAATAGGTTGGGCCTATATGTCAAATAGGACTTCGAATAGGTAATAGGTTGGGCCTATATGTCAAATAGGACTTCGAATAGGTTGGGCCTATGTCAAATAGGACTTCGAATAGGTTGGGCCTATATGTCAAATAGGACTTCGAATAGGTAATAGGTTGGGCCTATATGTCAAATAGGACTTGGAATAGGTTGGGCCTATGTCAAATAGGACTTCGAATAGGTAATAGGTTGGGCCTATATGTCAAATAGGACTTGGAATAGGTTGGAATAGGGTCACGAATAGGTGTTAGGTGGGTGTAGGTTTGAATTCGTGCAATTGCTTTAGGTCTTTGTGATGTTACAGTTCGAGTCGAATTTTGTGATGTTACAGTTCGAGTCGAATTTTGTGATGTTACAGTTCGAGTCGAATTTTGTGATGTTACAGTTCGAGTCGAATTTTGTGATGTTACAGTTCGAGTCGAATTTTGTGATGTTACAGTTCGAGTCGAATTTTGTGATGTTACAGTTCGAGTCGAATTTTGTGATGTTACAGTTCGAGTCGAATTTTGTGATGTTACAGGTCTGAGTCGAATTTTGTGATGTTAATGAGTAAGTTAAATTGCTGAAATAAATTTTATAACCTACACCACAGGTTCAATTATAAATTTAGTGTTTTTAGTTAGGATAGGCCTTGAGTGTAAAGAGTAAGGCCTACTTTAAGAGGTAGGCCTATTATGTAAGGTAAAGTTAGGTGGGCCTACTAAATATGCCTGTTTGTTGGGCCTACCGAGTAGGCTTATGTTTGGGCCTATTATTTTATAGGACCTCAAATGAGTTAAGCCTGTTAAATTAACAAGGCTTAGTTTTGAGTTTGTAGAGTAGGACCTATTAAATAGGCTTAATGTTGCGGGCCTATTTTTTTAGGACCTAAAATAAGTTATGCCTGTTAAATGAACAAGCCTTTGTTTTCGATTAGTGTAAAGGTAAAGGAATCGGTTCCCAGTTTTAGGCCACTATATGAAAAAACTATAGTGGGGTTATGGTTGAAATTAGGGTTAGGCCAATGAGGTAAGCCTAGCCACCGCGTGTGTCAGTGTAAATTGTAGAGGGGTTAGTTCCCCATACACAGGCCACCATGTGAAAAAACTATATAGGGCTATGGGTTGATTGCCTGTGCCCTCATCCGTTGGAAATTTCCAACAGACGTCAGTGGAGGGTTACCGACAAAAGCCCTATGCCTTTTCGTTTGAGAGTTATGAATATGTAGGTGTTTAAAGGACCTTTTTATATTTAAGTGATTACGGTAATTCTAGCGTCGGGATTTGCGCGACGTACAGTATACTAGAATGAAAATAATTTGCCTCACCTTATTTTTGTTGGGTCTTTGTTTGCTTCGATGTAGGGCATTACGATCATCTTCGGTGTAGGGCCGCCACGATCGAGTTTCGCGACGAATTTACTTAAGGTAATTAATATAGGCAGTCACTATATAAACCCCTGAAGGAATAGGCCTATCCTTTTTTAGTCATTAGGTTTTAAATTATAAGGAATTCACTCAGAACTAGAGGGGGGACAAAGACATCCTCCCAGTTTAAAGCTTCGCTGTAACATAAACAGCCCTGAGAGCCGTTCCTTGGTTCTGGTGTATTATTTGCCGAACTAGCATGATTTTGTTGTGTCTACTACCTTTTGGTAGACTAAATAATAAATTGGGTTTTCTTGTTGCTATGTGGGGCTGATTCATACGTACAGGTTCTTTGTACGTATGGCAATTCAATTATTTCATTCCCAATAGGCTATGTCGCCAATCCCGAGGCAATTTTGTATAGATATTTAATTCAATTAATTAATAATTTATATTTAATTATGAAATAAATGTACCACATATGATACCATGTTGTGAGCGCGTATAGTTTTTCCATAATATATATATATATATATATACTAGTAAATGAAACCAACGTATATATTATGCATGTAAGAACTGTAGGTTCTGGCAAATAGCAAAGATTTCTTTAACGCCATCCGTGGCCTTATGGCAGCATGAACTTGACAAACGAGCCTTGCAAAGTGAATGATTATTTTGGTTTAAATAGGAAAAACGTTAAAATAAATAACTCAGGTATGAAAAGGTTAATAGTTACCGAAAACCAGCCTATTCTAACTGACCTATTCGAAGACGTGTAAGAGCTCAAAAAATACAGTGGAAAGCCTTAAAAATAATTTTTGGACAACTGGATTCATCGTTTCGGCCTAAAATATTAATAACGATACCACACAAAATAGAATTAGAATAAATACAGTTAATTCATAAACAAATTATTAAACAAAATATTAACTAAATTAATTCTAATTACATTTATCTAATCCAGGGGAAGCTAATATATTTCAATCCATTCGTATAGCAACGTGGTAACAATCATCATGAACAGCAAATATTATCATTATTATCATAACTAATTATATATATATATATATATATATATATATACAGGGTGGGTAAAAAAAGTGACCCCTTAAAGGTAAACTGTCATATTAAAAAAAGTAAGAGGACTAGAGCTCCCAAACTTCATAGATGTTTACCTTAGCATGTTGTTAGTCTTAACTAGTGTTGAAAACCGGTTTGTAAAAACCGGTTTTCAATCGGTTTGTAAAATTCCCCTAAAAATCGAAAACCGAAAGAAAAAAACCGGTTTTAACGATTGATTTTTATTTGGCTCAAACTTGCGCGAACGTGCAGCTACGCGCTACAGCGCACAAAAAATAACTTCGAATACATTACCTATTAAGTTAAATTGTGACAAACTGGCAACTGCTCTTCAGTATAATTTTTGCCTATCTGGCAACTCAATCTTCAGTTTGTCTCATCATGTAGGCTATAGTGTAGAGTCAGTCGACTAAAGCCCTATTCGCAGTATAAGACCCTTAATGCCCTTTGTTTCTTAAGATGTCATTTCCAAAATAGGGATAAAATCTAAATTAATTTATATATTTTTTCTTACACGAAGAGTCAATTTTCTGTTTTCTAGGTAAAGCTTTTTTTTATTAAAAATGTTTATTTCAATGTTTTTTCCAAAATAGAGATAAATTTTATTTTTATTCTTTATAATTTTTTTACAAAAAGAAGTTTATTTCTTTCTAAGTATAGATGTTTTATTTTAAAAAATTATTTCAAATCTAAATTGTTTGAATAATGTACAGGGCTATTCAAAATGATTCATCATCCGATTTCAACTGAGAATACTTCCGTACCTATCAACCGTGCATCAACTGGGCATACACCACATGAAAGAGGAAATCTCCAAGTTTTACAAGATCACCGCGAGAGGGCTCCAAAGTCACGCCGTGGCCTAGCCTAGCAACAAACAGTCAGTGTGAAAATGGCGTCCGCACAGCAGAAGGCGTTTTGTGTGTTGCAGTTTTCGAGCTGTAAATCGGTAGGTCGCCGGATCTTACACCGTGCGACTTCTTCCTTTGGGGGTACGTTAAGGATACTGTGTACGTGCCACCGTTGCCCACATCTTTGGATGAGCTCCGAACTCGCATTGTTACTGCCGTAGAGTCAGTGACAACGGACATGCTGGAGCGAGTATGGGAGGAATTCGACTATCGTGTCGACGTTGCTCGTGTAACTAGGGGAAGTCACATAGAGCATTTATGAGGTGAGAGACAAAATTTGGACAGTTTTTCTTTTGGTTGATGTATCACAAATCACTCTGTATTTGTAACATTAAAAAATATTCTCATTTGAAATCAGGTGAATCAGTTTGAATAGCCCTGTATTATTTTGGCTAAAATAAAATATGTCAACGTTGTCATTTTCTTATTCATATGCATACATATGATGCTGCATTTTTGCATTCTTTTGACCAAAAAATAGGCGATAAGCTATGCTTGTTAAGAGTTAAAGTCAGTACCTTTCAATTGTGGCTTTTAAAAATTACTATACTTTTCGGTAATAACCGGTTAAAACCGGTTTTCAAAAAAACAGATCGATTAAAAACCGGTTTGTAAAGTTTCGATTATTTTTCAACACTAGTCTTAACTGAGAAGTTTCTCGATGTGTTCCCCTTCCTGCTCAACGCAGGCCTCCAAACGTGGACGCCACTGATCAATACACCTGTTTACATATCGTTCAGACACCTTCTCCCAGCCAAGCAGAATTCTTTCGCGTAGTTCATCTATGTCTCTTATATTGATACCAGGGATGTAAACTTTGGACTTCAGGGCCTCCCAAACACCATAATCTAGTGGTGAAAGATTGGGGCTACTAGCCGGCCACATATTGGGTTCGATAAAATCCGGTGTTTCGTTCTCAAGGAATGTGACAGTTTGGCATGCTCTGTGAGCAGCGGCTCCATCTTTTTGGAAAGTATATTAAAATGTTTTACCACTCTATCTAACTGATATTCGACGAATTAGTGGTGAAAGATATACTTTCCAATAAGATGGAACACCTGCTCACAGAGCACGCCAAACTGTCACATTCCTTGAGAACGAAACACCGGATTTTATCGAACCCAATTTGTGGCCGGCTAGTAGCTCCAATCTTTCACCACTAGATTGTGGTGTTTGGGAAGCTCTGAAGTCCAAAGTTTACATCTCTGGCATCAATGGTGTCAATAATCCAGCAGGGTTGAAGCACCTTAAACAGAAAAAACAAACAAACATAATGTTCGCATGATCGCTATTTTCCTTAAGATGGAGTTCATAGCCTGGTTGCGTAAAGAGAATTATGATCGAAATAAAATAAAAACCCTGTGACAACTAATCATCGGAAACAATAAATTAGACACGTTAAAAGAGAGTTGCCAACTGTTTTGAAGGAAATCAGATGTTTAATTTAAATAATCTTGTACATATATAATAATAATGTTTAAGTGGATGTTTAGAGACGGATTTGATGATTCAGTATTTGAATCTATCCGAATATACATGGCTAGGTCGAATTTTCTTTGCGCATTACACAACTTGACATAACAAGTGATATAAATGGATGAATTAAAACTGGCATTTCTTTAAATTTATCTTACAGATGCATAGCTTAGGACAGCAGTTAAAGGTTAACTGGATGAACTATATGACAATGAAGGAAGACATCGATATTTGAATTTATCAAATATAAATTGCATGTATTCGCGTGTTCATCCTAATCATTTTTAAAAGGGCTGATATATATATATATATATATATATATATATATATATATATATATATATATATTATATATATATCTAGTTAGATGATAATAATGATAATATTTGCTGTTCATAATGATGTTACCACGTTGCTATACGAATGGATTGAAATATATTAGCTTCCCCTGGATTAGATAAATGTAATTAGAATTAATTTAGCTAATATTTTCTAAATCTATTTCGTAATGCCAATATAAGAACAAAACAAAATTTGTTTATGAATTAACTGTATTTATTCTAATTTTATTTTGTGTGGTATCATTATTAATATATTAAGCCGAAACGATGAATCCAGTTGGCCAAAAATTATATTTAAGGCTTTCTGCTGTAATTTTTGAGCTCTTACACATCTTCGAGTAGGTCAATTAGAATAGGCTGGCTTTCGGTAACTATTAACCTTTTCATACCTGAGTTATTTATTTTAACGTTTTTCCTATTTAAACCAAAATAATCATTCACTTTGCAAGGCTCGTTTGTCAAGCTCATGCTGCCATTAGGCCACGGATGGCGTTAAAGACATCTTTGCTATTTGCCAGACACTACAGTTCTTATATACATAATATATACACGTTGGTTTCATTTACTAGTATATATATATATATATATATCACTAGAAGCCTGGTGCTCCAGAAATGCATCTTCTGCACGAACGCTTCCAGAAAGATAAAACTAGCGGGGTCCTACGAACATGACGGAACACGCCGGAACGCTGGGTAAAAAGTGCCTGTTTTCCTACTCAACAGGGAATGTTTGTTTATTTCTTTATTTAAATTTCTCTCATGAAAGACCGTGAAGGAACCCAAGGGGAAAAATTATTTTTTTGCCTGTTTTTGTTTGTTTTTGTTTGTTTTTGTCTGTTTAAATATCTCTCATGAAAGACCATGAAAGACACTTTATAAAGGGAGGTCGGGAACCGTCATGAAGACGGTGAAGCATCCTCATGAAGGAAGGTGGGAGACCGTCATGAAAGACGGTGAGGAAAAATTTTCAAAATGATCAATTTCTGTCTCCACAAATGCCATCATACTACTTCTTTCAACCTTTCAAATGTTCCGTGCGATGATTCCTCATTTCAGGAAGGTCAAGCTTGTCGACCCTCCTCTAGAGTTAGCCTGGTGAATTAGAGAGTTGGTTTCTTGTACTCTCCACCTCACATTGCCGGGTACGCCTGGCTCATCGGGGATTGTTCTGAGACAGGCGTCTGATCTTCTTTTGAAGATGTCTACCGCAACACCACTCGTGCTCCTTCGTTCTTTGGGCAGCTGATTAAACAGTCTTGGTCCTCTCACAACAAAACTGTTTTCCTTCAGAGTTAAGGATGTTCCCTGTCTCTCCTTTAATTTGGAAACACGAAACAGTCTTGCTTTTCTACTTTTCACTGTTGGCTGGGGAGTTATAGGGTTCAGAGTAAGATGAGGGGCTAGTTTCTCCATTATTTTCCAAGTGTAAATAATGGTGTATCTCTCTCTTCTCCTTTCCAGTGAATATTGGTTTAATTCGCGTAACCTTTCCCAGTAATTTAGTTATTTGCACCCATTGATCTTGGCTGTGAAGCTTCCCTGAATCCCTTCTTGCTGTCTTCTAAATGTCTTCTTTTTTTATATGGGGATGTTAGGACCGAGCAGTATTCCAATTTGGGTATGATCAGTGTTTTCAGTAGAGGAATCATTATATTCCTATCCCTTCGTTTAATGGTTCTCAATATCTGCCCTATTATTCTCTTTGCTCTGTTTACTGCTATCTTATTTTGGGTTTCAAATTTCGCATCATCAGTCATTATAACTCCTAAATCTTTTGCTTTAGAATTTCTCTGAATCTCCTGTCCATTTGGGGTATAGTATTCCATAGATTTTAGGTCCTCCCTTTTTTCGTATCGCAACAATTGAAATTTCTCAGTGTTAAACTTCATATTGTTGTCTTCCGTCCACTTGTAGATTCTGTTCATGTCTGTTTGTAGAGATCCTATATCCTCTGTATTTCTTATTTTTCTACTGATCTTTATGTCATCGGCAAAGGATGTTACTGTGCTGTCTCTGGTAACGTCCTCATCTATGTTAGTTAGCATGATTATGAAGAGTAGTGGAACTAATACTGTTCCTTGTGGTACTGAGCTGAGGACCTCTGATTCTGATAAAGCTATTCCTTGTACTGTAACGACTTGCCGCCGCTCACTACGGAAATTATATATCTATTTCCCTTCTTTTCCTGTTATCCCCATATGTTTCAGTTTATGTATTATGATTCCATGGTCGCACTTGTCGAACACTTTGACAAAGTCTGTTTATATTACATCATAGTTTTCATTACTTTCAAGTGCATCAATAATGTTGTTGTTGTATTCCATTAGTTGTGATAGGCATGATCTGCTTGACCGAAATTCATTTAGGTTATCACTTAATTTTTTCCGAGTTTCAAATAGTCATATATTTTTCTCTAACTACTGTATTTTTTCAAATATTTTAGTGAGATGAGATGTAGGCGACACTGGCCTATAGTTTTTGTGCTCGGATCGATCTCTTCCTTCATATATTGGGACTATGTTTGCTCTCTTCAGGATGCCCGGTATTTCTCCCGTTTCTTGTGATCGTCTCCACATCCAATATAGGTGCTCAGCGATTCCATTCTCACAGTTTTTGATCAGAGTGACATTCCATTTATCCGGTTCTGCCGCTGACTGTGCTTTTAATTTCCCTATAGCTTGTGTAATATTATCTGTCGTAAATTCGAAGTTCGTTATACTTTACCCTTGTAGTTCTTCTTCAAAGAACGCGTTTCTATCGCATATCAGTTTGTCAGTTTTTGGGATACTGAAAGATGATTCGGACTGAGCTCTTAATATTTCAGATACTTCTGTTAGGTCATCAGAAAAAAACTGTCTTAATTTTTCAAAGGTCCGATAGTCGTGTAATTTTTCGACTTCCTTTTTGCAAAATTATAGAAGTACTTTGAGTTAACCTTTATCGCTCCTATAGCGTTGTCTTCTTTTTCTGTATGCTTCTCAATTAGTTCCTGTATGACGCAATCGATACTCTGCAGTTTATCATTTAATATTTTTCTGATGTTATTGTCTTTACAGTTACTTAATTTTGCAGTCACTCTTTTTCTCTTTCCGAACAATGACCCCTTTTGTCTCTCGAACCTGTTTCTCTTTCCTCTTTGTTGTATGTTTGGGACATGCCTTTCCATAATTTCCAGCGTCTTCTCCTCTAATGTCATTAGCATCTCTTCCGTTGTCTTGGCCTTGAAGATGGTTTTCCAATCTATTATTTCCAATCTGGATGCAACACCTTCCTAATTTATAGCTTTTGAGTGAAAATTAAAAATTTCGAATTTGTTTCTTTCTCTTGTTCGTGTTCTTTCCTTTCCTGTTGCTTTTATATTGTTTGTTATTTCAATAATGTGATGATCCGATATTATAGTTGGGGATATTTCTACGTTATCAATTAGGTTGCTGTTGTTTGTGAATACCAAATCTAGGCAGTTGTTTTTCTTGTATTTTTTGTTATTTCTTGTGTTAACATAAATTCATCAGCTAGAGCTAGTAGCATTTTTACCTGCTCCTGGTCTTTCCGTGTGTAGCTCTTCTCCTGGTGTATACATATATTTTTTCCTATCCTTTTATCTTTCATGAAAGGAAAATTAAAATCACCACAGAGAAAAATATTTTGAGTTCGAGAATGTAGATTTTTTACCCAGTTTCTGACCTTTGTAATGGAATCTGAGAATTTTGAGGTTGGCGTGTTCGGGGGGGTCTGTACATTACAATTAGTACCATATTTAATTTTTCAACTTTTGCTGCTACATATTGTACGTAGCTGTTTGAAATACTTATAGTCATTTCTGCCATATGCCTTTCTCGGGTGTAAATAGAACATCCTCCTTTACGTCTCACTGTTCTGTCGGCTTGGAGTATGTTATACTTGTCAATTTTTATTTCTTTTTGTTAATACAGAACTCACAATTCACAATTCACAATTCACAAAATTCACAATTCGCCTGGCAGTCCTTCAGATGGATTTCTGTGAGGCATGCAAAGTCTGCTCTGGTTTCTTGCATGAGTCCTTTCAGGTATAAAATTTTGTCCCGGGAATGGTTTGATTTAAGGCCCTGAATGTTGGCTAGGATTATTTTTTATTTTTCCTCTATCGTTTTCGCATACAGGTGGTTCCGATTCGACTTCTAATGGTGGTGCCGATTTCGTTGCCTTGTGATCCTCCGAGAATTTTCCTCCCTTTATCTGTTTCAATACCCGTTGTCTTGAGATCGCATGTTATGTCTTTCTGTATGCCTTCTGTACGGTTCTTGGATCCCTGTATTTGTCAGTTGGCTTTGTATTTGCCGGATGGTATTCAATAGTTGAATTGTGTGGGCTACATCTAAAAAATTGGTAGCCCTCTTTGTTGCTGGTTTCGTCTGCTCACCTGTCGGGTTCCTTTGAGAGTGGTGTTAACGGTATTTTTGTTCGTATTTGCACCTCCCATATCTTGCATAGGTGTTGTAGACAGTAAGATGGTGGAACTTGCACTTTTCTTCAAATTTGCAAAATCCTCTTGTGTAATGTGTGTTACATAAGATGGGATGTGCATAGCTGCATTGTCCATCCCGATATCTACACTACTCTTTTGCGTAGTATTTATAGACGGTAATTTCTACGCTTCTACGTCTTGTTATCTGATTATTTTCTGTTTTTAATTTTGATATTATCACTATTTTCTTTCGGCTGTTTATTTCGTACGTTTTAAGGTTTTATCTTTTTATCATTTTCCTCGTTGGGCAGTTTTACTCCATCGCAACTTTTACTTATCTCTTTTCTTTCTTTTATGTCTTCATTCCGCATCATATTGTTATTTGTTATTTGCTCTTCTCTCTCATCCATCCGGTTTTTCATTCAGACATTTTGGGACTCTTGTTTTCCCGTTATTTCCTCCTTTTCTGTAACACTCAAATTCGCTTTCTCCATTTCTTTAAATACCGCAAAGGAGTTTACAGTCTGTGTACATTAGGGTTATGACTTTTTAATTTTTTGTCATAAATATTGTTTCCTGTATCACCAATCGATGAACTTTTGCTTGAAAACAATAAAAAGGGCCTAATTCTTCAGAATTAAAAAAAAATGTCACCCCGAAAGCAAATATAGTATATTAGTTACAGGTTTATTTTAAGCAATAAGTAAAACAATTAAAACAATAATAGAGTAAATGTATAATATTGTATTTGTATAATTAATATGTATTGTATAGGTATAATGTTGTATATATAATATATGTTTATGTATGATAATTGTGAAATAAACATGCAAATTTCTATTTATTTTATTAATTTTTTATTTTTTATTTTGGGGTGAAGTCTTTTCAACATATATCGAAAAAACTGTTATTTTCATTGTCAGGGGGCAAAGGTTCATCGATTTATGATACAGGAACATGAGGTTATAAAAATGTCATAACCCTAGTGTACATATGTCACACAGAAATTTGACTTCCGCGATCTGTTTAGCGTTCAAGACGAGGGATATTTTCCTATCATCTCAATTCATACAGACATAGTCGTGCAATTTTTGACAGAAATCACATCTGATTGCTGCATTTTCAGTTGTTTCCAGATTACACAAATTGCAAATTAGGTGAGAATTTGGACCCATGGTCATGCTATTCATTAATTATATTATCATAAAAAAAATACACACATTTTTTTTTTCCTTTCGATGGTTACGGGGGTTTATGACCTTTGCGTTTTATAACCTTTTCCCTGCTTTGTTTCAGACTTTTCTCGAATGCCAACCGTATTACGATCTAAATATATACTTTAAACTGGTAATAATTTATGTAAACTGTATTGCACTTTCTTAATTTTAATGAATTTCACTTTATAATTTATATGCACGGATTCACTGATACTTTATACACTTTCGGGTGTAAACAGAATAAACCACCAAGTAGTTTATTCCCTTCTTATTTGGATGTTAATACAGAGAGAGACACAACACGTCCATTCCCCACGAGGTGCAAGCAAACAATTACAGCATTATTAATACGTATATCAACCAGTATGAAAACAACAGGGAAGGAGAGAACAGATACTATAGAAAGAAGTGAATTCGAAATTTTTAATCATCACTCCAAGGGTATAAATTGGGAAGGTATTATAGTATTACATCTAGCATGGAAATGATAGATTGAAAAACCAACTTTAAGGATAAGACAACGGAAGAGATGCTAATAATCTTTAAGGAGAAGCCGCAAGAAATTGTAGAAAAATATGTCCCATAAAAACAACAAAGAAGAAAGAGAAACAAGTTTGAGAGACAAACTAAGTCGATGTTCAGTAAAAGAAAGAGAGTGACTGAAATCTAATAAATTGCGAAGACAACATCAGAAAAAATAATAAATGAAAATGTACAGTCGCATACAGGATCTAACTGCGAACCACAGAGGAGATGACGCTAAAGAAGCGATAAAGGTTAACCCAAAATACATATTATAATTTGCAAAAAGGAAAACAAAAAATTACACGACTAACGAAACTACTGAAGAATGAAAACAAAGCATTACCATGTGATCTAAAAAAAAATTAAATACGTCAGTCTCTCCAAAAGTGATAGAATACTATAATATACGAGAGAAATACGTTTCATGAAGAATTACAAGTGGAAATATAACGGACTTTAACTTCACAACAGGTCTCTAGGTCAAACGGGAAAAACTTTAGATATCAGGGTAAAACAGCATAAATATACGTGTAGAACAGCAAATAATTCTAATGCATTGTTTAGCCATATCTACAGGTGTAATCATAGTGTCAAGTGTGAGAGTTCTAAAGTTCTCGTTAAAAACACAGATATAATTGAAAGGAATATTCTAGAATGTGCATTTATCCATTTTAAAAGTAATTTCAATAACAGTGCGGAAATGTATAAAATTGACAATATCTTGTTAAAATATCTTTTGCTTTTAATCAGTGCTTGTTAACCTTGTGATAATCTCTTTTTATTTTTTGTTTTAATGTTCATAGGTACATATTGTGTTCATCTTGCCTTTTTCCTTCATTCCCTGACGAGGTGTATTGTTGAATACACGAAAGGCCTTGAAATAATTTTTCCTTTTTCCATGTGTTGCATTTTATATATATATATATGGGTGTGTGTGTGTGTGTGTGGACAAATACCGAGAGAAACATGCTATTAATTGATTCCCAGCGACGTGTTTTGACTTTCTTGCGTTCATAATATAATTAATGGCAGGGTATTCAATAGCACAAGAAACACCCTTTCACAGTCTTAGACACTTGCCACTTTTCTCTCTCTGGAAAACTGCAATTCGAAATTCTCATTTAACGAAAACATGCTCAGTATTGAATATTACAATATTTTTTACAATATACCTGCAACAGTAAACATATAGTAATTTCATTAATTATTTTAGTGTATGAACCAAATATACAACTTCTGAAAAAAGTTTGCCTGGAAAAATAAAATCTCTAAAATGTACAAAAAATTACTAATTGGTAATATTCTGTGTTTTTTTTGGATATGTTATTTGTTTTGCTGGTTAATAACATTTTTCAAAAGCAAAACTCACTCATTACTGATTAGTAATTTTTTGTTTTTCAGACATTTCAGGTTTCTAGGCAAACTTTTTTCCGAAACTGTACCTGTTGTTCTGTCATCTGAATTTTACACTCTTTTTATCTCTTTCTTTTTCTTTTGTCGCGCATGCGCACACACGCGTACGAGTATGCGCAACAGCGGAATGTAAAAAGATACATCACAATATTTATTGGTATTGCATCAAACTACAAAAGAAGTTATACCCAAAATTTCCTGAATTGCAGAACCATTAACACCATCAAGTGAAAATGCAAAATTCATACGATGAACAGAATCAAAACATTTAGAAAATAAAAATAATCGACACCGAAATTACGTAAGAGACGTGTATTGAATATCCTTCAAACCCTTCTAGTAAGAAATTAAAAAAAAAAAAACTTAGCTTTGCTTCCGCCCGAATTGTTCATTCTGGCAAAGGTCAAACTTGTAGTTCCACCTTAGACCTACAACTTAAAGTGGAATCTGAACCACGACCCCCCCAGCCTAACGTCTTAACACTTCGGGCTACCCAGGCGGTCTTGAAACGTATAAGGAATAATAATCACACACACACACACACACATACTGTATTTATATATATATATATATAAAATTTATTTTTATTTCGTTACATTTAGGAGGAGCACGTCAGAACAACATACATAAAACGAAAGTAAAGCCATTTATACATAGCTTCCTTTTTACAACTTTACGCATTTTGAACCAAGCAACTAAAAGCATATACTTTAAATTTTGTAGATTCAGCAACAGTTTCCGTACTGCCAATTGCGACCTGGGAGATAAATTGCGGGCAAGGAACGTTTCTGTCCAGTTTTGGAATGTCGGTATTTGAAAACAGGATCACGTTGCTTCGCTATTGCGTCCTATTGAGTGATGGTCATTCTGCCAATACAGATGTAAGGGTTTGGTTTCATTCTCTGTTTACATTTGCGCTTTTCCTTGTTTTCCAATCTTTTTAAATTGGCACGAATAAAGTTTTAAGTGACTCATTTTTGGCACTTTTTTTTATAGGATTAGGGTTCGTCGCCTCTTATATATATACAGGAAAACCAACGTTTCAGAAGGTCCAATCCCATTTTCATTGAGAGCAAATGATAGTAATTACTTAGCTTAGGATTATTTTTAGAAATGTATAATGATGCCCTAATTCTCAAATCGGACTCATATTGTGGTTTGTGCAAGATCTTAAAGCTATCTCAGCTTAATGATTATGAATCTTCGGTCTCACTAAATATTGTCAGTTGCTTTCACTGAAAATGGGAGGCGGACCTCCCAAAACGTGTGAATAATAAAGATGTTAGTTTATGTGAGGCAAGTGTAGCTTACGTCCCCCTGACACAAAAGGGGACACAAACTACACTAGATCAAAGTAAACGTAAACTAAACTAGGATCTTTAGGAGACATTTTTTAAATTAATCCATCAAATAAAACGTTAAAACTAACGAAAATATTACGACTTAACCTAACCAATCGTCATTTTATTTATATATATATATATATATACTGTATATTGACGGTTGGTTAGATTAAGTCGTAATATTTTCGTTAGTTTTATTTGATTAGGTATACGCGGACAACGTTGGGGAACGCAAACTTCACTAGGATAACGTAGTGGAACGTAAACTACACTAGGCACTACAGAGGGACGTAAACTACACTTGCTCCGTTTCTGTTGAAGCATTCCTGCTGAAGTGCCGGTTCCTTGAAACAAGCCTCTTTCTCGAAATATATATATATTCCCTGACGAGGTGTACTTCTGAATACACGAAAGGACTTGAAATCATTTTTCTTTTTCCTTGTGGGTTTACCTCATTCATTCATTTCACGTGTTTAATTGTGAAATTCATCCAATATACTTACTTTAGGTGAGTTCGAACGACGGTTCAGGATCGACCTACGGTTGACCCCTCTGCAGCATCCTGTCTCATTTGCGGGATTTGGTGAAGGAGGGAATTGCTGTCTGATCTCCTCCTGCCCTTGTAGCCAGCCACGCATGGCTGGTCAGGGACTTTGCACAGGAATCTGTCCAGCTGGTTCTTCAAGTTATTCAGGTTATGTATATACATATATATATATATATATATATATATATATATATATATGTGGTGTGTGTGTGTGTGTGTGAGACAGATAGACAGAGAGACAGACAGACAGAGAGAAAGAGATGAGAAAAAATATATTCCATAACATAACGGACTGAATTTCTTAAAAAAATATAAATTTCTAAATATTCACTGAAATAATTTTATCACATTTTTAATATTAAACGAAATACACAAGGTGTAATTTAAAAACCCTAACCAAGTCGCAGTAAATAAAAGTAAACTATTAATATACATTATCTCACACCAAACATTTTATGTGATTCTTGAACAAAAAAAACAACAAAATAAAACCGCAAATCATAATATATATAAAATACTATACAAGCTCTACCCTTTTTACTATTCCCTCAAACACTAAACATATGCATGGAACCTCAGCGACTTAAATAATTTTTGCTCGTCTAACGCTTTTTGACGAATATATAAACAGAGAATGGTCCGAAGATTCGCCAAAATACAAACACACACTTATCAGAATATCTTTCCGAAGCGTGCGCGCGAATTAACTGTACAGAGTAGTTGGCTACAGGCCAGCTCCGGAACACTATGAATATGCAATAAAGTTTTCACATGGCGTTAAATTGATAGCAATTTTTGCAAAGCCGAATTATCATTTGGGATTATATACCATCCCCTTTCGCTCGCTATTTCGGGGCTATAGTCCGTTTTATAAATATATCTTGGAGGGGATATTATTTTTGAAGAAACCGTCTTTAGAATCTTTTAGAAAATTTTCTTTCCAGCAAAGTAGCCATTTTCGAGGATATATCTTTATATTAAGAAGCTTTTGGGAAGAAATGTAACTTTATGAACGACTACTTTAAGAGTGTCCTTTCTTGCTTCAAACCACTTAAATGGTTTCGTCACTTTTAAAACGAGACATTAATGTTTTTTACTAAATGAAACTTTTTATTTATTTTTAAAAAATGGCGTTCAAATTTACCCAAGAACAGAGTAATAATATATATATATATATATATATATATATATATATATATATATTATATATAATATTGGATACGAACATATTTTTGTCGAATAGTCATTTATCTTCATCAAGATGTAGTTTCGCTCCATATGTCCACATATCCATTTAGTTCTTTACATACATTCCCACTATTCAACAGTCGCGGAAAAGTTTTTATAGATTGTCTAAACGAACCCAAACTTTTAAAAGAACATTTTCGCTCAACGAAACGAAACAAAAAGAAAGATTGTCATTTCTGAACGAAATTCAGCGGGTTTCAAAGCAGGAAGCAACAGGGTGCCTCAGCCAGCAAGAGAGGAGAACCAGACAGGGCAAAATGCCAAAAGACGAAGGCCAAAACGCAACTTCAAGTAAAGCGGTTTAATTTGATGTTTTTTTTTTTTAATTTTTTTTTCCACTTTTTTGCCATCGATATTTTATGGTTTGTCTTCGAATGGGTTTCATAGTAATTTTACAGCATTTAACTATTAAAACTAGTAAGTAATTTCAGGATATATAGCCTACATATATAAATATATATATGTTATACATTTTTTTTCCGTATACTCAACTTTATCCTCTATCTGTGTAGAGACATAGCTTCCAATACTTTGAAGTTTCTCAAAACTGAAATTCCTCAGTATTGAAGCTGTGAATTCTAATGAAATTTACTGTTACATATTTATTAGAATCGTTTATTGATACACCTACATTGTTTTGAATACCTATAACCCTATAATGAACAACATTTTTAATCACACACACACACACACTATAGCTAAAAATATGCGCACAAATAGTTTCTAAGAACTTCTTCTGTACTGTTTAAAGTAAAATTCACTTGTTGAAATTATCATATACGTACCTATAAAACTCCTTTATAAAGTGCAGTATAATATAAAAACTCGCATAAAGGCTCGTTCCAAATGATATAAAACGTAGCCCTTGGAGAGAATCTGTTAAGAAAAACGAAATGCAAATAAGTACGGAAAATGCGCATTCTCTAAAAACATATTTCACATTTAAAAACAAACATTTTATATCTTAACTTTCTATATAAAACCTTTCCTACTTTCTATTTTCAAATAGAAAACGTCAAAGTTTAATAAGGAGTAAAAATATAGGCTATTTAATTCTAGCTGAAGTCAGGTCCCTCTAGACAAAAAGACAGCTTGTCGGGCAAACACAGCTCTCCTGAGAATTTATCTGTTTGTCCTTTTAGTTAGAAAATAGGACAAAAATATTTTCCCCTTATTTTCTTTCCTTCTATTTTCGGCTTAGAAATCCGTGGTGTGGTGTACTTCTTTCATTTCATGTTTTATGTTCGACCAAAATTAATAATATCTTGCTTTGGGAACACAAAAAATAGTTTTTGTTTTTATTCTGTTTCGTGAGATTACTATTTTATTTATGTCACTTAATATTTGTTTCAATTTCGACTAAATCTTAATGCAGTCTGTCTTCATAATGTTTAAATACGTAATGATATACAGATATACTTTAGTGCGCGCGCGCGTGTGTGTGTGTGTGTGTGTGTGTGTGTAAGGTTAGGATTATACTTTACTGAACGGATATATCTGTCGGATCGACAGGATCATAACATCGACACTATAAAAACTAATTTAACCTAACCTAACTTAATCTAACCCACAATATACTTGTCGATACGCACCTACTGTATAGTTATTTCGTCCAGAAGACCAAACAATCAACACTCTAATAAATTAACAACCTAACTTAATCTAACCTAACCTAGCGTAACTTAACCTAACTTATGGTAACGTAACCTAACCTAACTTTACTTAATCTAACCCACAGTAACTTCTGAATTGTTTGGTCTTGTCGATGAAATGATGTTAGTCTGGTCGATACAATGTTGAGTTGAGCAGATGTTGTAACCCCCGTAGTGAACTTCACTGTAATGATTATACGTAAGTCAGTGAAGGTGATTTGGCGGTGCATTCTGGGATTACATCATCTGATCGACTTGACATTTTATTGGCAAATGCAGTGTGGGTTAGATTAAGTTAAGTTAGGTTAGGTTAGATTAAATTTTCAGTGCGTTCTCCATATCTGTGTGTGATTTCATTTTGTGAGTAAGTCCGTTTTCTGCCGTTAATGCTTATACAGTACGTGGATTTTTTTTTTTTTTAGAATTTTAGAACTGAAAATACTTCATCTTTTATTAACATAAATTATTAAAGATTTATATATAATAATAAATTTGTATTCCAGCATATTGATTCAAACTTTGCTTCTTGCTAGTTTTTCTAATCATATATTAATTATAATTCGATTCGTATTAATGATCCTACTACCTCTTCATTACATAAAATTAATGTACTTCTTAATCAGTATGAATACGAACTATGATATCCCTCCGCAATATATTGACAATTTATATGTGAAACAAATTTACGTTATTTACTTTATTTTCATTATACAGCGATAGTGAATCGAGTTAAATATAATATTTAAGAAATTTATATAATAATAATTACTATTATAAGGTAATTATACCTCTCAAAACACTCATTTCTAGCTGGAAGCCGTTCAATCAAGGTCAAATAAATTCCAATCCGATCCCTTAACCCTCATTTGCTTTCCGCTTTGTACCATATATTTGCAATGTAAACACATCATAAATATTCCTGAATCGCGAATGTTTAAGGTAAATAAAGTAAATAATTGAAAATATACTTCAATTTTAATTTTTTAATATTAAAGCTGGCACGAAATACCTTTTCTTCCCGAATCTATTCTATTTCTAAAAACTCGTTTAAAAATATTATTTCCCCAAATTTTATACATATGTTTTTAGGGGTAACAAATTTGAAGATCCATTCGAGATATTTTTGGTGAATGCTGTTTTTGAAAATGGTGCAAGAAAGAAATTGTTGAGATAAAAAAAAGTCGTAGGGAAAAGGCATAGGTAAGGGGATGCGTTTGAGGGAGGAAAAGGGAAAGCGTAGGACGAAGACTCGAGGGATGAGTGCCTCCGCTTTGAGATACAAATCTATGAATATTCAAAGAGGGAACGGCCTCCTCTTTAGGTGGCCTGAATGCTCTTGCGCCAAAGAAGCCATGCCTCAGGTTAAATTGGAAAAAAATCTTTTACATTTTTTCTGATTTTAGATTTTTTTCTTGGTCTTCTTTCTTCGCACTTCCACAAATGTTTTTTTATTCTTTCCTTTTTAATTTCTTGGATTTTATTTGGGAACCTTTTACGCAGATTTTTATTTTAATTTTCCTTTTAGTATTTGAACTGCTGTTACGAGAATCTCTGTAGATTTAATCACATTTCAATTATTTATTTCTTTATCGCTCAAACTTTCATCAATAAGATAATATAAAGACAATTAAATTTAGGCAAAATTCGTTACTGCATTAAATTTCAGAGTTTAATATTACAAATGAATTGAAAACACTACTTGATAAGTGAATTATATAAATATAAATAAAAACAAAATAGTTATAGATTAAATTCTTACCTTTAGCTGAAGGTATGGTCATGTCAGGACTGAACTGGAAAAAAATCATTAATAATATGAGGTTAGTTATAAATTAATATTCCTTTTACCTGCGTTATTGTAAACAAGTTATAAAATGCAGAGTGTTGGCAAAAGTAAATAGACATCTTGGGTTTTTCCATAGTATTTAAATTAATAATAAATGTCAATAAATAAAAATAGATTTATTGAATCAATATATCTAGAATGGTGTTGGTTTCTCCTCTGCATTATGTAAAACTGACGCACGTTTTGGCATTCCATTGATGAGATTTGCCATTTGTTATCGAGGACAATCATCGTAGTGTCTATTTACTTTTGTCAACCTTCTGTATTTTCCTGTAAAACCTACCATTAAATACTCTCACCTTCCTTACCTTCGAGTTTAGCGTAAGCCGTCATTTATATATACAATCAGAAATACATTTTATATAGGCCTATTCTTTATTTTTCACTTTCTGTCGATTTAAAGCTGTATAACCAACTACTGACGGAAAAAGACGCACAGTTCAATTTAATTCATTTTTTATTTGAATACAAAGTTTATGTAGATAAGTATAAGGGGTTACAAAAAACCTTAGCTCCCCCCATTTGCAGCTTACATGTTTACTTATATCGAAATAGTTTTTAGTGATTATAAAAATATATAAAATTCTTTATTTATTGCAGGTATTAAAATTACTCTAGCTGATAAAGTGATAATATAATGGCTTCTCAATTAATTGGTGATTCGGAGAGGCAACGTGTGATAGATCGCATACGAGCAATAACATTTCGGGAAGCTCGTGATGCTGGAACCACCTTTATAACACGTTCATGGGTTGCCAAAAAGTTGCGAAGAAGTGAGGACTTCGTCAAAAGAAATTGGAATAAAACTTTGGATGAATGTGAAATGGATACAACCAAATCTGGGCGCCCAAATTTGCCACTCTCTCAGGAAACAAAGGACATCATTGAAAGCGGTACGCGTAAGCGGAAAAACAGCTGTGCTAAACTTTCTAGAGAGATCGAAGTGTTGAGAGGAAAGATCGTTAGTGGTGAGATCATTCGACTGTACCGTCATAGGCAAGGTTTAAAGCCTTGGCATGAACTTCCAAAGCCAAGAAAAACTCAACTTGACATCGATGACAGAATATGGTTTGGCCATTATCTTGAAGATTGGGATGTGGATGATTTCATGCATTTAGCTGTCTCTGATGAATTTTTTGTTTACGTAACACGTCGGCCTAACTACCAAAATGATCAAGTGTGGGCCACAACACCAGATGAAATCGATGACAATGAACATTATCGCGAATTATTAAAAAGTCCAGACTGTGTTGGTGTGTTTGTTTCGTTCACTGCAAAGAAGCTCATGTGGGTGCTGAAGCCAAATGGTCAGAGTTGGGATGGACAGTATTTTCGTGATATTATTCTATCCCAGCATGTCATTCCTTTTCTAAGAAACCCAAACAATGTTATGGATGTCGATCAGGTCACACTTCTGCACGATAAGGCCCCCTGCTTTAAGGCATTAGCCACTCAACAGTTGTTGCGGAACCATGAGATCGATTTCTTTGGAAATGAAAAATGGCCAGGAAATTCTCGTGACCTGAACGTCTGTGAACAAATTGGATCAGTTATAAAAGACAAGGTTGAATGTCTCTTGTTTCAAGAACCTGCAGCAAATCGATTTTCGAAGGATACAATGACGCAACACATTGAAACTGTTTTAGTAAATTTGCGTAACGATTAAGATCTATTCAAGTCACTTTTGGCAAGCTACCCAAAGCGAATTCAGGCTGTCTTGGAAGCCAATGGCGGGAACACCAAGTTTTAATTGTTTCTCATTAAATGCAGGATTAAATTCTCTTTTGTAAGGTATGTTTAGTTTTACTGTACCTCTAATGGTTTAAGCCATGGGTGGGGGGGGGGTTAAGGTTTATTGGAGCCAGCCCCGTATATTTTTTCATTATTACAGCACATATACTGTTTACAACTGTGAACTGTCTTTAGTAAGCGTACACGCTTTACGGGCTCAAATCTACTATTTTGGGTATAATTATATATTTGTAATGACGATCTTATTAACATTGCATAATTAATAGTGATTCCTTGAACTTCAAGTGCCAAGGTCAGAGATCCTCTGTGGCTTTTAAGTGGCGGGAGAAAATGAACTCCGTTTCATCCTTTAGGGATTCGTATTCGCTCTCTCCAGCCAACAGCCAACAAAGGAAAGGAGTAACTCGAGTTTGAGGAGAGCGTATTTTACTTGAGGAATATATATATACACAACACACACACATATATAATATATATATATATATATATTATATATATATATATATATATATATATATATATATATATACAAGAAAAAATAGAAAGTGATTCCAAGGCCTTTCGTGCGTTCAACACCATCACGGAATGAAGGGATAAGGCAAGAAGCAGACTATATATATATACACAGGGTGTTTCAAAAGTCCAGAATCACTCGAAATTATATATATAATATATATATATATATATATAATCGGAAATTTTATTTTAAATTAAATTTACAAAAGTAATACATGAGAACGAAAAAAAAATTTCTAAGTGATGTCCTTCTTGTTCTTCTTGTTGTTTGCACGTGTTGATACGATGTTTCAAACTTAAACGCACACGTGCCAAAGTCTCTGGCGTGATTTGTGCAAAATTAACACCGATATTTTCTTTAAGGTCTTCAATGGTACGTTGACGGTCAATGACCAGAACAGACTTACAGTAAGGTGATCCTAGAAAAAATATCTAAGGGCGTGATGTCCGAAAATCTTGGTGGCCACTCGATTAGTCCGCCGCGCCCAATCCATCGACCCCCTCACGGCCAAAGTGAGGTGGTGTTCCATCCTGCTGAAAGTAAAACCGATGTCGCACTGCGAGTGGCATTTCGTCGAAATATGGTTTCAACACATCATGCAGCACCTTACGGTCCTAGGTGCGAAGCCGCCACCCATTGACAGGTCAGAGACCAGCCTGAGCAGATCGGATCGAGTTAACTTAGCACGATTCCGATGCGGACATCACCCCGAACTTACGGACATTTAACACAGACTAGGCAACTCCACAGACGACACCTGCCACCTGTGCCAGGACACACCGCAAACAATTGAACACATTATGACAGACTGTACCGCTCTAGCACAACATACAACACAACACAACATCACTAGTGCGCTGAATCTCTGGTCCACTCCAGAGAGGGCGATCGGTTACCTGCGTGCCGCCGGCTTGCTCGATCAGGGTGGGCTAACAACAACAAATGGAGATATCATTCAGCATTAAGTCCTCCTTCTGGAAATACTGGTCCCAAAACAAGATTTCCATGAATGTTGCACCACACCGTTACTTTTGGGTTAGTTTGATGATGAGCATCAACAATGACATGAGGATTATCCTGCGCCGAAACAAGATAAGGTCCCAAAACAAGGGTGTGCCATAAAAAAAGGGGGTACATTTTAAAAAGGCTATAAAATCAACATTTGTCATTTAATTTTAATAAAACTTTTACACAATAAAACATATGTATTTATCTATGTGCAAACAAGTTTTCAGACTTAAATATCAAATAATTAAAATTCTATCAACATTTAACGAAAGACTATGATTTTTCTACTTAACATGCAAAAATTATTAAACCCTTTTAATATTTTTTATAAAAATAATTTTTAACGTAAAATTTACCTGAAATTATTAAAAAATTGTTCGAAATACTTTCCTTCCATTTCAATAACTTTTTTATTCTTGGCCGGAATATGGGAGAACTTAGCAGAACGAGTCTACAGGACTAGGATAAAAGATGTTGCTCATTTACGCGAGATCATCATTCAAAAATGGGAAGAGCTTCCACAGGAACAAATAAATCGAGCCATAGATGAATTCGGGCCAAGAATAAAAAAAGTTATTGAAATGGAAGGAAAGCATTTCGAACAATTTTTTTAATAATTTCAGGTAAATTTTACGTTAAAAATTATTTTTATAAAAAAATATTCAAAAGGTTTAATAATTTTTGCATGTTAAGTAGAAAAATCATAGTCTTTCGTTAAATGTTGATAGAATTTGAATTATTTGATATTTTAGTCTGAAAACTTGTTTGCTTATAGATAAATACATATGTTTTATTGTGTAGAAGATTTTTAAAATTAAATGACAAATGTTGATTTTATAGCCTTTTTTAAATGTACCCTTTTTTTATGGCACACCCGTTATGTATATATATATATATATATATATATATATATAATATATATATATATATATATATATATATATATATATATATATATATAAGCAAACAACCACAGGGAAAAGGAAACACAAAGTCCGAGCGCTTTCGTGATATATTCACATTATCAAGGAGGAACAGAAAATAGGTGAATATATCACGAAAGCGCTCGGACTTTGTGTTTCCTTTTCCCTGTGGTTGTTTGCGTATTAATAAGGTCACGTGTTATTTTGTGATTTTAGTGCATATATATATATATATGTGCGCGCGTGTGTGTGTGTGTAGACATTATCATCTATATATATATATATATATATATATAATATATATATATATATATATATAGTATATATAGTACATACATTAAAAATATTTCTTATGATTCCGGACTTTTGAAACACTCTGTACAGTATCTGTAGAGTGCAGACCAGTGACATAAGAAAGGATTATCAAAAGTTAAGCGAATAGTGATTACGGGAAAAGATATCTTAAGCCTTAAAGTATAGTCCATTTCATAGGTTCCCGAACTGTTATTAAAATTATTTCCCAAATAATTATTTCCTTAGAAATTATTGTAAATGGCTATTGTATAGGATACAGTTATTGAATTTTCATGATGATCTACATCAGAGTGGCTATTAAGTAGGCTATCGTTAAAATTTACCCTAAATAGTTTTTCATATAATATATTGTACCTTGATGATCCAGTGCGGCTGGAAAAAGTACGCTTTTTAACTGTTAATGGACAAAAGAAAGAAAATAAAACAATGAGTTAAATAAATTACACTGGTATGCATATGAAATGTTTTTGTCTGCTGTGAGGGTTTTTTCAACTCATATTATATAATTCGACCATGCTGAATTCGAAAATGACATTGGTTTTCCTCAATCAGGTCAGGTTTTTTTCTCTATTGGCCATTTATTATAAGTCCAATTTTATCCCCAAATTTATTGATTTTTTTAGCTTAAACACTGTAGATACGAGTAATATTATAAGAACACTCGTGAAAAATGAAAACATTGTGTGAATAAATACTTTTATTCATACAATGAATATGGAAAAAAGTTTATTGAGGAAGGAATGAAGTTTTTTTGGCTTTCCGTC
Organism: Bathynomus jamesi; assembly: GCA_023014485.1. NCBI lineage: Eukaryota > Metazoa > Arthropoda > Malacostraca > Isopoda > Cirolanidae > Bathynomus > Bathynomus jamesi. The sequence goes on along the minus strand of JAJOZX010000096.1, from coordinate 1,727,190 downwards.
TGTGTTTTTCTTCGGGCACGTCTCGCTTCAAACACCAGCAATAGTCCGCCAGCATATTGATATCCCAGTTTCCCTGGTACCTCTCTTCCATTATTTTGATATCTTGGTGAAATCGTTCACCTGTTCCTCACTATAATCCCCGCAATTTTCAGGAAAATAGTCCAAGTGGGACCACAAAAAGTGTATTTTTATGGACATGCGCGACCCATGAGCTTTGAAAGCTTCCATCAAGTTTTCGACAACGGACTCGTATTCTGGACTTCTACGCTTGCCAAGAAAATCAGTGACAACTGATTTGAATGCCTGCCAGGCATTCTTCTCAGTTGGAGTCATTGCGTTTTCGAACTACTGAGTATCCTTGATCAAAGTTCGAATTTGAGGACCATCAAAAACCCCAGCATTTAGTTTAGCATCAGATATATGAGGAAATTTACTCTCGAGATATCGGAATGCTGAACCCTCCTTATTCATTGATTTGATGAAATTTTTCATCAAGCCCAGCTTAATATGAAGTCGTGGGAGCAAAATTTTTGTTGGTGGTAAAAGGGGCACTGAAACGACATTATGCGACCCAGGTTCAAAATTCTCTCTGGATGCCCATTCACGCTGTGCATAGTGCTTCTCATCCGCTCGGCTATCCCATTTGCAGAGGAAACATGGGTATTTCGTGTATCCCCCTTGCATTCCCAATACAAATGCCACAATCTGAAAAAAAATGAAAATATTTAAAGAATTTAGAGAATTTGTTCTATCAGATAAAAAAATCTATGCATTGGACTGTATCACTTCTGTGGGGAAGTTAAGTGTTCTTATACGCTCTCAAATAACCTTTGGAAAAACAACATAGTCAATAGCAATAGTTTACTTATGATATTAGTATTACCTTCAAATCTCCACAGATCCTCCAGTTATGTTGGTCGTATACGAGAGCATCCAGTAAAATTTTATGTTATTGTAGCTCTCAGTAGGTTGTACGGAATGTGCTACAGGGACTGATGCAACCCTATTCCAATGTTGAGACGTACTGCTTTCAAACTTCGTTAAACGAGTCTATAAATAGCCTCCATTCTGATGCGTTATATGGCAGGCCCAAGGATTCGATTAGCCCCTCAACATTGCAGCAGTACACTAAGGAAGAGGTATTTTCGTGCACTGCAAAAAAACTTGCGGAATTCTTCCTCTCGTTTCCTATACCAGGAGAATGTTGTCCGGAGCCAGCAAGTTGTCCTCTCGAAGTCGTGAGCCCAAGATCTCGGCAGCTAATTTGGAAAGTCCTAAATCCCTGGTAAGATCATTAAGTTGGCCTTGTTGAGAGGCCTCGGCTCATTTGAAGCGGTATTTTGAGGTATATACGACTGGGACTGGTCATTGGCATTGGTCATTGATTCATCATCAGAATCATCGAAGTCCAGGGTTTGAGGTGGGTCGGGTATTGGAATTCCAGGACCATGGGGTACAGGTCTCATAGCAGAAGGAATGTCAGGGTATACAACAATGTGTTTATTCTTCTTGTTAACTCCTGAAAATAGAAACACAGAAACATGAATATAAAACTTGCATATGAAATAGAAGAAGCATTCAGACAGTGGCGGCTCGTGAGGGAAGGCTGCGGTCTGTAAGATATGAAATAGGTCGATGGAGTCTGTTTTCTTTCTTTTTCATTCTATTGTCCCTTCGGGGACAATATGAATGAAAAAGAAAGAAAATATACAATCATTGTATATGTAAATGTAACTTGTATAACAATATGTATGTGTAAATGTATTTTCTATAACAATATGTATATGTAAATGTATGATTACCATTATGGTGAATATTATGCTATATATGGTGAATATTACATTATGGTGAATATTATGTCAAGTTTCATACGAGGATTTCAAAATATTTAAGAAAAATAAATTTATAAGCCCACCTTGGAGGTTGTCATGCAGAAATAGCAATCTGTCACGTGATCCTTTCCTTCTCTCCAAATCATGGGAATTCCAAAAGGCAAGATTCGCTCTGCCTTTGCTCCATCTTCTCAAATTTTCAATGCGTCTTGCAGCACATATGAGGGCGAAATTTTTGTCCTGGTCCCCTAGCTTAATTCCAAAGTATGCTCTATACATTGTCTTCACAAATTTAGTGATTTGGGACTGGTTATTCGGCATGGTAACCGTTAGGGCGGAGTGAAAAACTCATTTTTCGAATTTTCAAATTGGCTAGTGTGTAAAATGTGTGGAGTAGTGAGGAAATAAGCTGGTATAAATTTAAAATCATAACATTAATATCTTCAGGTGCCACAATGACCTTCAATATTGAAAAAAATTGAAAAAAGCAGATTTTAACCAATAATTACAGAAGAGTCCACGATGCACAATAGACAAGAATTTATTCACACTTGTATAAAAATAGCTCAGTCAACCTTTAAAAAAAGTTTCTATTCTCTAAAACAGTTTTCTATAGTCAGCTCACTCAGCTGTCACGTGAGTACCTCGGTTCAGTGTAGCTGTCGCTCTCGTAGCAGGTGGGTGTTCTGTTGTTGGCGTTACTCAGATAGTCTAAACTATATTTCTTATATATTTTGCATTTCTGTATTGTGTTGCCCTAAGTTTGCCATGTACTATTAACTGAAATTAACGTATAATTGATATTAGCTCTTTCTTTTCAGATTTGTATACTTTCAAATGTCGAGTTTGTGCAAAATCAACCAGGGCCTCAACTGAGTGCCCCATGTTTGGTATGGGGGAAGATTTGTGGCACAGGAATCTTCCTACATACGAAGGAGTTTTAAATATTACTTGTTTGTAAGAAACGATTTGAAACAGAATACTAATAAAGATCCTTCAATATCTCAATATTAGAACAAGTTGTTGATAAATTGAAAACAATTTGGGAAAGTGCTTCCGTCCCAATTCTGTCAGACAGGCGAATTGAAACAATGTTCAGAAGCTACCACGAAAAGTATCGTGTCATTATGAAGCCATACCAAAGCAGAAAAAATTCTGAAGCTTACAAAGCAAAGATTGATATGTTCAAAAAAGAAGCACACACGAAACTTTTTGACATTGCAGCGTGCAAGTGCAAAGTACTAACACAATGTTCTTGTCCCAAAGAAAAAAACGGTTCCAAAGGAAGAAGTGACGTTCCTCTTAGATCAAAGGAGTGAAAGAAAACTGTTTATTGATAGAGTAGATATTACACTCTCAAAGAAAAAAGCATCTACGTTGCTAAGAAAGCAAAAAGAAGCTGTGAGGCTCACCAAAGAATCTTCACAGGAGAAATTGCAGGATAAAAATGTTGAATTATCATCATCGACATCAAATAGTGAAAGTGAATCTGGCGAAATATCAGACGATACATTTCCAGAGCCAGTTAGCTCGAAGAGAAAGCTCGAACAACCTGAAGAACAATTATTCAAGAAAAGGAAAACTACAAATCTACCTTCAGTGGCTACTGCTTGTGACAGGACTGCAGTTTCAGATCGAGCTGCAGCATTCATTGCTAGTGCAGTATTGCAAGATATTGGAGAAGTTTCTATTGACAATACATCTGAAGTAGTGGATAGGAGTAAAATCAGAAGAGAAAGACAAAAGAAGAGATCAGAAATTATGAAAGATCAAAATCAGGTCCCAATCAGAGGAATCTATTTTGATGGTCGAAAAGATTCTACACTCTTCCAAGAAAAAAAAGAGTCCAAAGTATATCAGAAGAAGGTAACAGAAGAACATATCACTTTAGTGAGAGAACCTGGTTCAGATTATTTGGGCCATTATTCTGTGAATTCTGGATCAGCTGAAGAAATATGTAAAGGAATGCTTGAGTATATTGGAAATAATGACATGAACCTGGAAAACCTTGTTGCCATTGGATGCGATGGTGCAGCAGTCAACACTGGAGAAAAGGGAGGCGTTATAAGGCTTATAGAATTGAAGCTGAAGAAGCCAGTTCAACATTTAGTGTGCCAGCTCCATGCCAATGAATTGCCATTACGCCATTTAGTTGCAAAGCTGGATGGAAAAACATCTGGCCCCCGCGGATTCACCGGTCCTATTGGCAGGGAATTAGAGAACTGTGAGTGTCTTCCTATTGTCGAGTTTGAAAGGATTGATGCTGAGGAACCAACTGTAGACTGTGAAGATCTTAGCACCGACCAAAAATATCTAATTGATATTCATCAGGCCATAACAAAGGGATATTGCTCTCCAGATCTTGCTCATCGTAGTCGAGGCAAAATGGCACATTCACGATGGCTGACTACAGCAAATCGTTTGCTTCGTCTATACGTTTCAACTGTAAGTCCATCTGAGAACCTCATGAACATTGCTTCTTTTATAATGAAGGTCTACATCCCAATGTGGTTTTCTATTAAGCAAAGTACGTCTTTTGTCAATGGCTCAAAACATGTTTTCAAAACTATTGAACTAACAAGAACACTGAATGACGAAGTAAAGGATATTGTAAACCCTGTCATACAAAGAAATGCATTTTTTGCAAATCCAGAAAATATTCTAGCATCAATGATTCATGATGACCGCAGCGCCATAAGAGAATTAGCGTGGAGGCGAATAAAGAAAGCAAGGCAAACAAACAAGGAAAAAGTTGTGAGGCGTTTCACAGTACCTGTTATTCAATTTGAAGCTACTGATTATACTGATTTAATTAATTGGCAAAAATGCATTGTCACTGAACCACCTGTGACAAGACACCTGACAGAAAATGAGATTGAAGAATTCATAGAAAACAAGAGTACCCCTCCATTCGAGAAATTCCCTTGTCATACACAAGTAGTAGAAAGAATGGTAAAATTAGTGACTGAAGCATCATCAAAAGTATTTGGATTGAACGCGCGAGATGGCTTCATAAGATCAACACTTCAGTCACGTAAAAAAATGCCATCATTCTAAAGTAAAGCTGAATATAAAGTTTAAATAAAACGTTAATAGAAAAAAACATGCGCAAGGATGGGTGGTTGGGAGGGCATGGGTGGAGCTCGACACGCAGCCACCTCCTCGTGGTGAGTTCTGGATTATTTAGATCATTAATCAAAAGAACATTGATCTAAATAAACTAAGAGCTGCGTAATTCAGTAACTATTTTGGTAATTGGAACACTTAATATATAATAATAACAAGTAAGTTTCAGTTATTGTACTAATGCAGAATATAAGAAAATCATTATATTTCACTTTTTTCGACGGATTTGTGGCACCTGAAGATATAATTTCACAGGACTAATATTTATGCACAGTCATTATCTATATCACCCACATATTTTCCGCACTAGCCATATTTGAATTTCGAAAACAAGTTTAAAAACCTCATTTTCGATCCGCCCTAGTAACCGTCCCACATATGTAGCAGAATCTATTGGGATCATTTTTACACGCTCTATTCATTATGAAATATTTTATCTATATGCCTGAAAAGTAAAAAAAGATATTATACAAGTGAAACAAGTGATGATAGATGTTACTGTTCCAATTCCGCTTTGACAAAATCACGAAAAATTCTATTTTACTTATGAGGCCATAGCCGGATAACCTGAGCTGATTGAGAAAAACGGATTGCAGATTCGAAATCAGCAGGAAACACTCTATAAGAATCACTTACAAAACCCTTGACAGCAAAATTGATGCATACCAGTGTTATAGGGATAAATAATTATCGTCATACTGAACTCATAATGCAGTTATTGCTATGTCTTTATTTAAACTCGTTCTTGCTACCATAACTTTAAGTAAAACTGTATCAATTTATTTTACTATCAGTGACTGAAGGAGTAAAAATGCTCAAATAAAGTGAAATTCCAAGGCTTAAAATAAGAACGGTTTCTCAGCGGAGGAAAATAAAATTTCTGAACATGTTTTATTTAGTTTACATCACTGAAGTAAATAAAGAGTTATACCACTGAGGGACAAGTATACACATGAAACAAAAATGCTCCTACCAAGACTCGAACTTGAAACGCGCGTTGGTACGTGTATTCCATATATATATATATATATATATATATATATATATATATATAGATATATATATATATATATATTCCTATACATAGCATATATAAGAATTATTACGTATACCCTTCTCTGAATGTCTGTTAGTTTCACCTGCTGAAGAGTACAAAGGGTTAATAAAAGTAAATAGACACCACGATTGCCCGCCCTCAAGAACAAATGGCAAAGCTCATCAATGGAATGCCAGAATGTGTTTCGGCTTTACATAATGCAAAGGGAAAAGCAACACGATTATAAATATATTATTCAATAAACTTTATTATTTATTGATTTTTATTATAAAATCAAAAACTATGGAAAAACCCGAAGGTGTCTATTTACTTTTGTCAGCCCTCTGTACACTTTAAGACATTACCTTGCTAACTTATTTTTATTTTGGGAGCAGTTATACAGCAAGAGTGAAAATATAGCAACATCTTTCTGCCTTTCTTTTCATCTCACTATATAACGCAAATGAGGTGAGCATTTTTTCTAATTATGGACAGACAGAGAGCTTCCCCTAACGCGAAGTACGCGGTGAGAGGCTCTTTGTACAGTTCGTAAGGCTTTCATTCCATGATTGATGACCGTAGTTGCAAAGCTCTCTTGAAATATCCGAGGCCCACACCTGAAAAATGTTATCTGGACTGATCCGCATCTCGCTTTGGTAATGTTATGAGTTCCGATTTGATAAATGATCCTTTTGATGCGTTTGCTTTCGCCATCTTCCTTCCTTGCCAGTCCAAAATATCAAAACCAAAACTGCAAAATATTAAGTTAGAACTCCCAAAAATATCTCGCTAAGACTTGTCAAGAAAGGATTGAAAAATCAGGCTAAGAAATGTGAGGAAAACTGAGCGAGATTACAAGTCCTAAATCTGGAGATGGAACCGAGGGGGAAATGTTTATCGCCGACGATGATAAAGTATCTTTCTTTCGTAACGTTTTTGTTTTTATTTTTTTATTTATCTTTTCAAATTTATTAAGAAAAGGAAAAAGTTCCTTTCGATTTTAAAGGTAAAAATAGAAAATTTAATTTTGTTTTTTGATTAATAAGCAAAATTAATTACTTTAATGGTACATAACGTAAAACTTTATATATATATATATACACTGTGTGTGTATATAAATAAAAAAAAATTATGCAGGAAATTCGGGCAAAGTGCGAATGCCCCCATAGAGGAAGAAGTGAGTCAAAACCAAGGCCCAAGGTTTTAGAGATGCCTGGACACTCTGCATTTTAATGATTGGAAGTCATTGACAGGGGAAAAGATGGATTGAGGGAGATTTTTCCAGGGTTCACCGGATGAGTAGATGGAAGATTGAAAATACTGATTAACCTTTGCATTAGAGAGTTGGACAGAAAAGGAATGAGAATGTGTCAAAAGTCTATAACTGCGTGCTCTTCTTAAAGGAAGAGGTATGCAGTTAGAGAGATCAGAAGAGCAGTGTCCGTTATAATAACGATAGTAAAGAGAGAGTGAGCCAACACTGCGGCGAAGAGAGAGAGAGAGAGAGAGAGAGAGAGAGAGAGAGAGAGAGAGAGAGAGAGAGAGAGATTAAAGACAGTCAGTAAAAGGCAGGGAACTGAGAAGACTAAAACCTTTGATTCTACCTGGTCAAGTAGGGCTGTGTGGGTTGAGCCAACCCCACCATGAGAAGCGTACTCCATATAGGGGTGTACAAGATCCATGTACAGAGAAAGCAACTGAGTGGAGCCGAAGAAACTGCGGAGGCGGTACAACACACCTAACCTCTTGGAAGCTGTTTTAAAAAGAGAGTATATGTGATCTTTCCAGGAAAGATCAAGAGAAAAGGAAATGTCAAGAATGTTAATAGAAGAGGAAGGATTGAATTGTGTACTGTTGAAAGTAAGGGGATAGTCGTGTGGAAGATTGTGAGGAGTAAACAAGTGAAGAAACTGACTTTTTGAGGCATTGCAAGCCACAAGGTTTTCTCTGCCCCATTCAGAGATAGTAGGAAGATCAGAGGTCAGGTGCACCATAGCCGTCCTACGCGATGCATGGAGTGACTGTTGAGAGAGACGCTTTGGGAAGCGGGTGGAGAAGTGAAGAGTGGAATTATCGGTACAGGAGTGAATAGGACAGAAAGTGCTATTTAAATGATCATTGATAAATAAAAGGAAAAGAGTGGGTGACAGGACAGAGCCCCGAGGTCCGAGGAACACCACTATCAATAGCTTTGGGAGAAAAACAGTGGCCATCTACAACCGCAGCTATAGATCAGCCACAAAGGAAATTAGAGATGAAGGCACGGATAGGATAGAAACTGAAGGAGGGCAGTTTGGAAATTAAAGATTTGTGCCAGACTCTATCAAAAGCTTTTCATATGTCTAGCGCAGTGTTTCCCAACCTTCTGTTGCTTGAGGCACACTTTGTTATTGTGTTTTAATTTGGCGGCACATTGCCATCTAAGTACAATAAGTCCTCTATATAAACCATCGTTTATATCGAAATCGTGTAAATCGAATCACATTTTCCCATAGAAATAATGTATTATAGAGGGTAATCGTGTTCAGCTCAAGAATTTTTTACAACAAAATTAAAATAAATGGCTAAATACAAGAATTATATAGAACGTAATGCTTATAATACACGTACATTAATAATAGAATATAAAGTATATTATGTAATTTTGTACATACTGCACTTACCAGAGATAGCTTCAAAGACTGCGTAAAGTGGAACCCCATCCTTCTTGGGGCTCCTCTTGGGTGAAGCTGAGGTTGAAGGTGGGCTTTGGGGTGTTGCAGGAGTTCTTTCAACCTTCTTGAAGTAGGTAAACAGTGATGTCTGCATAGCTTCTTTATTTCTTGGTGCAACTCACTGTAGCAGTGCCTGAGATTTTTCCAAACTCCTGCTAAATGTACAGCTCCGCTCCATGTTGGGGTCATTTTCTACTGCAATTCCCTTTGCTGCAATGAGGTGTGAGAATAAATTTGACAGTTTGGTGGATAGCTGCTTACAGGGTGGTGATGTTACTTCTTCAACTTTCTCTCCTCTGCTCGTTTTTGCTGCAGCTGTACCGCTTGCTGCGCCGAAGAACGCCTGTACATATTTCCATACAGTATACCCGAGCGCAAATAGTTCCGCCAGCCTATTGGTCATTTGTTAAATCCCATAAACATGGATCACGGTCACGTATACCAAATAACGTCCCCTATTTTGTCGATCTTGTATGAGCGAATCCGCGTAAATCGAATTCACGTATAAAGAGGACTTACTGTAGTTATATTCTGGTAAGAAGCTACTGTCAATGATGTTAATAAAATATGTAGGTTTAAAAATAAAATGCAAATATTGAGTATCATTGTGATGTTTTATTATTGTAAATGCACTAATATTTGTGAAAAATTCCGGAATATTTTATTTTCAAAACCGTTACCAATCAGTGTGAAATATGAGTTTGATGTTGAGCACACAAAAGTTGAAATCGATGACGAATCGTTGACAAACACACAGACAACTCCTTATCAACTGACAAAAGCCTTTCTCGTTTTTTGCTTTTAATGTTTGTCATTGTTGAGAATCCAAGCTCACAGCACAAATATGCTCTTGAAAAGGGCGACAGCATGTCTATTGCCTCTATTCCAATCGCATGATACTCTTTGCAAGCATTATCAAGAATTTATCCAATGGCAGGTCAGCGTTTTTCAGTTTAAAGTTGCGATCTGTTTGAATCACAGCCAGTTGCTCTTGCTGTTCCAATGACAATTGGGAATTGCTTTCAGGTAGTTCCATAACAATCATACTGATTCATCGTGAATGATGGAAAATATTAGTTAACGTTATCGTGTAAAATTAAGAGGTGATCTTGTATTAACTCGGATGTTATTTTTTCATTTGGCTCATGAAGTGCAGTCATAGGAAACATGGCTAATTGTTTATTTTTTACTTGTGTTTTGCAAATTGAATTTTTTTGTGAAAACGTATTTATTTGTCGCTTGATGTCAACATATTTTCTTCTTTTCCTTGCATACTGGCATTCAGTTTATTCAAGTGAGAAAAATATCTGCTAAGTGCGCGAGTTTTGCACACCACTCATTATTTCCCAGTTCAGTTGCAAATTCAGACTCTTCAAGGGTAAAGAAAACCAAAATTTCTTCTCTGAGCTCATGAATCCTAGAAAGTTCGACTGCAGAGTAGAGATGTGGCAGGAGATTGATGCTTGGCTGAAGGGTAGAGATGTCCCTTCTGTAATGGCCGTGAACAGACTGAATGAATCTTAATCCAATGCGAGGTCTTTTATAATCTCCAGGCGAACGCACATCTAAGACCCATGACCGACAATGTTTAGCGACCTGGCTGACCGCAGGAAAGGAGGCAGGTACTAATGATAGACAAAGCCTCGCTCTATCATTGGTAAAGGTAGCAAGGTAAAGACGAGTCTGTGGTTGTTACGCACTAAAGTTTTTAAAATATCATGTTTGAATATTTAGATGCAGTTAAATATAATAGTGTAATGTTTCGCGACACAACTCCGCTGCTGTGGCGTCACACTAGTGTGACACACTTTAGGAATCACTGGTCTAGCGCAACAGCAATGGTTTCAATGAACTCCCGAAAGGAGGATGATCAAGAATCAGAAAGATATGCAAGATCGCCAGTAGAATGTTTCTTGCCGAACCCATACTGACGATCTGAAAGATTGTGAGAAGAGGGATGTTAAGAATATTTGTATTAAGAAAACATTAAAAACATTAAAAAAAGCAAGAAGTCAAAGAAATTGGACGATAGTTGGAGGGTTGAGAGCAGTCATCCTTTTCTGGAACAGGCTGAATAAAAGAGAACTTTCAGATGGAAGGAAAAGTACCAGATGAAAGAGTTTGCCTAGGCAGGGAGTCAGCACAGAAACACAGTTCTTGAGAACAACCGGAAAAACACCATCAGGAACGCACGCCTTCCTTGAGTTCAGCCCAGATACGGCAGAGAAAGCATCTTTGGAAGGGATTCAACTTTCAGACATTATTAAGTCAGAGGGAGGAGGAGATGGAGGAACAGCACCGGAATCGTCAAAGTTGAGTTGGAGACGAAAGTTTGAGAGAAGAGTTCAGCTTTTTTTGAAGAAGAGACGACAGCTGAGCCATCGGAATGGAAAAAAGGAGGGAAAGAAGAAGAAGAAATAAAGTTGTTGAAGAGGTTCTTGGCTAGGTGTCAGAAAGAGCGAGAAGAACTAGAATTAGATAGGTTTTCACATTTATGTCAGATGAAGTAATTTTTGGAAAGTCGAAAAATAGATTTTCCACGATTCCGGCCAGAAATATAAGTTAAGTAAGAGACAGGAGTTGGGTGGCGACGGTACCTTCTGAAAACCTCCTCTCTGTTGCGAATAGCATTAGGACAAGCAAAGTTAAACCAAGGAGTTTTTTTGCATTAGTAGTAGGAACAGAATATGGAATGTACGTCTCCATATCCGAGAAGATCACCCCCGTGATGCGCTCAGCACATTCGGAGGGCCACGGAAGCAATAATCATTCCATTGGAAATTGTGGTTGGAGGAGCCCAACGGAGAAAAAAGTTTGACAAAGAAGGATGAGAGGTGAGAAATAAATCTTGAATGTTGGGTCTATCTCCAAGGCGATCGGGATACGAGTAGGGTGCTGTACAATCTGTTTCAGGTTATTCAGGATAGAGAAGCTGTAAGCTAGTTTACTAAGGATGTCAGTGAAATGGGAAGAAAGCCAAAGGTGGTGGTGAACATTGAAATCTCCTAAAATGGATATTTCAGCAAAAGGAGAGTGGGATAGAATGTATTCTGCTTTGGAAGTGAGGTAGTCAAAGAATTTTGGATAGAGAGTGATGGAACAACCGTTTCTCCTGTCACTCTCCTCTCTTGTTGATCTTTTTCTATGTCTCATCCACCCTGTGAGCAGTCCAGCATGCCCTCAAACACACACTTCTCCCTCTGTTCTTCCCTACACATACATGCATTTTACAAACTACACAATCTTTTCAAAATTAAAAAAAAACTAGCATCGTAAGCCTCGGAGACCTTGATTTTGGCTCTCTCTTTCTTATGAAGGTGGGCATTTTTGCGGGCACTCGCCCTTGGCTCCTCCTTTCTACATAAAAAAAGTCGACATTGTCCAGATCGATTTTGTCTGCTACCCGGTTCGCATGCAAATTCAGTCAAATCAGCCTATGTTTTAAGCACGGTCGTTTGTAGTTTTTTTACCTTTGAATCGTGACCGCTGAAAACCGATTACAGCAGTTTACACATTAATTGACAACAATTGGAGTTTGATATGTATCGAATGTATTGATCGCTATTAAACGACAAGATTTTGAAATTTTCCAAACCCCGATTGTTGCCGATCAATACGTAAACTGCTGCAATCACTTTTAAGCGAGGAACGATTCTGCGGCGAAAAAAGGCAACAAACGGCCGTGTGATATGGGATTTACAGTGAAAATATTGAAAACAAATTGAGTTCGATTAAAATATTTTGGGGGATTCCACAACTTAATTATTAAGGTTACTCGAATATCAGTTGTTCCGTCGGCGGGAACTCTTTTACCAATGTTTCTCAGCCGGGGTGCCACGGAATTTCATGAAAATAACAAAACTAAGTAATTGAAAATTCAAAACATACTGAACATATAAAAATTTCAAATGAAACAAAACATTCGCGACTTATTCTGGAAAATGTGTAAGTTCAGTATGAAATTATGTTGTCTTAGGGGGAGGCGGAGGTGAATGGAACTGGATGTTGATCAGTGGAAGACGAAAATCCTCCGCGGTGCCGCGAAAGAACAAATGGCATTGAGGTGCTTTGAACCAGGAAAAAGTTGGGAATCATAAGCATAAGTTAAGGTTAAAAAGTCTTGGAATTTATTGTGGTCACTTTTAGGTTTCGCGCGTATGGTGGGCTTAAAAAAAAAATCAATGAAATTCGATAGTAAAATCCGGCGATCTTCCTGATGCTCAGGAAATTCACACCCAAATTAATATTTACTAAATTTATCCTTTTTTCTTACTCGGATATTTTGATGAGCAATTTACTTTCATTATATTAAGCATATAACCTCCTGTTTAGATTTTTATAAAACTACCCATTAACCATTTACAGTTTCCTTCGCGAATATTTTTTTTCTTTAAACCAAAAAGTATAAGATTTATTGTTATTGAAACGAAATATTTTAGTAAACATTCACTTACATTCCACACATTTTGGGTTCCTTTTTCGAAAACTAAACCAAACCAATACACTCAAGCATTTGTACAAAAGCTGAATTTTAGTACGATTTCCTTTACTTTTAGTGCAATATTACAGTCCTACTCTGACTGAAAGGGATAACTGCATAGAAATTATAACTCAGTTTGAATAGTTGTATATGTAAAAACGGAATTAAAAACGATGCAATTTTTGTAATATATATACACTGTGTGTATATAGATATATATATTACTGGTGGACCGGATATACGCATCCGCATCTGCTGACATCCGCATCATTTTTAACATCCGCATTCGCACTTCTGACTGCGGATGTTATGCGGATATTCCCTCAAATAAATTATGCAATTTACAATTAAATTAGCTTATAAAGTAGCTTATAAGGCCCAGTCATGCACATTTCATGTAAAGTATTAATTATTAATGAACAAACAAATATATAAACCTCAAAACATAAATACCTGGTAACACAGAAAATTCAATGAAACTTGTTTCATTGAATTTTCTGTGGCTGAAACTCTTGAGAAAGTTATTATTTTTATCATAATGAAAACATTAATATTAATTTTAATTCTTAGGCATTGCCTGCCATAACAGTAATATCACGAAATTTGAAAAATTAGGTCATATATTCATAATTCTATATTATATTGATAGATTAACTAAATATCCGCATCCGCATCCGCGTATATTGAAATTAAAAATCCGCACCCGCATCCGCAGATGTTGAAAAACTGACATCCGGTCCACCACTAATATATATATATATATATATATGCTGTTTCTTATGTCTGGAGACATTGGAAATATGTAGATATGTAGAAAAGAGTAATGCAACTTTATATCAATGTTTTATTTTCAACATACTATAACAGAAGATGTTCAAATTGTTCACCCTAAACTTTAAGACACTTCATTACTTGTGACTGGCAAGCGCTCTGAATATTTTTTATTGTTTCTGCAGAAATTCCCTAAAATTGCAGATAAGACAGAAATTGCATCGAAGTTTTACTGAAATGAAGTGTCTTGAAGTTCAGGGTGAACAATTTAAACACCTTCTGTAATAGAATATTGAAAGTAAAGCTGTCATAGAGTTGTATTACTCTTTCTACATATTTCCGGTGTCTCCAGACATGTGAAACACCATGTGTATATATATATATATTATATATATATATAGTATATACTCGTACATAAATATATGCCTAAATCCACAAGTAGCACTAATTCGAAGTCATTTATTTACCCATTAACTCCTAATTTGCAAATCAATTGAACTTGTAGGAGGTTTTAGATTAGGTTAGGTTGGGTTCGGTTGGGTTAGGTCATGTTAACCTAACCTAACCTAAAACAAGTCACTGGGTGTGTAAAAGCCTGAGTAAGCATGAAGTTGGAGTAATTTGATTTCGAGTTTTTTAATTAAAATCGTAACGCGGGTGAAATTCGAAAAAAATTATCATTCTATAGTTAAAAAAAAAAGTGCTTTTTCAAAACTTTTTAATGGAAGCCCCCAACTATCTTAACACAAGCGTAAGTGATAAAAAATTTGAAAATATAACAAATATGATCCGTACGAGTTACTGCGTAAAAAAATTAGCACGGATAAAAAGTTGAAGCGAAATAACCATGTATAGCATTTTATATATATATATATATATATATATATATATATATATATATATATATATATATATATCCAAGTAGAGCCAATAATAAGCTAGGTATTTTACCAATTAGGTCGAACTTTGTAAATAAGTTTTTTTACTTGTATGAACTTCTTTTTTGAGATTAAGTTAACTCAGGTTAATCTAAATTAACCAAATCTGAAACAAGTCAGGGGTGTGTGTGTGTGTGTGTGTGTAAAGTCTGCGGAAGCATAAGCAACAACTTATTTGACTTAATTTTTTAAAAATAAAATCCTAATGCGGGTGAAATTCCAAAAACTAATCATTGTATACGGTAAAACAGCGCTTTCCTTAAACTTTCTTATAGAGCCCTCCTCCCTACTTTAACACAAGCAAAAGTGATTAAAATTTTTAAAAATATATAATATATAATATATATATATATATATAAAATCTCTTCGACTACTGAGTAAAAAATGGGCACAGACGAAAACGTACACAAATGTTCGACCTATCTGGGCATATATACACACACAGTATATATATATATATATATATATATATACATATATATATAAAACGTGTGTCTAAAATAAAATTATTTCCCGAACGTTGTACTAGTTCCCCTTTCCAGCGTCGACCCTCCATGTAATTTTCTCCCTTTCCCCTCTGAAGATTTTCCCGTTGTAGGTCGCGTTTCCCTCTTCTCTCAACATGCAAGGAATGCATCTCACGTCATTCTTGACAATTTGGCTGACAAGAAAGTCTCAAAGCTACCATTTTGCTTAATTTTACCCTTCTCCATAAAAATGAAATATTTTCTTAGGAAACATAAAATATATTACAAAGTCTACAATTTATAGTGAACTTACGTAATGACGTATAATAACGCTTTTATGGGAGGTATATAGTGCGTATGTTCGTTTTATAGGGATGCATATATGGTCTCCAATCCCTGTCGAGTAGGGTGACTTCCTTTTATATACATACGCAAAGGAAGAAATAAAAGTTGACAAAAAAAAAAAAAAGAACTAATTAGCGATGTAATAGGAAGGACTAATATTGTTATATCAGTAATTATTAAAAATATATGTTAACGCAAAAATATGTATGAAAACTATTTTTTAAAGGAGATTTTTAGTTAAATGCGATTCATGTTTACTCTATTAGTCATTAATAAGCCGTTTTCCAGATAGATAGATGCGGTGAAAAGCGTAGAAGTTAAATAGAAAAAATATCCGAAACAAAACGGAATTTTCACTCAAAAGTGAGAAAATGCAGATTACACTGGTCAACAAAGATTTTTCATCAGAGTACAATTTGTGGTGGCTGGATAGCATTTCTCACGCTGATTCCAAAACTGCATTCAGATTTTTCTAGCACGTATAGTTTTCAAGATGAAGGCATATATATAACTACACAGATTTAACCATTTTAAATAGGCAAAATACTAATATTTCAACATTTGATTGTGTCTATTTTATTGTGTTTTTTTAGGTTATTCATCTTATTGATTTCAATTATCTTAATTATACATCTTATGTATTTCAGGTGTGAGCTTTTACGTCTAGCAGCATTGTGATTCAGGCAACAACGCCGTGCTTTGTGTGTCAAAAGATCAGTCCAGTCCAAGAACTTGTTGGGTCAAGTTGGTGTACATTTTTTTTGAATTTATAGTTTGCTCAGGTCAGTCAACATGCCTCGACAATGTAAGAATGACCCCTGAAAGCAGTTCTTTTGCATAATGGTAATATAATGCCATCCATCCCCATTGCCCATTCCGTCCATCTAAAAGAGACATATGACAATATGGATATACTACTGAAGGCAATCAAATACGACAGTCATCAATGGAATGTTTGTGAAGAACTAAAAGTTATAGGAATGCTTATGGGTATGCAGTCAGGATTCACAAAATTTTGTTGTTTCCTTTGCCTGTGGGACAGTCGCGCCAATATAGAACATTACACCAAAAGTGACTGGCCACTTAGGTATACATATGTCCCAGGGATAAGCAATGTCCAGTCTGTCCCTTTAGTGGATCCCCAAAAAATCTATCCGCCACCTCTTCACATTAAACTTGGTTTAATGAAGAATTTTGTTAAAGCAATGGGTAAAGTCAATTCTGAAGGGTTCCAATACCTTTCAAGGAAATTTCCGAAGGTTACTGCAGCAAAATTGAAGGAAGGAATTTTTGTTGGGCCACAAATAAGGGAGGTTTTGAATGACACTGAATTCGAAAAAGTCCTAAGTCCGCTGGAATTGAAGGCTTGGCTGGCGTTCAAATGGATATGTGAAAACTTTCTTGGAAGCAACAAGTCACCTGAGTATAAGGATGGAGTCAAGAACCTCCTTGATGCCTTCAAAGAAATGGAGTGTCGAATGTCGTTAAAAATTCACTTCCTGCATTCCCACTCAGATTTCTTTCCTGAAATCCTTGGTGCAGTGAGTGACGAGCAAGGAGCGCGCTTCCATCAAGATATTCAGATGATGGAGAAGCGCTACCAAGGATATTGGAATGAAAGCATGATGGCGGACCATTGTTGGATGCTGTATCGTGACAATCCAGGCCAAATTTACAAAAGGAAATCACACTCACAGCGCTTTTAATAAAATAATGTATATATTCTTTATTTATAAGTACATTGAATAAAGTATATGATGTATTTGTTGTTTAGCATTCCTAAGTGTGATCTATACATCCATAAATTTTCTTATAGCAATATCAAAAACTTAAAAATATCAAAACCAGTGTATCTATATAACTCTACGTGCTAGAAAACAAATAAAATCAGATTCGGAATCAGCGCGAAAAATGCATTAAGAAAAGTGTGATCATGTTTGTGATGAGAAAAAAAAGTTTCATTTTGTTGACCAGTGTTATTTGAACAGCAGCACTCGCGTATACCACAGATTTACAGAAGACTCGCGCTTTAAAGGCTCAACATTGTTCATAATACTCGTAGATGCAATTCAAAATGGTTTGCACTTTTCCATATTTTTTATCATTTTCATGAAAAATAAAAATTATATATATATATATATTTACTGTATATGGAACTACGTTCTCCGAATTGGAAAGAAAATATCTAAATTTATTCTTGTTGCGCTGAAAGAATTTCTCTGAGTGACCACATGTTGATTCGATGCGATAAGGCGACAAAACAGCCTAAAACAGATACAGATACGCAGAGAGAGAGAGACGAGAGAGAGAGAGAGAGAGAGAGAGAGAGAGAGAGAGAGAATATGCAAGTCCATATGGATTTATATGTGTACGTATATGTTTTAAATTTATTGAAATTTTGGTACACACACCAAACTTTTACTGTTAGATGGAGCAACGTATTGTTCGAATGTTTTCGTTCCTCATGCGGAGTTAGACAAGGCTCCTTACTCTCTCCTCTGCTGTTTAATGTAAATATTGATGGATTAATTGCTTCTCTTCATGAGTCAACAGTGGGATGCTGTATACTGTAGATGACATGAGGAAAAATAACTTGGGCTATGCCGATGATATGGTGTTAAAAAGCCATTCGGTGAAAGGTCTGGATCACATTATGAAAATTTGTGAATCATATTCACAGAACCATGACATTAGTTTTAATGTTACTAAAACTAAAAAAACTAAGGTTATACAATTCCATCCTAAAACCTCAAACCAAACAGCTACTATTATTTTCAAAATGAGACGAACCAACAGAGCACAACAATTTAAGTATCTGGGTCAAACTATCACCAGATCCTTGAGTGACAAGTCAGACATAAAGAAACAATATCAAAACGACTGTGCAAAGGCAAACATGATTATAAGGAATTTTAAATTCTGCACAAGCGAGGAACTAATATTTATGGCCAGTAACTTTGGGTTACTTATAAAAAATGCTCCTGCAGAACCCTCAATTTGCTTTACAACAGATCCTATAGACTGCTGCGTAAGTAGTTACCTCCAAGATGCTCATCTTCTCAAATGTTCGCTAACGACAACGTTCCGAGCATCCCTGAGGTAACAAGACGTGCTCAGTACAGTCTAATGAAGAGGTATTTAATTTTTCGTGCTGTTATCCCTTGAGCCAACCAACAAAACCGTAATTATCCCCCCTTCCCCTTTTTAAATGGTAAATATGAGAAAAGGAAAATTAGGAAAGAATAACAAAATTTTAGTGGAACCATAACTCAGCTTTTTTTTGGACAGTGACACCAGCTCGTTACCCCCCGAAAAAGGCCGAATTACCCCCCGAAGTGGTAATTACCCCCAGGTTAAACACCACTGATCTAATGCGAAGAATTAAAAACTCAGACACTCCAACTGTCCAAGCTATTCATCAGTCCTGCTTTACGTCTTCTAGAGTGTGGCTCTTGGTATGAAAATGTTTATCTATAGCTCCACTTAACTCTGGCATTAGCCATTCCATTACATGTACTTTTTTATGAAGCTATTATTACTAATTTTATTATTTCTCGTTTCTTTACGTGTATTTTTTTATTTCTTTATTGCCACAATCATTTCTTAAATTTATTGTTTAATTAGTTGTATCGTTGATTACCTTGATCGATAGTGTATTTTTCTTTTTAGGTTGGGGATCTGTCTCCTGCCAATAAACATTATTATTGTCATTGTCATTGTCATAATTGTCATTGTCATAATTATCATTATCATATACAGTATTACGCCTCTATACCGGAATAATTGGTGAGCGACAGGTCCGGTATAGAGAAATTTCCGGTATATAACGAATCCAGAAATTCCATATATACCGATGAATCCCGATCCCGGGATTGAAATTTTTCGAATCCTGGGATCCCGTACCACTTTTAGGCATGAGAAATGGGCCTATCACATAAATGTTTTGATAATCTAATGCTAAAAAAATGCCATTATTATTATTATTATTATTATTATTATTATTATTATACTCGTACAATTTTGCTTAAAGGCATTTAAAGGACCCATCCTATTAAATGATAACCGTGAATTTTGTTGCAATTTTAATAAATAATACCGCACTGTTATGTTCGGTTGTAACATCAAATTGCATTCTAATACAATGGAAGGCATTTACAATGAGGGGAGGGTTAATGCGGGGCTACCAAATGATGTTAAGCAAGTGAGGTTTTACGTTACCGGACATTTTTTTAATACCGGACTAATTCCGGTATTAAAAAAATACCGGTCTGCTAAGATAGAGTCCGGTATTAAGCGAATTCTGATATAGAGAAGTCCGGTATAGAGGGGCAATACTGTGTATATTGGTATTGTTTGTCACTACATGTACTTTTTATTTTTATTCCCTTTTCGTTTCTTGTTTTTGTAGTCTTATCAGTGGGTAGTTTTTATTATTACTTGTTTCCAGATATGGGGACGAGGCCTGGCCTCAGGCCTCGAGGCAGAGGCCGAAGCCTTTTTAGGGGAGGCCTCACGTGGCCTTAAGATTGTTAGGTTGAAGGTATTTGCACCCAGAGGTGCGATATTCGGAAGCAAATAACGAATGTGGTATTTGCACCTCTGGGTGCTGTGTGTTTACGCTATGTGTTTACACTTGCCAGGTCACACAGTCAGACACAGCTGCCAGAACAAGATATCTTGGGCACCATACATTAGCTTGGCATATTTTGTGTTATAGAATTAGATGCAGTACAACAGTACATACTACATACACATAACACATTATATGAGCTTAGTAAAAGCTTTGGCGTGTAAACATATGTCTAGTAAGGGGAGAACGAAAGAAAATGGATAAGAGATCTTAATTACCAATACCAAAAATAATAAAAGAACAAGTGGCATGGTAAAAACCTCACTTACCCGTTATTTATTCTTTATTTCAATCATCTCATTTGAGAATGAAAAATTTGTTATAATCATTTTATTTATATATGGAGAAATACAGTGGTCATAAAAAACAATTTGTCTGCATGTAAGTTTATTGTGCATATTAAACAACTACTAATAGATATAAATCCAAAATGAACCCAATATTACAGAAAAAGAACAAACCAATAACAATAGATGGGAACTGTATCCAGACTCTGAAGAAGGTAACCTGTTAGGAATGACGGTAAAGTTTATTACATAAAAGAAAGCAAGAGCTGAAGTAAATTTAACGAAACTATATAGACTTAAAAACCTATCAAGTAAAAGGTCGTTCGCTCCCCCGCCTCCCTGAAACCTCACCCGTCAGGTGGCGAATACAGCTAGATCAAAGGTCTTGCCACCTCAGATCACCTTTGGTCATCAGTTGGTCAGTTGTTATATCGTAAATATTGTTCACTCACCTTGTACAAATCTATGAAAAAATATTAACTGCAGAAAAAAAATTTCTTCATCAATTAGTACAATTACTGTAATATTCTTTCATATATTTACATTCCCATAATGAATGAAATTACGAAAAGACTTATTAAGACTTATCAAGACTTATCCAGATAAATTTAAGTTTTTCATTTCCATTTTATGATTTCAAACTTTCGTTAAGTGGAAGCAGATGGACCATCATGCCATCGTAAAACAAAAGCTATCGAGACTAGACCAGAAGGTAAACAAAGCTGTTGCGTGGGCCTAGGTTTCACTTACCTTGTTAAAAATATAAATACAATAACAAGTTACGGTATATGGTTAAGTGCAGTTATTTTATCGTAAATATTGTTCATTTACCTTGTACACAAGAAAATATCAATTTCATGCAGGCTAACTGACTCGTTGTCACAACAGCCCTACTCAACAAGCAAGTTCTGATGTAGGCCTACAGGGAGGAAGTTTATATACACCTAATAATATATAATTCATATTAATTACCCGTAGTTATTTTACCTAAAAATAACGATGTTTTCTTCATTAATTGAATGTATAGGTGATCTTTTCAAAGAAAAACAATATAAGGAAGTTGAAAATTACAGAACAAAACAAATCAGGATTCCCTAAGACCTCACGAAAGCCCCGAGGCCTTTCCACTTTTCAGCTTTCAAAGGTTCCTTGCGATGACACCTCATTTCACGAAGGTCAAGTTTGTCGCACCTCCTCTCGGGTTGGCATAGTGAAGTAGTGAGTTGGATTCTTGTACTCTCCACCTCACATAGCCAGGTACGCTCGGCTCATCGGGGATTGTTCTGAGCCAGGCGTCTAATCTTCTTTTGAAGATGTCCACTGCA
The DNA here is from genome assembly GCA_023014485.1 of Bathynomus jamesi. Lineage (NCBI taxonomy): Eukaryota > Metazoa > Arthropoda > Malacostraca > Isopoda > Cirolanidae > Bathynomus > Bathynomus jamesi. The sequence goes on along the minus strand of JAJOZX010000096.1, from coordinate 1,705,239 downwards.
ACACCATTCGTGTTCCTTAGGTCACTGGGCAGCTGATTAAACAGTTTTGGTCCTCTCACAACAAAACCATTTTCTTTCAGGGTTAAGGATGTTTCCTGTCTCGCCTTTAATTTGGGAACACGACACAGACTTCCTTTTCTACTTTCCACCGTTGTTTGGAGAGTTACAGGGTTCAGAGTAAGATTAGGGACTAGTTTCTCCATTATTTTCCAAGTGTAAATAATGGTGTATCTCTCTCTTCGCCTTTCCAGTGAATATAGGTTTAGTTCACGTAACCTTTCCCAGTAATTTAGTGTTTTGCACCCCTTGATCTTGGCTGTGAAGCTTCTCTGAACCCCTTCTAGCTGTTTAATGTCTTCTTTTTTATATGGGGATGTTAGGAACGAGCAGGATTCCAATTTGGGTATGATCAGTGTTTTCAGTAGAGGAATCATTATATTTCTTCCTTCGTTTAAAGGTTCTCAGTATCTGCCCAGTTATTCTCTTTGCTCTGTTTACTGCTATCTTATTTTGTGTTTCAAATTTCGCATCATCAGTCATTACAACCCCTAAACCTTTTGCTTTAGAATTTCTCTGAATTTCCTGTCCATTTGGGGTATAATATTCCATGGATTTTAGGTCCTCTCTTTTTCTGTACCTTGACAGCTGAAATTTCTCAGTGTTAAACTTCATATTGTTGTCTTCCGTCCACTTGTAGATTCTGTTCATGTCGGTTTGTAGAAATCTTATATCGTCTGGGTTTCTTATTTTTCTACTGATTTTTGTGTCATCGGCAAAGGATGTTACTGTGGTGTCTGTGGTAACGTCCTCACCTATGTCAGTTAGCATGATTATGAACAGTAGTGTTGCTAATACTCTTCCTTGTGGTACTGAGCTGAGGACCTCTGATTCTGATGAAGATACTCCTTGTACTGTAACGACTTGCCGCCGCTCACTAGGGAAATCATATATCCGCTTCCCTACTTTTCCTGCTATTCCCATATATTTCAGTTTATGTATTATGATTCCATGGTCACACTTGTCGAACGCTGTGGCAAAGTCTGTGTATATTACATCATAGTTTTCATTGCTTTCAAGTGCATCAATAATGTTGTTGTTGTGTTCCATTAGTTGTGATAGGCATGATCTGCCTGACCGAAACTCGTGTTGGTTATCATTTAATTTTTTCTGAGTTTCCAAATAGTCATAGATTTTCTGTCTAACTATTCTTTCAAATATTTTAGTAAGATGAGATGTAAGCGACACTGGCCTATAGTTTATGGCCTCGGATCAATCTCCTATATTGGGACTATGTTCGCTCTCTTCAGGCTGCCCGGTATTTCTCCCGTGTCTAGTGATCGTCTCCATATCCAATATAGGGGCTCAGCGATTGCATTCTTGCAGTTTTTGATCAGTGTGGCGTTCCATTTATCCGGTCCTGCCACTGAGTGTGCTTTTAGTTTCCCTATAGCTTGTGTATTTATCATCTGTCGTAAAGTCGAAGTCCGTTATACTTTGCCCTTGTAGTTCTTTTTCAAAGAACGCGTTTCTATCGCATATCAGTTTGTCAGTTCTTGGGATACTGAAAGATGATTCGTATTGAGCTCTTAATATTTCAGATACTTCTGTTAGATCATCAGATAAAACACTGTTCTCGTTTTTCAAAGGTCCGATAGTCGCATGGTTTTTCGACTTTCTTTTTGCAAAAATATAGAAGTACTTTTAGTTAACCATTATCACTTCTACAGCGTCGTCTTCTTTTTATGTATGCTTTTCAATAGTTCCTGTATGACGTCATCGATACTCTGCAGTTTATCATTCAATATTTTTCTGATGTTGTTATATTTACAGTTACTTAATTTTGCAGTCACTCTTTTTCTCTTTCGGAACAATGACCTCTTTTGTCTCTTGAACCTGCTTCTCTTCCATCTTTATTGTATTTTTTGGACATGTCTTTCCACAATTTTCGGCGTCTTCTCCTCTAAGGTCATTAGCATCTCTTCCGTTGTCTTGGCCTTGAAGATGGTTTTCCAATCTATTACTTCCATGCTGGATGCAACACCTCAGTTTATAGCTTTGGAGTGAAAATTAAAAATTTCGAATTTGCTTCTTTCTCTTGTTCGTGTTCATTCCTTTCCTGTTGCTTTTATATTGGTTGTTATTTCAATAATGTGGTGATCCGATATTATAGTTGGAGATATTTTTACATTATCAATTAGGTTGCTGTTGTTTGTGAATACCAAATCTAGGCAGTTGTTTTTCTTGTGTTTTCTGTTATTTCTTGTGTTAACATAAATTCATCAGCTGGAGCTAGTAGCATTTTTACCTGCTCCTGGTCTTCCCGTGTGCACCACTTGTCCTGGTATATACATACAGTATATTTTTCCTATCCTTTTATATTTCATGAATTGGAAATTAAAACTCAGACCATATGCCTTTCGCGTGTGTAAATAGCACATTCTCCTTTATGTCTCACTGTTCTGTCGGCTCGGAGTATGTTATAGTTGTCAATTTTTATTTCTTTTTTGTCAACACAGAACTCACAGTTTTCACAGTTCGACTGGCAGTCCTTTAGATAAGTTTCCGTGAGGCATGCAAAGTCTGCTCTGGTTTCTTGCATGATTCCTTTCAAGTATAGAACTTTGTCCGGGGAATGATTTCGTATACAGGTGGTTCCCATTCGTTTTCCAATGGTAGTGCCAGTTTCGTTGCCTCTTTTTATATTTGTTGTTGTCCCGATAACTCATGAAGTGTCTTTGTGTGTGCCTTCTGTCCGGCTCTCGGATTCTTATATTTGTCAGCTGACTTTGTATTTGCTGGTTAGTATTTAGCAGCTGAATTGTGTTGGCTACGTCTAAAAAATTGGTACTCTTCTTTGATGTTCGTTTTTCCTGTTCGCCCGTTGCGTTCCTTTGAGGGTGGTGGTAACGGCATTTTTGTCCGTATTTGCACCTCCCATATCTTGCATAGGTGTTGCAAACAGTAAGATGGTGGAACTTGCACTTCTTTTCAAATTTGCAATATCCACTTGTGGAATTTGTGTTACATAATGTGGGATGTGCATAGATGCATTGCCCATCCCGATATCTGCAGTTCCCTTTTGCGTAGTATTTACATACAGTATTTTCTACGCTTCTACTTCTTGTTATCTTATTATTTTCAATATTCTTAATTTTGGTATTATCATTATATTTCTTTGGCTGTTTATTTCCTTCGTGTTTAGTTATTATCTTTTTATTATTTCGCTCGTTGAACAGTTTTACTACCCCGCAACTTTTACTTATCTCTTTTCTTTCATCTGTCTTCATTCCGTATTATATTGTTTATATTGTTATTCGTTATTATATTGTTATTCACTATTATATTGTTGTTCGTTATTTCCTCCTCTCTCTTATCCACCCAAATTTTCATTGGGACATTTCTGGACACTTCTTTCCCCCATTATTTCACCCTTTTTCGTAACACTCGAGTTTGTTTTTTTCCATTTCTTTAAATACCGCGAAGGAGTTTACAGTCTCTGTACATGCGTCACACAGAAATTTGATTTCCACGATCTGTTTCGCGTTCGAGACAAGAGCTATTTTCCTATCATCCCAATTCATGCAGATAAAGTCGTGCAGTTTTTGACAGAAATCGCATCTTATTGCTACATTTTCAGTTGTTTCAAGATTACACAAATTGCAAATTAAGTGAGAATTTGGACCCATGGTCATGCTTTTCATTAATTAGCGTAAAAAGAAATACATCCATAAATTATTTATTTATTTATTTATTTATTTTTCCTTTCTTTCTCTTTTCTTTCTTTTCGATGGTCACGAGGGTTTTCTGACCTTTGCGTTCTATGACCGTTTTCCTGCCTTGTTTCAAAATTTCTCGAATGCCTTAAATATATACGTTAAACTGTTGATAATTTATGTAAACTGTATTGCACTTTCTTAATTTTAATGAATTTCACTTTGGATTATTATTATATGCACGATTCACTGATACTTTAGACACTTTCGGGTGTAAACAGAATAAACCGCAGAGTAGTTTATTCCCTTCTTATTTGGATGTTAATACAGAGAGAGACACAACACGTCCATTCTCCACAAGGTACAAGGAAACAAAAAAAAATATATATATATATATATATAAAAGCAAGGAACCACAGGGAAAAGGAAAAGCTTTCGTGATATATTCACATCTTCAGGGACAAGAGAGAGATGAGAGATGAGTGTTTTATTTTCCTTTTCCCTGTGGTTCTTTGCTTATTAAAAAGATCACGTGCTGTTTGTGAATTGTTTGCATATATACTGTATACACACACACACACACACACACACACACACACACACACACACACATATATATATATATATATATATATATATATATATATATATATATATAGTGGCGTTCATAAGTATTCGTACAGAGAAATATTTCAGTTATATTTGTTCTTACCTTTTGTATCATGCGTAGGATGTGAAAAGTTTACCGTTCGTTTGAAAAAGTTTTAAAAATAAAAAAAATTAGTTTAACTTCAATACGTAATGTAAAACATCAAAGAATTTGAGGAAAATAAAAGAGTTAAAATGCAAAAGTTTTCGTACATTTCCTTACAAAATTATTTAATACTGCGTGTGTCCACCTTTTGCTTGAGTGACGTTAATGATTCGTTTTGGGTAATTTTCTAAAAGGTTTCAACAGCTCTCAGAAGAAATTTTAGTCCATTCTTCTAAACAAAATTGTTGCAATACATTCAGATTCGAAGGGTTTCTCTTTTTTTTCAAATCAAACAATAAATTCTCGATTAAATTGAGATCTGGGCCTTGACTGGACCACTTGAAATTCTTTTGTTGAAACCATTTCATGGTGCTCTTACTTTTATGTTTTGGATTATTATCTTGTAATACCCAATTGCGACCCATTCGCAACTCCCGAACTGAAGGCAATACATTTTCTTCTAAAATTTCCTCATATTTTTTCGAATTCAAGATTCCATTGATGACAACAAGCTTTCCTGAACCAGAAGCACTGAAGCATCCCCAAAGAAGCAAACTGCTACCACCATGTTTAACCGCAGGAAGGGTTTCTTTCCTCGAATGCAGTATTTGACTTTTGCCAAACATACATTTCCTCGTTGTTCCCGATTAATTTAATTTTGGTTTCGTCTGTCCAGAAAATTTTCTTCCAGAATGTATGATAAATCTATAATTTTGATGATCCTTGGCGTACTTTAAACGAGCTTCTTTGTGCGCTTTTCGTAGCAGAGGTTTTCTTCGTGCAACTCTTTCATGCAGACCATTCTTTCTCAATGTACGACGTATAGTAGAGGGATGGACATCGATCTTAGACAGTCTTAATGTTTGGCCAATACCATCTGCAGTCACTCGTGGATTCGCAGCAGCCATTCTTTTAATCCGCCTAGCTGTGCTTTCTGAAATCTTGCAAGATAATCCACACCTTGTTACAGTTTTAATTGTTCCAAAGTCTTTCCATTTCTTTATAACTGCAGCAACCTTCGTAAACGGAATTCGAAGTTCTCCTATGTTCCTATAGCTCTTTCCAGACTCGTGTGCAGTAATAACAGGTCTTTTAAGATCTGTAGACAGCCCTTTACTACGACGAGTCATTGCTTGCTGATGGCTAGTACGTTCCCTGCAATAGTCGCGCTCCACCCCTGTGTAGCCCTCTCCGAGATGTGGAAACAACGTAGTCTGTCTTTCCCCCCAACCCTCACTCCCTCCCTCTCCTCCTCCCCCTCTCAGGTGTTGTCGTAGTAATACTTTTATTTTTTTGAAAACCAATGACAGAATAAATATATTGTTCACTGTAGTTTTGGTGGTAATGCTAGGACGACTATGTATTTTCTTCATGCATATTCTTAAATTTAGAGAATAGAGTAGTTAGGTTATTTCACAAATGTGGAATACTTTAAAAACGTTCAACTATAGGATTTTGATGTGGCCATGTTAGAGTTAAAGTGTAAGATAAGTTGTAGTATCGACTTTTCTTCCAGGTAATAACATTTCTGTTTAAAGTCCATGCATCATCATCAATGATCATCCAGAAAAAGGTATATCCATGGAGAGACAATGATAACATAGTTCAATTTTTTATTAAAAAAATAAACATGAATCAAGTAAATTTAGGGATTTTCTTAAAAACATACAAAACATAATGTTCAAATTATAAGGAACTGACAATTGTTCAAGTAAATAAATATATATTACTACATCACAACCATAGCATTATTATACACAATTACTCAATACTTGGTCCATCCTCCATTATTATTAATGATCTCTCGTAGCCTATTTCGAACAGATGCCATGTGATTGTAGATGACGTGTGGGTTCGTGCGGAAAAGTTCCCACTCTGCCATGGTGTGTTCCAGCAGGTGCCGAGATGTCCGGTCCTGCCCAGGCTCCCAAGCGTTAACCACATTTGCCCACACATTTTCAGTGGGGTTTAGGTTACACCCCTTGGTGGGCCAGCTCGACATCTCGTTGTTTCTGAAACCACCGTCTGATGATCCTGGCAGTATCAACAGGGCATTTATCTTGTAAAAAGAAATTAGCAAAACTTGAGAGTTCACATTTCATCCATACTTTCTGAAGTTGCCTTAAGAGGACGCAAAAATAAATAAGTAAATAAATATATAAATAAAAATAAAGATACATTTAAAATTACACTTAAAACTACATTTACTAATGTCTTCCTTTAATCATATTACCTTAAAAGTAATTTTCTTGAAAGCATATTCTATGTAATGAAAATAATTTAGTTGTATTACTTACCTGTATAAATATAATCCGCTCAGGATGGGGCAAAGCGTGTCTTTACCGTTGGAAGCATCACTTCCTCCAGTATCTCTAAATAGTGGTCGGTTGTAAACCTCCCGTTAATTTCTGCCAGCTCTCCAATGCCATACAGGTGCACCCACCCTCACACGTTGCCGGTCACGTATCCACTCCTTGCCACTTCATATATGTGTTGTTGGGCATATCTCGTATTTTCTGGGTTGGGCGTCCAAGTTACGTCACTACCATATACGAGGTGTAAGTCGTTTCCTTTTTACCCTGCATTAACCCATTTCTTAAATTTAGGTATACCATAATAACCGACATAATCGTGATTTTTTTTTACTAATGCAAGAAGTGTCCCTTTCCTTTTTTGTATAAAGTATAGTCGATTGCAACAATATTACTATTACATACTTTGTATAACAATCGTTAATCATATTACTCTTTTCTCTATTTAAGAATATTATCTATTTTATATGTTGCATTGGAAAGTGATGGAAAGCATATGTGATAGCGGTATATAGACCACACACACACACACACACACACACACACACACACACACATATACACGAGAGCCACCTCTCGCTCTGACCGGATGCTACCTCTGTCCCCCTTCCCCCTCCTTATATCCCCACCTCCTCTTTCCTTCTGCTTCTCCCTCTCCCACCACTGCACTGTCGCCACATCTCGGAGAGGGCTGTACAAGGGTGGAGCGCCACTATTTCAGGCGACTGTACAGTCATCCGTCTCCGTCTTCCATGAAGATTGATAGAGAAAACTCTAGAATTCAGAACTGCCAACAGTCTCTAATCAATAAACAGTAAACTACTGATAAAAATTTTAAATTCTTCAAGCCTACGGTGGACACGCAAAATACTAAATAATTTTGTAAATAAGTGTATGAAAATTTTTGCATTTTAACATTTTTTATTTGATAATTTTTTCCAAACGAACGGTGAACTTTCTGTAACTATCTGATGCGTAGAAAAAAAGATAAGAACGAATATCACTGAATTTTTTCTCTGTACGAATACTTATGAGCCCTGCTGTATACAGTATATACATAACCCACGACAAATATAAAGATAAGGATACAGTGATAATGATTAGGATAATGATATGAACCCTAATTTTAATAGGCACATAATGCAGTATTTACTGCATAAGGATTAAGGATTCCTTCCATTCCAAGATGTGATAAATTGTTAACGGGCAACATCCATAATCGTATACAACGATAAATTAGGCATTAAATAACAAGAACTCAAATAAATAACAATAATCACAACAAAAACTATTTTTGTACATTTCTGAAACTAAAAAGTGCTCAGATTGATTGGCTGCTGCATTATCTCTTAATATCATTTTGTTGTTTTCAACCCACTATTATCTGTGATGGCTTAATAGTGCATATTTATATATATATATATATATATATATATATATATATATATATATATACTCCTAAAAATGTATTTAGAATGTTAATGTAGAATGTATATTTGTATATATCTTACCAGAGCAGCTGTCAATGAAGTGTTTGAAGATATCGATTTCTCATTCCTTTCGTATAAAGTCTAAGAGTTTAATGCACCAAATTTGAAGAAAACAATAATTTCCAAACTTTTTTATTACCGTTTAGCATTATCGCTTCAGAAATCACTAAAAGGGTGAGATAAACATTCAAACATGCGTTCTTTTTGAGTGAGTCATATATTTTTAAGTCATCTTCTACCTTAGGATAATTCTATCAAATTGATCTAATTTCATTTAGCTAACTACTTTATGAAATACCACTTAGAATATTTTATCTGTTAGATGTATCTGCTGTAAAGCTTGACGCAATCCCATAAAGGTGTGGGATTTTGGATGGAAGTATTTAGTCAAACTGTTTCTACAGTTCTCTAATAATATTAGTGTTCCATGCTCTTTATGTTGAGGTTTTCACTCATCACTATTTCAGTTTTCATATAAACACAATGAATTTGATATGCAGTTTACACACACACACACACACACACACACACATATATATATATATATATATATATATATATATATCAGTGGCGTGCGGTGGGTGTGTCCACAGGATAAGCGGTAGCTGCAAATATATATATATATATATACCGTATATATATATATATATATATATATATATATATATATATATATATATATATATATATATAGAGTGCTAGTTTGTTTTATTAGGTTTATAACAAATCAAGTCAGGTACCTCACTTAATAAATTATCATTTACATACCATTAGAAACATAGCAATGGTAAATCAATTCATACAACCCTGTGGATACTGGAAAAAAGAAACAAATGAATCAAAGTCGATTCGCTGCGATCTTTGCCAGACATTAGTCGAATTTCAATGCCTGAGATGGAGCGACGAAGAAATCTCTCTTATATCAGGCGCTAAATAAGTGAACAGAATCAAGTTCTTCTGCAAAAGCTGCATAATCAAAATAAACTCGTTTATGGTTTTTAAAGCAGAACGAGACTATGAGGAAAAGGCAAAAGAGGAGTTTATGAATAGCGAACAAAGAAAAGAAATAGAAGTAACGAAGATAGTACAAGAGGAAACTGCGATAAACGAACAGGAAAAGAAAACAGAAAAAGCAGAAATAACAGAAATAAAAGAAGCACCAACAGAGGAAACAGAAGCACAAAACCAAATCCAAAGTTTTCAAACAAAGGGCATTAGCGGCAATGGGAAAAAACAAGTAGACAATAAAGAAATCATACTGAAACCACCAAAAACAAAGGCCCCAAGTAAAAATGGGAAAGAAAATATATGTAAATACTATGTGAAAGGAATATGCAGATATAAGGGAGGAGAATGTATTTACGAACACCCTCCTGTGTGCAACTACTTCTACAATAATGGTCACTACAAATTTGGTGGAAAATGCAAATTCGACCATCCGGACACTTGCAAGACCTACGCGACATATGGAACCTGCCAGTACGGGAGAAAATGCTACTACCATCATCTCCCAACAAGTTCAAAGGACAAAGGACAAGTTTCAAATGACAACAGAAGGAATGTGAGATAAAAAAATATGTACTCAAATAGCAAACAAAACACAAATAGCACACATTTTTTTTCAACATCTCGGACACAATACGGCAGCTAAGTCTTATACAGCACATTCAGCTGACACAGCTGGGAACCCTCGAGCCGGAACGCTACATGGCAAGAAGCTACCTGAACAGGTAGGCGGGAACGGATCCATCTCGGAGGACCACAAGGCTACAAAACACGCGATATCAAAGGACAACAAACTTAAAATGCACAAGGGGCAGTGCAAAACAAAGAACATAAATATTGTCCTGGCAAATATTCAAGGAATAAAACCGAACAATTCACTAAACAAAGTTTCGTACTTGAAAGGTTTTATGGACGAAACAAGGGCGGACATCGCATGCCTCACAGAAACACATCTTAAAGACTGCAAAGGAAACTGCGATAACTGCGAACACTGTATCGCTAAGAAAGAATTGCATATCGATGGATTCAACTTACTAAGAGCGGCTAGAACAGCGAGACGTAAAGGTGGCTGTGCTGTTTATATACATGAGAGCCTAGGGTGGCCCTTATTTTTCGAAATTGCAAATTTCACCGTCTCATCCCCTCAATATATTCCATTTGACAGAAAAACAAAATGTTCAAAATCTCAAGTAAATATAAATATTATTATTGGTCCCGCACAAGGACTCAAATTTAGTTAATTATTGAAACATAAATACACGAATTTTTTATTAGCGTTCCATTATAAGGGCAAATAACAGCAGTTAAAGAACAGCATAAACTAAAATAGACATTGACTACTGATTAATGAGAAACTGAATTGAACTAAACATTTTAGGACTGAAAGCATAGTAAATTTGGCCTAGTAGGGATGGTTGCTTATGAGACCCCTTAAATATTAATTGATTTTAATAAAACTTCTTTGGTACACGTTTTATATTAATAGGAAAAAATGCGGGGGTGAGACCCCCAAATTTTGATTGATTGGGTGGTTCTTATACATATAAGAACCACCCAAACAACCAAACGCTTTTAAAAGAACATAGGCCCCTCCACAATGAATTTCTCAATCGCACCTTTTCAGATCAATGGATCAGCTGGACTGGACCAAACTCAACCACAACTTCTGGGTATACTGTACGTGAAAACGAAGGTATAAGTAATTAAACCCACGAAGACCTTTTCGATTTAGAAAAAGGAATTCGCCAATGAATTGGTGAGATAGATTACAGGGTTCTCTTGAATGTTGTTCAAGAGTCTTCCAATGAATGCGTTAAAACTGAGGGAATCAGGTTGCAAGGTTACTGTCAAAATATGCCAGCAAGTCTGAGTTAGATTTAAAAACTTTATTTCTTGTTTTATCAGACTGCCAGATTTTGTTTTTGTAACTACATAATTCTTCAATGATAATAAATATCAAATATATAAGAAGTATTATATATATATATATATATATATATATATATATATATATATATATACACAGTAGAGGAAAGTATACAAATATAGAATAGTGCACTAATATGGAATACTTTAATTATTCCAGTTTCATAGAGGGCATTGCTAGTGAATACATATTTCGATAGCAAATGTGGGCAAAAATTCAATTACTGTAATAGGATCGCCGGAAGCGGGTTTGTGTTAATTGATCCGCACATCTTTCTTTTAACATCTACAAAATATTTATGAGGTAAGTAGTTTGCCTTGTACCATTTACAGTTAACTTTTATTTCCATTGAACCAGTTGTAAGTATGGAAGTATTACAACTTGCTTTACTGTACTTATTTATGTATAAAGAACTTGGTGTCATAGATTTTATACGATAGAAATCTTACCCCAATGACAATATGGCGGGTACAGTAATATGGAACACCTAAAGCAACATAAATATGGAATAGTATTCCATATTTAGTTCCTGTTTCTATTCGAGTTTCATGGAGAGGAAAGTAAGATTTTGATGCTTGTATTTTGTAAATGGATTCAAAGTCACAGGAATTTATTCTCTAAATCCATCGATTTTTCGTGAATCCGATTTTGTTGAAGAAGAAATGAGGGATAAAAAGACCATGGCAGCAGCACCATTGATTTACTATCACCCGCAGCACAAACTTTTACCAGCACGTTTACACCTCAGGACATCTCTCCAATTCCTGTAATTCAATATAACCATAGCAATCGTGGGCGAAAAGCTGGAACTGCAACTGTGGTTACTTCTACACCATGCAAGACTAATCTTGAAAATTATTCCCAAGCTAGATCTACCAGAGGAAGAAGACAAAAGAAAAATTTTTGTGATCGAGTGAGGCCTACGACTCGTCAGCTCTTCCAGAGAGATACGAAAAGTTTAACATCCGAGAGTGACTTTAGCCTGAGAGACGATTCTAGCTGCTACGATGAAAATGCAGTGTTTGTTTGGTAGAGGGAATTTTGTAGACGATTGTAAAGGTAAACAATGGGTTTGTGTATGATATGTGAGCAGTGGTGTCACGCAGAATATGCAGGCTATGATTCAGGTTTCTACGTATGTGATTTTTGTAAGTAAAACAAGAAAAGTAATAACGTTTTCTTTTTGGTTTTGGTATTCCATATTTGAACCCTTTTTAGTAAGTCATGGAAAACGCGCGTTTTGTTTGTTTTTCTTTTTTTTTTAAACTATCGTGCCATAAGTGCATTGTTTTAATTATGAGAGCTAAACGGTATCATTTCAAAAACAATTTCACAGTGTTTCAGTATTCGTCGTTGCATTATACAAATAAATTTTTCACAAAAACAAAATGGTAACCCATATTTGTCGCCTTTCTCTCTCTCTCTCTCTCTCTCTCTCTCTCTCTCTCTCTCTCTCTCTCTCGATATATATATATATATATATATATATATTATATTATATAGAGAGTATCCGAAAAGTCGCTTATCCAATGAGAAATGCACTGAAACTCGTAACCGGATGGGGAATATTTATTTATGGAACAATATCATAAATCACGTTAATGTAACTAATTAAGTTAATTAATTCATGTAATTCCTTTTGAGTAGCGACCTTTCGGATACCACACACACACACACACACACACACACACACACACACACACATATATATATATATATATATATATATATATGCGCTTCGGTGGTGTAGTGGTTAGCGTCGCTGACTACGAATCCATCTGCCCCGGGATCGAGACCCGGTGACGGCAGCCGGCGCGCAGCAAAATCCAGCTGTTCATCCTTCCACACAATAAAGAAAGTGGTTGGAAGATAAATAGATACCCGGGGTGGCGTAGTGGTTAAGACGCTGGGCTGCTGGTGAGGCGTGGTTCGGATTCCACGTTAAACTGTAGGTCCAAGATGGAGAGAAAAGCTTGACCTTCGTCAGAATGAACAATTCGTGCGGAAGCTAACCAAAGGTAAGGTATATATATATATATATATATATATATATATATATATATATATATATATATATGGGATGATGACATCTGTTCGTTTATACATGCCTAAACGGCTAGGGAAATCTGCACCAAACTTGGTATACGCATCAAGGGAGAACCAGGGGAGGATTTAGTAACACCCCAGCCTCTCCCAGTGCCCCTCATAGGTTGTGTTTCAGAGGCTTTTGCTGCGCAAAGCGCAGCGAGCATCTAGTGTATGTGTGATCTAGTGTGTGTGCATATATATATATATATAGTTTGCTTGTACCTCGTGGGAAATGTACGCTTTGTTTCTCTCTCTGTATTAACATCCAAATAAGAAGGAAATAACTTCTCGCCGGTTATTCTGTTTACACCCGAAAGTGTATAAAGTGTCAGTGAATCTGTGCATATAAATTATAAAGTAAAATTCATTAAATTTAAGAAAGTGCAATACAGTTTACAAAAATTATCACCAGTTTAAGTATACATTTAAATCGTAACACGGTTGGCATTCGAGAAAAGTTTGAAACAAGGGAGGAAAGAGGTCATAAAACGCAAAGGTCCTAAAATCCTCATGACCATCGAAAGGAAAGCAAAGAAAAAGAAAGAAAAGAAAAAGATTTGTGTGTGTATTTCTTTTTACGATAATTAATAAATAGCATGACCAAGGGTCCAAATTCTCACCTAATTACCTAATTTGCAATTTGTCAATTTGGAAACAACTGAAAATGCGGCGATCAGGTATGATTTCTGTCAAAAACTGCATGACTATATCTGCATGAATTGGGGATGATTGGAAAATATCCCTCGTCTCGAACGCCAAACAGATCGCGGGGGTCAAATTTCTGTGTGACGCATGTACGCAGATTGTAAACTCCTTCGCGGTATTTAAAGAAATGTAGAAAGCGAATACGAGTGTTAAGGAAAAGGAGGGAATAATGGGGAAACAAGAGTCCCGAAATGTCCCAGTGAAAATCCGGGTGGATGAGAGAGGAACAAATAAAAATATAACACGGAATGATGACATAAAAGAAAGAAAAGAGAAAAGTAAAATTTGCCTTGTGGTAAAACTGCCCAACGAGGAAAATGATAAAAAAATGAAAACTAAAAACGTAGAAAATAAACTGGAAACGTAAGGAATGACAATGCCAATAGTAAAAACAATGATAATGATAATGAAAATAATAAAAATAATGATAATACCAAAATTAAAAACAGAAAATAATCAAATGACAAGGAAGTGAAGCGTATAAAATATCGTCTGTAAATACTGCGCAAAAGGGTACTGCAGATATTGGGATGGGCAATGCATTTATGCACATCCCATGTTATGTAACTCACATTACACAAAAGGATATTGTAAATTTGAAAAAAGTGCAAGTTCCACCATCTACTGTCTACAACACCTATGCAAGATATGGGAGGTGCAAATACGGACAAAAATGCCGTTACCACCACCCTCAAAGGAACGCAACAGGTGAACAGGAAAAACGAGCATCAAAGAGGGCTACCAACTTTTTAGACGTAAACAACACAATTCAACTGCTAAATACCATCCAGCTAATACAAAGTCAGCTGACAAATATAGGAATCAGAAAGCCGGACAGAAGGCACACACAAAGAGACTTCATGCAATATCGGGAGAAGAGGTATCGACAAAGATAAAGAGAGGAAAATTCTCGGAGGATCACAAGGCAACGAAATCGGCACCACCATTGGAAAACGAATCGGAACCACATGTATGTAAAACCGATAGAGAAAAAAAATTAAAATAATCTTAACCAACATTGAGGGCCTTAAATCAAACCATTACCCGGACAAAGTTTTATACCTGAAAGAACTCATGCAAGAAACCGGAGCAGACTTTGCATGCCTCACGGAAACTTATCTAAAGGACAAAAGAAAAATACAAATTGAAAACTATAACATACTCCAAGTCGACAGAACAATGAGACGTAAAGGAGGATATGCTATTTACACACGCGAAAGACATATGGCAGAAATGACTATAATTACTTCAAACAGCTACAAAGAATGTATAGCAGCAAAAGTTGAAAAATTAAATATGGTACTAATTGTAATGTACAGGCCCCCAAACACGCCAACCTCAAAATTTTCAGATTCCATTACAGAGGTAAGAAACTGGGTAAAAGATCTACTGTACGTTCTCCAACCCCAAATATTTTTTTCTGTTCTGATTTTAATTTTCCATTCATGAAATATAAAAGGATAGAAAAACTATATGTATACATCACGACAAGTGGGGCACACGGGAAGACCAGGAGCAGGTAAAAATGCTACTAGCTCTAGCTGATGAATTTGTTAACACAAGAAATAACAGAAAACACAAGAAAAAACAACTGCCTAGATTTGGTATTCACAAACAACAGCAACCTAATTGATAATGTAGAAATATCTCCAAATATAATATCGGATCACAACATTATTGAAAGAACAACCAATATAAAAGCAACAGGAAAGGAATGAACACGAACAAGAGAAAGTAGCAAATTCGAAATTTTTAATTTTCACTCCGAAGCTATAAACTGAGAAGGTGTTGCATCCAGCATGGAAGTAATAGATTGGAAAACCATCTTCAAGACCAAGACAACGGAAGAGATGCTAATGACTTTAGAGGAGAAGACGCTGGAAATTGTGGAAAGCCATGTCCCAAAAATACAGCAAAGAGGAAAGAGAAACAGGTTCGAGAGACAAAAGAGGTCATTGTTTGGAAAGGGAAAAAGAGTGACTGCAAAATTAAGTAACTGTAAATATAACAGCATCAGAAAAATATTAAATGGTAAACTGCAGAGTATCGATTGCTTCATAGAGGACCTAATTGAGAAGCATAGAGATAAAGAAGACGACGACGCTATAGAAGTGATAAAGGTTAACTCAAAGTACTTCTATAATTTTACAATTTAAGGAAGTCGAAAAATTACACGACTATTGGACCTTTGAAAAATGAAGACAATGCTTTATCTGATGATCTAACATCTGAATATCTGAAATATTAAGAGCTCAGTACGAATCATCTTTCAGTAACTCAAGAACTGACAAACTGATATGCGATAGAAACGCTTTCTTTGAAGAAGAACTACAAGGGTAAAGTATAACGGACTTCGACTTTACGACAGATGATAAATACAGAAGCTATAGGAAAACTAAAAGCACACTCAGCAGCAGGACCGGATAAATGGAACGCCACACTGATCAAAAACTGCAAGAATGCAATCGCTGAGCCCCTTTATTGGATATGGTGACGATCACTAGAAACGGTAGAAATACCGGGTTTCCCGAAGAGAGGATACTATAGACCAGTGTCGCTTACATCTCATCTCACTAAAATATTTGAAAAAATACAGTAGTTAGAGAAAAAAATCTATGACTACTTGGAAACTCAGAAAAAAACAAATGATAACCAACATGGATTTCGTTCAGGTAGATTATGCCTATCACAACTAATGGAACACTACAGCAACATTACTGATGCACTTGAAAGCAATGAAAACTATGATGTAATATACAAAGACTTTGCCAAAGCGTTCGACAAGTGTGACCATGGAATCATAATACATAAACTGAGATCGTAAAGAACGACGCTTGTGTAGGAGATATCCCGCGCAAGATGAGAGAGAGAGAACGAAACAAATGAAAAAATTAGGTAACCACCCGGGAATCGAACCCGGGATCTTCCGATTGCCGGTCAGATATGATAACCATTACACCATGGGCCTCACTCATTCAAATGCCGTAATTCTTCTACATACGCGCAGAAACCAATGCCCCAAGGGGGCACCTCCCGCATGCCGTAACATTATATACATTTAACTGCAAACACGCAGTATAATTAACGTAAAGAACGACGCTTGTATAGGAGATATTCCGCGCAAGATGTAGAAGAATTACAGCATTTGAATGAGCGGCGGCATTAGTGAGCGGCGGCGAATCGTTACAGTACAAGGAATATCTTTACCAGAATCAGAGGTCCTCAACTCAGTACCACAAGAACAATATTAGCTCCAATACTCTTCATAATCATGCTAACTGACATAGATGAGGACGTTACCAGAGACAGCAGAGTAACATCCTTTGCCGATGACATAAAGATCATTAAAAAAATAGGAAATCCAGAGGATATAGGATCTCTACAAGCCGACATGAACAGAATCTACAATTGGACGGAAGACAACAATATGAAGTTTAACATCTGAGAAATTTCAACTGTTAAGGCACAGAAAAAGGGAGGACCAAAAATTCATGGAATACTATACCTCAAATGGACAGGAAATTCAGAGAAATTCTAACGCAAAAGATTTAATAGTTGTAATGACTGATGATGCGAAATTTGAAACACAAAATAAGATAGTACTAAACAGAGCAAAGTGAATAACTGGGCAGATACTGAGAACCTTTAAACGAAGGGATAGGACTACAATGATCTCTCTATTGAAAACACTGATCATATTCAAACTGGAATATTACTCGGTCCTAACATCCCCATGTAAAAAAGACATTAGTCAGTTAGAGGGGATTCAGAGAAGCTTCATACCCAAGATCAATGGGTGCAAAGAACTATATTACTGGGAAAGGTTACGCACATTAAACCTATACTCACTGGAAAGAAGAAGAGAGAGATACACCATTATCTACACTTGGAAAATAATGGAGAAACTAGTCCCTAATCCTACTCTGAACCCTATAACTCACCAAACAACAGTGGAAAGTAGAAAAGGAAGACTGTGTCGTGTTCCCAAATTAAAGGCTAGACAGGGAACATCCTCAACCCTGAAGGAAAACAGTTTTGTTGTGAGAAGACCAAGACTGTTTAATCAGCTGCCCAAAGAACTAAGGAACACGAGTGGTGTTGCGGTGGACATCTTCAAAAGAAGATCAAACGCCTGTCTCAGAACAATCCCCGATGAGCCGGGCGTACCTGTCTATGTGAGGTGGAGAGTACAAGAAGCCAACTCTCTACTTCACCTGACCAACTCGAGAGGAGGGGCGACAAGCTTGACTCTCGTGAAATGAGGAATCATCGCACGGAACACTTGAAAGGTTGAAAGGTATATACAGTATATATATTATATATATATATATTTTTTTTGAGATGAATTCCATAATTGAGCATCTAGTGTATGTATATATATATATACCTTTCAACTTTTCAAATGTTCGGTGCGATGATTCCTCATTTCATGAAGGTGAAGTTTGTCGCCCCTCCTCTGTACTATATATATATATATATATATATATATACAGAAAAAGTATAGTATTTGTCTTTTACCATTACTTATTCGAAGTATAGTGGATTTAATTTTCCCAGAAGAGTTCCTTGTTCCATGCACGATCTCTGTGCAACATATATATATATATATATATATATATATATATATATATATATGAGATTAATTCCATAATTAAGCAAGTAAAATAAATAAATAATTGACACGCACCCGCAAGGAAAAATGAAAAGCGATTCCAATTCATGGTATTAATTGGGAGAGTTCTAAAATTCTTGTTAAAAATAAAGCCATAACTGAAAGGAATATTCTGAAATGTGCATTCATATACTTTATAAATAATTTCAATGACAGTTCGGAAACGTATAAAATGGATCCCATCTTGTTAAAATATTTTTTCTTTAATTGTATTTATTAATTTTTTGCTAATCCTTCCTTACTATTTGGTTACTTTGTGTATATATATATATATATTATATATATATATATATTATTTTTTTTTTAACTGCAAACAACACAGTATAATTAATGTAAAGAACGACGCTTGTATAGAAGAACGTTCCGCAGCACAAGATGAGGAGGGAGAACGAACAAATGAAAAATGAGGTAACCACCCAGGAATCGAACCCGGGATATTCCGATTGCCGGTCAGATATGCTATCCACTACACCATGGACCTCGATTAATCAGAAGTCGTAATTCTCCTACATACGAGCAGAAACCAATGCCCTGAGGGGGCACCACCCGCTTGCCGCACAGGGCATTGGTTTCTGCTCGTATGTAGGAGAATTACGACTTCTGATTAATCGAGGCCCATGGTATAGTGGATAGCATATCTGACCGGCAATTGGAAGATCCCGGGTTCGATTCCCGGGGGGTTACCTCATTTTTCATTTGTTCGTTCTCCCTCCTCATCTTGTGCGGAACGTTCTTCTATACAAGCGTCGTTCTTTACATATATATATATATATATATATAATATATATATATATATATATATATATGTATGTATCGCCTGAAAAGCACGGGCTGGAGCTCCGCCCATTTCATGACGTTTCTATGATGTCACTATCTTTCAATCAATCCCGAATACAGACAGCAAAAACGGCCTCCAGCGGCCTCAGATGACCTCGTAGGCCGACGCCACCTAACCTATGTTCTTTCCCAGCCTCAGTTACCCCTATTGCCCAAGTCTCATCCAAATCTGGCCAGTGGTTTGGCCGGTCATAAATAACAAAGTTCGCAGTTCGCAGTTCCCAGTTCGACTGTCACAAATATATACACTGCATCCTCTATCGTTTCCACAACTCCAGTGTTACTAGTCCTGATCGGCAAATTCATTGCCGTAACCCCTCTGGCAAGTTTCTCGTTGCGGTGACGATAGCGTCGTTGGGTGCTGGAAAAGTCCGAGGTTTTGTCGCAAACACAATGTCTTTTGATTGTAACCAGGAAAAGAAAAGTCATCCGGCATCAAACAGGGACTGCGCTGGCCAATTCATCAGACCACGCCACCCAAACTACGGGCCAGGAGGCTCTTCGTTCAAGAAGTAGCAATGCGATGAAAGTAATGGGCCGGAACCCCATTTTGTATAAAGAAGAGATCATATGAACATCTGAATTCAGAATATCACGTTCTGTATAACAGGTGCAACCATGAAGGAAACTATGGCCTGTCGAACGTCTTTCTTTACTTTTGGTACAGCTTCTCTCTATCTATCTATTAATCTTTCTGTCTCTAACCTTTTAACTGCCTCAGCATCGTACTGA
This sequence comes from Bathynomus jamesi, assembly GCA_023014485.1. NCBI lineage: Eukaryota > Metazoa > Arthropoda > Malacostraca > Isopoda > Cirolanidae > Bathynomus > Bathynomus jamesi. The sequence continues at coordinate 1,685,004 of JAJOZX010000096.1, read as the reverse complement.
CGCAGTATACTATGATGAGCTCATGTTACTGTAGAACCAGAATCTAAAAGGATTACAGCATTTAGGAGCGGGATTTGAAAAGGGTTGAATGGGCTAATCCCACCTGGAAGCCATCTCTCTCTCTCTCTCTCTCTCTCTCTCTCTCTCCATATATATATATATATATATATATATATATATATATGTATGTATGTATGTATGTATGTGTGTGTATGTGTGTGTATGTGTGTGTGTGTGTAGTGGCAAAGAAAGAAAATTTCTCCTTCTATGGAATAAACCACATCAAATTTTCGAAACGGAAATTGGATTTGAGGGAGAGACTATGAGAAATAATTAAAATAAGAAAATGAAAAGACAAAATATAAACTAGATTTAAATTTTTAAAATGAAGAAGAGATAAAATGGACTCTTTGAAATCAATTAGGATATATATATATATACACACACGAGATGAAGTTAATGAATGCGCAGAATGAATTTAGTGACTGTTTTTAATAAAACAACGCCAGTAATTTACTGACTGCACGTTGTGTGTGGTGTGTGTGTGTGTGTGTGTGTGTGTGTATTTTTTTCATATTGCGATTATTAGGTCCCATGAGTCTGGCGAGGGAAGCAAGAAGCTGTCAGAACGTTTTGGCATACCTGTTGCAACTATTGCGTTCAGTCCAGGAATGGAAGAAGTTTCGTACGGTGGCATCTCTCCCTCGATCCTGCAGGCCTCGAAAAATCACGTCTGGAGCGACCAGTAAGATTGCTAGAGATGTTTGTGTTAATCCTAAACTGACCTTACGTAAGCTACAAGCCTCTTTGAGATGCTGGAACAATGGTTCATTACTCATCAGTCTACCATCTTTAGATCCTTGGAGAAGAAAGGCTTTTATGGTCGAGTTGCAAGAAGAAAGCCCGTTCTGAAGACGAAGCACATCAAGGACCGGCTACACTTTGCTAAGAAGCATCACGATGACTCTTACAACAGATGGGGGAGACGGTTATTTAATCAGATGAAACCAAAATTAAGTTATTTGGCTGCAATCAGCGAGACTTTGTTTGGAGAAGGCCAAATACTGCACACGAGTCGAAAAATACCATACCCACAGTGAAGCATGGAGGTAGCAGTGTCATGTTCTGAGGTTGCTTTTCATGGGCAGGAACTGGGCATCTTGTTCGTATTGAAGGAAGGATGGATGACTGCAACCAAATATATAAATATTTTTTGAGGATAATCTTATTCCTTTCGCAAGACATCTCGGCCTTGGACATAGATTTATATTCTAACAGGACAACGATCAAAACACACAGCTAAGAAAACATTGGAATGGTTCAGGAAAAAGGCTATAAATGTTTTGGAATTGCTAAATCAAAGTCCAGACTTAAATCCCATTGAGCATCTCTGGCATGAATTAAAGATTTCGGTCCACAGACTGAATCCTTCCAATCTTGAAGAATTGTAACTTTTTGTCAAGAAGAATGAGGTAGGATTTCTCAACGAAGATGCAAAAAGCTTATAGAAAACATATAGAGATCGCCTTTTAGATGTTATATGCCATACAATATCAAAACACGTTTGATTTTATACGCAACCTTTTCGTAAATCGAGAAATACCCGAATGTGAATAGTTTCGCAGGGCTATATATATGGAAAGTGGGGATAGCTGTAAGATGGGGTAAATTGTAACAGTGACACTATGGATAAATATGTGTCACCAGTGGAAATTCACTTCAACCAAATTAATTGCATTTCAATATAGCAACGACAACAGAAATTATAGCATGTAGTGCGTTTTCTAAAACTAAAAATATGATATTTAGAAAAGTGATTTGCGCAGTTGCAAGCAAATCTTTCATTGTTAAATATTTATTTTTACTTTCTATGTAACACGGGTGAACTCAAAAATTTATATATAGAATTTCATATACGGCCTTTAGTGATGAAGAACTAAATTTAAATTACGATACTAAAGAATCAGATTCAGAATCTGATTATGGACGCATGTTTCAGTCACTTCTGGCACATAAACGTGGTCTCATGTTTATCAAAACTGCGAATCAAAGAATGGTTTATGGGTGATAATTATGGTTGATGTCTGAATTGCTTTATTATTTCTGTTATTAAAGAGATTTTTGTAAATTGGTTTACCTGAAAATTAAATTTTTTTCTATTGTTCGTTTTATTGCACGAAATCTTTCGAAAAAGTAGTTAGGGTTCTTATAGCAAGCGCCACCCACTGTTATAACTCTACCCATGGGTGGGGCAATCTGTAACACGTCACCAATGTTTTCCAAACCTAAATACATCTAAACCCAATGAAGAAATAAAAATTTTTATTTCGTGAAAAGGAGAGAAAAAGATCAACGTAACATCTGGCAAATTACCGACAATCTTGATCGATTTTATAATGGTAAAGTATATATACTGTATATACTCTACCCAATGGGAAATACATTAACACTCGTAACTCGATAGAAAATACATTTATTTATGGAACCATATCATAAATGTTCAAAATGTTTCCCATTTACTTCAAAGCAAGTTAGCGTAATTAATTAAGTAATACAATTCTCACTGAGTAGCGACTGACCGGAGTGTATATATATATATATGTTAAACCCAGACCGTGCATGGAACAAGGAACTCCTTGTTCCATGCACGGTCTGGGTTTAACATAATGTTCTCAGGGAACCATTCTGAGTTTGTGTATATATATATATATATATATATATATATATATATATAATATATATATGAATCAAGGCAAAGGGGTCACCAGACACTTTTAATCTAAACTCTAAGATTAAAAATTGGGAAAAAATCAGATCAAGTATGGACAAAACAACTGAACAGATACTAAGAATCTTGGAAGAAATGACAGTGGAAACTTTAAGAAAATATGTTCCCAGAAAGCAGGGCAAAGGAAAGAAGAACTATTTTGAGAGGGAAAGGCGGCCAATATTTCGCAAAAGAAAGAGAGTAGTTACAAAATTAATAAATTGCACGAACAACAATAACAGAAAAACGATTACAAAAAACTACATAGAATCGATGAGGTAATACATTCACTCCTTAAGGGTCATTCAGAGGGGAAGAGGAAGATGTCACAGAAGCAATGAAGGAAAACCAAAAATATTTCCATAATTTTGCGAAAAGAAAAACAGGAACTCGCGCTACTATCAGGCCCTTACGGAATGAAAATAATGAATAACTGACGATCTAAAGGAAATATCCGAAATATTGAGAGCTCAGTATGTATCAGTTTACAGTACTTAAAAAAGTGACAAAGTGGTCTCTGATCACAATACCTTCTTTGAAGAAAGGCTACGAAAAGAAAATATAACTGATGTTAAATTTGCTCCGAAAAATATAGGGCGAACTATAGGGCAAATGAAATCACATTCAGCTACAAGTCCGGATAAATGAGATGTCTTGGTGATTAAAAACTAAAAGAATGAAACAGCTACACTTCTGTACTGGATATAGAGATCGCTGGACACAGGAGAAATACCGAACATCCTGAAGAAGGCGAACATTGTTCGTATATATAAGGAAAAGAGAGAGAGCTCAGAAAATTTATTCCTTTATGGAGACAAGGGAAAGATTCAGTGAGAACCAGTACCGATCAGGAAGATTGTGCCTATCGCAAGTGATAGAACATTATAACAGCATAATTGATGCACTTGAAAATAATGAGAACTATGATGTAATACACACAGATTTTGCTAAAGCAGTCAACATGTGTAATCATGTTATAATAGCATATAAAATGAAAAATATCGAAATAACGGGCAAAGTGGGAAAATGGATCTATAACTTCCTCAGAGAACGACAACATTACCAGTAACATCCTTTGCTGACGATACAAAATGCAGCAGAAAAATTAGAAATGCAGATGTGAAATCCCTATAAACGGATACAAACAGAATTTACAGTTGGTCAGAAGTAAACATCATTAAATTTAACACCGAAAAATTCCAGCTCCTAAAGGTGCGTACACACTACAGCAACAATATGACGCAATTGTTGGGCAACTGTTGAGAAACCCTGAGGAAATCGCGTTCAGATTACGGCAACATTGAGCAACTTTTGTTGGACACAATTATTGGTCAAGAATGGCCTAATCGTTGACAAATAGTTGAGCAATATTGCCAGTTCAGAGAGTGTTTCTCACTACAAATGAGAAACATTGCGCAACCTTCGGCATTGTTTTTCTAATATAGAGGTATCTGGATACATATTGCGCAATATTTATCTGTAGTTGTTGCAGTTTTAGACAGAGCATCGGTGGACAAGGTCGCTCTTATGTTATGTACAACATCGTTTCTCTTCGATAACTGACTATAACACTTATTAACAATTAAAATGTGTGAGCAGTGGCCACAAGATAAACTTCAAGTTTAATTAAAGCATATTGTTCACAACAATGCTTCTAAAAATTTTTAACCAGAGATTATTCTGGTCGAAACAAACAAAAAAAATATATATTTTTTTTTTAACAATTTTTGGTTCAGTCATCTGCAGAAATAGCTCAAAATCAGAATTATTCATAATCGTGAAATTCTTGAATAAATATCCATCCTCCATATACATATCTTCCAGTAATATAACTGGTTCCCATTGTACAGGGTGTACATAAAGTCAGGATCTATTTTTGTGAAGCACTTGGAAATTATATGGAATTCAATCATAAAATGATAAAGTGGTAACATTTATTAAATAATTAAGAGTAGGATTCGACGTGACGCCCATCAGTATCCCTGCACAGCTCAAATCGTTCCGCAGCATTTCTAAACACATTCTGGAGCATTTGCGGGGTTATGTTATCTGCAGCAGTTCTTATACGTGTACGTAAGTTTTCAAGACTCGTAATCTTCGTCTGATAGACGTGCGACTCGATAAAGCCCCATGCAAAGAAATCTAAAGGGGTTAAATCTGGTCATCTCGCTGGCCAAGGTCTGTTGCTTCCGCGTCCGATCCAGCGATTTGGAAAACGTCCATTTAGATAATCCTGAACAATTTTGGCATAGTGACAAGGAGTACCATCATGTTGATAGACGACGGGGATAGGATTGTTAGTACCGTCGTATCAACATGATGGTGCTTCTTGTCACTATGCCAAAATTGTTCAGGATTATCTAAATGGACGTTTTCCAAATCGCTGGATCGGACGCGGAAGCAACAGACCTTGGCCAGCGAGATCACCAGATTTAACCCCTTTAGATTTTTTGCATGGGGCTTTATCAAATCGCACGTCTATCAGACGAAGATTACGAGTCTTGAAAACTTACGTACACGTATACGAACTGCTGCAGATAACATAACCCCGCAAATGCTCCAGAATGTGTTTAGAAATGCTGCGGAACGATTTGAGCTGTGCAGGGATACTGATGGGCGTCACGTCGAATCCTACTCTTAATTATTTAATAAATGTTACCACTTTATCATTTTATGATTGAATTCCATATAATTTCCAAGTGCTTCACAAAAATAGATCCTGACTTTATGTACACCCTGTATAGGTGTCTACTGGTAACGTACAGTATGTTCTTATCCACATCTTTGTTTTTCTTTTTCTTGAACAATGCACTTTTCATGATTATAAATGCTGCAGCAGTTGCACCCGTGCAAACCTCTTCCGTCGACAGTGTTGTTGCGACTGAAATGTTTCTTTAGTGTTGAGAGACAATATTATTACTCAACATATTGCTCATATGTTGTACCACAAATGCCGGTAAAATGTTGTCAATGCTTGTTGAATGTATTGCGTCATATGTTGCTGTAGCGTGCACGCACCCGTAGATATGGAAACAATGAGGAGCTAAAAAAACAGAATATATGTCCCAGATTGGCAGAAAATCCAAAGAGCCACAGAAACAAAAATTTAGTTAAATGCGAAATCTAAGACACAAAATCAGATAGCGATAAACAAGGCAAAAAGAATAAAGGGACAGGTACCGAGAACACTTAAATGAAGGGACAAAGAAGAAATGATTCCCTTACTGAAAACAGTGATCATACCAAAACTGGAATACTGCTCAGTCTTGACGTCTCCATATAAAGAAGAAGAAATCGATAAATTAGAAGAAATACAAAGAAATCAAGATTGATGACTTCAAAGAACTCAACTACTGTGAAAGACTACGTACATTAAATCTATATTCGATGGAAAGAAGAAGAGGGAGGTACATCATAATATACGTATGGAAAATAAAAAAAAATAGTGTCTAACCTCAAACTGAACCCCATAACCACCCAAACAACATTGGAAAATAGAAAAGGTAGAATGTGCAGTGTTCCCGAAGAGACATCCTCAACTCTGAAAGGAACTGGCTTTGTTGTCAAAGGACCAAGACTATTTAATCAGTTCCCCAGAGGTATCAGAAACATTACAGATGTTAAAATTGAAGTCTTTAAAAGAAGATTAGATGCCTGGCTCAGGACGGTTCCAGATGAGACTGGTGTGCCTGGCTATGCGAGGTGGAGAGCTCAGGACAGCAATTCTATCCTGCATAAAGTCAGGTCTAGAGGAGAAACCACCGCACCAACCTGACCTCCGTCAGAGAGACCGTCTCACGGAACATCTACGAGGCTACAATACACACACACACACACACACCACACACACACACACACACACACACGAGTACTTAGTAAGTAAACATTGTGTGTGCAAAACACCGTCAGAAACACTGCATGGAATATAAACCGTATTAGAAAAAGAGAGACGCAGTTGAATACATTTTAAATCTAAAATACATACTTCTCACACTTTATTGATACGTGCTGTATCTATTTAAATACATCTGTATAAAACTTCTCAGCGTAATCTTTAAAAGCATTTAAAGAGCGTACAAATCTTGTAAGTTCAGTGAAATACGCCTCCATGAATTCATTTGAGTAATCTCACAGTAGAACATTTGCGCTTAATCTTATGTCCTCGTCTAAGAATTGTAAATCTAATTCCTATTTTACTTTGGAAAGTAAGAAACTTTTAAATTATTTTCTGGGATGATCTCTAAGATTATTCAAAGTTTGGGTTAAAATGAGAAAAAGTTGAATTACATTTTTATGCTTGGAAAATACCGCGTTTGAGCTTAAGTAAGACCCTAAATTACTTTTCAAACTTATTGTTAAGTGGAAATAAAAAAAAGTTTATTATACGATCCTAGCTAAGGAGTTTTACTGTAATTAAAAGTCGAAAAAGCTTATGTTTTATTAGTTTATTAAGAATTACGTAGTTATGTGATCTTTACTGTTCTATAATGAAATTTTCACATTAGTTTTGTAATAATAATAATAGTAATAATAATGATAATAATAATAATAATAATAATAATAATAATAATAGATAATAATAATAATAATATAATAATAAATGTACATAACTATAACTGTAATTATAAGTAACTAAATATATATATATATATATATATATATATATATATATAATATATAATATATATATATATACCATATACATACAGTGTATATATATATATATATATATATATATATATATATATATATATATATCATTCTTTTACTTAGGAACTTGCATATTTTATGTTAATTTCTCGATAAAACTATGTAAAAATTATGACTGTGTATAAAACACAAATTCTGACATCTTAAATACTCTTATAATAGCAATATTAATAACATTATTATTATTATTATTATTATTACACTATCATTACCTACACCTTCTTTAAATTTACTTCTATACTACAGCTATGCCGATACCAGTATGCCATCTCTGCTGAAGATTAATCCGAAATAAAAATTTCTTTTGTAGAAACTGAAGTATTTGGAAAATTGGAAAGGACATCTATAAGAACATTATAAAAATACAGGTCCAAATGAAATTGGTCTTATTATTATAATAACAAAATTGGTAGTGAAATTATTCATTATCTGCGAAACAAGTTCGTGTACGAAATATCTTTAAGTTTACCTGTTGAATTAAAAAAAACAAAGACACTTGAAATACCAAAGCACTTAAATTAATTTATTATATTTCTAAAATCTTTAGTGATAAAAATTTTGGATCACTTTAACATATTGCTTCCCAGTGTATATCACTTTAGCATATTGCTTCCCAGTGTTAATCACTTTAACATATTGCTTCCCAATATTTAGGATAGGGAGTACGATAAAAAATGTTTGCTTTAATAAAGTAAAGGCATAAAAAGTAAATCATAACATGTTAAAATATTAGATTGAAAGTAAATTTATTAGAATTCTTGCGCTATATGGTCACACAAAGTAAAAAATGGATTTCGGAAGAATTGGTCACGCCACATCATTTGCCACAAGTACGAGTTGAGTAGCTCCTTTTTGCATCCTTTCATTTCCTTTATATATTTAATGTAGGTTAACTAAATGCCCGGTTAGGTCAACTGTACGCCCTTCATGATTGGTTAGCTTAAGTTGTGATATTTTCGTTGAAACTAACGAAAATATCACGACTTAACCTAACCAATCATCAAGGGCGTACGGTTGACCTAACCGGGCAATCAGTTGACCTAACCGGACATTCAGTTAACCTACATTAAATATAGAAAGAATGCTTGGTTATGGCATTTATAGCTTTGTTTACGGTCGGTAGGTTATCTCCTAGATTACCAACCTCTTTCTAACCAACCAACCTTTCTCTTTTTAACATATTGCTTCCCAGTGTTAATCACTTCAACATATTGCTTCCCAGTGTTAATCACTTTAACATATTGCTTCCCAGGAGGAATCACTTTAACATATTGCTTCCCGAATGCTTTGAGAAGCAATAGTTAAAGTGATCCAAAAAAATTTAGAAAGCATTCCTAGAAAATTTTAAAACGAACAGGAGAAGTTAACTAATTATAAATAAAGGTCGCCTGTATAACACGTTTTTTTTTTTTAAAGAAAATAGGATGAATGAAAGAAAATAAATGAAAGAAAGAAAATTGGATACATTCAGTTGCTGTAAAGATTCAAAAAAATTTCTCTGCTTTACTTTCATGGAAATATATAAAATTCATTAGCCTTTAAATATTCACAGAACCATTTTACCTGAAATGTCGAATTCTTATTTTTTTTTCTTAGTTAGTTCCACCAACGATAGTTCAACCGGACGAGCGCGCTATCTAGTGGCATTCAAGAAAAGATCACTTGGAAAGATTACTGTACACCCTTGACGAGTGGTTAGGTTAGGTCGTGATATTTTTGTTAGTTAGCCTTATAAAGATAACTAAAGAAGGCTGGGGCCCTGGTCTTCAGGTGATCGCATTTTTAATCTACAGAAATTACTAGAACCTATTACACAACCACTGAACTAAGCATTAAAGGATACTAATAGTTTAACTTAATTCAACATATAAATTGTTTTCAGTCACCTTAACCTAAATTTGAATACGTGCATAGAAATATGAAAACTACATAACATGAAATGGTGCTGGTTAAGTGTGCGGTCTACCTACGATTCGGCGGTCTACCTTTTAATTATAGCTTCTTATCTTGTTTACTAATTGTTTGTTTACATCCCATTGTCAATCGCCCTTGACGATTGGTTAGGTTTAGTCATGATATTTTCGTTAGTTTTAACGAAAATGTCATGATTAAACCTAACCAATCGTAGGTAGACCGCACACTTAACCAGCACCCATGAAATGAATCATTATAATGTTGACAAAGGAAAATTGAACTGAGCAATTTAAAATATTCAGATCCTTTCTACACACACACACACACACACACACACACACACACATACCACAATATATATACACACATTATAATTCTATTTAAAAAAGAAGAAATCAATAAATCCCATCTCTCTTCAGTGCAGCACGCTAACACGCAAAAAATAACCCTCACAAAAGCTGTCAAAGAATGCTAAACTAATCTAAATTGCTTTTATTCCAAAAATTCTCCCTCTCCCTCTGACACCTTTAAATTAATTACTTTGGAGGATTTTTGAGAGGAAATAGCAATTAAATTCGGTTTTTACCAACTTGATTTGTTTATTTATACGTACAACAAGTTTAAAAAACAAATATCTGCAACTTCTAATCTCCAATTTTGGTTTTATCGCTATTTTTCATTCGAATAAAATTGGAATTTTGGCGGTTATTTTCCATTATCACTTAAATGTGTTTTCATCATTTTATACGAAATGGACAAAATGCGCTCCAACAGAAAGTTATTCATGTTAGTAATATGGATTTATGGCGTACTCTTACGATAGGTAAACTTTTTAAATTACCTTAAACATATTTTTAGTTATAAAGAATTATTGTTTATTTCGTTTCATTTTCATGAAAACGCCATCATTTAAATAAAATCATTACAAAAAAATGTATATGAAATGAAATAGTTGAATTTAAGACAAGTGAGGATCGAAGCGTTCTCCGCGCTGTCGTCACAGCCGGACTCTGCAACCGGATGCAAACAATGTGTAACGGGACTCATCACTCCATATGACAGACTTCGGATTACCTGAACATCAGGGCTCCCAGCCTTCTTTAGTTAGCCTTATAAGGCTAACCTAACCAACAACGACCTAACCACGACCTAACCTAACCAATCGTTAGGTCAACTGTACGGCCTTGACGATTGGTTAGGTTAAGTCGTGATATTTTCGTTAGTTAGCCTTATAAAGCTTACTAAAGAAGGCTGGGGGCCCTGATCTTCAGGTGATCCCAGATTTCTACTGCTGTATTCTCCTGTTTCGATAAGCTTTGCCCCACAGCAATCGTCGTTCTGCATTCAGATATATGGCTTGTGGGCAACTGCCTTTCCATAGAATTCTTCTGCATGCGGTTTCCTACGTACAGGTGTCATACTTACCAAAAGACCTGTACGCTTACCGACTTCCTGAGTGGTGAAGTTTAGAATAAACATCTGGTGTTTCAACACCACACGTCTTAACTTTTGCCACGCAAGGTTTGTCATAATTTTTGGCCTGCTTGGTCTCCGCTCGACACTAGTTTATCTCAGTCTTCTACTGTCGTATAATATTTCCCACAGTTGAAATGGGGAATTTTAAAGTATCCACAGTCTTACGCAAAATCATACTTGCGATATGACATCCAACTATGTTGCCACGTTCAAACTCCGTCAGCTCAGATCCACATGCCAAACTTATGAATAGTGACTGTAACAAGTAGCAGACTAATCTTGCTCTATCTTTGGACTTTAATATTGCCCTCTGCAGCGCAATATATATTTGGAACGTTCGGGTACTGGCAGCGAGAAGCTTACACTTTTGAACAAGATATGTCACAAGTAGACAACAAAAGTAAATAGACAACCATAAGAAAAATACACATTAAATTACATAATAATCATTATTTCTCCCTTTTTATCAGACATAATTTAAGTGTCCTCTAATTACATACATATCCATGCCAAATAAGAAAGGTTTGACTGAACTTACTAAATTCAAAAGAAATAGGAATAGAGGTAATAGAAATTAAAATAATATTAGCGGAAAATGTCGTAGTTCGAGTTACATTTGCAAGCTTATGATCATAAATAATTTCCCTCTCTCATTCCCCCATGCCCACTTTTGGCAACCTCGCAATCCTACCCTTCTTTTCCTGAGAAATGCCATTCCAAATATATATATATATATATATATATATATATATATATATATATATATATATATATGCCTTTATTTTCACATCAAGGACACACAGAGAAGAAGAGAAATAATAATTCGCATTCCAAATAAAAGAAGTGACAACATTATCAGTGAATGACATTTTTAGAAGAATTATTGCTCCTGACAACTATCGTTCGTAATGAGAAAAGACCGGGGCTCCGCAGACATATACCCCATCAATACATACACCATCCACCTATCCAATGCAACCCACGGCCATGGTACCAAAAACTGCACTCCCATTATTCTCAAGTGCAATGGCCCTCCCAATAGCACCGGTCAGAAACCAACAAAACCAACCCGATAACGACTAATACCCAGCAAAATCGAACACAAAGCATAATAACTCTTTAAATTTAATATACACCAATATTGCGAAGTACAATACCTACAAAATTTAGATCTAGAAACCAAGGATATCATATACTTAACGGAAATACACTTGCATAAATGTGAAAAAGACTGAAAACTGCATCGAAGACTGAAATTGTAACAATACAAGACGAAAAAATATACAGAGCGGATAGATTTTCTAGAAAAGGGAGAAGGTGGTTATATTTAACTAAACACACACACACACACACCACACACACACACACACACACACGTGAACTGAAGGTAAATACATCAAACAGCACTGTCGAAATTCTTATTTTAGTAGCCACATAAATAAACTTAATCATTATGAACATGTACAGGTCACCGGACACCATAAAGAGTAAGTTTTAACGAGTTACAAATGAAATAGAAAACATCTTAAAATCACTTAAAACCCAATCACCAAATATATTATTTTGTGGGGATTTTAACTTTCCATTCATAACATGCGAGCAAAATGAGGAAGTTATATATGTTAAGAAGTTAGTTCCACGGTAAGAATTCAAAAGACGATAGAGCGCAAACAATAATGTTAGATATCATGGGAAAAATATGCACTTACTCAGAAAATTTGTATGGTGTCTCGAAAAGAAAACGTTGGATTTAATTTTGATAGAAAACAATGACATAATAAATAAAAATGTAAAGCAAAGAAATTTTTACGTTCCTAACATAATTGATGTACAAATAAGATTAGAAACCAGAAGACCTAAAGTTTGTCCTAGAGAGCCAGAAGGAATGGTTGAAAGATTAAATATGAATTCAAAGAAAGTAGATTCTGCAAGTAAAGCGCAGAATTATAGGAAGAAGACTGGGAATTGCTACTTTGCAAAAGGATCCAGAAGAAATACTGCTTAAAATAGAAAATGAAACTAAACCTGTATTACTGAAATATATTTCGAAGAGAGAAAAAGAAGACGTAGCCAACTCAAAAGAAACATCAGAACGTTATTTAAACAGTTAAAACCGCAAAACCTTGTGGATCTGAAACAAACATTCATCCACAAGACAAACGAGGAGGAAAACAAGGCAGCAGAAAACATAAAAAATAACCCCAAATAAATAGAGTTTTGAGGTAAACGAATACACAAATGATCCAGAAAAAAGGAGCGAACTCCTTAACTCTTTATGGACGACTGGATCGAATTCGTCCTGTTTCAAATACACACATTTATAACTTACCCCTATAATAAAAATTCAGACGTTAAAGGGTTAGAGAACAATTTAACTCTGTGTTCAGTGTCCCTAAGCCCGAGAATAAACTAGGAAATCGTTATGAATTCTTCGACATAGATACAAAACGTTCAAGAACAAGTACGGACATGAATCTATTAACGGATTAAAATCTTATCAGGAATTAAGAGATCTTATCAGGGATTAAAATTTTGCTCTTTTCTCTCTGGTATTCCCTTCAGTGGTACGTTCCTCTTTTCCCCTCACTGTCACTGGCGCTGGCACTGGCAACCTGTAAATGATATCATACTACTATATTGACTCCACGATCCCTGAATTGTGAGTTTGATGTTATCTGTTTGTCTTGCAGTGTTTTGTACGTTTTATTCTGTAGCATCTTCTTGTTACCATATCTTATGAGTTGGAATTTTTTCGTTGAACGTCATTTTGTTGTCTTCCGCTCTTTCCGATAATGTTTCAACGTCATTCTGCAATAGTTCTGTTACTTTCACTTGATATTTCCTTCCATATCTTTGTGTCGTCCGCGAAACACAATACGAGACTGTCTTTAGTATGTGAATCTGTCTGTAACCATTATTAAAAAGAGCTGGAGAGCTAATACTGTACCTTGTGAAACAGAGCTGATGACATTTGACAATTCAGTTTAACTCCATTTACTATCACTCTTTTTGTTCTTTGAGTCAAAAGCCTGAATATCGATTGTCCCAGTTTTCCAGTAAATCTGCTATGCATAAGTTTGTGTGCTGTAATTCCACGATCACATTTATTGATGTATTTGGCAAAATTGGTATGAATTACATCTATATTTTGATTTCGACACAGTTTCTAGTATTCGTTCTTCGTGGTCTAATAACTGTGATAAGCATGATTATCCAGCCCTGAAGCCATGTTGGTTCGGATTGAATAATTGTGTTTTGTGGGTAGTAAGCAATTTTGTCTCTAATTACACGTTCAAATCTCTTTATAAGGTGGGATGTGAGTGCTGCAGGTGATAATTCTTAAGCATTACTTTGTTACCTTATTTGACTAAGGGTCAATGTTAGCATTTTTTAATGGGAGTGGAATTTGTCCTGTGTTGAGTAATTTTCTCTATATTATGTAAAGTGGCGTGGCTACACTCTTTACATTGCTTCAGAAACATGGCATTCAATGTGTCTGATCCTGGTGCTGAATTTTCTTGTATTTTTTATACAGCTTTAATTGTGTCCCCTTACAAGAATTTTAAGTCCGTTAACCCTTTACCGCACTGTGCGTCGAATACGTAACGTTTCAAATACACGCATTTAGACTCAACCCTACGCAAAAAGTTCGGCCATAAAGGGTTAATGGGTTTTTATGAAGAAAAAAAATGTGTGACGTACAGTATGAACTTTAGCAGCAACCGTTTAATAGCAAAATCTTTTCAGTTTATAAATATAAATATTAGGTTTAGAGGTGAGCCCCCAGCGATGTAACACGATGACAAAATAATAATATAAATAAAAAGTTTAGAGGTACCGTCAACACCGACGTAGGTACATAATAATAATAATAATAATATAATAAATAATAATAATATGAACTATAGGGAACACTATCTCAATGGCAAAACCTTTCAAAGTTAGTAAATATAAATATAAGGTTTAGGGACCACCCACACTCGATGCCGTACGACGACCCATGTGAATAATATAAATATAAGGTTTAACGACCACCGGCAACACCGACGCAGGCGCATAATAATAATAATAATAATAAAATAATAAACCATAATAATAGTATGAACTATAGGGACCATCATCTGAATGGCGAAAATGTTCAAAGTTTACAAGTATAAATACAAGATTTAGCGACTACCCCTCAGCGGTGCAACACGTTACCACAATAATAATAAAACTACTACAAGTGCTGCTACTAATACTAATATTAATAATACGTATAAATAATAAGAAAATAATAATCACCGCTGAACAACTCCGAGCGCTTCTGTTTATTTTCGTCGCGCACGCACAACGTAGCGTTCTTGTCTGCTGGTCTGTTTTAACGCCGAACGTTCTTGTTAAGTTTTAAGACTTTAAAATAAATTATTTACCAAATACATTTCAATTATACAGCCTCTAAGTCAGATCAGAATAATCAGAATGATAATTTGAAAAATTACAAGAGTTTATATACTAATAGGTAACGTCATTATTATTTATTGGTGACCTGTTTTGTTTTTTCTTCTCAATAGGCTGATTTTTTTTGCAAAATATTTAAAGATAAAGGTAAATTTTGGCTGTAACAGCATACTGGCAGATAAGCAAGATATTTGAAGATGAAGTATATTGACAGATCTGATGTTTTCATGATTTGCCCAGTTAACTAAAAATGGAAATTGAAATATGCATTTTATTATGGATTAAAATTAAATATGCATATGATTCAAAATTAAATGCTTAAAATTTAAAATTAAGTTTTAATTTAGAGTTTTGGCAAGTTATGACTTCATCTTTTACAACTAAGAATGTATAAAAAAATGAACATTGCAGAATTTAACACTAATACATGATTAAGTGTAATCTAAAAAATGATTAGGTAATTTAAAAAAGAAATAATTAATCAATTACTTAGCAAAAATAAAATAGAAAGAAAATTATTTTTTTTTTCCAAACTTGCATTTTATATGCAGTTAGAGTGGGACGCGAGTTTGGACTTTATATGCAAATATAAATGTTAGAATTATTGATTTTTAAATATACATTAATATATATTATTTAATATATTTCGTCGCTGGATTCAAATCAGTTTAAAATTAGATGCTATTTGAATCGTAATCTGACACGCCGAATTACAGTCTTTCGAATTTTGGGATCATTCGTGATGCAATACTTTTTGTCATATCGTGATTCGATATTAACATTTACAAATAAGTGTCGTATTTCTCTACATTATGATGATTAATTTTAGCTATTGTGCGAATCCATATAAACGTCTGATCTCGTAATATCGCCGTTTTTGATGTAGCAAAAAGAGGGGGAGGACGAGAGGTGGGTATAGCGAGAGGGAGAGCAAAGTATCCCACGTTTGTGAAATAACCTAACTACTCTATTCCCTAAATTTATGAATAATGCACAACCAAAATACATAGTCGTTCTAGCATTACACCAAAACTATAGTGAACAATATATTTATTCTGTCATTGGTTTTCAAAAATAGAAGTATTACTATGCCAACAGTTGAGAGGGGGACGAAAAGAGGGAGGGAATGAAGGTGGGGGACTGGGATTTAAGATGGAGTGCGTTGTTTCCACATCTCGGAGAGGGTGGAGCGGAATTATTGCAGGTGACTGTACATTATTATTATTTTTAGGCCGCTGGCATGGGAGATACAAATCTAATTGAAACCCATAAAACTTCATGGTTCTCTGAATATCGTTATGGCGATTTATTTGATAGTTGGCAAGGGCGGCTTGACAACGTTCCAGGGAGTGGGTTTGCCCAGCTTGAGCGCCAGTCATATTAAAGTATTTACGAACATTCCCTTGTGGATGTAGCCACATTTTTGTGTTTTGGTTAAGTTCCAGTGACCTATTTGCTAAATTTAATTAACTCTGAACAAAGTGCCAGTGACCTATTTCTAGCGTTAACTGATCCTGAACACTGATCCAATAGACTTTTAGTGTATTTGTTATTGTCACATTTAATATTTGTTTTTTAGATTAAGAATATTGTTAGGTGATGGTTATTGATTTATCATGTAACTTTACATTATAATTATGCCAGTGAGTATTTTTCATCCTCCATTGTTTACTTTGTATTTCTTTAAATAATTTGCTTAATAAAGGGAATGAGTTTGAAGTGCAAATGTAATCTAGTTCTTAACTTGGTGAACAACGATTGGGCAAAGTTGATTTAAACAACAACGTGTACGTCATTCTCCAGCCGAACCCTTTAATATCGCGTCGTCTTGACATTCACACGGACTTAGAACCCCCGTGTCGTAGTTCAGGTGACGCGTGAATCGGTTTGCTTGCCTTAATTATTGTGGTCTTTTCTTGTATTTCATTGTGAAGGCGACGCGTGATGATTGCAATGGCATTTCCAGCTTAACTGGCGATGGCAGTTCAGTGAAGTTTTAAGATTGTTAACCCGTGGTACTGATGTATCCCAGTACCCCGGATATTGCTAGCGTAACTTTTATAATGGGTAGGGATTAAGGGTTAAATCACCTTGCCTCTTGGATTACCCTGTATCCGGGTACCAGAGAATTTTTTTTTTTAAATTCATCTCCTGTTAATTAAATTAAGAGCAGTGATTTTTTTTGTGTTGGTAAATGTGATCGACTTTAAAACTTAAGTCAATTTGGGTTGGTAGTTTAGCAAACTTTATTGGAACTGGTAACTGGTTATGTATATTCATAGTTATCGAAGTTGTAGTTGAGGCACTTTAAATACAACTATGAATCAGAAATTTAGTCGTAAATATTAAAACTGTATGTATACCTGAGTTCAGTTGAGGACTTATAATTCTTAATTTAGGGGGTTGTGCATATATATATATATATATATGTATATATATATATATATATATATATATATATATATAGGTATCAAGTTACGAATACAGGGAGCTTTATAACTTTTGATATTTAAATAATTTGAAACTAAAATTTGTTCATCGTTTAATGCCATCGCGAACGTTAGTTTATTTTTGTTTTAAAGTTTTGAAGGTGTTAATTTATTTTCTACAATGAACGATTTTTTTTTCTGGAAACTGGACTTTGAAAATTGTTTATATTGTCGATCTGTTATAGACAGCCTGAGAATAGACAATTTCGATTTCGGAGTTGTCAATTTTTTTGTAAGAAACGTCTTGAAGAGATTTTAAAAGTTTTTTGAAGGGAAGTTGGATTTTGTAATTTTAATTTCATTCTTTTATCAGTCTGCTTCACTATTTCTTCCTGCCAGTCATTTCACTGTGTCTGATCAGGTATGAGGATACTGAGGAGACTGAGAATCGGAACAACCAAAGGATGAATTTTGTTCGTTCTAAGCTGTCTGAGAATGTATTGAGTGAATCTCTGTTTAATGATGTAGAAGGCGAGAGTATACAGGGATTACTGGAGGTACTTGATTGTAAAATAAAAAGAGGCGAGAAATTAGGTCAGGATAATTTGTTGCAAGTACTTTCCCTTCTCGCTTCTTTAACACCCGTGTTGAACGATTTTATGAGTAAGAAAGCAGAGAAGAAAGTGGTGCATGATAAGGAGTCGAGTGAGAGTTATAAAAGCAATGACTGTTCAAAATGTGTTAGAAGAAAGGTTAAAAATAAGAATAGAAAAAGAAGAATGAGAGAGAAGGTTTTTTTTCTCAAATGAAAGAAAGACGTTATACGACTGAGGACAGTATTAACATTAATGCGATAGATGATTCTGACAGGGCTGTAGAACTTACTGGGGAAGTGGACTGGAGCCGTAAAGTGGATGCTTATGTTGCTCAAGGTTTATCTTATGGTTCGAGTCTATTTCTAGGACCCAAAATCAGATTGAGGGAGCTTGACCTTAAATTAAAACGGCGTAAAGAGGAAAGGGGAAAGGAAATAAACCTTGAGTTTACGGCAATATTCAAGTAATTGACAAGTTTTTCGATGAATTTGAAATTTATCGTAAACGCAAGGTAGGTAATGACACTTCTAAATAGGCTGTTGAGTTAGGATATCTTCTTGAAAGTAGAGTTTTAAATATTTGCGATAGCATTTATAATGCTTGGTTGTCATATGTCGTCTAAAGATAGCTTGTATAGATAATATTGATAAAGAAAGGAAAGTATCCTAAAGACTTTTGGAATGCAACCTTGAAACCAGGGGAGCAGCTCCATTAATTTGCTAAGAGAATTCAGACCTTGTATGAAACAGTGCACTTCAATGAAATCACGAGCGATAACTCGCATCTTTTCGAGCAATATTTAAAGGCAATCCCATCCGAGGTGCAAAAGAGAATTAAAATCAGGATGTCTTATTTCAGAAATGGGGCTGATATTAAATGGAAGGACATGTTGGACTGCGTTAGGAAGGAAGACCAATTTGCTGCAGAATCCTTAGTTCATGACTCGAGTGTTTATTATCCCGTCTGGCATACGACACCTGAAAACCCACAACAGATGCGGAGCCCCAACCTAAGGGCGTTCCTAAATATTCAGATGTGTGTAGTAAATTTATAGACAAAGACTACAGACAGGGTACTCGAGCACAAAATGAGCTGAATGACTTAGAGGATAAGTGTTGGTTTTATAAAATGTTTAGTCACTCTTTGAGTAACTGCTGGAGGAGGAATAAATGTTGTTTAATTTGTAGGAGTGGTCAGCACATGATAAAAGACTGTGCGAAAAGATAGAAATTTCCCCAGATCAAAGAGTAAAGAGAGAGAGAGAAAATATCGATCCGCAAGTGTCATGTTTGTCAGGACACAGCGCACTTAATGTACGAATGTCCGAGGTTGAAGAACTTGCTGGAATTACTGGGTGAGAAAAAAACCCTATAAGAATCACGAAAGTCTAATTTAAGTGGGTAAGTTCCTCCAAATAGAGGTTTCGTCAGAGCGGGGTGATCAAAATGGTATAAATGTCAATGTAGTTCAAAGTGGCATTGAGGTATGCGTAGTTCCTCGTAGAAATGTTGAAGATATGCTGGCTGAATCTGTTTTAAATCCAGAGGCAAAAGAATGGCATCCTGTGCCAAATGATTGAAATGCACCCTCAGAGTCTTCCGCAGAGAAAAAGAAAGAGTAAGCACGTATTTATTCTGAATGGGAATCGCAAAGAACAGTTTAACAATGCACTCCATGAAAATGAAAGAGTGTGTAATGTTGGAATCGATAACACTGGGGAACAAATTTCAACTTTTTGTCTATTGAATTAGATTTGACAGTTAGTTCTAGGTAATTTGGGTGCGCTGAGCACGAATGTTTACTCGGTTTTGCTCTATCAGGTCCTGATTTTGCTCAACACCCCTCCTCTTTCGTCGTATTCATAAAAAGGTTTTTTTCTCAATACTCGCTGTCTTTTTGCAGTTACACATTATGCAACTAGGTTTTTATCTAGGTATTTGTACCTATTGTTATGGTATTATTGTATTATGTATATTTTTAAATGTAACACCCTAAAAATATTTTTAATTTTGTCATTTTTAACCCATTTTAATATTAGTAAATTAAGCTAAAAATATCCTAGAATTCTAAAATTTTCTCGAGCGTTCCTGTTCTCTGTAGAGTATTCTAGAGGGACAACTAAAATATACAAAAGCGACTCGTTTCCAGAGTTAATCAGTCAATTCAATCAGTCAGTCAGTCAGTCAGTCAGTTGAGTTAGTTAATTAAGTTTGGGCATTAACATAATTTTGAATTGGCATATGATTTAGTGAGTAATTTTGTCATCGTGATTTAATATAGTTGATTTAATTAGACGTAATTTATATTGTACCTACTCATCCGTGTTTCTAGTTTAATTTCATAGATTGTAAGTACCTATTTCATAATAAGTACCTATTTAAACTAATTTTTGTGTTTATATTTCAGATTTTCTTAAATTTATATGAATTAAGGGCTTTAAATACCTTTACAAATTGGCAGAACAATCAAGCAATATGTCATCAAGCACTAGAAAGTTCAAATGCAAAAACAACCCTGATTCCTTCTGTTATATATGTGGAAATTTTACACTTCCACATCAACGAGCAAATATAACTGACTTCGTAAAAAGAGCTTACTTAGCTTATTTTGGCATAAAACTGGGGGACCAAGATAAATCGTGGGCTCCACATAAAGCCTGCACTATATGCATTGAAAGACTGCGACATTGGACGAAGGGTTCGGATTCAAAAATACCTTTTGGAGTTCCGATGGTAAGTTTATGATTTCATAAAACTACGTAATTTAATCACTAGCATACTGTAACTTACCTAAATGTAATTGTAACTTAGGTACATAAACAAAAATTTACAGAAAATGTTTATAAGAATCTCATATATTGCATAAGGTTGAAACACATAGAAATGTTAAATGTTTGGGTGATAACTTTTGATAAAATTCATAAAAACAAGTCTCTCGTCGCTTTTGTTAACGCTTTACAATTTTTTTTCCATATCAGGTGTGGCGAGAGCCTACTAACCACGAGACCGATTGCTACCTTTGCTTTGTCAAGACTTCGGGCTTCACTAAGAAAAATAAACATTGTATCGAGTACCCAAATTTCGACACCGCGATACGACCTGTGCTACATTCAAATGAGATCCCCATTCCAAAATTTAAGGGTCTGCCAACTCAAGAATTAGTTGAAGATGTTCCTGAAAATATTGTTATGCACTTTGAGGAGTCAGACACCGATTTTGACCCCAGCGTATTTGAAAGTCAAAACGATCCGCAAAAGTTTAACCAGGCCGAGTTGAATGATCTTGTAAGGGATCTAAATTTGCCAAAAAAGGCTGCGGAAATTTTAGCTTCAAGACTTAAAGAGAAAAACTTGCTTACTTCAAACACATACATTTCATTTTACAGAAAAAGAGAAGAAGAACTTGTTAAATATTTTAGAACAGAGGATAGTTTAGTATATTGCTGCGACATAGTTGGTTTGTTAAAGAAGATGGGGGTTGAGTCTTACGATGCAAATGATTGGCGCTTGTTTTTAGACAGTTCGAAAAGAAGTCTTAAGTGTGTGTTGTTGCATAATGGCAATCTATACGGCTCGATACCGATTGGGCACTCAACAAAATTAAAAGAAAAGTATGAACATATAGAAAAGGTTTTAAATCTTATCAAATATAGGGAGCACGAGTGGATCATATGTGTTGACTTAAAAATGGTTAATTTTCTGCTAGGACAACAAGGAGGGTATACTAAATATCCCTGCTTCCTTTGCTTATGGGACAGCAGAGCCAAGGAAGAACATTATTTCAAACAAATCTGGCCAGCACGAACATCACTTAATGTCGGAGAAAAAACGTAATTAATCCACCTTTAGTGAGCAGAGATAAAATCATATTTCCTCCTCTGCATATAAAACTAGGCCTCATTAAACAATATGTAAAAGCTTTAGATACGAACGGCGAGTGTTTCAAATACATAACTTCAAAATTTCCAAGTTTAAGTTATGAAAAAATCAAGGCGGGAATTTTCGACGGTCCACAAATAAGAACAATGATTAAAGACAGCAATTTTCCTAATGTCATGAATGAACGCGAAAAAAATGGCTGGTTCTCATTCGTGGACTTGATAGAAAACTTTTTAGGCAATTATAGGGCAGATAACTACGAAGAAATCGTAAAAAAACTTTTAAGGGACTACAAAGAGTTAGGTTGCAATATGAGCATAAAAATGCATTTTTTGAATAGCCATCTTGACCAATTTCCAAGTAATTTAGGTGATGTAAGTGACGAACAAGGGGAGAGATTCCACCAAGATATAAAAATTATGGAGGAACGGTACCAAGGCCGCTGGGATTCCCACATGATGGCTGATTACTGCTGGTGCTTGAAAAGAGACCTGCCATCAACAAGCAAATACGCTAGAAAGTCTTACAAAAGAAAATTTTTGCCACAGTGAAAGCTTCATATCTGTTTGTTTTTTATTTTAAGTCATTTCTATCGTTATAATATAATTTTACTGTAGTTTGAACTGCTTGTATTCATGAAACTTGAAAAAAAAATTTAACACATGACTTAATTTTTTAGTCCTAATTTGAAAAATCTGGAAAATGGCACATAGGCTGTCGACAAGAATCAGGACCTGATAGAGCCAAACTGAGTTGAAATTCGTATTCAGCGCACCCAAATTACCTAGAATCAAGTGTCAGATATCATTCAATAAAATACGTGTTGCCCAGTGTAATGTGTGTGAAAGTGATGAAATGAATGAAGAATTTGTTCGAAGTACAGTTATGATGACTAATGAACAAACATGACGTTTAAAGACCAAAAGTCATATAATTATTCATGGCGAGATTTTGGTACAAATAAGTTTCTTGTAAATAATTTGAAATTGGATTTAGTATTGGGAGTTGATTTT
The DNA here is from genome assembly GCA_023014485.1 of Bathynomus jamesi. NCBI lineage: Eukaryota > Metazoa > Arthropoda > Malacostraca > Isopoda > Cirolanidae > Bathynomus > Bathynomus jamesi. The sequence continues at coordinate 1,661,782 of JAJOZX010000096.1, read as the reverse complement.
TTGACTGAACATAGTTTAATTGTTAATACTGGTATTCACAGTTTAACTAGAATGAGTTCGAAAGGTGTGTAAGAAGAACTTAATGCTAGCGGTGATCCAAATAAAGGTTATCGTTTGGTGTAAAAGGTTCCTTGCCTTGCAATAGATGATGTCGTGTTAGAAGAAGACTCGTGGGAATGGATAAATGTATACTTACTACGGGATGAAATTAAACTGTGTGAAACGCGTTCTCAATGTAAAAGACAAGAAGTGGAACCTTTGGTCATTTTAGAACGAACCGGAGAACAAAAGATGAGTGAAAAAACTGAAGTATGGTCTGGTCTTTTTAATTGAAGAAAACCTTATTGTCAAATCTTAATTAAAAATGTTAATGAAGAAAATTTGTCTGTTTCGCATGGCACAAGGATTGCTTATGCATGTTCTTTGGTGCACGAGGATGAATGCATTAGTATGGATGAAGAATTTCAGGTCCATGCTTTGGTTCACGGAGTGCAAACTGCTGAAGAAAGTGACGATGAAAGGCCAAAAGAAAGGATTTTAAATGAAGTTGGATTAATGGATGAATTTAAGGAGCAACAGAGGGAGGAGGTTTTGAATGTTTTGTGGCAAAATAAGGAAGTATTAGGTAGAAGTGATACAGATGTAAAATAGGCCGCTATGACTGAACATAGAATTAAGTTTTATGACGATACTTCTATTTTCCAAAAGCCAAGACATTTTAATTCCGAGACGAATGATTCAAAAGGAAAGTAGTGTGATAGGTTGCGGGCATTAGATGAAATAGAATATAGTGACTCCCCATGGAGTGCCCCAGTGGTTCCTGTGCATAAGAAAGATGACACAACATGCAGTATTCTCTGATGATATAAATTTAAATTTTTAATTTAATTTTTAACTTTAAGTTTTAATAATTCTATAATTTTCTAACTTTCAACTCTAAAGTCTCACAGTGGATGCATATATAATATGTTCTTACATTCTTACTTTACTACAGTTGCTTTTTATTTTATTATTTTGTGTGTGTGTGTGTGTGTGTGTATATATATATATATTATATATGTCTGTATTTGTGCTGTATATTGTTTTTTCCTAACTGTTTTTATTTCTATTACCGTATTACCCTAATACTCACATCATGATCAACACTTTAAATACTCTCAATACTGTAAATGAAATTAGTGAATCTGAAAACGGAGTCAACTCCGACTAATCTCAGTAGACAACTTCTTGAAAAAGAAATACAACAGTGACAACCTGTCTTTCCTAAAGTTAAACATTCGCAGTCTCCCAAACCACTTTGACGAATTGACTACTAACCTAAAATTATTACAGCATAAATTCACGTACATTATATTAACTGAAACTTGGTGAAATGAAAATAAGATCTTTTTTAATATTCCAGGGTACACAAGCTACCATGTACGTAGGACTAACAACAGGGGAGGAGGTGTGAATATACGTATTTGTAGACTCAAACTATAAGAGTAAAAGTATCGAAGAACTGACAAGCATAACAATACCTCAGAAACAATTGCAATTGAAGAAAAATGTTTATTCATAACACCCAGTATCAGTTTTAGGCATGTACCGATCACCAGCTGGTAACGTACCAACTTTTATTACAAATATCGATAGAATTCTAACCTCCGGTTATATCTGTAACAATTTCGTTATTGCAGGAGATATTAAATATTGATCCCACAAAAGAACATATTCAAATAATAACTCAAGCTTCATTCACAACATCATGACTGCAAGTGGTTTTAAATTAGCAATTACAAAACCAACTAGACTTCACAGTAACATTAGAAATTCGACTCTGCTAGTTCAGATTTGGTCGCGGTCTCTGCTTCACTGCATCTCGGATATAATTATATTAAATATCACACATCACTTGCCTACGTACAGTACACCATTTTAACCACCCATTTCTCAGCAAAGGAAACTATAAAAGTTGACTATAAATCTTACAGCTATAATAACAATTGAAGTTTCTGAGATAAATAACAGCTTTTTACTGGACAAGAATAACCCAAAGTAACCATGACGTTGGAACAAAATTTCAAGCCTTCTCAGCTACATTAATGGATATATTCAACATAAACTTTCCTCTTAAATCAAAAGTAATATCTAAAACTAAATACAACAACCAATGGATCACACCAACACTCTTGTGAGTATTAAATGCAAGCATACACTCCTTAAACTATGGAAAACTGATATTACACTGGTATGCATATGAAATTTTTTGTCTGCTGTGAGGGTTTTTTCAACTCATATTATATAATTCGACCATGCTAATTCGAAAATGACATTGGTTTTCCTCAATCAGGTCAGGTTTTTTCTCTATTGGCCATTTATTATAAGTCCAATTTTATCCCCAAATTTATTGATTTTTTTAGCTTAAACACTGTAGATACGAGTAATATTATAAGAACACTCGTGAAAAATGAAAACATTGTGTGAATAAATACTTTTATTCATATAATGAATATGGAAAAAAGTTTATTGAGGAAGGAATGAAGTTTTTTTGGCTTTCCGTCTGTGTTTTTCTTCGGGCACGTCTCGCTTCAAACACCAGCAATAGTCCGCCAGCATATTGATATCCCAGTTTCCCTGGTACCTCTCTTCCATTATTTTGATATCTTGGTGAAATCGTTCACCCTGTTCCTCACTATAAACCCCGCAATTTTCAGGAAAATAGTCCAAGTGGGACCACAAAAAGTGCATTTTTATGGACATGCGCGACCCATGAGCTTTGAAAGCTTCCATCAAGTTTTCGACGACGGACTCGTATTCTGGACTTTTACGCTTGCCAAGAAAATCAGTGACAACTGATTTGAATGCCTGCCAGGCATTCTTCTCTGTTGGAGTCATTGCGTTTTCGAACTGAGTATCCTTGATCAAAGTTCGAATTTGAGGACCATCAAAAACCCCAGCATTTAGTTTAGCATCAGATATATGAGGAAATTTACTCTCGAGATATCGGAATGCTGAACCCTCCTTATTCATTGATTTGATGAAATTTTTCATCAAGCACAGCTTAATATGAAGTGGTGGGAGCAAAATATTTGTTGGTGGTACAAGGGGCACTGAAACGACATTATGCGACCCAGGTTCAAAATTCTCTCTGGATGCCCATTCACACTGTGCATAGTGCTTCTCATCCGCTCGGCTATCCCATTTGCAGAGGAAACATGGGTATTTCGTGTATCCCCCTTGCATTCCCAATACAAATGCCGCAATCTGAAAAAAAATGAAAATATTTAAAGAATTTAGAGAATTTGTTCTATCAGATAAAAAAATCTATGCAGTGGACTGTATCACTTCTGTGGGGAAGTTAAGTGTTCTTATACGCTCTCAAATAACCTTTGGAAAAACAACATAGTCAATAGCAATAGTTTACTTATGATATTAGTATTACCTTCAAATCTCCACAGATCCTCCAGTTATGTTGGTCGTATACGAGAGCATCCAGTAAAATTTTCATGTTATCGTAGCTCTCAGTAAGTTGTACGAATGTGCTACAGGGACTGATGCAACCCTATTCCCAATGTTGAGAAGTACTGCTTTCAAACTTCGTTTAGACGAGTCTATAAATAGCCTCCATTCTGATGCGTTATATGGCAGGCCCAAGGATTCGATTAGCCCCTCAACATTGCAGCAGTACACTAAGGAAGAGGTATTTTCGTGCACTGCAAAAAACTTGCGGAATTCTTCCTCTCGTTTCCTATACCAGGAGAATGTTGTTCCCGGAGCCAGCAAGTTGTCCTCTCGAAGTCGTGAGCCCAAGATCTCGGCAGCTAATTTGGAAAGTCATAAATCCCTGGTAAGATCATTAAGTTTGGCCTGGTTGAGAGGCCTCGGCTCATTTGAAGCGGTATTTTGAGGTATATACGACTGGGACTGGTCATTGGCATTGGTCATTGATTCATCATCAGAATCATCGAAGTCCAGGGTTTGAGGTGGGTCGGGTATTGGAATTCCAGGACCATGGGGTACAGGTCTCATAGCAGAAGGAATGTCAGGGTATACAACAATGTGTTTATTCTTCTTGTTAACTCCTGAAAATAGAAACACAGAAACATGGATATAAAACTTGCATATGAAATAGAAGAAGTATTCAGACAGTGGCGGCTCGTGAGGGAAGGCTGCGGTCTGTAAGATATGAAATAGGTTGATGGAGTCTGTATATTTTCTTTCTTTTTCATTCATATTGTCCCTTTGGGGACAATATGAATGAAAAAGAAAGAAAATATACAATCATTGTATATGTAAATGTAACTTGTATAACAATATGTATGTGTAAATGTATTTTCTATAACAATATGTATATGTAAATGTATGATTACCATTATGGTGAATATTATGCTATATATGGTGAATATTAGATTATGGTAAATATTATGTCAAGTTTCATACGAGGATTTAAAAATATTTAAGAAAAATAAATTTATAAGCCCACCTTGGAGGTTTGTCATGCAGAAATAGCAATCTGTCACGTGATCCTTTCCTTCTCTCCAAATCATGGGAATTCCAAAAGGCAAAGATTTCGCTCTGCCTTTGCTCCATCTTCTCAAATTTTCAATGCACGTCTTGCAGCACATATGAGGGGCGAAATTTTTGTCCTGGTCCCCTAGCTTAATTCCAAAGTATGCTCTATACATTGTCTTCACAAATTTAGTGATTTGGGACTGGTTATTTGGCATGGTAACCGTCCCACATATGTAGCAGAATCTATTGGGATCATTTTTACACGCTTTATTCATTATGAAATATTTTATCTATATGCCTGAAAAGTAAAAAAAGATATTATACAAGTGAAACAAGTGATGATAGATGTTACTGTTCCAATTCCGCTTTGACAAAATTACGAAAAATTCTATTTTACTTATGAGGCCATAGCCGGATAACCTGAGCTGATTGAGAAAAAGGGATTGCAGATTCGAAATCAGCAGGAAAAACTCTATAAGAATCACTTACAAAACCCTTGACAGCAAAATTGATGCATACCAGTGTTATTACCGAACAGACATACAAAAATTAATATAACAGACTTATTGCAGACATCAAAAAAGAGCAAAAGTAAGTCATTACTGTTCAAAAATTAATGAACAAAAATTCAATCCAAAAAAGCTATGGAACACTCTGAAAGAGTTAATTAACACAAAGAAGGTTAAAACAAATCCCTTGTCCTCCTTTACACAACGTGGAAATTCTTATAATGACCCCAAAGATATAGACAATTTATTAAACAACTTTGCAAATATCAACTCCAATACTGTAGCCTCGATCCCAATTACAGACACTCAATACCAACAGTACATGCCACAACCAAGTCCAAACTCATTTTTCTTTTATCTACTCGTACCATACGATATCTCTCTAGCAATAAAATTCTAAAAAATAAAGATTCCAACATCAATACGACCCCAGTAAAAATATACAAATTAGTATCGGATGAAATCGCAATACCACTGGGGAAGCTAATGAATGAATCAGTAACACTAGGTATATTCCCTGACAGTCTAAAGGAAGCCTTGTATTTAAGTCGGTAAACGGAAACACTCCATCCAATTATCGCTCTATTTTCTTATTGCCAACTTTAAGTAAAGTACTTGAAAAAAATCGTGTACAATAAAATTACCAAATACTTACTCAAATACGATATTTTAGCTAAAACTTAATTTGGGTTTAGAGGTGGATATACTGTACGAGGGAAGATGCCATAAACATACTGTTAGAAAATGTATATCAGAACTTAAGCAGCAAAAACAAAACATTCCCTTGATCCTCCTCGACTTGTCAAAAGCATTTGATATAGTTTCGCATGAAATCTTCTTGAATAAACTTCACATACAGTATATGAAATAAGAGGAAATATCCTCGATTGGTTTAAATCATGTCTGTCAAATCGCCATCAGTATATCAGATTGAAAGAATTTATCCGACAAGGCGATGCTGACTAGTGAAGTCCCACAAGGATCTATTCTTGACCCATTACTATTTCTAATTCACATCAACGATTTTCATCTTCCTACCACATTAAACTGCGTACAATACGCAGATGATACCACACTTCTCACCATAACGCAAACTTTTTGATTAATGAAACGAATAGGCAATAAGGAAGTGTGTATAAATGGATGTGTGCTGATAAAATTTTATTGAACCTGACAAAGTCATCTTATATGATTATTACCACAAAACATATTGATACAACCTGTCAAATAAAAATTGGGAATACTACTCTTGCAAAAGTGAATGAGGTTAAATTACTTGGCTTTAATTTAGACGTAAAACTAAATTTCAAAAGTCATGTACAAAATGTAAAATCAAAACTATTAAGATTTCTCTTCATATTATTTAAACTAAAATGGACCCTTCCTTAAAACGCACTCCTTACCCTATATTATTCCTTGATTCATCCACATTTATTATATTACACTATATCATGGGGTAACTCAAAGAAATATATAAAACATCCTTTGAAAAACATCCTTTCATCAAAAATGTCTGCCAACTCTCTCGAATAATGACAACAGACAAAGTCAAACTTTTCCATTGTTTAAAGAGGTAAATATTTCAATATGTTCAAAGTTATCAACAAAAATCGACATACATCACACATTCAAAGAGCAATCATCCCCCATCAAATACAACATCCTTATGACACCAGACTGGCCAGGGATTTCATACACAAAACTAACTCTTCAATAGAGGCTGCAGGAAATACACTCTCTTTCAAAGGAGCAGATGTGTGGAATGCAATTCCTATGCATACCAGGCAGGCTTCATCACTAAATGTATTTCGCAAATCACCAAAAAAACACTTCATTAACTCCTACTGATGTATAATTTCACTACTTACCATAGTAATCAATTTTGTAATCAACTATTTAAAATATGCTAATTTCATTAAGCACCTTTAATTTCGTAATCTATTCTTTTTCTATATATTTTTCTTAAGCATCATTTATTTTCTGCTAAATATACAATAAATCATTTAGTTTAAAATTGTAACATTTTGTAAACTTTGAAAACTTTAAACAAAATAAATAATTGTTTCACAATTATTTATGTCATTGTAAATTGTAAAATACTGTATTTATTTTATCAATAAGGTTAGTCAATATTCAATCTTTACTATTATTATTGCTATTATTATCATTATTATTATTATTTGTTGTCACTCTTACTATTACTTGCAACTTTCAATATTTTATGTAATATTTTCTACTAAATATACAATAAATCATTTAATATAAAATCATGTAACATTTTGTAAACTTTTTATTGTATTTATTGTTATTGTTATTATTATTATTTTTTGTCTCTTTTTACTATTACTTGCCACTTTCATTACGTATTTTTATGTAATAAATAAGCTAAATACCATTAATTTTGCCTTAAAAGTTTACATGCTTCCAAGGGCATATTCAGATGAGAGTAATAACGTTTTGAATCTTAAAAAAAAAAAAAAGAGCTGAAAATAGTTAAACCTGTGCTGTAACCTGTAGGTCTAAGTTTAATTAAAAGAAAGTCTATTTTTCAAATTTAAAATATATGTTTTATATGCTTTTACACTATATAACCAAAAATTTTTGTTTCAATAGACCTTAACACTAATCTTCATGGCCTGGACCCTGCTAAGGTGATTTTTAACTCTCCAAACAAAATTTTAACCCCAAATGATAAGTGTATTTTAACCTTAGGGCTTGACTTTAGAATTCCAATTTTTAATCTCAACTTTTACCAATACTATGTCTACTTTGAAAATCTGATCAAATAGATCTCTAGTCTTCATGCTTACGGGTTCTCTCGGTACAGTACTTGTTGGTATTAAACAAGTGGCAAACAAATTTTTCTGTGGTTTTAAAAGTTATAAAGTGTTTTTACCCGTGTTTTCTTGTAAGGATTTGGATACTAGGTAATTTAAAGAATGATCCTTCTATTATCATTTGAAAGCCAGATACAGGTACAGGAGTTGTCCTAATGAATAAATCTGACTATATTAATAAGCTATCTGACAGTCTTTCGGACTATTCAAAATTTAAGAATCTGAACACTAACATCTTTCCTTATATCATTAAACTTGAAGATAGAATAAACAACTTCCTTCGTAAAATAAAGAAACTTAATTTATTAAGTGATTTCTATAATGATCTTTTCGTTTCCGGATCTTCACCAGGTATCCTTTACAGATTTTCTAAAACGCACAAAAATAATTTACCTGTCCGACCAATACTTTCAACTGTAAATTCTCCAAATTTTAAACTAGCGAAGTTTGTTGTTCCGCTATTGAGCCCTATAACGCACTACGAATTTACAGTAAAAGAGGTCTTTGAATTTGTTTCTATAATTGATTCTTTGTCTGATACCACTTGTTCTATACCAGTTTTGATGTAGTCATTATTTACTAATATTCCTGTAAAAGAAGCTTGTGATATTATATGCAACAAATTTTCATTCTTCTAATGGTGTTTTACGTCTTAAAAAATCATTATTTTCTTAGTTTTTAAATTTATATTTGTATTTGTAAATATTTTAATTTTTAAACTATAGTTTTTAACTGTACTTTTGATTGTAATTTTAATTTTAATTGTAACTTTTACTTTTGTAGCTACAGAAGATGGAAACTATGGTTTCCGAAATGTCTAACGCTATTAAATAAATGTATGTTTACGTGGTGGTTCTTCTCTTCATGTCTAGACTGAGATCTTCAAGGAATAAGTCCATTTGCGATATACAGGGTGTTTCATAACATGTGGGACGCACTTTCAGATGGATTCAGGACCTGAAAACAATGAAAAAAGTTTATATAAACATATGCCCAAATCGCTTTGTTTCTGAGTTAAGTCCGTTTTGTGTTCCAGCAATTATTTCCGCAAACTGTTTACAAACACTGCTTGCCGACAATGTTTGTGAATGTGTACGAGACTTAGTTCATATATGGTCTTGCCGATTGTAACGTTTCGTACACTCTTTACATGGTTCAATATCGTTGAGTGTAGAGCCATCAGTCAGTCAGAGGTGCATCGCGGTGTTTCACTCTTCGTATTCGTAACTTCTTACCGTGAATAAGTGCAATACAGTGAAAAAAACTTAAAAGTTTTTGTGCTATTCAGTGATAGTGTGCATTTGAAGTGAGAATGGAGGCTTATTCAAACAGAGAAATGGCAGACATGTATTTCATGTATGGACTTGCTGAGTGTAATGCGGCCGCAGCAAGACGTCTGTATGCGGAAAGGTTTCCGAATCGCCGTCTGCCAGATAAGAAGACCTTTCAGAAATTAGACGAGCGTCTTGGTGATACAGGATCAATGAAGAAGCGAGTTTCAGATGGTGGTAGACCAATCAGCGCCAGAACCGTTGAGTTGGAGGAACGGGTCCTGAATCGCGTGGAGGAACAACGATTCAGGAGAATTTTATGGGAACAACAGTTTTACCCGTATCACATTCAGAGAGTACAAGGCCTTACTGAAGCTGATTTCCCACCACGAGAGGCTTTTTGTACTTGATTCCTTCAACAGTGTGCTCGCGATCCTTTTTTTCTATTCTCCGTGTTGTTTTCTGATGAGGCTGCATTCACAAGAAATGGCTTGATCAATTTTCACAACACTCATCACTGGGCCGAAGAGAATCCGCATGCCATCATCCAGTCAAGGTACCAACAACAATTTAGTATCAATGTATGGGCAGGACTTAATTGGTCCTTTCGTTTTGCCTGGAAGATTAACGGGAGAAACCTATTCCAATTTTTTAAGGAATGATTTAAGCGATTTACTAGATGAAGTTCCTCTTGGTGTCCGACGTCGTTATGTGGTTTATGCATGACGGCGCTCGGCCTCATTTTAGTTGAGTAGCCAGAGACTATTTGGATGACCATTTCCCTGATAAATGGATAGGCCGTAGAGGACCCATTGCGTGGCCTGCTCGCTCCACGGACCTGAATCCACTCGATTTTTACCTGTGAGGTCATCTGAAATCCATCGTTTACGTGACACCTATTCACAACGTTGAAATGCTTCGCCAAGTGTAGAACAAGGATGCCAGAAAATCCGAGCAATACCTGGAATGTTTGAATGCGTCAGGCAGTCTATGACGAGGCGTGTTCAGGCGTGTATTCAAGCGCAAGGCGGTCATTTTGAGCACTTCCTTTAAAGGTAAGGCGGATACTTGCTGGAACATATAACGAGATGTAACTCGGAAACAAAGCAATTTCGGGCATATGTTTGTGTAAACTTTTTTCATTGTTTTCAGGTCCTGAATCCATCCTGAAAGTGCGTCTCACATGTTATGAAACACCCTGTGTGTATATATATATATATATATATATATATATATATATACAGGGTGTTTCAGGTCGACAATAGAAATATGGAAATTGACGGAATTTGTAGCAAGTAGGTAGTAATTCAGTGTTTCAGGTCGACCCTATAAGAAGCGACGAAGTATATGTTATTTTATTGTTATTATTGTTTACGTACAATACTATACAAGATAGGTTCTACATGTGCATGTCATTTCAAGTTGTTTACATGAGCAAATGATTAAACTGAGCTCCATCTGCATTGATGCATGCCTACATCGGGTGTTCAACACTGCGGCATACTTTTGCACACAAATCGCGTGGGAGAGAATGACCCTCAACCTCGATTTTCTCTTGAAGATCCAGTAGATCTTTGAGCTTCGTCCTGTACACTTGTTCTCTTATGTAGCCCCAAAGAAAGAAATCCATAGAGATGAGATCAGGTGATCTCGCTGGCATCTCAATTGGACCACGTCTTCCAATCCAGCGCTGTGGAAATGTCTGGTCGAGAAATGCACGAAAATCCAGATAATAATGTGGCGGTGCACAATCCTGTTGCCAAAAGATTTCATTAATATCCGGGACACATTCAGGAAGAATGGGCAAGACTTTGTTTTGTAGCATTTCCAGATAACGTTCTCCATTCACTGTTTTTTCAAAGAAAAATGATCCTACAATACCATTGGAAGAAATTCCTGCCAAAACTGTTAATCCAGGTGCATTCACTTGGTGAGTCAGGACACAGTGTGGATTCGTATCACTCCAGATGTAACAATTGTAACGGTTGACACTGCTATCCAGAAGAAATTTTGCCTCATTAGTCCACACAATTTTGTTCAATAACTGTGGGTTCTGTTTTAACTGATCAAGCACAATGGTACAAAACTGGTTTCGTCTGTCAGGGTCATCTTCCGACAAAGCATGAACTGCATGTGGGCGATAGGGCTTTACATGTAGCTATTTGTAGCTTCCGTGTAATCCTCCAAACAGATGTTGTACTGACATCAACAGGTAACTCAGAAGAAAGTTTACCAATGATTTCTTTTGACTTTTGACTAAGGCTTCCGCTACTAGCTGTTGATTGTCTACACCAGTTACTGTTTCTCTTGATCCAGAGGAATTTGTGTCAACGTGTTCTGTTTCTTCAAATTTTCTTATCAAATCACTGACAGTTGCATGTGCCGGCGTAAAACCATACTCTGCATAAAATCTTCGACGTGCTTCACTCACATTCTCACCACAAAGATACACCAACTTCACGTTTTATGCGTTGCTGCTTAGACAATCGAAATGATTCACTTCCTCTATCGGCCATTTTCACTCACCTGCAATAAAAAGAAACACTTCATATTAGTTACAGAGTTACTATGACAAACTTCAAATATCAAATACAAACTACAAATTTCGCCAATTTCCATATTTCTAGGGTCGACCTGAAACATCCTGTGTATATATATATATATATATATATATATATATATGATGCGGCATAAGTCGCTTTACCGAGAATAATGAAATCACCTTGCGAAGAATAATATTTATTATTTATCACAGAAATTGTTCAGTGTCCTCCAGAAACCTCGGAACTTCGATCACATGAAGACTGATGCGCCAAGAGTTCGAGACGTTGAATAATAACAAAGAAGTATTGTTCAGTGGTTCAAAGATGTAACGTGTGTATTGAACATACGAAATATTAATTAAAATTTAAATAATTAGTACGTTCCTTTTCTTGAATCTTCTACAAGTGCAGGTGTTCGCCTATATCTTAATGATTGATGCAAGAAGCAACGAAATCTTTTCTAAGCCCTTAAGTAATTGCCCAAACTTGGAAAAACACCAATTATACAAGAGAAGGTGTTCGCCTATGTCTTAATAATTGACGAAAAACATCATTATAATGTTAAGACAATTAGTCTTCCCAATTAAAGACGCTCAGATGCACTTTCGCGACATCTGGCGCTTGTTAATTGCTATATATGTTATTAATTGCCCAGTGAACCTTCCGAGCTAAAATCTCACATCCGTTACGAAACCCTTGATTGTGGGAATTCTAAATTCGTTTGGTCTCACGGTGACGCGCCGCTCTGACGTATGTGAGAATGTGTTCCTTCCTATATAAGGAAAGATTCAGCCATTGAAGGACAGATTCTAGATTTTGAGTAGCTCCAAGCCAGACTTTGGGTAGAGTTCATCTCGCCTTGAGTCTCCGCGGGTAACAGGGTACAGATTACCCCGTATGCATTAGTTTTTCTTTCTGCGGTTTTTAGAAAGGGCACAAGGGTAGTTGCTTCGAGAAGAAAAACCGTTATTCATTTTATCGCGGGCGACGAGGAGCGAGTTGCCCGTTTGTCATTAACTTGCTTACAGCGGACCTAGAACGAAGCACAGGAGTTGCTTTTAAGAAGAGGGCCGTCTGACTTGATTTAACGTAACTTAACCCTGGGTGAAGGGTAGATTTCACCTACCTCAATTAGGGAACGAGCTTCGTATCGGAATATCGGTATTGATGATCTGACTGAAGGAAACGCCAGCAGACTTAGTTCGTTTATTTCTACGTTGCCTTAATTGTCACGCCTAAACTTAAGAATAACTCATTTTATAGCCCGGTGAACTTAATTAAAATACGACCTTGTGAACTCAAAAGTTAAACCATTTACCATAAACTCTCGCCTGTAATCCGCTTATTTCAACTAAATTAAAAAGCCTAAAAATTAAAGTTGACTCTTAGTTAATCCCAACTTAATTAATCTAAACTCGACGAGTGGAACAGGGGCTAAGGAAAGCTCCGGATCCGGCAAGTGACCTCCCGTAGGGGTCAGTGCACTGTGTGGAAAAGAATACTTCTATTGTACTTGAGGGTTAAAACTCACCGGGTAACCCCCCGAGTATAATATATATATATATATATATATATATATATATATATATATATATATATATAATTAATGCAATTTTAATTATTTTCATTCACTTTTAACTTTTTAATATACGAGGGGCGGTCAGAAAATAAGTTTACATGGCGTATAATTTCGTAACTAAAGGACCTACATTGATTATGTTTGTATCAGGTGAATTCGTTAATCATTCGGCTGCCATCTATCGTACATTGGTTATATGAGTCAGTTGAACATGGCGGCTCGACTGGAACAGTGCCCTGCCCTACGAGCAGTCCAGGACGTTTACGTTTAATGGCCGCTCGTAAACGTTCCAGTGTTGAACAATATGCAGCTGCATTGATTGTTGAGCCTTTATGCATGAAGTCTGCGAGCAAAACGCCTTTGTGGTCCTAAAACAGGGTAACCATCACTTTGCCAGCTGACCTCACAATCTTGAACTTCTTTGGTCGCGGGGACCCAGGGTGTTTCCATTCAATGCTGGCACGTTTTGTTTCCGGAGTACGGTGATAAACCCATGTCTCGTCTCCTGTGACAATGCGCTCGAGAAATTCTTGACCACTGACAGATTCGGAATATGGTTGCAGAAATGACAGGGCACTGTTCCAGTCGAGCCGCCATGTTCAACTGACTCATATAACCAATGTACGTTAGATGGCAGCCGAATTGACGTGCAGTGTTGCCAATAATGATTAACGAATTCACCTGATACAAACATAATCAATGTAGGTCCTTTAGTTACGAAATTATACGCCGTGTAAACTTATTTTCTGACCGCCCCTCGTACAATATTTTTAACATACTTTAAGATGCTAAACCCACTGCAGTTTTCCAGTGTGCAGTAAAATTAGTGAGGTAGCTTGTGTAAAAAATTCACATAATTGTTACAAGTCGGACAAAAGTGTGGAACTTTTTTTATGGTTTCCGGTGGGTATAGAGATAGCAAAATTTTTGGAGCATGAGAATTTTTCAAACCATAATAGTCGATAAAAAATCAAAATGACCGCTAAGTAATCAAAATATATACTGTACTTTCAAATATTTGATGCACCGCGGGTCTACAAGTTGTATCATACCTTAGCAGATTTAAAGGGACTGAGGGACACACACACCTGTCATTTATTTTATTAACTCGAAGTTTTATACAAAATGGACACAAAATGTCAACCAAAACGTTATTTTTGTTAGTGTAGAAATATCTGGAATTCTGTTTGGTGATACCACTGCGGATTCCCGAGAGGTCGCAGATCACATTTTGGGAAACCGTGCTCTAGACGTTTGAGGTGCTAACTATTGATAGCCATTGCTTCAATGGTATTGTCGGATATGAAGACAAATGCCTCTGTAGCTTGAGGATAGCTTTTCCAGGCCTGCTATGCAATCTTTTTATCCCTCCTGAAGAAAAAAGACGTGGTGTCGCAACGTGAGAAAGCATAGAATACAGGAAGTGCTTTAGCATTGCTTTTTACAAGTGTGCGACAAATGTTGTTGATATCATAACGACAAAAGTCTTTGCCAACTCCAAAAGCTAACCATAGTTGGATATCAGGACAGTTAAGTTGCATATCAGTAAATTGGCCAATAAGGATGACCAAAATGTTTGTATTGAAGTACTGATACCCAGCTTAGCCATCTGATCAACCATTTTTCTGCTCTTTGTCAGGCTGTGGATATTCATTTGAGCGGACAAAGGAAGGGTGGGCAATTGCTCCAGGGAGTGACGGGTGTGACCGGCCTCAGTTGTTTATCTCTTATTACATTTGTGAGCAAGAATCTATGCTAGAGTGTGACAGGCCTGTGAGTAATCAACAGTTCCAGATACGTTTGATCCAAAGAGGATCATTGAAAGTAGGAGTTTGATGCTTGGGACCATATCTTCTTGACATTTCGATTCAAGGTTGCCAGGAAAATTAAAATTTTTATCATCGAAAATTTCCTCTCGACAAATTTTGGCTACTTTAGCAAACAATAGAGCCTCATATTCATAGTTATGGACAAGAAAGGCATCTGTTAGTAGATGTCGCATGCCTTCAGGAAACACAAGAATTGTGTTTCCCATCTGATTGTTCCTTAGTAGCAATTACATTTTTCAGAGAGGGACAGGAGGGGGGACTGAGACCATTGCAAATGAGTTTAAAAACCTAAATTGATATGGGAATGATTGTCGGAATTCTCTCAAGAATGCGTGCTAGCGGATGTACTTTAAGTAAAGAAATTTGCAGAAACAATAGCAGGGGTGTAACTGGAGTAAAAAAGTTGGGGTGGGGGGACGAACACAATCCTATTGTTAGAAGCACTCATTATCTATGGGAGTAATTATAAAAGTTGGAGGGGGACAACTTTTATAATTACTCCCATAGATAATGAGTGCTTCTTACAATAGGATTGTGTTCGTCCCCCAACTTTTTTACCCCATTTACGCCCCTGAACAATAGAGTTAAACAATTTGTGAGAAAAAAGGAATAAAGATTGTCGACTTTTGGCCTACATTTTTCGATAACGGGGAATACTTTCGCTCGGATGGGACTCATTTTAATCTAAAGGGTAAAAAGAAATATGGCGATCTTCTGAACATTAACGTGTATAATATTAATCTTAATCTTGTATAACCTGGACTACCATTCCTAGATCCGCCCCTGCTTGTGCATCTTAACCTGTTTGAAATAAACCCGAAAATATCATCCGTTAAGAAATACCTATCAAATTTATGGTACTGCATCGTACCAACTTCATCCTCTTGAAGCACTTATTTTCAGTTTTTCCTTTATAACGAAAGTAGTGATTATACCATCAGTGATGTTCACCTCTACCACAAATATCTACTTCCTGTATACCATTCCGAGCGGTCATTGTTATTTCACTGACATCTGTTGTAACCATCTTGTTCTGTAATCAGTCTTTCATGGATTCATTTAAACATTCATGTCCGACACTGTTTTATTCATTATGTTGCATGAAAGTTAAGACTGGAATAATATATAGTGTCCTAAATTTAAAAAATCCTGCCTACAGAGCTAGTATAATGTAAAAATTATTAGTCAGGGACTTAATACTACAGCCAACAACTTTCTCACTGCACACACACACACACACACACACATGCAATCTTACTAAGAAACAATGTGATTCTAATTATAAAGGTATTTCCATTACGTCACCATCAGTCACTCGAATGGTAGTGTTTCGTTCATTTTGTTCAACTCATTGGCTATCATACAAAGCAAATTTTCGTTCACTTATTTAATATCACAGATATGCTTGCGATATAAGGGGTTTCAAAAAACTTAGCCCCCCCCATTTGCAGCTTACATGTTTACTTATATCGAAATATTGTTTAGTGATTATAAAAATATACAAAATTCTTTATTTATTGCAGGTATTAAAATTACTCTAGCTGATAAAGTGATAATATAATGGCTTCTCAATTAATTGGTGATTCGGAGAGGCAACGTGGGAGATCGCATACGAGCAATAACATTTTGGGAAGCTTGTGATGCTGGAGCCACCTTTATAACACGTTCATGGGTTGCCAAAAAGTTGCGAAGAAGTGAGGACTTCGTCAAAAGAAATTGGAATAAAACTATGGATGAATGTGAAATGGATACAACCAAATCTGGGCGCCCAAATTTGCCACTCTCTCAGGAAACAAAGGACATCATTGAACGCGGTACGCGTAAGCGGAAAAACAGCTGTGCTAAACTTTCTAGAGAGATCAAAGTGTTGAGAGGAAAGATCATTAGTGGTGAGATCATTCGACTGTACCGTCATAGGCAAGGTTTAAAGCTTGGGCATGAACTTCCAAAGCCAAGAAAAACTCAACTTAACATCGATGACAGAATGTGGTTTGCCATTATCTTGAAGATTGGGATGTGGATGATTTCATGCATTTAGCTGTTTCCGATGAATTTTTTGTTTACGTAACACGTCGGCCTAACTACCAAAATGATCGAGTGTGGGTCACAACACCAGATGAAATCGATGACAATGAACATTATCGCGAATTATTAAAAAGTCCAGACTGTGTTGGTGTGTTTGTTTTGTTCACTGCAAAGAAGCTCATGTGGGTGCTGAAGCCAAATGGTCAGAGTTGGGATGGACAGTATTTTCGTGATATTATTCTATCCCAGCATGTCATTCCTTTCTAAGAAACCCAAACAATGTTATGGATGTCGATCAGGTCACACTTCTGCACGATAAGGCCCCCTGCTTTAAGGCATTAGCCACCAACAGTTGTTGCGGAACCATGAGATCGATTTCTTTGGAAATGAAGAATGGTCAGGAAATTCTCCTGACCTGAACGTCTGTGAACACATTGATCAGTTATAAAGGACAAGGTTGAATGTCTCTTGTTTCAAGAACCTGCAGCAAATCGATTTTCGAAGGATACAATGACGCAACACATTGAAACTGTTTTAGCAAATTTGCGTAACGATCAAGATCTATTCACGTCACTTTTGGCAAGCTACCCAAAGCGAATTCAGGCTGTCTTGGAAGCCAATGGCGGGAACACCAAGTTTTAATTGTTTCTCATTAAATGCAGGATTAAATTCTCTTTTGTAAGGTATGTTTAGTTTTACTGTACCTCTAATGGTTTAGGCCATGGGCGGGGGGGCTAAGGTTTATTGGAGCCCCGTACTACGAGGGCATGCTGAAAAATAATGCCTCCTAATTTTTCTCCAAATCAGGTTCACGTAGCTGGATAAATTGAAGTGCTGTCAATGTATATGTTCTTCTCGCCCATTGCCGTGAAGTTTCTTAGTTCTGCCACCAGAGGTCTCAGAGCTATGTCAGTCAACATGGAGAAGGTGATAACACAATGTCAGTGCGGTTAAAACAGCGTGCAGTTAACGAATTTCTGACTGCAGGAAACATTCCATCTATCGGCTTTCACCGGCCAATGAAAGCTGTGTATGGTGATGATGTGTAGACGTGAGTACTGTTCCTCGTTCCTGGTCCGGCAGATACTGGACATGCCGGACTGCATGATGAGCCACGTAGCGGGAGGCCACAAACAGCAACTGACGAGAATCGCCAACAATCGCCGATGAGATGATCAAACAGAATCGCCACATGTTTCAGCAAACACTGGCTACCAATCTTGGCATTTCACGTGAACGGGTGCAGGGTATTGTTGCTAATCTTGGGTACCGAAAAGTATGTGCACGATGGGTTCCCAGAATGCTTACTGATGCAATGAAGGAGAGGCGGATGGAAGTTTCCAGAGAGTTGTTGTTGCGACATGAACGTGAAGGCGACGAATTCTTATGCAGTATTGTGACTGGAGATGAAAGCTGGCTACACCATTACGACAACCAATAGAATACCGTCACAAATGTTCATCAGGACCAAAAAGTTTAAAACCCAAGCGTCTGCCGGAAAACTCATGCTTACTGTTTTCTGGGACGTTAATGGTGTTGTCCATTCAGAATTCATGCCAAATGGTATCACCATCAACTCTGTGCGCTACATTGAAACTCTGGAGAAATTGAAGGCATGGATTCGAAAAGCTCACCCTGACATTCAGATGGTTCTCCTCCAGCATGACAATGCGGACCTCACACGAGTGCACTAACGACTGATGCAATTCGCCGTCTTCGTTTCACTGTCTTGGACCACTCACCATACCACCTAGATCTGGCTCCATCAGATTTCCACTTATTCCCTAAACTTAAGGAACATCTTCGAGAACGATGTTTCTCTTCGGACGTTAAAGTCAAGACAGCTGTGAGGAACTGGTTCCGTCAACAAGACACAGAGTTCTATCGTGACGGCATCACGAAACTGCTTGAACGTTGGCAGGAGTGTGTGGACCGCAGAGTTGATTATGTTGAGAAGGAACTATGTCAAACTGAAGAATAAAGTTCAGTGTAGGTATCTGTTTTTATTTCATTGTAATATCTCATCCCGTTTCAGAATTATAAATTAGGAGGCATTACTTTTCAGCACTCCCTCGTATTTTTCTTAACTTAGAACTGAGATGTTTAGTTTAGTCAATGCTCAATGCTCATGAACCAAATCTTATCTCATCCTAAGTTTTCTAAGTTGAAACACACAAACATATTTTCTAAGTGGGTGAAAATAAATGATTCCCCACCAATACTTCAGTTGCGCAGGAGGAAAAGCTACTTATGTTTACCATATACAAAAAATATAGTAAATTTATTGGATTCTATATACACTAAGACGGAGATAGTAAATTTATTTCCCTTAAATACTGATTTTTTTACTGAAATATTCGATCAAAACTTTAAAAAAAAATTCCATGAAGAATATGCACAATGCACATGTTACTCACTTTCCCTGAACATGTTTAGATTTTTCTCCTCCACACTACTCATCATTTTAGTAACCATTTTGTTTAATCTGGCTAAGTTGTTATTGACCAAATGTTTAGTTGTTATCATACATCCTTTGGGTGTGGCGTTTCTCTACATCATTTTTTTTCATGGCAAACGGGATGCAAGAAGTTACTCGAGTAATCAGATTTATTATTGCAGAACTTCTTCTTTACCTGTAGTACTGCATTTTAGTGTACGAAATATGATTTTCTTAAATTATGAAAATTCTTCAGATATAATTATAATTTTCTTTTTATCTTTTATAATTTTGCTGCATAAATTTACCATCTACAGTAATTTCTTAAAACTGTGGTGCAAAATACACGTTTCAATTACTTCTTTCAGTTAGCATCTATTATTATTACCATTATTATTTTATCTCAAATATGGAGAGTTGATATTTCTATTTTGAATCATCAAATTACAATGCGCGTGAGCGTTACAAAGGATAAAGTTTTATTAGTCGCATTTTCTTATACTAATCACAATCTGATAACTTAGGTCTTTTACAGAAACACAGCTGCCCGAAGCTATTTCTCCCCACCAGCTTTTCATACAAATCCTGTCATTTCTTTTATTTTGAAATTTCCTTTTCACTTTATGGCTACTGTCATCTATGAGACAAAAGATTAATTATTATTTTTATCTACATTAAACTCTATCAGATAAAGAAGGTCGTTTATACAGAGAGCTTTGCCTGAGGCTATAGGGTTACTCATTTCTCATTCCATTCCTCTTTTGTTATTTATTTAATTTTAAACAAATTTTGAAAAATTTTCCTCACTTCTTGGTTCAGTGTATTCTGATGATAATTTGAAACATCTTTCTCCATTACGAAATATCTCAAATTTAGAATATAAACAAAATTTAATTGCAAGATTTTGCAAGAAATCTATATAAATTTAGTTAATTTGTCATTTAATTATACCGATTTCTTTATTTTTTTCAGCTTTGGCTACTTTTATTCAGCATCTTTTCAACTTCTGAAGAGATATTTCTTGTTTGTAAGAATTTCAGTTATTCCCGTTAGAGTATCCTCGACCTCTATTATGTAGTTTTGGATGAAGTTTTAAGTCTTTTCATATGAGACAGTGGTTCTTTTCCTTTTAAGGCTGTGACCCAAATTCTTGTCGCGGTGCTAGCTCGGCGACCCATGCCATCAAACAGTTCACTTGTAATAGATAATAAAATAAATAATTATATAATTAATGGTAAAATGATTAGGGATAACATAAATAAATGATAAATGACAATTTAATGACTCAATCAAAATGGGTTGGCCCCACACAGTTTTGGGTCGTGACCCAGGGGTTAAGAACCACTGATATAAGAAATCATTCCAAGTAAGGTCTCACACCAAAGGCAAACGTACGCACACTTCCTCTACATAGTATTCAGCCGGGACACACCAGTACTGACAAATCACATGCCTTCTCATCATTATTTAGGCCTGCCGCCGACAAGATTACTCTCGAAGTAAAAATACTGAAGCATTTATGTTTTAGTGAAATCACTTGTGAGAATTTATTTTTTTCGTTTTATTTTAGTTAAATTATATTCTGACTTTTCTATGTAGTGTAAAGTAATTTTTATTTTAATATTTTAATTTCTTTTTAGTTATAATTTCGTTTTATTTTATATTCTCTTTTATAAGAATTTATTTACATTAAAGAATCAAATTAAATTATTTTTGTTATTTTTAATTATTTCAATCAATATTATATCACAAGCATATACATACAGACAAGCAAAGGAAAATTAAACAAAAACTGTTTCATGTTATTTTCACATTCAGTTATAATACACATTTTTGTTCTGGTTTTAGTAAATTTTGGTAAATTTCTTAATCACTGGTACTCTACTTGAAAAATACACGTTGCAATATTTCTTTTGAAAATAAATTTAAATACTCGTCTTTAGTGACAGCTACAAATTCAGAATAGCACTTCTATTTTCCTTTCCAATCTGACAGGATTCGTGTACACTCATATAATGATAGACACTCGTATATTTAAAGTTATTAATATACAGTATACTACATAATATTTTCTCTTCTTCACACTTAGTGTAATGAAATAAATGTATGTAACATTTAGTATCACTCCACATGTCATTCAGTTTATACAACCACAACTCTGACCTACTAAAAGAGTCAATTTCTTACGAGTAGATAATTTCTGATACTGCATCCATGTTCAACGTGTTCGAAACTATCATGTTTTGTCCGATTTCACAAAGTAGTTCATTACTGATCAAATGGAATGGTAACATTTATAAAGCGCGTCTACAGAAATTCAGAATGTGGTTGGGCAGTTGTCCACGTACAAAAAGATTTCACCCACCTACCAAAATAAAATAAGAACATATATATGACTATATGAGTATATATGAGCATATGCGTATACATGCATCAACATATACATTTGATTTGATTTGTGTTATTTGTGATCTAATACAAATACAAAAAAAAAAATTAACCCACCCACTAAAATTGTCTTAGAAGTAGCCCTGGAATAGTCACTTTATTACCTTATACTGAAGAATATATTAAATTATTACAGAATGGTATTTTAAACTTACATATAACATGCGACTCATAATGTTTTAAAGGCAATTTCTAGTTTTTGCATAAAAACAGACATTGCACATAAAACAAACATATTTTACTCGTTTGGGGAAAATGAGAAAATTAAGTCTTAATTAATAGGTGTCTTGTGTTATAAAATGCACTTAATTATACCCTTTTTAAATATTACAGATGACATTTTGCTTAGAACAGAAGAATAAATGAGAATTTTCCGTATGATGGTTTGGGGTTGTTTAATTTCCTTCGTAACGGCAAAGGTCATGTGACGAAGGGGACCTACGTGTTTACGTGGGATACGAGCCACGGGTCGCTACATCATCTGGGCGAGGAGGATGGTCACCCATTCAACTATTACTCAGATCAAATGTCGCTTAACTTCGCTGATCTATCGAAGCAGTGTTGCGACATGGACACAACGTAGCTTTTTCCTTATGATCGTAGTATATATAACGAATGATTACAAGTCAAGATGGTTCTTCGAGATGTCATTAAAATAACACTGTCCACTTGGAATGATATTTTTCCTTAAAAGAAAAGTGTTTAAAAAAGCTGCAGTTGAAGGAGATATCGTGCTTCGTACGGTACACCACGAATTTCTATACGTATTACTCGGGCGGATAATATTAGTTTATAAAGAAATTTGGAATAAAATCTAGAATGTTAAAAAATGAAAGCAAACCTCATTCTGGCTCACTAAAATGGAGGATGTAGAAGTTTAAGCTGATGTACAGTGTGTCCATAAATTATTTTAACAAATTCAATTAAATTTCAATTTACAAATATAATTTATGGGTACCCTGTATTATAACTTTTTACAAAGAAAAGAAAATCTTGGTTTGCTGTGGTTGACGATCATAAATACAGTGTTCACTGTTTAAGTTATTTGGCTGCGTAATAACGTTGATCTTAAAAATGCTACCAATGAATTTCCCTATAAAGAACCAGGAAGAATATACTCATTACGGTCACCAATTTACTTATTTACAGTATTCTAAAAAATTAAAAATAATTAAAGGCTGTTTTATTCTGCACCTATTAAGAAAAGAAAGATTAATACTGAAGTATTGCGCTAATGAAAATATTGCTTGTTAGAAACGTACTGTTATCAATTTCCCGAAACATACAGAGCTAAAGATACCATTGACTGTGATGGGTGTTAGGCCGGGTCGAAAATGAAAATTTTTTTTATTTCTTAAAAAGTACACTATGTGAGAAGTTTCATTTTATCAGTTTAACAAAATATTAAAATATAAAGCATGTGCTACCCCTGCTACCCCTAGCACATACCCCCCCTTTTTTACCCTCATATTTGGATATATTTAAATGGGAAAAAATGTTATTTCTTAAAAAGTACACTATGTGAGAAGGTTTTTTTATCACTTTAACAAAATATTAAAAAATCAAGCATATGCTACCCTATTACCCTTATCACATGCCCCTCCTCCCTTTTTTACCTTCATATTTGCATATGTTTGAGGTTTTTAGATGTTACATGATAAGTTGTTTGTTTAATGCTTGATATTTTTATGTTTCAGATAAATAGAAATAATTTTTCAGATAGAAATAATTTGCATTTGCTTTAATTATAATTTAAATTATCATAAATTATAAATTACATATAATTTGATTTTACTTCTGAATATATACTATGACTACTAGAAGCAAGTCCTCAAATGCAGCCTTTGGATATCCTACGGAATTCCCAGCAGCCATGACTCCTTTAAAAGCAGATGTTGTGAGACTACCTTTTTGTGCGCCGTCTGAAGAAGCTAAATCAAAAGGATCAAAGGATCAGCAACTGCTATTGATTGTTACATGGTTGTTGTAAAAGATATTGAAGACATTTAGATGAAATTTTCTTTTCCTACCATTAACACCAAAGGTATCTATCTTAAAGTCAGTCGACTAATAGAAGAAGCCTCAAAATTGAACAAGGTGCCGTTACATCGAAGAAATGAAAGTTTTGCCTTAAAAGTAGCTCAGTATGATGAAATGTTTGATATATCTTCTTGTGAATGCTATGATAAGGGAATTGATAGGAAATCTTGCAGGTGTAAGGATAAAATGCCAATGGCAGAATGGGGGTCTTTTGTGAGTCTAAAACAAAGAGAAAATCAGTTAGGACCAATTGATCGCATAGCTAGTTCAACAAAGAAGAGATCTTTAGCAAGAGCTCAAGAAGCACAAAACCGTCAACTAAAAGCACAAGAAGAAATGACTGAAGCCACCAATGTTTTACCATCGGAATTTATAGAAAATATCGAAGAAGACATGGATGTAGATTTAGAGAGTCAGGATGTAGATTATGAGGCCAATTTAGCATTTGAATGAGCTGCCTTTTATGCACGTCTACAAAGCCACTGATGGTAAAACAAGAGGACCAAATACTTTTGTGGGTTCAATTGGGAATAAACTGAAAACAGATTTAACAAAATTGGAGGTAGTCAAATATTTTCGCGTAAAGGGAAACATTAAAGAAATTCCAGCAAATGTTGTGAAGGAGCTAAGCAGTGATCAAAGATCTCTCTATGATATGTGTCTGGCAGTGCAAACTGGAGACACTTCTCAAGATCTGACCACTCTATTCCCAGGTACCCTTCACCATGCTCGCTGGCTAACTCTAGCCAACAGGGTCCTTCGATTATATACCTGAACGCCAAATCCCGATAAAAACCTTCAAGATATAGTCAACATTATTATGCAGTTCTATGCTCCAGGGTGGTTTTGGATAAAATCTCATCCTAATGCAACTGATGGTGCATATAACTTTTGGCATTTAATGTGTTTGCTTCGAAATTTAGATGAACAACATAGATCAATCATAGAACCAGTATTAAAGAATAACCCCCACTTTTCCCACCCAGAAAATATACTCATATCAATGGTAACTGACAAGAGACTAGAAATTAGGGTGCAAGCTATTCAGAAAATCATCCTTTCAAGAACAAAATTTTCAGGTACCAGAAACGTTCAGTTGCCTCGAACCCTCAATTTCCAATCTACTTACTACACCGAGATGATCGATTGGTAAAAAGAGATCATTACTCCTCCACCGCTGCTAAACAATTTTAGCGACGATGAGCTACTACAGGCTCGATGTAAGCCACTGGAGAGAGCGTCTTTTCCATGCCACAGTCAAAGTGTGGAAAGGGCAGTGAACCTAGTAACAAAGGCATGTCAGGAAAGAATAGGATATGACAACCGTCAAAAGTTTATCTTAAACTCATTAGAATGAAGGCGAAAATTGCTCAAGTTTGAATGGAAGGCCCAATGGAATGAGTAAGAAACATATGAAATAAAATTTCCTGATGATATTGAAAATTTCTTCCCTTTTGATGTGATAAGGAGCAATGAAAAAGTGAATTGAATTTTAGCACATTTATTATGCCTCTAATTTTTTCTTCTGAATATATTGTTGTACTTAATTAATTCTCCTAATACTGTACATTATTAAATAAAATATTATACGTTAATAAAGATTTATGTCATCAAAAAACCTGAATGTAGTGTAAATCTCGTATATATGGAATATTCTTCAATATAGGTCAAAAAGTGAAAAATTGTGCCAGGGGTAGGAGGCTTTAAACTGCGAAAATAATTTAGAGGGGGTTCCTGTGTTCCATTCAAACCCCTCACAATATGTACCTTTTCAATATAAAATTTCGACCCGGCCTAATGGGCGTACTCAAGAAATCGATCTTTTCGGTTTGGCGGACTGCTACAGAGTTTTACGAAACTTAGCAAATCAATTATTTACAAATTTTATCCTAAGAAAATGTGGATCACCTGAAGATCAGGGCCCCCATCCTTGTTTAGTTAGCTTTATAAGGCTAACTGACGAAAATATCACGACCTAACCTAACCAATCTTCAAGGGCGTACAGTTGACCTACAATTGGTTAGGTTAGGTCGTAATATTTTCGTAAGCCTAACTAAAGAAGACTGATCTTCAGCTGATCCGGATTTGGAAGTTAGATTAGGTTAGGTTAGGCAGATTAAGTTAGGTTAGGTTAGGTTAGGCAGATTAAGTTAGGTTAGGTTAGGTTTAGTTAAGTTACATTAGTAATTAGACATTTCCTTAGGATAAAATTTGTAAATAATTGATTTGTTAAGTTTCGTACAAATCTGTAGCAGTCGGCCAAACTGAAAAGATTCAAGAAATCTAAAATATGAACTAAAAATCTATAAATTCGTTTAAGAAAAACAATGATGACAGGCTAAGTAGTATGTGCATATATTAACATGTAGGAAAATGAACTGTAAATATATATAAACTAAAATATAAAATTTATTTATAGTTCTTAAGTTCTGAAAACATAAATTAAAAAGAGTGAATAATTTATATTATAAAAATTTGAAGGTATAAGCCGTTAGTTTGGTTCTGAATGCACGGGATAAGGCGGAGTTTGCGCTTCTCCATATTTCTGGATTAAGTGCTCGTAATACAAGTGATGAATTTTCAAGGAGACACTCGCAGAAAGAAACATCGTCACGTATCGTGGTTTTAACAACATTCGATAGGGTAAAAGATACGATAACTCTTCGAAACGTCATGATGTCCATCACTTACTGTATTTCAGTGTGCAAAGATCTGTAGGGAATGCAGTTTGAACATCTACTGTAAATAACAATAATAAGTTATTTCCGCGTCATAGGACTTTTGGGACAGCATGTATACACATTATATACTGTATTTATATATATATATATATATAATATATATATATATATATTATATAGTTTGTCTACTTAAAAGCACAAAATAATAAAATCGTATTCATTGTATAAAACGTTTATTAAACTTTCAAAAATTAAAAACTGTTCGATCAACCATACTGAAAAGTCGCCCGAATAATAATAATAACAACTTAGTCCCCTCTGTATCAGGCATTGTAAATGTTCCATGAACGGCCTATAAAACTTGAAACATCGCATCAAAGTTAATATAGATGAGAGGTAAAAAAAATAAAAATTGTGTTTACTATTTCAGTAAAGACTGTAATATTAATTTACTAAATTTCAATAACGCCTCATGAAATGTGATAGAGGTTTGCTTCTCTTCATTTTATGCCGGACACTTACAGCGGACGATTTTATTTTGTTTTGAGAGGATTCGTCAGTGAGAGGAGGCTACAAACTGCCACAGCGCTCATGGCCTCAGGCCAACTAATACGGTTTATTGCGCTAACTTCTGGATTATTATCAACCAGCATCATCGGAAGTCCATCGAACCCTCGACCTCAATGTCTTCACTTCGCTTACAGGGAAACGATGTTACCCACTGAGCTACGGACGCTGTCCCTTCATGCCTGAAGAGGGTTTTTTTACCTGTTCCCGTTCTCCGCATAGAAGGACGGTCATGTTCAGGGCCGGATTAAGGCTGTGAGGGGCCTAAGGCTAATAAGAGAGAAGGGCCTATATATGTACTATATATTGTATATAATTCATAAAATTTTCAAACAAAGAGAAATGTATATTTATCAAAAAATTTAACAACTAACAAAAATCGAAGTTATGTACATTAAAAAATTTAAACTGTGATATCAAACAAAACATCCTCTTTTCTTCGACATGCTGAATGGTCATTACACTTAGTCCAAATTTCCAACGTCTGAAAAACAATTTTGGAAACAGATTAACTCTTTGAAGTCATTCATACAAAAAATGGATGAAAATCATACATATCATAGTATAGACAATACTAAACTCTTATTTTCCACCTTTGAAGATATAACTATACAGTTATATATGATATTACTTAACCAACCTTTTGACAAAGATTTATGATATAAAAATTAGCGCCTAAACTCGAGGGCCTAAGGCTACAGCCTTATTAGTAGCCTAATGGTTAATCCGGCCGTGGTCATGTTAACGTAAAAGTCAGACTCAGAAACGAGTTTCAAATTAAATAGAAAATATGATATTAATGACCAGAAATGAAGTTAAAACGTTAATATAAACTTTAATACAAGCGACGCAGACATTTAAAGTCACTGAACAATAAATGTTAAAACTGTGGCAGCCGTTTCAGTCACGACATTATAATATAAATATAACATATTATGTTAATAATAATAATAATAATAATAATAATAATAATAATAATAATGTATTAATAATATTAATTATATATTAAATGAACTGGGAAACTTTATCATCATCATCATCATCAGCATCATTATATTTAACTTCATGCACGGTTCATGCACGGTTCAGAGCAGGTTCAAAAGATGTGGTTTAACATTAGAGCTAAAGATAGTAAACAATGCTATATTACCGAACATACAGGGTGTACATAAAGTCAGGATCTATTTTTGTGAAGCACTTGGAAATTATATGGAATTCAATCATAAAATGATAAAGTGGTAACATTTATTAAATAATTAAGAGTAGGATTCGACGTGACGCCCATCAGTATCCCTGCACAGCTCAAATCGTTCCGCAGCATTTCTAAACACATTCTGGAGCATTTGCGGGGTTATGTTATCTGCAGCAGTTCGTATACGTGTACGTAAGTTTTCAAGACTCGTAATCTTCGTCTGATAGACGTGCGATTTGATAAAGCCCCATGCAAAGAAATCTAAAGGGGTTAAATCTGGTGATCTCGATGGCCAAGGTCTTTTGTTGCTTCCGCGTCCGATCCAGCGATTTGGAAAACGTCCATTTAGATAATCCTGAAAAATTTTGGCATAGTGACAAGGAGCACCATCATGTTGATAGACGACGGTACTAACAATCCTATCCCCGTCGTCTATCAACATGATGGTGCTCCTTGTCACTATGCCAAAATTGTTCAGGATTATCTAAATGGACGTTTTCCACATCGCTGGCTCGGACGCGGAAGCAACAGACCTTGGCCAGTGAGATCACCAGATTTAACCCCTTTAGATTTCTTTGCATGGGGCTTTATCAAATCGCACGTCTATCAGACGAAGATTACGAGTCTTGAAAACTTACGTACACGTATACGAACTGCTGCAGATAACATAACCCCGCAAATGCTCCAGAATGTGTTTAGAAATGCTGCGGAACGATTTGAGCTGTGCAGGGATACTGATGGGCGTCACGTCGAATCCTACTCTTAATTATTTAATAAATGTTACCACTTTATCATTTTATGATTGAATTCCATATAATTTCCAAGTGCTTCACAAAAATAGATCCTGACTTTATGTACACCCTGTATATGCGGAGCAACTAATAATAAGTCATCATCTGATCACATCATGATTCGGATGGGAAGTACCTCGGTGAGATGTTAATTATATACAGGGTGTCCGAGAATTATCTGTACAATTTTTTTTTGGCTGTTATTAAAAGTCAACCATGAAGTGTAGAAATTCCAGTGTTGTCCCATTTTACAGAGAATCTCATTAAGTTTTTTCTGATACCACGTTTTGACAAGTTTTTTAGAAATGTACGCGGGTGACAGACATTGATGATTTAAAAGCAAGAATCACAGCTGCTATTGAGCGAATTGGTGTGGATATGCTGCAGCGTACATGGCAACATTTGGAGTATCGATTGGATGTTTTGCGAATCACTAATGGTGCACATATCGAATGTTTGTAACAACGTTACTTTAATAAAAGAAACTTTTGAAAATACAGATTCTAAATAATCTTGTTTAAGAATTTTACGTGTGTTATCAAGAATTTTATTAAAAGATGAAATTGTTCAGATAATGTTCGGACACACTGGAATTTCTAAAAAACTTGTCAAAACTTGGTATCAGAAAAAACTTAATGAGATTCTTTGTAAAATGGGAGAACACTGAAATTTCTACACTTCATGGTTGACTTTTAATAACAGCCAAAAATTGTACAGATAATTCTCGGACACCCTGTATATACACAGTATGTATATATATATATAATTTTTTCTTTTTTTTTCTTAAATAATTAAAAATTTAATTAGAACGAGTGTTTTCACAATTTCAAAGTCAACAAATAACGTATTTACTTGTGCCTAAAGTGGGCTTTATGTAGTTTATAAAGAATCACACACATATAACCTTGGTTAACCTTGGTTTTGCTTCCGCCCGAATTGTTCATTCTGACGAAGGTCAAGCTTGTCACTCCACCTTGGACCTACAGTTTAACGTGGAATCCGAACCACGCCCCACCACGGGAGGTCAGAAATTACAAATCCTTACCCGGACTCGATCTCACGACCTCCCGATCAGCAACCCAGCGTCTTAACCACTAGGCTATCCAGGGTACCCATTTATCTACCAACCAATTTTTTATTCTGTGGAAGGATGAACAGTTGGGTTTTGCTGCGCGCCGCCTGTCGTCACCGAGTCTCGATCCCGAGGCCGATGGATTCGTAGTCAGCAACGCTAACCACTACACCAACGAGGCGCATTATATATATATATATGCGCCTCGGCCCAGCTGTTCATCCTTCCATACAATAAAAATTGGTTGGTAGATAAATGGGTATCCTGGGTAATCTAGTGGTTAAGACGCTGGGCTGCTGATCGGGAGGTCGTGAGATCGAGTCCGGTGAGGTTAAGCTGTAGGTGTAAGGTTGAGCAACAAGCTTGACCTCCGTCAGAATGAACAATCAGGGCCGAAGCAAAACGAAGGTTAATCAAAGTTATATATATATATATATATATATATATATATATATATATATATATATATATATATATATATATATATATATATATATATAAAACACTAAATTCTGATTTCTTATACACAGACTTAAGACGACGACGGTATAAAATGAACTCAAATGACCAAACTTTAGACTGGATCTTCCTATTTTTAATTTAGACCTGCATTAAGTCCTAAATTAAATTTTTAATTGAGATAGTTATACGCAGTATAAAATTTATATAGAACTTTCCTTTCAAAAAGGGTTGCAGCCAAAAACGGCTTTAAATTAAGTTTACGCATCAGAATCGCATTAATCACGACAAGTCAAGGTCTCTTCTCTCTCTCTCTTTCTCTCTTTTTCTCTATCAAGACTTCGACGAAAAAGCCTCCAAATGCATCAATTTGAAGGGAATTAATTTAAGAGTGAAATAGAGCAATTAAGTGTAAAAATGAAGATCAAGAGAGTGGGAAAGGGGGTCTTTAAGTATTTCTGCATAAATTAGAGATTAAAAATAATGTGTGTGGATAATTACAGTAAATATATATATATATACCGTTAAAGGCTTTAGAAATATACTGGAGTGGGTTATTTAACTTCCTTCGCAAGCTTTAAGTGGGATCCGAACCGAACGACGGGTCGCTATCTAATCTGGACGTGGAGGACTGTCTCCCATCCAACTACTCTCCAGACCCCATGTCGATTAACCTCGCTGATTGACGGGAGGCAATATTGCGACACTGGCTACGACGTGGCCCAAAAGTTTTAGGAATACAATATAGCGATAATACAATGGATTCACAAATAAAATAACGATATTACCCACAGCACGAAAACTGAAATGTAGCAGTAGTTTTGTAAATCAAAATTCCATCATTCCATTATGTTCCAAACCTCTTTATTCTAGCGTCATAGAATAAAGAGTTATGAAGTAAAGAAATTCCTCAGCATTGTCAGGGCTTTGAACTTTTAAACAACACAATTTTTCAGCAAGACGGAGCTCCATGTCAATCTGCCTTGAAAGTTAGTTTTTCCATGAAACGTTCCCGGAAAATGGGTCGGTAAAGGTGGACATTTTCCTTAGTTATCCCGTTCACCAGATCTCTCTCCTTTGCATATTTTCCCCCATGAGGCCTTGTTAAAAGCACAGTTTACTTTTCCAAACCAGAAAATTTGAATAACCTGACAGACAAATCACAAAACCAATCGAAAATGTTTTCCATTCTTTGAGAACAAGTACTGAACGTTGTATTAGTGGATATGTTGAAACCAAGTAATATTGTTATGCGTTTAAAAACGTGAAGATATTCTTTTTCAAATGGTTTTTATAATTTTTTCTAAGTAAAGTTATTAATTTTTGAAACCCACAAAAACTTTAGCCAAAGACCTTTATATAAATAAACCCAGCTGTTCATCCTTCCACACAATAGAGAAATTGGTTGGTAGATAAATGGGTACCCTGGGTAGCCTAGTGGTTAAAACGCTGGGCTGCTGGTGGGGCGTGGTTCGGATTCCAAATTAAACTGTAGCTGTAAGGTGGAGTGACAATGAACAATCTGGGCCAAAGCAAAACCAAGGTTAACCAAGGTTATATATATATTTTTTTTAACTTATATTTTAAAAGCCATCATGAAAAGTATAATGTTGGGCAAGGCAAAATAAACAGATGAAACTTTTAAATTTTATATCGTGTGTATCTAAAGAATATTCTTCAGTTTGAACTACCAAAATATCGAAGTTCCCAAAATACATTTAAATAATAAATCTTGAGTTTAATCTATACACTTTTTCATCATATTTATAATAAAATAATAATAATAATAATAATAATAATAATAATGACGAAAGAAAGGATCACTTATGTTCTTTTGATAAAATCAATAATAACAATAATTACGTTTGAAGTCATTTAACTTCCCTCGCAACGACAGAGGTTATGTGATAGGCGGGGGAGGGGAGGGACCAACAACTTCACACTAGATCCAAGCCATTTCAGGGTTGCTATATCGTATGAACACGGAAGAAGGTCACACTCATGCAACCACTGAACAGACCCATCGTTGCTCAACTATGTTGACCTAACGGAAAGCGGTGTCGCAACGCAGTCATAGCGTAACCCGACCAAAACTAAAGGAGGTTTTGATTATCTTAAACCAATTCTATAATAAATGGCGTTTCGGACATTCAAAAATACACAAATTACGAGACTAAAAAACAACATTACATAAAATATACTCATATTTATATACCTCTAAATAATACATATACTGAAATAAATTAAGTTTTATATTTACGGAGTTGCTTTCATACCTCTGTTGATTCCTACATCTCTTCACTTGTTGAGGATCAAGAGTCATCTGTTGATCCAATTAACTTGAGCTGAGTAGTACTTGTAGCTCACTTTAAGGGTGGCAGTTCTTTCTCATGAATAAAACAAAAAAATATAACGATAGTTTGCCTTCATTAATTTTAACTGTTACAAAAATGTAAGGATCATTTACACGCATACATACAAATGAACACACACACACACACACACACACACACACACATATATATATATATATATATATATATATATATATATAAATGCCATGAAAAGTCTTCTTTAATGCAACGTTTCGAGCAATATGCTCATCTTCAGGCTAAATAATAATAATATGAAATTAAAATCAATAAACAATTAAAACAAGACAAAACAGTTTCTATAAGACCAATTCTTAAAAACAAAATTTAAAAAGACTAAAAGAAGGTTAAATTCAAAGTTATTAAAATTTACATATAAAATTACAAGAAATTTAAAAAGCTATTTTTAAATTACATATAGTAAATTTGAAATTAATACAATGGAATAACACTACTAACCCTTCATTGCTGGTTCCGAGGCACAAGTAATTTTAAAACGTTGCATTAAAGAAGACTTTTCATGGCATTTATATATATATACTGTATATATATATATATATATATATTGGTTAGCATTCCTGACTACTAATCCACCGGCCCCGGGTTCGATTCCTCGGCAGGCGACGCGCAGCTCACCCAGCTGTTCATTCTTCCATACAAAAAATCGGTACCCTGGTAGCCTAGTGGTTAGAACGCTGGGCTCCTGATCGGGAAGTCGTGAAGTTGAGTCCGGCCCAGGACTTTGTAATTTCTGACCACTCGTGGTGGGTCGTGGTTTGGATTCCACGTTAATTTGTAGGTCTAAGGTGGAGCAATAAGCTTGACTTTCGTCAGAATGAACAATTCTGCTGGAACCAAACCAAGGTTACCAAAATATATGTATTAGCCCTTAACTGCCCTACATCAGGGGTACTACTTAACAGAAAAATGTATATAACAAACTAATTAAATATCTATTCTATGATTTCGGAATTAAAAAGCATCCTATTTCTCTCAGTACTCAACACTATATAGAAAAAGTGATAGGAATTTCCAGTTTGTAGCGGAAATGCAGTAAATGCTGGCAACACAGATATACAAATAAAGAAATTCTATAACATTGGCAATAAGTGGATAATCCCTGATTAAAGCTTCGTTCGTTTGACGTTCGAACTAACATTTCAGTATATGTAGTTGTTGTGCCAGTTGCGGTGCAAGTATACATATTTTTTTCTTTCAACGTATAGTTTCAGAAAAAAGTTCGCCTACAAATATACATTTTTTTTAAAAAGCCTAAAACATTCCTAATTTGTAATATTCTGGGATTTTTTTAAGGGGTTGGGGTGGGGGCCATTTTATTCTCTCTGGTAACTAATAAAATTTCAAAAACAAAACCGTCATTACCAATTAGAAATTTTTTATCTCCTTTAGAGATTTAATGTTTCTAGGCGAATTCTTTTCCGAAACTGTACCTTTAATTTATATACACCCATATATATATATAGTAGAAGAGCTTAAAGATGAATGATTAGAAGTAGCCTAACTCTCTTACTTCCCAATTATTTAATCCAAAATCAAACATGAAGTAATTGTACACTGTAAATAAGAAAGTTTCTGAAGCATTCATGGGGAAGTACTCAACGGGCTTTTTGCAAGTTTAATGTTTCAAGTAATAAACAGTTCCTAACAGTGACCAAAACGGTTCCCATTTTGGTTTTGCTTTTTTTTATATGTAGGTTCGAAAAGAATAACTTATGTACAGTCTTATTTTGGAATTGTCCTGTTCAAATTTACCTCATGAAGTCCAACTGAATGAATTCTTTGAAACTTCATTTTTATATTAGAATTTCTTTATTTAACTCTACCTTACCTGCCATATTTTCAGTTATGCACATTATCTATAAATAAATAAATACATAAATTTTCGAGTCACTAACAAAACTCGAACCGAGTTCCTGAGGTCTTTCACTGAAAGTAGAAAGCATTTTTCCCATCTTGCCACGCTGAGTTACAGTCAGGCTTGACAAAGTGGCTATTTATAGTTTTGCTCTACACTCTACACTACAATTTCATTTAAACATCTTTCTTTTCTTTTTATTTTTTTAGGTGAAAATTTTTCTATTTGCATTTAAAAACTTGATAGTCAGAATAAAGTAAAATATGAACCATTTTGAAATTAAATCAGCTAATAGTAATTTTCTATGGAGGAATTTTTGAGAGTCATTACATAAATGTAAGAAATTTTATTTCGATAAATGAAATGAAACAAGCGTTATAAATTTTGAATAATGACTATTTTAACAGAACCAAGTACAACTCCGGACCAAAAAAATAGAATACCGTCTCAAATGCGCTCATGACCTTTGATAATACCTTTAAGTTATACGCCTTTATGAGAAATATCTTGTATCTGTGACGTCATTATGATAAAAAGACACCGCTGTGTGCCAAATTTGAAAAAAACTAGAATATAACAAAAACCTTATTAAATAGTGAAAAGTTACTGCATAGCAACATACCAAAATATTAGAATTTTTTGTCAGGTGTCACAAAAAAAAATAGAATAAATTCATTATGTTTATTAAGTGCTGCCAATATATTAAGCCTTTATCAAAGACTTTTTAACGCTGAGTCTTAGTATACTAAGACGCAGAGTTAATAATTTAGTATTAGAATGGACAACTAGATATATGTAGGCTTTAGTTGCATCCCTAATAGATATGCCAAGAACTTTCTTAACAAGAAGAATCCCCATGTCCTATATATATATATATATATATTGCGCCTCGGTGGTGTAGTGGTTAGCGTCGCTAACTACGAATCCATCGGCCCGGGGATCGAGACCCGGTGACGGCAGCCGGCGCGCAGCAAAACCCAGCTGTTTATCCTACCACACAATAAAGAAAGTGGTTGGTAGATAAATGGGTACCCTGGGTGGCCTAGTGGTTAAGACGCTGGGCTGCTGGTGGGGCGTGGTTCGGATTCCACGTTAAACTGTAGGTCTAAGGTGGAGTGAAAAGCTTATATATATATATTTTATATATTTATATTTTTTTGATTACGAAGAACTTTAGGATTGTCGGATCGTTTCCGTTTGGGGTCTTGCAGCGAATTTTAATGAAAATCGGTATACTAATGTAGTTTTGGTCAGTGATTTCAAAAATAACTTTCTTTTTTTGGATAAATGAAAAACAAACATGTTAGAGCACTTTAAATAATTAATGTGTTTTTAACGAAAATATCATGACTTAACCTAACCAATCGTCAAGGGCGTATAGTTGACCTAACCGGGCATTCAATTGACCTAACCTGGCATTCAATTGACTTGATTTTTTTCTGCTACTTTTGCAGATCTGCCGGGATCCTTCAAAAATGTATTTTTCGTAAAGTTACACTTTTTACCGTTTGACCGACGCTTTTGGCAACGAAAGAACTGGGTATTTTCATCAAAGGCACACACTTTCCCACACTTAGAGCACTTTTTCATAAACAGTAGCAGTTTGTGACTGTGGCTAAATTTAACACAATCCTCTGTAACTAGTTTAAGCTAGTTAAAACACATATTAATTATTTAAAGTGCTCTAACATGTTTGTTTTTCATTTCTCCAAAATAAGAAAGTTATTTTTGAAATCAGTGACCAAAACTACATTAGTATACCAATTTTCATTAAAATTCGCTGCTAGCCCCCAAACGGAAAAGACCCGGATTTTCTTACATTTTTTATAAGCCACATGTATCTACAAGTGAAATTCAAAATTGGAAAGGGTAAAGCTTTTCGATAGTATTAAGGTCATGCCGTAGAAAGGCTTTATAACAGGTCAGATCGTCCTTCGTTATTACTGAGATTCCTTGTTTAGACTGCTTTGTTGTTTTGATATAAACTATGAATGATGAACAGCTAAAGTGGTTGTGCATGACAGTTTCAATAATATATGTAATAATATAGCTCAGAAATCTGTGCAAACTATTTAAGAAATAAAATCTTAGTGTTTATCTACTGTCTCTGTTGAACTAAAGGAGCTAGTAAAGGCAACGTTTTTTGTAACTCATCAAAACATCTAATCAAAATAGGTAAAATACACTTACTAGTATTTATAGTTGATCAGATTAATCAAGTAATATACTGTAATCATACCTTTATTCCTTGCATTTTCATCAGCTATTTCTTTCTTTATTAGCAATGAGCTTTTACAATTCCCACGAGTGATGACAATTATGCCCGTAACAATTTTATATTGTATACAATTTACATAATAATGACAGTGTTTTGCCTAAATCAAAGGTCTTATTTATACCGGTAAAATCTAAACTGTTTTGTAATAATATCTTATTTTTCCTCCTATTTTGTGGGAATTGTACCAATTCACTGTAAAGACTTATTAACTCCAAAGAAAGAAATAACTGATGAAAAGCAATGAAAAAAAGGTATGTTTAAATTGTTTATGTTAATTAACTAATCTGATCTACTATAATTGTTAATAAGTATGTTACACACAGACAGTGCATGGAACAAGGATTCAAGGAACTCTTCTAGGATATTAAATCCACTATCCACATAGTTCGAATAAGTAATGGTAAATGGCAAATACTGAAGTTTTTCTTTTTCATGATGGAAGCCCAACGTGGACAACGGGTCATCTACGTTTTACCTATTTTGATTTGATGTTTACTTTGCTGAAGATTTTGCTAGTTAGTTTAGGCGGAGTGGTAATTCCTTTCCTTTCTAAGTCCGAAGAGAATCTTTTCGTTAACTTATTAACTTTTATCAATACTAAAGTTTGGACATGCAGTGTTCAGAGTTTTTTGTTCATGTGTGACTTGTTTTCTGGCTGGTCGAAAGAGTTTCACTATTGAAGTTTTTCCTTCGATTTGTTTCATGACTCATCTTCGTTACTTTCCCCAAACGTCCGCAAATGTTACTGAACCTATTGAACAAAAGCCTAAATTAATCTCTCTGGGGCGTCAAGAAAGTTCTCAGTGTTAAGGTACGATTTACTTTCCCATTTTCCTACGCAAGTATAATCTCATGAATAATTCTTCAGGTATCTTTAACCCTAATTCTGCTGTCAATTAATTGAGATTCATAATCGTAAAACATCATGTTTAACTATTCTGCTTTTTTGTTGTTTGTGTATATATATATATATATATATTTTTTACCTCTCGAGTAGTATCTTTCTCTTTTGATCTTTTTAATGACATATCTTCACTTTTCGTTCTCTTTTTAACTTGATGCGTAGGTGAGGGAGGTCTTTTCAGTTCACTTCTTAGGTTCCGCAAAAAGTACATTCATTAAAATTGTCGCTGAAAATCGATGGAAATATTTCAACTGTTTTCTTTGTGAATGGCGTTGATCGAACAATATTCTGTACGACGTTAAATAAATTATAAAAGAATAATTGCGCAAAAATAAAAATTTATAGTGATCAAGTTTTTCTTCTTTAATTTTAAATACAATATCAAGTTTATAATTTTCATTATGCCTTATCTTAAACCAGTGGTTCTTAACCCCTGAGTCGCCAAGCCATTTGGATTGGGTCATTAAATTGTCATTTATTATTTATTTATGTTATCCCTAATCATTTTATCATTAATTATTTATTTTATTATCTAGTACTAGTGAACTGTTTGAAGGCATTGGTCGCCGAGCTAGCCCCGTGACCAGAATTTGGGTCGCAACCTATAAAGGTTAAGAACCACTGTCTTAACATGACAATGTGTTTAGAAATAAACACGAAAGCGTTTGATCGCTAAAAATGTTCGTTTTCCTTTTGGTTATCTAATTCTAACGCAAATACAGTATTCATGCAGGTGTAGAATACACGAAAACTGTTCGTTTTCCTGCTGATTATCTACTGTAATTATTTTGAACAAATAAAATACTGTACTTAAAATACTGTACTTAAAAAAGTAGGGGAAGGTGGGACAACTCGGGACCCCGGGATAACTCGGAACACCCCTCTCTACAGTCCAAACTAGTGCTGCCATCTAGCTTTAACCTATTTTCGTCGGTGCCGACACTGATCACTGAATTTGAAACAGTGGTACGGGGAGGGTTGCGCCACGCAGCTCAGCAAAAATTAGAAAGTCTCATTTTTTTCTCCATTTGATCTATCATCAGCGAATTTTTCCTTGATTCATAATTCCAAATCTGTAAGAACTTATTTTGTTGCTCTTTGTGTGTAGGCTACTTATGGATCAGTGTTTGATTTTCACGTATCGTCGTGTCTGAAATTTCATCAGTGACCGCGTGGTACTGAAATTTCAGGAAAGGAACAAAAAGGAACCCCCGGTTCCGAGCTGTCCCACGATTTTTTTAGCCAAAAAATTGCAACGGCTTTCTCAAATTCCAGTTACGCCTAATGCCACGCTAGAACGCTATAAAAAGTGATACAGAATGGAAGACAGAAGTTGAAGATAAATGTTTTTGTATTTAATGGGTCCAAATACTTATCCTATATACGTGCAAAGTTGTGATTTCCTTACGGGTTCCGAGTTGCCCTACCTTCCCCTACACTATTGAAAAAAGTCAACAATATGAATAAAATAAAGTAGCGAATATGAAATTGAATTAAAACCGGTGAATTGGTGTCAAGAATTATTATTTTTATTTTTAACAATAAAAAAAATTGAAATTACTGCAGCAGAAATCGTACTCTTGTAGTTTTGTTCGAAATAAACGTATACCTAAAAATATAGCAAAAAATGGATTCTTCCTCTTTGCAAACAATTAGTAGATTGTTTTATTATTTGATTATGTACGTTATATACGAGACATCTCTTTTCTATATATTATTAAATTATATACTCTACTATATATACTGTGTGTATATATATATATAACCTTTGGTTAACCTTTGGTTAGCTTCCGCCCGAATTGTTCATTCTGATGAAAGTCAAGCTTTTCACTCCACCTTAGACCTACAGTTTAACCTGGAATCCGAACCACGCCCCATCAGCAGCCCAGCGTCTTAACCACTAGGCCACCTAGGGTACCCATTTATTTACTAACCACTTTCTTTATTGTGTGGAAGGATGAACAGCTGGGTTTTGCTGCGCGCCAGCTGCCGTCGGGTCTCGAATCCGGGGCCGGGGTGATGCACAAATCATGACCATCGTGGATTTTAGGGATACCCCCTCATTTGTTCCAATTTGTCACAAAAACACCCTGTGAGAAATTCCAGGTCAAACAAATAACATCCAGAGGTCGCGCCCGCCAATTGAAAATTTGAAAATTACAAAAAATTAGAGTAAAATCAAATTTTTTGAATTTGTTCTTATTTTTGTTGCAGGTTTGTTGAAGGTTGCAGGTTTTGTGCAGGTTTGCTGCAGGCAGAGTGGTAGGTGATGCGTATATGAGCAAACAGCAAACAGCGTTCAAGGAAATCGGTATCGCAGTGTGCTTGTGGCAGTGTCCGGGAGAGGTGCTATATCAGTGAGTCTCTCCGCCTCAATTTCTCTTCTATTTCCTGTATCTTAATTGTGACGAAAATGAGATCAAGAAGCTCAACAGATATCTGGCTGATCGGTCAACAAATAGATAAATTGAATCAAAGTAAGCTTCCATCAAAGAAAGAAGTAATTTCCTTATTCATGAATTATAAACATGTCAAGAATGAAACCGTCAGAGAAGCATTAACTTCAACCGTTAATGATGTATTGGAAGTGTGGCAGAGAGCAGGAATACCAACAACCCAGAAATGTAATGTTGTGAAGAAATTAAATAAACTGTATGATGAGTGGCAAGGGCTGAAGAAGAGCAAAGGAAAAAAATCGAAGTTTTCAATAGAGAAAGAGAATACATGGAAAGAAAAATTGGATGGACTCTTTGATATTGCGCATGCAAATGCTAACGAGTTAATAACTATCGAAGAAGATAGAGAGTTTCTACGGCTACAAAGGGAAGGTCGAAAGGGTAAAATGATGGCAGTTGATAAGGATGAAGAAAAACGTCGAAAGGAAGCTGCGAAGAGACATGAAAAATGGATAAGAAAAGGTTACGTGAATCAAGTGCATTTGATGAAACAGTTGTTCTTGCAAGCAGCAGCAGTTCCTGCAGTGATTCACCTGCATCTACGGAAGAAGAAGTACATCTGGAACAGCCCTCAACATCCAAAAGAGGCCTTCCAAGAAAAAAATTCAAGATTATGAATGAAAATCTGCTTTCCTCATTGGATGTTGCTAAGATCAGCGACCGATCAGCCTCTTTAATAATTATTCCAACGATCGCAAATGTTGGAAAAGATCCAGAGAATTACAATGTTAGCTACTCATCGATTCGCAGGGCAAGACAGAAATCAAGAAAGAAGTTCAGTGAAAACTTGAAAGAAGAATTTCAAGCTGATAAACCCTTGATTGTTCATTGGGATGGGAAACTCCTCGAAGACATTACTGGGAATGAGGTTGTTGATCGGTTGCCAGTCCTAATCTCTGGCAGTGGAGAAGATCAACTTCTTGGAGTGCCAAAAATAGATCATGGCACAGGAAAGGATACTGCAAATGCAGTACATCAGGCGATCATTGATTGGAATCTAATAGATAAGGTAAAAGGCATGTGTTTCGATACAACTGCATCGAACACAGGTCGTAAAAACGGAGCTTGTGTCCTAATTGAACAGAAAATGGAGAAAGATTTGTTGTGGTGTCCTTGTCGACACCATATCCTTGAAATCATGTTGGAAGCAGTGGTATCCCCTGCATTACAGGCTTCATCAGGCCCTGACATTCAGTTATTCAAAAGATTCAAAACAAACTGGAATAAGATTAATCTAACTTCATACGATAAATTAGAAAATTATCCACAAAAGGAAAAAGAGGAAATCATCAACTTTGCAGCAAGAAAAATCAATGAAGATCAACCTCGCAACGATTACAGAGAGTTATTGGAACTGACAATCATCTTGCTTGGCGGTACTCCAACGACTGGAATAAAATTCAGGAAGCCTGGAGCTTATCATAGAGCCCGTTGGATGGCGAAAGTCATTTATTCGATGAAAATCTTCATGTTCAAAAGTCAGTTCAAAATAACAGCAATAGAAGAAAGAAATCTAAAAGAAATTTGTTGGTTTTCTGTTTCAATTTATATTAAGCATTGGTTTTCAGCACCCTGCGCAGCAAGTGCTCCACGAAATGATCTGAGTCTTCTCAAGAATCTTCACAGCTACAAAAGCACAAATGAACAACTAGCAAATGCTGCTTTAGAAAAATTCAAGAATCATTTGTGGTATCTCTCAGAAGAGTTGATCGCATTGGCTTTCTTTGATGATAAAATCAGCTTTGACACCAAAAGAAAAATGAAGGAGGCTCTTACAAAATCTTCGGAGCCAGATCCTCCAAAGAAGACACAAATAGACATCAAAACTATTGACAATAAGCAGCTTGAAGATTTTTTAACTGCTAACACAAAGTCCTTCTTCAGTATACTCGGATTGTCTTCAACGTTCTTGAGCAAACCAGTAGAAGATTGGCTTCTCGATGAGAGTTATTGGGTTGCAAAGAACGTAGTGAATCACATGAAAGTTGTTAATGATATTGCTGAAAGAGGAGTGAAATTGATTGAAGATTATAACAAATTAATTACCAATGATGAACAACAGAAGCAATATCTACTGCAAGTTGTATCAAATTATCGGAAGAAGCTTCCGGACAAAACTAAGAAAACTCTCGTATCTTTGACGCAACAGTAAAATTTACGAGTATAATCATTCTATGTATCTATTGTAAATATCTATTGTATTGTATCTGTTTTATGAACAAATGGAAAAGAGGAAGGTGGTATGATAGGCCTCCTGGGGAACTTCCACTCAAAAAAAAAGTAACGTGACGCTTGCTGTACCTCCTGGGTGTCATGGAAATCAGCAAATTTTCAAATGGCGGGCGCGACCTCCAAATATTCGAATTTTGACCCGAAATTTCCCCAGGATCATTTTTCCACCAAATCAAACCAAATGAGAGGGTATCTCAAAAATTTGAAACAAAAATTTTACTCCCCCACTTTTGCATCACCGATTATTTATTTATTTATTTATTATTTATTATTATTTTTATTTATTTATTTACTGTCATTTATTATTATTTATTTTTTATTATTTATTATTATTATTATTTATTATTTTATTTATTTATTTATTTATTAATTTATTATTTATTATACACACACACACACACACACACACACACATATATATATATATATATATATATATATATATATATTTATACTACTGTGCAAATGTTTAAAAGCACCGGCGTATGTAAAGTGTCACTACGAGTAACCGAGTTTTGTAAGAGTAAGGAAACATTTGTTTATTATCTTATCTTAATATGTATTTATATTATATTACTCGTACATGTAATGTTCTTCGCCTCACAGGCGACTCTGTACATGTGGAAACGCCACTGTGTTAGTCAAGGTACCCCAGCTGGGGGAAGGTGGGGTGGAGGGGACAACCGGGTCCAACAACATATAACACAGACATACTGTATATATCTAAAGGACAATTGAATGTGCATTCATTGACATACAGGTAATTATATTGTAATGTCTGTGTTCATAAAGATAAACAATTAATATGATCGTATACAGCGTTGAACTCCATGTAGTTTACTAGTCTTGTACAGTAATAAGGTTCCATTATGATTACTGCAAGTCTATATGAACAGCTACCACAATACAACTTTTTATATACTAGTGAATTTCAACCAAAAATAGACATTACACAACAAATTACAATTATATTACAATAGTTTATAATATTTATAGATTAGCTAGTCGAGAAAATGTAAATTTATGGACAACTTATTATGCTTTGCCATTTTTGTGAATGTAAAATATTTTCATATAATTACACTTTGAAATGAGTATAAATTACACTGGGCAACAAAAAAAATGTTTTTTCGTGTCCCAAGAATGAAAATACCTTATTCTTATAGTAT
This sequence comes from Bathynomus jamesi, assembly GCA_023014485.1. Classification (NCBI taxonomy): domain Eukaryota; kingdom Metazoa; phylum Arthropoda; class Malacostraca; order Isopoda; family Cirolanidae; genus Bathynomus; species Bathynomus jamesi. The sequence continues at coordinate 1,617,721 of JAJOZX010000096.1, read as the reverse complement.
TTTCTGTGCTGAATCCAAATAAGTTTGTAAAATTTCTCTATCAGGTCTGGTTTTTGTGTGACATGCAATTTAATTTTTAAAAACCAATATAGTTACATACTTATTAAAATATGATCGAAAAGACATACCTGTAGTTTAAAAAGTAGCTTGTTTTGATTTTCTGCTGTGCTTTGCCTCAGGCATGTCTCTCTTAAGAGTCCAGCAATAGTCAGCCAGCATACTGGGGCTCCATTTGCCTTGGTAACGGTTTTCCATGGCAGAAATATCCTGATGAAAACGCTCACCATGTTCGTCGCTTACCGCACCCAGGTTTTCCGGAAAAAAGTCCAAGTGAGAGTCCAAGAAATGAACCTTTAATGACATATTGCACCCCATTGCTTGGTAAGACTTAAGAAGATCTCCTACTATTTCAGGATAGTTTTCGGCCTTGTGATTTCCAAAAAAATTTGTGCAGACACTTTTGAAACTCTGCCACGCAACTTTCTCAACTTCATTCAACTCTCCTTCAAATCTCTCATCTCTTAACAATTCTCTGATCTGAGGGCCTACAAAAATGCCTTCTTTAATCTTGGCATCACTGATCCGGGGAAACTTATTTCTCAAGTATGTGAATCCTGTTTGCGCTTTATCCATCGCTTTAACAAAGTTTTTCATAAGTCCAAGCTTGATATGCAAAGGAGGAAGGTACACTTTCTCAGGGTCAACAAGTGAACTATTCACAACATTTTTCTTGCCTGGAACAAGTGAGGTGCGTTTTGGCCAATCCTTCTTAACGTAGTGGTTTTGCTTGTCCCTACTGTCCCACTCACATAAAAAACAACAGTACTTGGTGTAACCTAGCTGCAACCCTAGCAAAAGTGCAATGACCTTCAGATCTCCACAGATATTCCACTTATATTTCTGATACTGAAACTTTTCTAAAAGCAACTTCATGTTGTCGTATGACTCTTTCATGTTTGCAGCATGTGCAATAGGTACAGAAGGAAATTTATTTCCGTTGTGAAGAAGGACTGCTTTCAAGCTGACTTTTGAGGAGTCAATGAACAATCGCCACTCATCCACGTTATGTTCATGACCAAGAGCCCCCATGACTGAATTAACATCTTTACAAAACACAAGTCCATCTTCATGGGAGAACCATTCTTTGAATTCATCATGGCGGCTGCGGAAAAAACAAACTTTAGTGTCACGTTGCAGTAGATTCCAACCCTTTAATCTTGAACCTAAAAGTTCAGCCTGCTTCTTAGATAATTTCAAATCACGAACTAGGTCATTTAGATCTCCTTGTGACAGTAAATGTGGTTCATTGGAGGAACAGGTAGCCTGGAATGTTGGATCAGAAATGTCTTCATCTTTTTCCTCGTGATATGCTGCAGCTACGTTTGATTCCTCATCACTTAAACTTACATGTTCAGGAGGATTTGGTACTGGAAGTTGAACACTGTGGGGAACTGGTCTCATTGCAGACGGTAGATTAGGGTATTTCATAAGGCTCTTTGTTTTTGAAGTGATCCCCTTTGTATTTACCAGGCAGAAATAGCAGTCTGTTGTGTGATCTTTGGGTTCCCTCCAAATCATTGGAATAGCAAATGGCATGTGACGTGAACCGTTTAGCCATCCTGTAAGTAGTCTTACACATGTCACACAACAAATGTGAGGGGCCCAACTCTTGTCCTGATCGCCTACTTTACATCCGAAATAAAGTTCATAGCATTTTTTTACTAATGGTGTAAAGTTACGTTTCTGGGATTTTAAAGTTAGATCACCACATACATAACAAAAGGAATTAGGATGATTCAGACAGTTCCGCGGCATTACAAAACATCTATATGAATACAACACTGGTGTAAAATTAACAAGAAGCAACAGACACTAGCTGTTAACACTGTGACATTTACAAGCAGACTGACTTGGAGCTGCTCTACACACAGAAACTAGGCTCATGTCTGAACAGGTACAAACATGTTTCAACCTGCACAGTCTGCTGCTCCGACCAAATTTATCCTGCCAGCATTATCAGAACTTTCTCCCCAAAGGAATAAATTGTACTAATTTTACAGAAAAATTAATACAACATATATATTAATATTAATATATTTTATTATAGTTATATTAATTAATATAATATATTATTATATTTATTATTTTTATAATGTTTTATATTATAATATTGTTATATACTTAATTATATATAATATGTTATTATTTTTTTACCCGGTGATCATGCTAAATGAGGAAAAAATGAACATAGCGTCACAAGTAAACTAAGCCTGATAGAAAAAAAATCTGATTTCATATTTAGATTCAGCATGAAAAAGTACACTTAGAACACCCATCAAAACCCTTGTGACAAAATTGTTGTTGACCAGTGTTATCATAGTGTTTTTTAGTGTTCAATTTTCTGTAAATATAGATTTTGTTTTGTAATAAAAATTTTAAAATTTCAAATAATCAGTAAGAGAATCAACTAAAGTTGGCCGATGCCAATGCCCAAAAAATGGCCGATTCTTCCGATGCCGATGAATCAGTACACCACTAGTTTTTATTGATTTTGCTAATTTTGAGGGCCAGGTTCTTTACTGGTAAATATACTATTCATTTTGATGTAATAATAACATGTTTTATAGATTTAATGACTCACACATGTTGTTTATACCCTCATGTAATCGCAAGTTTCTTTAAAAACATCATCTTATTTGTTAAACTTTAATACAAAAATGTCTCGTCTTCTAATTTCTTTTTACAGATAAGATAGTATAATGGCTCCAAATAAAGAAATTTCATACAAGAATAGGTTGAAAATTATTTTCTCCATAAAGAAGGCAACACTCATAGACAAATAGCTGCTAAAGCTGGAGTATCATTGTCTACTGTTTCCGGAACACTTTCTCACCACTCACAAGCTGGGGATGTGAAGAACAAAACAGGATGAGGATAGAAGCGAAAAACATCTAAAAATGATGATGAGTCTATGATAATGATGAGCAAGCGTAATAGAAAGAAGACTGGTGGGTGGGGAAGGGGAATGAGGGAGTATGGAGATTGGTTGTGTAATGTCTATTTTTGGTTCAAATTTACTAATATATAAAAAGTTGTATTGTGGTAGCTGTTTATATAGATTTGCAGTAATCGTAATGGAACCTTATCCTTAACTATTAAAAAAAAAATAACTTCCATTTCCTTTCAACCTTACTTAAAATATAAAAAATATGAAAAAAGTGTTACACAATCTTCCAACTATTTTTAACAGGAAAGGGGGGTAGGGGTAATGGGGGAGGGGGTTATGCAAGAGGGGGTAGGGTGGGGGTAATGGGGGAGAGAGGTGGAGGTAATGGGGAGGGGGGTTATGCAACAATGGGGTAGGGGTTATTCCCCAAAGTTGCATAAAGGGGGTGAGGGTTTTTGGGGGGGGTTGAGGGAGAATGGCCTCCTCAAAGGGGTAACCCTAACGTGCCCTCGCCGTAGGCAAGTTTGCGAAGCAGAAGCCCCACCCGTAGGGCAGAGAGCCGAAGGCTCTGCTCATCTATATTAATAATTGTGACGGTCGAACTGCCTACAAACTTTCTTTCTTTGTTTCTTATGGCCGGCCAAACCACTAGCCAGATTTGGATGAGACTTGGGGATAGGAGTAACTGAACCCTGGGAAGAACATAGGCTATGTGGCGAAACTATCACTAACGAAAATATCACGACTTAACCTAACAAATCGTCAAGGGCGCACAATTAACCTAACTGGGCATTCAATTAACCTCTTTTGAACCACTGGTTCGAATTTGTACCGTTTCCCATACACGCACTCATAACTTAACCCTACAAAACCTTCAGGCGTTAAGAGGTTAACCTAACCGGTCATATACAGTGTGTATATATATAATATATATATATATATATATATATATATATATAGCGTTCAACTTCCACTCGGGCAATGCCGGATCGCTCCGTTAATTACTGTATAAGACTAGTAAACTACATGGAGTTCAACGCTATTCACGATCATATTAATTGTTATTTTTATAATGACATTATAATGTTTACATTACAATTACCTCTATGTCAGTGACTGCACATTCAACTGTCCTTTAGATGTACAGTATAATGATGTATGTCACATCCGCATCCGCATAAAATTCAACATCCGCATCCTCATCCGTATCCGCATAAAATTCAACATCCGCATCCTCATCCGCACCTGCGGGATGCGGATGTTGCGGGCGTGTACTATTTACTAATTTGCTATTTTTTAAGCACAATTTTCCCCTCATTCAGTTCAAATACTAAAACTTGTGCAGCTTTCATTCGATCTTTAATGTAACTGGCAATGTTTGTTGTGTATTTGTATAATTAATTGTTCATGCTATAATACATAACAATGTCATAACCACACTACTTTCCAAAGGGTGGTGGTTGGGGAAAGTGGTGGTTGGTGGGATGCAAGACAAGTTGGGCCCCCGTCCCGCATCCTGGTAACACACAGTTGTGTGCCTAAAACTCGTCCAAACAGAGAAGAGTGTTTGTCAAAAAATTATAATTACAAAATTATATCAGCTAATATCTAATATTATCGAATATCTAATATCTAATATTATAGAATATCTAATATTTATAACTAACCAAAAATCGAAAGTCAATTAATAAATTAAGTATGAATTTAAACTATCATATTATCAAGCTGACAAATTTATGCATGAACATCCGCATCTGCATCCACATTCGCGGATGTCTGAAATCTGACATATGATACATCATTAATACAGTATATGTCTGTGTTATATGTTGTTGGACTCGGTTGTCCCCCATCCCCTCCACCTTTCCCCTAGTTGAAGTATATTGACTAGCACTGCGCCGTTTCCACATGTACGGAGTCGTCTGTGAGGCGAGGAACATTACATATGCGGGCAACTGTACAATGATACAGCTAATGATGAACATTTATAACTACTTTTTTCTAGAAATGGTACAAAAATAACCTTGTAAATGCATTTAATATATTATACCTACTGTGAAAAGTTTAGGAGAGGAACAACCGCTAGTTCACTGTTTGCACGAAAACCGCTTTCCTAGCAATATAGAGTATAGTTACACTAGTTTAAAAGGCATCTAGGTATCCGGTTGTTTTTTTTATATGGAAGTGGTCAAAGTTAAAGGAATTTAAGGAAGAAGTGAGAATAAAGCTGTTGCTTCCAAGATGGTTTGGCAGTTTTGCTTTACGCTTCTTTACGTATGAGAGAGAGAGAGAGAGAGAGAGAGAGAAAAGAGAGAGAGAGAGAGAGAGAGAGAGATCTCGGCTCATCATCACCAAAAGTGCTTACGTGTGAAGAGAGATTTTGGACAATGCAAGCTATATAATGACAATCTAAAGCAGTGGTTCTTAACCTGGGGTGCATGCACCCGCTGGGGGTGTGAAATGTCATTACTAGGGGTGCGAATAATGCTGGCTAGTTCAATTACAAAGTTAGTGAAATTAGATTTGTTTTCCCGTATGCAGTCATTTTTTTACTACTTCTTTTTACTTGTTATTACATGTCAATACGAGTCGCAACATGTAACACGTAATACATAAAAAGAGCATTGCCGCCTGGACAGAGATTCAATCGCAGCTTTGGTCCTGGTTCAATAGGTACGTATCATTCATGTATAATACAGTATATAGTACACTGAGTATATATATGCATTACATATAAATATAACAAATGTGATATATAACTGTGTGTATATATATATATATATATATATATATATATATATATATATATATATATATATATATATATGTAACATAAATATGATATATGATATATATTTTCTCTCATCTTTTCAGATATCTGTATAAGCAAGGTCTTAATGGCCATGTCGAAGAAACACAGATGGAATGACGACTATGTTCGTTACGGTTTCACTTGTACGACAGAGAAAGATGGAACTTAACGGCTGTAGTGTGTACTATGCAGCGCGATATTTTCAAACGCCAATCTCAAACCCTCGAAGCTCGCCGAGCATTTCAAAAACCAGCATGGTGGTACAGATGCTGGACATGACCTCGAAAGCCTGAAGACTAAGAGGGCACCATTTGATCGTGGCGGTACCTTGAAAACGTTTGGGTTTGTGCCTTTCGAGAAGCCCTTGCTGTAAGCATCCTATCAAGTTACATATTTGTGTTCAAAGAAAAAAAGCCTCATACAATTGCTGAAGAATTGGTGAAACCTTGTGCACTGGAGATGACGAAAATAGTATTGGGAACAGAGGCACAAAAGAAACTTCAACAGGTTCCCTTTTCGAACGACGTGATCCGTTCTAGGATAGGTGACATAAGCAGGGATATCTTGCAGCAAGTGATTGCAGATATCAAAGCTAGCCCTGTCAAAGTGGGTATTCAGCTGGATGAGTCAACCGATGTCGATGGCTGCAGTCAGGTGTTGGTGTTTGTGCGGTACATGAAGGAGAAAGAAATGTTAGATGAATTCTTGTTCTGTGAACCGCTGCAAACAATTACGAAAGGAATCGATGTTTTCAATCTCGTCAAAGGCTTCTTTTCGAAGCATGGGATGACGCTCGCCGTGTATGAATCTATTTGCACTGATGGAGCCCCCGCCATGCTAGGAAACAAATCAGGATTTTCCGCCTATGTGAAGAAGGAGGTACATCATATCACGGTCACACATTGCGTGTTGCACCGTCATGCACTCGACACAAAGACGTTGCCTGCAAAATTGAAGGCTTCTTTGTCTACTGCCGTGAACGCAGTGAACTTCATCAAAGGACGAGGGCTGAATCATCGCCTTTTCCGAGCTTTCTGCGAAGAAATTGGAGCCGAGCACAGTGTTCTTCTTTTCCACACGGAAGTGAGGTGGCTCTCTCGTGGCAGGATGCTTACTCGTATCTTCGAACTCTGTGAGGAAATAATGTAATTTCTTCGAAACCAAGGCAGTGACATAGTTGATCACTTCGAGAACAGAGAGCTCATTCTTTCCGTGGCGTATATAGCAGGGTGTGTCAATTTTAGTAAAGTCAACAATTCAAAAACTACTAGTGACCAAATGATGCATTTTTATGTGCTAAATCGAAATATGGTTTTAAAATCCAGATTGTCTTTAATTGTATGTATGTAAACTGTGATTATATATGGCATCCTTGGCAAAGTTCAAGAAACCTATCAATATTTCTAAGTTTTAATATTGAAATACAATCAAAATGTCTTTAATTGTATGTATGTAAAATGTAGTTATATATGGCATCCTTGGCAAAGTTTAAGAAACCTATCTATATTTCTAAGTTTTAATATTAAAATACAATCAAAATGTCTTTAATTGTATGTATGTAAAATGTAGTTATATATGGCATCCTTGGCAAAGTTCAAGAAACCTATCTATATTTCTAAGTTTTAATATTGAAATACAATCAAAATGTCTTTAATTGTATGTAATGTATGTAAAATGTAGTTATATACAATAACAAAAATACTTGCAAAAATTGCTGATTTTTCGTAAACTTCAACTTCAAATATAGGTAGCTGGAGTGGTCAAATCTGGATTTGAAAGCCATATTTCGATTTAGCACATAAAAATGCATCATTTGGTCACTAGTAGTTTTTTGAATTGTTGACTTTACTAAAATTGATACACCCTAATATAGCAGATATGTTTACACACCAGAACGAACTGAACACGTCTATGCAAGGAGCAGGGATGAACATGATCATGGCTGGAGAAAAGTTATCTGCTTTTGTCCGGAAGTTTCCAATTTGGATAAAGCGCGTTGAGATAGGAAATTTTGCTAACTTTCCTTTGCTTGAAGCTGTCGGTGCAAAAGAAGAAGGAATATCCATCGCGACTGAAGTCAGAGCATTTGCGGGAGTTGATCTAGTCTTTCCAAGGCTACTTCTCCCTTGGAGATCTTGGTGTTGCACAGAAATGGATACAGGATCCATTTCTTTTCAACCTAGATTCCATGGACGACAATGATATGATGAAAGACGATCTCGTTGAAATGCAAACCAGTGAAAGAATCCGAATGGAGTTTGATTCAATGGAGCTCGAAAACTTCTGGTGTGTTCAGCTGGAACCGTTCCTACAATTGGCGCAGAGAGCTCTGGAGATCCTCTTCCCATTTGTGACCACGTACGCATACGAGCAAGGCTTTTCAACACTCTTACATATCAAAACGAAGGCAAGAAACGGCTTAGATGTGAGTGATGACATGCGTGTGACCATTTCAAAGAAAGTTCCTCGTTTCACAGACATTGTCGAACGGAAACAAGAACAGAAAAGCCACTAAAAGTGTAAACTGTCATTTTAACTGTTTTTTTGTAGTGTTACTGGAAAATATATCCAAAATATATGATAATTCTATATTTTTAATTCTAAGTCCTTAAAACTGTCCTAAGTCATTGATCTTTGACAAGGGGTGCGAGATAATATTCTGAGAACGGAAGGGGTGCGGCCTCCAAAAAAAGGTTAAAAAACTTATCTAAAGTAAGGTCTATTGAGGTTGATGTGAGTATCTTCTTCCATTTCAGGTCATTGCTATAGCATAAGGAACAACAGTCTTTGATAACAATTACTCGAAGTTTCATACGAGCAAAATTTATGTAATGCGAACTATTGCAAGATGAAATAAGACAGGAACTGTTGAATATCGCCAAAGTCCGGTCGCCCTAAAAGGCTAACAGAGAGAGGAATGCGAACTCTAATGAATACCATCAAAAAGAATCGTCGACGGAGTAGTTTTTCCACTACCACAGCTGTGAATGAGGCAACTGGAGCTGGGATCTATGCATCTCTTGTCCGAAGGAACCAGAGTGAAAAGAATTACAAAGTTCGAGTGGCGACAAAGAAGCCTTTCCTGACCCAAGCCTTAGCAATTTAAGTAGTGCAAGGAACGAGAACACTGGAGTTAGGAACACTGAGGCGAAACTTTGTTTTGCGATGAAAGTTTCTTTTACTTATTCCCTAACCGGAGAGCACTCGTCCAGCGTTTGCCAAAAGTAAAAGGTAGAACAGACTGTGAGGACTTCCAAATACAATAAGGTGGTGGAAAGGTTATGGAATACGGTGTATTGGTGCCAAGAGAACTGGCTGCTTGAAGAACATATAGGAGGTATACAAACACAAGATTCATATATTGAGACTTGAGACGCTGCAACATTATATGCTCCAATCCGCACAAGAATTGTATGCTGAATATTGTGTATTTCAACAGGACAATACCATGTGTTATATGGCAAGACGTGATCAAGACTCGTTCAACACAGCTAACATTAGTGTTATTCCATGGCCTGTACTCGTAGCAGTCCTGACCTGAATGAGAATCCGTACTAAAATAACAACAGGATACCTGTGCCCTTCAAGACAATGAAGCAATTATACTGTATGTTACTGGAAAAGCGTTTTCGTTTTTTTTTCTGCGAACTAGTGGCTTTTCCTGTCTTAAAATTTTTCATAACAGGTACAATCTATCAAATGCATTTGTAAGGTTATTTTTGTATTATTTATAGAAAAACTACATATAAATGTTTAGCATTAGCCGGATCATTACCGTATAATGTTAACTTAAGAAACGGATGTTTCCATATACTTTTAAACACTTGCACGGTACTGTATATATATATATATATATATATATATATATAAAATCTCCGAGGAGGAGATTATAAACACCAATCGACCAGGGAAGTACTCCGGGGAAAGATATTAGGTAGGAGACAGCGAGTGAGACTGATATGGGGATGGATGTAGGAATTCTCCCAAGAATGCATACTAGTGGTTGTACCTCAAATAAAGCTATTACCACAAACAATACAGTAAAACGCATTTGCGAGAGTAAAGGAATAAATTTTGTCAATTTTTGGTCTACGTTTTTCGATAGCAGGGAATACTTTCGCTGAGATGGGATTCACTTTAACCAAAAGGTTAAGAAGAAATATGGAGAGCTTCTGAACATTAATTTGAAAAATATTTTTAAATTTAAACTGTTAAATCTACTCCACCAGTAGTTAATCCTACTCCGCCAGTAGTTAATCCTGCTCCACCAGTAGTTAATCCTGCTCCACCAGTTGTTAATCCTAGTAGCGCATTGTCTGACCAAGCTCCCCATTCACATTAGTTGATTTGCCTAATTCGTGAAACGACCCAGGTCAAATAGGAGAAACAACAACTTAAAACCTATTGTGCTATTGACATCATGGGAATACCTGAATCTTGGATTCATTCTCAATCAAGGAAATTTGTAGGAGAATTTCCTGCACCCGGTAAACAGTCATATTGTTTCTGCTCATGAAATATTGGGAATTGAACTAAATTTGACCAATAAAAAGTGCATATATTTCTAATATATAGGCCACCTTACTACCCCGTTGATAAGGATATAAACTTCTATAATCAGTAAGTAGATTAGTGAATAATAAGATTGAAGTTCTGAATGTAGTGGGGCTGCCTACTTTAAACCATAGATGCTGTCCAAAAACTGAATCCTATCTGCTTGGCAGATAGCTGGCGAGAGAAGCTATATTTTGGGCCCTCTTTGCGAGTGACCCGTTGACCACGTTGGGCTAACATCATGAAAAAGAAAAAAACTATAGTGTTTGTCATTTACCATTACTTATTCAGACTATAGTGGATTTAATTTTCCCAGAAGAGTTCCTTGTTCCATGCATGGTCTATGTGTAACATATATTATATATATATATATATATATATATATATATATATGTATAACCAATATTTTAATTGGCTTAGCTCGAACTTTATCATTGACTCTCAAGGAAATTCCCATAAGTGCCAAAGAAATTGTTTGATTACTCTTCTCCTTTTACTTGGCTGTTTCCAAATTACTAAATCGACTGTTACAGCTTTTTCTTTGGTGGACTGTTCTCGACTGCCTTCCGGTCTTCTTCTATACTCTCTTTCTCCCTCCAGACTTGAGAATCGGATTTTTACCTCGCATTTGGAAAATATCTTTTTTCTTCTTTTTCCCGTTTGATCCTGGAATTTACAAACAACTTTAAACACATATTTTATGAGTTTTCCCAATTCCTAATTGTTTTATATTATTTAATTAACTTATTTGATCTTCTTAACAATATTAAATGATTTTGATATTTATTTCAAGCACTATTTGAAACTAAGATTATTTATAAATACATGATAGCGTGGCATCACGTGACTGATACTCTCACTCCCCATTGGTTAAACGAAGAAAACGTCAAATGTTCCGGTACGATCATGTTGAGACCTGTCTGGATGTTTTTGTGCAGGAAGTCACGTCTCCTTTTTTGAGATTTACCCAAGGCCTACTTAGAATTTTTATCATACCTAACTTATGTTTTTCACTTATGTCAAACTTTTTCTGTATTTGATATTAATAAATTCCTCATTTTAGCAAACCTAGCATAGGTGTACCGGTTCCGCAGCTTCTTCATCCCATTTCAATTGCTGTCTCTGCACAGGGGTCTTGTCCGTCCCTGTATCAAGTAAGTTTCTCATGTGTAGGGTGCCTTAACCCACACAGCTCCAATTAACCGACTGAAATCAAAGGTTTTTCGTCTCGCTAGTTCCCCGCCTCTTGCTGTCTTCAGTCCCTCTCTCTTCGCCCCAATGTTGCTTCACTCTCTCTTTACTACCGCTACTATTTACAACGAACACTGCTCTTTTGAAGTCTCTAACTGCATGCCTCCTCCTTTAAGGAAAGCACGCAGTATCAGACTTTCAACATATTCGCATCCCCTTTCTGTTCAACTCTCTAACGCAAGGGTTAATTGGTATTCTCAATCTTTCATGTACTCAACCAGTACACGACTTCTAATCTTTCAAACAGAATGTTCAGGAATCTCGAAAACTTTTGAATTTCATTTCAACTCTCTTCTTTTATAAGAGGGGTGGGTGGAGAGGCGTTTATGCGGGCGTTTTTGCGGACGTTCGCCTTTACCCCCTCTTTCCTGCGCAAATATACAGTATATATATATATATATATATATATATATAATATATATATATATATATATAACGGTGGTCCAAAAAATAAAGTTTGGTAATTTTTTACCGCTGCTCCTGTTCCTATATCTATTAAACATCTCCATGCCAAATTTCAGCCTAATTGAATGATATTTACTGGTCGCTATGAATTTCATTTTACTATTCATTTTGTAGTAGATTGATTTTCTAGGTGAAAAAATTAAAAAACAAGGGCAAATACTAGTTTATTTGTTTGAAAACTGATTAAATCTCAAAGAAAACAGCTTTTTTTTTTAGAAAACAGAATAACTCTCAAAGAAAACAGATTAATTTTTAAAGAACCAAAATGATATGTTCGATAGAAAATTACATTTATTATTCGTTTATAATATACATCATTACTTAGATTAACGCTTCATCACTGACTCCTTCAAAGACGATGAGTACCGTTATTGAGTAGTATTGGCGATGTTTTGCTACTAATCGGAGGATGAATTGTTTTTGTTCTTCATCCTTCGTCAAAGCTGTATTATATGCCTTGATAAGGGCGATACCCCTCTCCGCCGAATCATTGACAACTTTTAGGTTGATCGCTATGCGTCGAAACTCTTGAAAGCAATCATCCTCCGCCCAGGAATTGAGATCGGTCCTTAGGATGGTATCCTCGGCTGCCTTCCTTCCTTCTTTCTTTAACAGATTGAAGATTCCCAGGGTCCTTTTGGTGACCATTTCCTACAAATTCAAATCTTCAATGTTTCCTTCAAGTTTCAATCGACGAGTAACAGTGGTATTCTCGTTACGTTGGAGGTTTACGACCATCTTCCGTTTGGTCTCGGCATCGACTACAGGATTGAAGAATGCAAGGCCAATGAGATGCTCTTCAAGATACAACAGGTGCAGTTGAAGAGCTGTGGATGCTGCTTTGGAAATGGTCTGATTTGGGTAATTTTGCAAGATTTTAAGAAGCAGAATATCGTTGAAAGGATCGTTGATTCCGACGGGGACCTCGTTCCAAAAAAGTGCGTAGACCAAGGCGATAAACAGAGAGAGCTCGGTGATATTCTCCGTCTCACGTGCTGTCAGCTGTAGTTGATGCTTGAACAGATAAATTTTGAGGACGTAGATGACCTTGGCCATCCAGCGTGCATGGTCAGTTGGTCCTGGAGCACGGACTTTGACCTCTTTCTCATCACAGCACCCGAGGAAGGTGAGGCAGAGTCGTAGCAATTCCTCGTAATCACGCGATTGTTTAGACTCCAGTGCCTTTGTGAAGTACTGGATCATTTCCTCTCGAAGCTGGAACATCTTTGGATCTCTGAATAGGTTGTTTGAAGCCTTCATGAAGGAATTCTTCTAAAGTGATGGCCATTTTTTCTGAAAACGTTTAAAGGGAGTCATTTCCGGGCCACCTGTGAGTCCAAGAAGTGCGTTGCAGGTGTTTGACAAGACGACTTCAAGGATATGATGTCGACAAGCGATCCAGACAAGTTCCCGACCTACTGCTTTTTCAATCATGGTACAGGCTCCCCTGTGAAGGCCAGTATTAGAGACAATTGTGTCAAATACGAGACCTTGGATCTCACCGCGAAGATTCCAGTTATCAATCGTCGAAATGCAAGCCTTGGCCTGTTCTTCTCCTGTAGCTCGTTGTATTTTTGGCACGGCTAGGAGTTTTTCCATCCCACTTCCCGTAACGATTACCGCGGCTCATTCGGCTGTTTCCTTTGCGCCGCCGATGTCGGGAAGTAGTTTCCCATCCCAGTGAAGAAGAAGGGGTCCTTCGACAGAAAACGAAGCTTGATCCTCTTTGGCTGCTGCCTGCCTTGCTTGCCTTCTTGAACAATGGATGAAGTTGCGTGAAAGAGTCATTGTAGAAATATCATAGCCCAGGGCTTGAGCGACTGAGCCAGCAACGAAGACTGCTCCTCGATCGGGAAGGTTGACGCGATCAAGAGCAGCAACCACATCTGGTGATGTGAAGATATTGTTTCGTTTCGGAGGATGAGAGTGTACATCTGCTCTTCCGGTCGAAGTCGATGGACGATAATCATCGTCTTCAGCGTTCAATTCTTCAGAGGATGAATTGGATGTGCTGGATGATGGAAGAGCAGCAGCTCCAGCCTGGAATGCAGCCTCTCTTTCTTTGTACCTTAGAGCTTTGTCAATATCTTTCTCCTGTCGACATCTCTTGCGGTATTCCTTGGCAAAATTAATCTTGTCAGAACCTGTCATACTGCAGGAAAAGACGTCTTCTCGTTGCATCATCAGGAATTGGCGGTCTTCTTCATTGTCTATCACCTTCAAGGCGTTCTTCAAGGCAACGTTGAAAAACTCTGAGAGAGTCTCTTGGAACATGCTCTCTTTCATTCTGCAGCTTTATAGCTGCATCTTGCGGTTTTTCTTCAACGCAAGGAACTTTTCGTACAGCTTTGACAGCTTCCTAACGCAGGAATCGACTCGCTGTGTAGGAATCCTTGCTCTCTGCCATACTTGCAGGGCCTCTTTGCAGGGAAAGTTGTAGCTCTCTTTCAAGGTCTTGGACTGTTCATAGTGGTGAAACTGAACCAAACGAAGCACATCACTACATGTGGGTAGCCTTGCAGTTGATAACTCGTTGTTGGGTTTTCCGAGAACCCACGTTTCTGCAGATGAGTGAGTACTTCCAGCCATTACCTGAAAATGAGAGAAAATAATGCATTACCCGTTTAGCACCAAAGCACAATTATACAAGTGTTAAAGTAAAAAATTGCAAAGTCAAAATAAATAAAGTAAAAAAATTGGTTATAGTGGTTGATGGGTAGGAAGATAATAAATTTTTTTTAAATATATTTAAGAATAAGTAAATAATAAACTTCAAGAGACATAAGATATATACCTTACAATTTTAATCATTTAATTTAATAACAACATCCTTACCGGTTATAAATTTGCATATAAAGAACATAATTATATATATATATACTGAATAAATATAATACATGTGAATTAATACTTAATATATATGAATTAATAATTATATATATGAATTAATAATTAATATATATGAATTAATACTTACATGAGATACTATTCCTAAGCTCTTGAAGTTTGAACGAACTTAAAACCGTCTTCCAACAAGTTTAAACTTGAAATGATGCATGAGTAAATGATTTGTCTGATTCACAAACAGCATTATACAAGAAATCGAACAATTGCATCATTCTTTGAAAGGTGGGCGGAGTCAATGTGGCGTGACTGCCGCGTCCTCTAAAAATGAAGCGTGGAAAATGATTAGCTAATTAATTAATTGAAAATGTGAAAATCATAGCGACCTCTTATTATGTACTGAATCGCCAGATATTTTGCACAAAATCACTTCACATCTAAAGAAATAAGAGCAACCATGTGGAGAGCATTTCCAACTACTTTGAAATTTTAGCCCAAATTTTGGACCACTCTATATATATATATATATATATATATATATATTATATATATATATATATATATATATATATATATAATAATCTTTGTAGTTTAACGTCGCAAATTCGTTCAGGAAATTTAACGTCGCAAAATATTGAAATAAAATAAAAATAAAACTGATTTTATTAAAACACATATTTTTGAGTAACACAAATTATCAAATGATTAAATCGTTCCTGTTTATATTTAGGTTAGGTTAAGTTCCTGCCATTGTTTAAAACGATCTCTACAATTAAAATAAAACAAAATTAACTGGTGACGTTTAAACACAACTTAAAAGTAAGCCTACTAATTTGCGACTTTAAAATACAAGTACAGTATACTACAAAATGCCCGCGAAGCGCTGGAAACGCTGCACTTTTGGATGAGCAAGGGCAATTACATTGTACTTTACATCCTTCACTTTATGATACAATTCGAGGGAGGCACACATGCAATATCCATTGACTTTGCAATGAATACTGATTGATTTCAGTGTTCGAAAACAATAAATTCGACTGTACAATTTTATTTCAAAGCTGAGATAAAGCGATTCAGCTTCAATTTATTCAGGTATCCATTAATTGCAGTGATCGGAATTGGACACGACTTTAGCAAATGTACCATCGGTTAAAAAAAGTCGGGAACATCTTGACTTTTGTAACATACTGTATATAATATAATAACGATATTACTATTACTGTACCCCTATTTACCAGCTATCAATTTGTTTCTCTTTCTTTATCAATTTATTTTTTAATTTGCGTATATATATATATATATATATATATATATATATATATATATATATATATATATATATATATATATATATATATATATGTGTGTGTGTGTGTGTATATATATATACACACACACACACACCCGATGTTAGAAATTCTGTCGTCCGGACAGGGAAAAAAGGACCATCAAAGGAAAAGACTCAGCAATTTCACATATTTAAGTTCTACACAGCCGCCCAGATACTGTACCATGGAAACCAATATTTGGCTATGTGGCTTTCGGAGAAAACCATTTATTTGGAAGTGTACTTTAGAAAAAGATACATATTATCATTAAAACCAGCGAATGCTTTTTAACTTAAAAAAATAACTATCAAAATACAGGGTGTACATAAAGTCAGGATCTATTTTTGTGAAGCACTTGGAAATTATATGGAATTCAATCATAAAATGATAAAGTGGTAACATTTATTAAATAATTAAGAGTAGGATTCGACGTGACGCCCATCAGTATCCCTGCACAGCTCAAATCGTTCCGCAGCATTTCTAAACACATTCTGGAGCATTTGCGGGGTTATGTTATCTGCAGCAGTTCGTATACGTGTACGTAAGTTTTCAAGACTCGTAATCTTCGTCTGATAGACGTGCGATTTGATAAAGCCCCATGCAAAGAAATCTAAAGGGGTTAAATCTGGTGATCTCGCTGGCCAAGGTCTTTTGTTGCTTCCGCGTCCGATCCAGCGATTTGGGAAACGTCCATTTAGATAATCCTGAACAATTTTGGCATAGTGACAAGGGTTCCATCATGTTGATTCTAAGGGGATAGGATTCTGTACATAACATGACTTAATCAGAATCTATAAATAGACCTTAATTTTTCGTACACTTCATTGTATTCGCTACCGTTGGTTTGGATAGACGTGTATTGTCTACTGTTCATGATGTATCGTCGTGGTTACTTACGTCAACAATATCGTAGAAGGAAGTTTGTTTGGACTTTTAAACGAAGGATTGTCAGAAGGCGTACTAAGGAGAAGATATTTAAAGCTTCAATGAAATTTGTTTATATGTCTAAAAATACTTTCGGTGTTAATACCGATGGATATTACACCTTGCGTTTGGATCTTTTAACTAATGAGGCTAAATCTACTATTTTAAAATTTAATTATTATCAAGTAACTGGTGTATCATTTGAAAGTATACCACAAATGAATATGTCTGGATATGTTATTAATTTTGAAGATACATTAGGTCGTAAGAAAGAGGCTAGGGAAAGGGTAGAAAGGGATCCTAATGTTGGGACATCACCAGCACCATATTTAATTGTTCCACATGCTGTTTTGTTTGAACCTAATATTGACACTTCCCATAGTGCCGAGCAAGTAATGAATCACCCCAGAACTAAATGGTTCTCACCTTTTAAAGAGTTTAGAATGTATCGTAGACTTAAGCAGGTGTGTCAATTAGGTGAACAAGTCACTGCTCAATTCCCTCATAGTTTGATTAAGATATCTACGAATGATTTATCTAAACCATTAGGTCGTATTTATGTTGGTAAATATACACCTGAAGGATCTCAAAAATATGAATATGCATTTACGTATGTTAATAGAATTGTATTTTATGTAAAATTATTTGGTATTAAACAATAAAGCTATGTATGAGTCACAATCTTTTTATACCCAAAAAAGGTAATTTGACACCCATTTACACAGAGCGCGGGCTAGTATTACCCCCGCTCAAGTGTGTGTGTTAAAACGGGTCATATTACACTGCTGACGTCATAATGCGTGGATGACTCAGCGTACAAAAATAGATTAAGCCGTTAAAACAGACACACTATTTACCTCCCTTATCATCGGACCATGTAGCCACTGATTTTGTCCATGTAGCCATTAATCTCTCGGCAGCCTCGCAGAGTTAGAGCCTCGCCAGAGTTAGAGAAAATGCCGGCAAAACAGTATTAAGTTACGAGTTAGATCATAATTGACGCCCATCAGTATCCGTGCACAGCTCAAATCGTTCCGCAGCATTTCTAAACACATTCTGGAGCATTTGCGGGGTTATGTCATCTGCAGCAGTTCGTATACGTGTACGTAAGTTTTCAAGACTCGTAATCTTCGTCTGATAGACGTGCGATTTGATAAAGCCCCATGCAAAGAAATCTAAAGGGGTTAAATCTGGTGATCTCGCTGGCCAAGGTCTTTTGTTGCTTCCGCGTCCGATCCAGCGATTTGGAAAACGTCCATTTAGATAATCCTGAACAATTTTGGCATAGTGACAAGGGGCACCATCATGTTGATAGACGACGGGGATAGTATTGTTAGTACCGTCGTCTATCAACATGATGGTGCTCCTTGTCACTATGCCAAAATTGTTCAGGATTATCTAAATGGACGTTTTCCAAATCGCTGGATCGGACGCGAAAGCAACAGACCTTGGCCAGCGAGATCACCAGATTTAACCCTTTAGATTTCTTTGCATGGGGCTTTATCAAATCGCACGTCTATCAGACGAAGATTACGAGTCTTGAAAACTTACGAACACGTATACGAACTGCTGCAGATAACATAACCCCGCAAATGCTCCAGAATGTGTTTAGGAATGCTGCGGAACGATTTGAGCTGTGCAGGGATACTGATGGGCGTCACGTCGAATCCTACTCTTAATTATTTAATAAATGTTACCACTTTATCATTTTATGATTGAATTCCATATAATTTCCAAGTGCTTCACAAAAATAGATCCTGACTTTATGTACACCCTGTATATGCATTATTTTTAAGTTATGCTTCCAAATAAATGGTTTTATTCAAAACCCACATATTGGTTTCCATGGTAACTGGGAAATGACATCAGGTATACAGTATTATATATATATATATATATATATATATATATATATATATATATATATATATGCACACACCTTACGCAAATTAAATTTAAATTTAGTTAAATCCAGAAAATATGAAAAGGACAAATTAAAAAGTTCCCTTTGTCCATTTTTTAATTGCGGAATTCGTTTGACACTTCTTCATGTTTGCTTTATTAACTTTGTTTAAAACAAATAACCTTGATTGATCAAAAGAAAAGTCCAATATAATTAAAAAAGCATATTAGCTTCATAAGGCGAAACTTGCTGTACCTCCGATTCCTACGGCCGTTTCTTCATCTTGAACAGACGCTCGTCGTGTAATAAACCCGCTGTAGTTACATCGCATTGACTGTTTTTTAAACGTTAATATAACGTCTTTATCGACAAGATGAACGTACAAATTAATGAAGGCGTTCAGTCGAATGTTAAATCATTTTTTTTTTCAGCTTTTCAATATTTTTACTCAAAATAAAGAGAAAAATATGATTTTTGTGAAAAAAAAATAATCTTTCATTTCATTTATACCTTTTTACTTAATTTTCTCTAATTAAAAATCGACGTAACTTACGAAAAGGACTTATTTATATGCGTAATCTGTTTTCGTCTTTCGTCGAGGTAAATAGCTGTAACAAAATACAATTTCGATGCATTATCACAGATTGAATTTCGATGAAACGTAAACATTATTTCGTATAATTAGTCTGAATCCTGCTTTTCGCATATATATACACACACACACACACACACACACACACCACACACACACACATATATATATATATACAGATAGACACACGTTATTGTAAAGATCTGAAGATCTCCCATTATTCATTTCATACATAGCAATATGGCGATCATTCTCATACCCATTGAGAAACCGCGGAAAACACAGGCTCTTCATTTCTCTTCAAATCTTATATAATGTATATGTGAGGCACGTATAGGCTGTATATATAAATTACATTATACATATGTTACACATAATGTATAGCCAGTGTAATCCGTTTCTTGGACGGAAGGCAATAAAACAAAGGAGGAATGCTTCTCGTGGCGCCACTTATAGAACGGGTTTTCTCTCTTGCCTGTATACCCGTCGCTCCGCGTGTGCGACTGTGCGGCTTTGCCTCTTGTGTGGTGGAGCGTTTATAACCAGCTCTGATGGATCGACTCTTAATAGCATTGTATCATTAATTACCCGACTGGGAACCGAATCGGGAATGGAAGCCGGAATGTGGGAATGACACTGAATGAAATTTAAGTAATGAATGAAATAGACTAGAAATTTTAATGGTTCATGGGAAATTCGAATGATTAAATGTTCAAAATTAAATGCTATTGAGATGTATTGATTTTCGATATATATATATATATATATATATATATATATATATATATATATATTAGTGATGTAGCGGATGTCATTTTTTTCACATCCGCGGATGCGGATGCGGATGAGGATGTTTGATTTCAACATCCGTGGATGCGGATGCGGATGCGGATGTCTACATTTTCGTTATTTTTTAGGATATATTCGAGATTTGTTGTGTTTAACGTATATAATAAGTTATTATATAGAGAGAGCTGTAGCTATAATGTAGTATAATTGATTAATTGTACAATAATTGCTGTACTTTTCTCTGAATATATAAAATAATATCAAGCATCTAACTAATATAGAAATCAATTAGTGAATTCATCTGCAAATAAATTCGCTATATTTTGTTGAGTTTCAGCCACAATTAGAAACCATAATTGTGTTACCAGGATGCGGGACGTGAACCCAACTCAAATGCACCCCACCGACCTCTTTCCCCAACCTCCACCCTTATAGAAAGAGATCTTTAATTAGCTTGATAACTATTTATATTAAGTTTAAAGTTTTATTAGGCATATTTATAAATGAGTAATTAAAATAAAGTAAACTAAGATGTTCATCGTTTAATGTTCAAACTTAATTATAGGAAGGTTATGCTTAAGGAACATTAATTTTTCTGCCTTTTCTGCTGCCAGTCTGTTTCTCTTTTCATCATATATTAATCCAGCACTGCTAAATAATCTCTCGCTTGGTACGTTTGTTGGAGGACAGGCTAAATGTTTCCTTGCAAGTTTACTCAAGTATGGATAGATATTCTGCGTATTTTTCCACCAACTAATAGGATTGTCACATGCAGCCAGGCGTTTTTCTTGGTGATAGCTCTCGATCATTTTTACTACATCTTTTGACATCGCGTAGGTCTCGTCATTGCTGCTTGACTCAAGAAACAGAGACAGATTCTGTGATAGATTTGCTCGTTGAAGGTGTTGGTTCTGTCACTGAAACTTTTATTCTTTTGGTGGGTGGCGAAGCGACAGATTCAAGAGATTGAAGCTCTTCAACTGCTTTGCCAAGTGATGATTTAACTCGTTCTAATGTACTAGGTGAAAATAACTTAGCTTTGTAACGTGGATCTAAGTAGGTTGCAAGAGAGTAACTTCATACAAGAACAACCTCTCGTCTTGTCGCTTGCATTACTTTTGCGCACAATGAACTAGTTCTATTAATATAGTAGAATTTGATAATTTCCGCTTATTAATGACATTTTATCTCAACGGTCCACATCCGCACGACATCCGCAGTCCAAAGTGCGGATGCGGGTGCGGATGCGGATGCGAGAAAATGTGCGGATGTTCCGCGGATGCGGATGCGGATGTGACCTACATCACTAATATATATATATATATATATATATATATAGAGAGAGAGAGAGAGAGAGAGAGAGAGAGAGAGGTTAAATTTAATTAGCTTTCCTTTATTTTTCTAACATAATAACTCAAATTGAGATGGTTTTATTTCATACACAGGCTCTCCTATTTATATTTCACTACAAATTTTAAGTTGACATACTCTGCCCTTGAAAATCCTTTGCTCTTAGAAAAAGATGTGCTCTTTTTAACTGAAGTGTGTTACAAAACTTACTCTATGAAAATTACTGAGTTTTGTCTTAAGTAATTTCGTTACTTATTTTCAGGCATTTCAAAGAATGCTCCTCTTGTTCCGCCTCAAAAAATTTTTTATTTCTGGAAAAGCCTCATATCATATTCACTTTTCTTAATTATAACGAAGGTCCAACAATAATATTTTACGAACAGAATAAAGGGAATGTTTTTAAAAATATTTAAACGAATAAAGAGATGACTTAAAACTAAACAATACACCCTGTTTTTTTTTCTTCGAATATTTTCAAACATCTCATTTTTCTGAAGAGACGAAGGCGAGGGGGGAAAAATTGAATTTGGGTTGTTTTGCCTCCTTCGTAATAGCGGCAAAGGTCATGCGACGGAGGGGAACTATATAGCTTTACGTGGGATTCGCTACATCTTCTGGTCGCGGAAGAGGGTCACAGATCCAACTGTTGACGAACTAAACGTCGTTTAACCTCTCATCTAAAAGGAAGCGGTGTGGAGAATGGATAATGATTCCACCTTAACCTTTTAACGACGGGTATATGTTTCATTAAACCGAAACATATAGGTTTTAGTGTCATTCAAAACTAAATATTTTAGTAACTAATCACTTAAATGACGCATATTTTGGGTTCCTTTTCTGACAATTAAACGACACGTATAGAAACATTTATACTAAAAACGTTGCATTGTAGTTCAATTTATATTATTATTTCTGGTGGGACTGTAAATCCTATCGGTCGTGAATGAATTAAGATATATGACACGCTGAATAGTAATTGTTGCGATATTTATAATGTTTTCAATTTAATTTTCCTCTTGAAAAATATTTCCTAATCGTGCAAATTAAACTACAACAGCTGTAGAAGGAGATTGTAGACACCAATTGACCAGAGAAGTAGTCCGGAGGGGGATGTTAGGCAGGAGACAGGGAGTGCTGGAACTTCCATATCTCCTGTTATTATCCTCTTTTTCCGTGTCTCATCTACCTTCTGAGCAGTCCAGCGTGCTCTCAAACACATGCTTCTCCCTCTATTTCTCACTACTACACGCATCTTACACACTACACATTCTTTTCAAAATTTAAAACAAAAATGATAAAGGTTTTAACAGCTTCAGATACCTTGACTTCGACGACTCTCTCCTTTTCCTTCCTTAGGGGGTGGGGGCGTTTTAGCAGGCCTTCGCCCTTGGCCTCTCTTTTCGGCATAAAAAACTACAAGAAAAATAAAATCATGTATTGCTTATGCAGATATAGGGCCAATGTTTTGCTCACATTTCAAATTTTCCTCAACATTATTTTTAGGTTTAGTTTTTGTAAAACAAATCATACATATTTCCATATATTATCAGTCAGGAGGGCAGAAAGCGGCACAGAGATCAGGCCAGATGAACGCATAGAATTGTGATAACTCCTGGATTATTATTACCAGCACCATCGGGAGTCGAACCCACGACCACACTGTTCTCACTTCGCTTATAGGGAAACGGTGTTACTCACTGAGTCACGGGCGTTGGCGCTAACTACGTATACCAGGGAGTTCTACCACTTCCTTCTGGTGTGAGAAATCAGATGACTTTGGACTAGTCAGCGTTCTGTTTGGATACCACCATTAAAAGTCAGTCGAGTGGTGTCAACCTGTTCCAAAGAGCGTTAAGTAGTCGGTTTCCTCTGAATTAACTTACAGCATATTGTGTGCTAAGAAATTAAATGAAAGCAAGTTGATAAATTATCATGAATTTCATAAACTAAAACTAGAAGCATCAGAAAAGTTATTCCACACTGATATAAAATTAAAAAATTTTAATCCTCATTAAACTTTTAAAAATTGTCCAAAATTTCATTCCAATCTTGTAAATTTACGACATATTACTATTTTTAAAAATAGGCATTTTAAAACAAAAATTGTTTAAGAATTTCACTTTAAAATTGTTACGACCATTTTACTACCAACGATTAATAATAATAATAATAATAATAATAATAATAATAACAATATATTTTATTATTATTATTAGTTCCATTCGAAGACTTCCAATTCTCGCTACAGATTTTTCTCCCTCGCTTTGCCGCAGTTTTGGCCTTTCTCTCTTTCTCATCTTTAGCTGCGACTCATCAAACTACAGCTTCATCGAGAGAGGTCCGACAACCTGTTTCCATTAAGTTGTTCTTTTCGAATCTTTTTGGATCATCGGAGAAGTTTGCCATTTTTCATCGGAATCTCCAGAAAGGCTTTCAGGAAGGACAGACAGATTCTCAAACTAAGATTGGGTGTAATTGTCCAAAGGGAATGAGCCCGAAGAACTTTATTGTCCAATGGAATATCACATTGAAACTTAGGGCTAAGTTGTCCTTTTTTCTCTTATATTGCATTTCTAGATAATTCTGAGGTCATATATATATATATATATATATATATATATATATATATATATATATATATATATATATATATATACACACACACACACACACACACACACATATATATATATATATATATATATTCCAAATATAACTAAATGAAACAAAAATCATTAAACCCTCCATATTGTCCTTGCAATGAGAGGTAGTTTATTTAAATCGGATGAGTTGTCACTTTACAAATTCAACTTGAACAATTATTATTAATGACCAATTGTAGCCTTGTGCGCCAGTGGCAAACTGCTGTAGAAATAGTGTCTTGATCGGGCTCATTCCATGCTGTTAAAATGCATTCTCGAAGTTGACTAACATCTTGAATATTTTCTCTGTAATCTTTATCAAATAAACGTCCTTATATGAAATAGTCACCTGGATTTAAATCCGGAATGTTTGGTACCAATCTTCTGGCGCGGTGAAATAGGGACATTCATTTTGCAATTATGCAATGGTGTGCCGGTGTAGCAGGCCATATTACACCCCCGCCAGTTTATACCCGGGTATATTCTGGCCTAGGCCATTTTAAACCCCGGGTATAAACTGCCCTAGGCCAGATACCACCCCTTACAGGTTTCACAAAGGGAGTCACAAAATGTAAAGAAAAACTTAATTACTTTAACATTTTTCTTGCTGTAAAACGAAAAACATAATTTCCACCATAGCGTTCAACTTCAGGCAACATCTTACTCAAAGTGTCGCCACTTTAATGTTTTGGGTCAGTTTTTATACCTTTATCAACGAAAACAATGGATGTTTTTCTTAAACGAGAAAAACCAACGGAAACCATCACAGACTGACTGAAGTGATGTCTTTCTTGAAGGATAAAGCTTTGTTTTTGTCTTGTTTTTCCCTTACATGAGCGTACACGCTATCGTTTTGCATGTTTCGAGGCTGTCCAGTGATGCAAACCTTTTAATCCAGTAAACCAGATGATAGACAGGTCATTATTTGATCTAAAACGACGAAGCAGTCGACGGCAACATTGCACAGGTTTTATTTTGGATTGTTCAGATGTGCGATGCATTTGGAATCGCTTAAATGATTTAGACCAAGTTCTTTCTTTGCAATTCGATACACTGAACTTTTTTAATATCGGTGCGATTTAGCAGGTCTCCGCACACTCAAACTTGAACAGGGATTGTCTTTTTGGCTGCAAACAACTTCATTTACAGATTCAATATTTGCTGAGATTCTTGCTGTACGCGGTCGTCCACTTCCCGTCTTCCCGTTTCACGAATTTTTTCCAACAAACGTTACACACTACGTACAGACAGATGTTGATTAGGATAGTTTTTCACTCTTCTTTTAGCACCGAAACCTTTTTCCTCGTGAAGAAGTTTGATAAATTAATTTTATCTTCCTCAGTTAAACGTGCCATGACAACTCACATAAAATAACATAATTAACAAACTTCTTTCGCTTGCCGCCAAATCAAAACTGATTGCCGTGAAGGCAATACCGGCCTGGCCTAGGCGTAATTCACTTATTGGTCTGCCTACAACCCATAACTTGCACCAACTAGACTGAACTAGGCCTACCCTAAATCGACGAGTGATCCCAAAGTTGAGCGTCAAATTACGATTTGACTATTCAGTGACATGAATTTAGCAATTTCTTCTATTTTCGTATTGTCAACTTTATTTTTTAACAACCGTTGTTCAAGTTGAACTTGTAAAAAGACTCATTCGATTTAAATAAACTACCTCTCATTTTAAATACAGTATAAAGGGTTTAATATGATTTATGTTTCATTTGGAATTGGAATTGTGGTCTTGTTGGTCGGGTGAAAAAGGAGGTTGCCAAATGAACTGCTGGATATAACTTTTGTAATTATTGTTTCATTATTATTTCACTACCTTTTGTAACAGTTCCTTTAGAGAGTTTTAATTTTTTATTTGAAACTGTAACTATTTATTTATATTTTATATAAATTTTATATGAATTCCCAAGTTATATTCACATTAAAGGGATCTAAGAACGTTACGTTGACAAAAAGGTATTTACATTGGTTTCGCATTTATGTGACTCCGAGATACGGACCCTTTTTTTAACCATACTAAAACTAAATATATATAAAATCACTTTTAAAACCCAAACACAAAACCACTTTCTCTTTCTGTCTTAGGGAGAAATAAGTATAAGAAATAATTCAATCTAACTTTCTAATCTTCAAAATCACATTTTTTTCAATTAAATTCGATCAAATATGGTGAGATTTAAGATATTACACGTGATTTTCTTCCACTTCTCTTCTTCTCTCTTTTGCTTCCCTTTCTTCAATATTTGAAGATAATCAACATTTGGAATGTCTTCGATGGTGTTTGTTGAATTCGTGATCAGAGTTTGCTTTCTATTTGCATATACAATTTTGCCTACTTCCGGGAAAATAAATGGGAAAAATGTTTAGTTCTACTTTGACATATCCAAATTTAAAGAAAGAACTTTGGAGTAAAACGACACTTTCTTTTCATTGTTTTATTTAATCATTTAACTAAACTTATTGAAAATGTGTTTTCTAATAAATGCACTACTAAACTGCTGCTATTATTATTATTATTATATATATATATATATACACACAGAGTGGGAGAAAAGTCTTTAAGGATTTTATACATACAAATAATATGTTAATAATAAATAAATTCCAATGATATCACTGCAGTGCATGCGATACTATTCAAAGCAACTATACAAGACCAGGAATGACCATAGGCCCTAGCCCCAGTCAGTGCCACATTACTCTGCAGCTGCCTTTGAGATTCTGGATACGAACCTTGAAGGAAGACTGCTTGGGTGGCGAGGTCCCATCGAGTGGCCAGTTAGATCACCTGATTTAACGCCATGTGATTTCTGGCTTTTTTATGCAGGAACGAGGGGCCAAGGGAAAATGCCCGCAAAAGCACCCCTCCCGTAGAAGAAGAACCAAAATAAAGATCCGGGGTTTTCAAGATGCCTAGACACACTGCGTTTGAAAGATGGGAGGTCATAGACAGAGGGAAAGATGGACTGAGGAAGATTGTTCCAGAGTTCACCGGTTGAGTAGATGAAAGATTGAAAATACCGATTAACCCTTGCGTTAGAGAGTTGGGCAGAAAAAGGATGAAAAAGTGTAGAAAATCTGGTGCTGCGTGCTCTCCTTAAAGGAGGAGGCATGCGGCTAGAGAGTTCAGAAGAGCAATATCCGTTATAATAGCGATAGTAAAGAGAGAGTGAGGCAACATTGCGGCGAAAAGAGAGAGATTAAAGACAATCAGTCAGAGGCGGGGAATTGATGAGACGAAAAGCCTTTGATTCCATCCGGTCAAGTACGGTTGTGTGGGTTGAGCCACCCCACACATGAGAAGCATACTCCCTTCAGGGGCGAACAAGACCCCTGTACAGAGACAGCAACTGAGTAGAGGTGAAGAAACCGCGGAGGCGGTACAGCACACCTAACCTCTTGGAAGCTGTTTTACAAAGAAAGTATATGTGATCTTTCCAGGAAAGACCACGAGAAAAGGAAACGCCAAGAATGTTAAGAGAAGAGGAAGGATTGAGTTGTGTGTTGTTGAAAGTAAGGGGATAGTTCTGTGGAAGATTGTGACGAGTAGACAGATGGAGGAACTGAGTTTTTGAGGTACTGAAAGCCACAAGCCGTCCTACGCAAATTATGAAGTGACTGCTGTGATGGACGCTTTGCCAGCTTTGAGAAGAGGGTGGAGAAGTGAAGAGTGGGATCATCGGCATAGGAGTGAATAGGGCAGGAAGTGCGAATTAAAAGATCATTAATAAATAAAAGGAAAAGAGTGGGAGACAGAACAGAACCCTGAGGAACACCACTGTTAATAGCTTTAGGAGAAGAACAGAGGCCATCTACAACTACAGCTATAGATCGGCCAGAAAGGAAATTAGAGATGAAGGCATAAAAAGATAGAAACGAAGAAGGGCAGTTTCGAAATTAAAGATTTGTACCAGACTCTATCAAAAGCTTTTGATATGTCTAGCACAGTAGCAAAAGTTTCACCGAAATCCCGAAAGGAGGATGACCAAGAGTCAGAAAGATGTGCACATGATTGCCAGTAGAGCGTCCCTTGCGGAACCCATACTGAAATCTGAAAGAAGATTGTGAGAAGCGAGGTGTTTAAGAATCTTCCTATTAAGGATATATTAAAAAACTTTGGAAAGGCAAGAAACCAAAGCAATTGGACAATAGTTGGAGGAGGGTTGTGAGTGGTCACCCTTCTTTTGGACAGGCTGGATGAAAGCGAACTTCCAGCAGGAAGGAAAAGCACCAGATAAGAGACAAAGACGAAAGAGTTTACCTAGGCAGGATGTCAACACAGAAGCATAGTTCTTAAGAATAACAGGAGGAACACCATCAGGACCGTACGCCTTCCTGGAGTTGCGCGCAGAGAGTGGAGGAAAAACATCTTTAGAAGAGATTCCAATTTCAGACATAATAAAGTCAGAGGGGAGAGGAGATGGAAGAACAGCACAGGAATCGCCCACGGTTGAATTATAAGCGAAAGTTTCAGCGAAGAGTGCAGCTTTGTCAGGAGAAGAGACGGCAACTGAGCCGTCGGCGTGGAAAAGAGGAGGAAAAGAAGAGGAAGTGAAGTCGTTGAAGAAGTTTTTAGCTAGATATCAGAAAGAACGAGAATTATAATTAGGTAGATTTTCACATTTTTGTCGGATGAAAGAATTTTTGGTGAGTCGAAGAACAGATTTTGCACGATTACTGGCAGAAATACTGTAAGCTAAGGGAGAATCAGGAGTTGGATGGCGACGGTACCTTGTGAAAGCCTCCTCTTTATTGCGGATAGCATTAGAACAAGTAAAGTTAAACCAAGGTTTCTTTGCATTAGTAGTTATTGTTGCTGTTGGTTAGCCGATCAGCCCACTCTGATCGAGCAAGCCGGCGGCACGCAGGTAACCGATCGCCCCCTCCGGAGTGGACCAGAGGTTCAGCGCACTAGTGATGTTGTGTTGTGTTCTATGTTGTGCTAGAGCGGTACAGTCTGTCATAATGTGTTCAATTGTTTGTGGTGTGTCCTGGCACAGGTGGCAGGTGTCGTCTGTGGAGTTGTCTAGTCTGTGTTTATATGTCTGTAAGTTGGGGTGATGTCCACATCGGAATCGTGTTAAGTTAACTCGATCCGATCTGCTCATGCTGGTCTCTGACTTGTCAATGGGTGGCGGCTTCGCACCTAGGACCGCATTCGGACCGAGTCGTGTCGGTGCTTTAGTCCTTCCTCAGTACTACAAACAAATGCCTTGTCATCTGCAAACCTTACAGATTTGACCAATTTACCTCCCACTCTGATTCTCTCTTCCATATCTGAGAGTGCTTCTATTATCATTGCTTCCGCATAGATGTTAAATAACACGGGGGACAGGAAACATCCTTGTCTGACCCCTCTCCCAACCAATCCAGGCTCCGATTCTCCTCCTGCAACTCTAACATTCACAGGCTGGCTAAGATATAGGTTTTTTATCAACCTACGGTCCCTCCAGTCAACATTAATATTCTTCAATATTTCCATTAGTTTCCTCCATTGGACTCTGTCAAAACTTTTTCATAGTCAATAAAACAAACAAACATTTCCTGATCATGTTCCAGCACTCTTTCTCCCATCATTCTCATATTACCAATAGCTTCTCTTGTTCCGCATTTTGACCTAAATCCAAACTGATCCTCTCCAATGTACTGTTCACTCCTGTTCGTTAGTCTTCTGGTTAGTATCCTTAGCATTATTTTTGATGCATGGCTGACCAAGTTTATGTTTCGAAATTCTGAACACTTACTTGGTGGCTCTCGGTTTCTTGGGGATAGTAATCATAAAGATTCTCATGAAGTCAGCAGGCCAGTCTCCACTTTCATACATGTTTCTGCACAATACATTCATCTCCTCTCTAGCATCACCTTCAAGACTTTTCAGAAGTTCTGCTGGTACATCATCTGGTCCTGGGGCCTTGCCATTTCTTAGATCTTTTACAGCCATCTCTACTTCTCTTTCCAATATGTCCGGTCCCATACGATCTACTTCCACCTCATCTGCTTCCTCCATTTCGATGTTATTAAGTTTGTTCTCTTTATCATACAGTTCTTCAATATACTCATTCCATCTCTTCCTTATATCTTTTGGTCTTTTCAGTTTTTCTCCATTTCTCTATTTCTCACACTCCCAAGCTACTTCTTTTCCATCTATTTCTGTCCTTAACTTTTTTGGTACATTAAATCAGTTCTTCCTTTCCTTTCTAATTCTTCCATTTCCCTGCACTATTCTTCAAGCCACATCTCTCTTGCTTTATCAGTTTCTCTTCTCAGTTCGTTATTCAACTGTCTGTATCGTTGTCTCCCTTCTTCTGTATTTATACTCTTCCATTTTCTTCTTCCTTCCATTTTGTCAAGCATCTCTGTAGTGACCCAGGGTTTCCTTGCTTCTTTTTTCACATAACCGATATTTTCCTGTGCACTCTCCTTTATTGTATCCCTCAGTCTACACCATCTTTCTTCACTTGTCATATGAATGTGGCCGTCATTTCTTTGCCTCCTTATCTCTTCATTCACCTTTCTTAGCAAAACTTATCCTTTGTTCTCCCTTCAGTTTTTCAGTATCCATTTCTTCCCTACTTTATTCTTTTTCAGTCTTCAACCTCACCATATTTTCCATTACCACCAAGTTATGATCGGAGTCAGTATCTGCTCCAGGATAAGCTTTCGAGTTCTTTACTGCATTCCTATATCTCTGTCCTACCAAAATAAAGTCAATTTGGAATCTTTCAGTGTCTCCTGGTTTTTTCCATGTGTATCTCCTTTTGTGATTTTGGAACCAAGTATTAGTCACCATGAGTTCTTGCCTTCTGCAAAATTCTACTAGCTTTTCTCCTCTTTCATTTTTCTACCTAATCCGAATGGTCCAACCTCCCTTCCGTCTTTCCCCTCTCCAATCACACTATTCCAGTCCCCCATCATTATTACGTTAGTATTTCTTCCATGGGCTTCAATTATTTCCTCTATTCTATCATACATTTCTTCTACCTCTTCTTCCGGATGGGCGCTTTTTTTGGCATATACACTTGCATGACAAATGTATCTACTTTTTCCGCCTTTCATTCTTATCCACATGATTCTATCTGACACAGCCTAAGTCCTCTACGGTGTTTCTTATCCTTCCTCTAAGTAAAATAGCAACTCCTCTCTCAGCCCTGTTGCCACCAGAATAAATCACTCTCACGTCTCCACTAATAAAATCTCCTTCTCGCCATCTGACTTCCGACAACCCCATGACATCTATGCTCAGCCTATTCATCTCTTGTTTGATGTTCTCTAACTTTTCTGGTCTGTTCATTGTTCTTACATTCCACGTCCCAAACTTTACTCTTTTGTTGGTGTCGCAGGGAATTCGCCTGATGACGACCTGAGAAGCCCCGCTGCTTCCCCTGCCGAGCGCGACACTGCCTATCCTTTGACTGGCAACTCCGTTTACGCTGTTATTCCTATTTCTCTCTGTGGACATTTTCATGAGTTTAACAAGGATATATTAGTGAAGTGGTTGCCCAATGCTTTCTGCACCGCAGGATAAATGAATTTAGTAACACTTGTCAAGGTTTGTGAACTTCCTCAGAACAGAGGAAGTATAAACCTAAGACTTTTATTCTTCACATAAGCTCGAAATTAGGGTACAAAGTCTTCTAATTTCCAACTTTCTGCTTCGTAAGTTGTGTTACTATCAAGCAATAAGATATATTGTAAAAAATATATATTGTAAAAAAAAAACGTTTTTTGCTCGCTGTCAGTTTGTAAAACTTTTTTTTGCTTTTTTATTTTACCCAATCCAATATTAAAACAGTTTATACAGAAAATAAAGATATAGTTTTAATAATAATAATAATAATAATAATAAATTACTGTTTATATGTTGTACAAACATAAAGCATTTTTTAAATATAAAAAATACTTTCTTTTAATTAAACAGGCCTAAGAACATTCTTTAGCTTCTTTTATATTTCAAACCAAAAAATAGATAATTGTGATGAGGCTCTATCGTGGGATGATATTAATGGTATATGGACTTCTTTTTATAATTATTTTAAACGTTTAGAATCAAGTAATATCCCATTACGTAAAAAGAGACTGGTGAAGTCTGGTGAACCTAATTTTGGAATGCTGAATTTAAAAGTAGCTTAACGTTAAAAAGGAACGCGTATTTCAGGTTTAAAGAAGCAAATAATTTTTCCGATGAAAATGTTTACAAGCTATTGAGAAGGACGAAGCACAAAACTAATTAGAAAAAATAAGCACAACTATATAATATAGTAAACCAAATTAAATCGAATCCGAAAGAATTCTATGATTATGTAAAGAATAAAAAAGTAACTTCGCAGACTATTGGTTCACTCAGAGGCGAAAACAACAAAGAAATTTACGATGACATACATATGACGGAAGTTTCAAATAAATTCTTTTCCTCCATCTTTACTAACGAAAATATGAACAAATACCCGTTCCCGTAATTATGCTCAGTGATGACTTTCCCTAAGTGAAACTGAAGTGCTCTAGTCTAGGCCATAGATAAAATTAATCCAAATAAAACTCCAGGCTCCAGGTCCAGATAAGATCTACCCTAGGTACTTAAAGAAATGAACTGCGTAATAGACTCTCCTCTCACATATACATAGGCCTATAATAATAATAACAATAATAATAATAATAATAATAATAATAATAATAATAATAAGTCGTTACAGTCTGGAGAAGTTCCGTTCGATTGGAAACTTGCAAACATTACGCCAATATTTAAAAAAGAAAAAAAAATCGCTTCCGGAAAATTATCGTGCCATCAGTCTGACTTCAGTAGTTGGCAAGCTTTTGGAGACGATCGTTCGGAACACAATAGTTAATAACTTAGAAATCACCCCAACTTACAGACATATAAACACAGACTAGATAACTCCACAGACGACACCTGCCACCTGTGCCAGGACACACCACAAACAATTGAACACATTATGACAGACTGTCCCGCTCTAGCACAACATAGAACACAACACAACAACATCACTAGTGCGCTGAACCTCTGGTCCACTCCAGAGAGGGCGAACGGTTACCTGCGTGCCGCCGGCTTGCTCGATCAGGGTGGGCTGATCGGCTAAACAACAAGAACAACTTAGAAATGAATAAATTAATCAAAAATTCTCATCACAGCTTTCGACGTAATCGTTCTGGTCTTACTAATCTGCTCGATTTCTTTAATGATATTATAAATATATATGACGAGAGTAAAACAGTAGATGTTATATAGTTCGGTTTTAAAAAGTGTTTGATAAAGTGCCACATAGGAAATTATTAGCTAAACTTTGTTCTTACGGAATTGACGGTAATGTTTTCAAATGGATTAAAAATTGGCTGAGTGGCCGTAAACAAAGAGTGGTCATTAATAGCAAGAGCGTCTAACTGGAATAGTGTAACTAGCGGCGTGCCTCATGGATCAGTTCTTCTTATTATTTATATCAATGACATCGACATAGTAATTAAGAGTATAATTTCAAAATTTGCAGATGATACCAAACATGGGGGCGAACAAAATCAGCATCAGAACGTTCGCAGATTCAAGAAGAGATTAACAAATTACTCGAGTGGGCGGAAATTTGTCAAATGAACTTTAATATAGATAAATGTAAAACGTTGCCTATCGGTAGAAACAATGTTAAAGAAAAGTATTTTATGCGAGACAAGACACTAACAAGTGTAACAGAAAGAAAGATTTAGGTATTATTGTTGCTGACACTCTTAAACCGAGTAAGCAATGTATTGAAGCGGTCAGAAAAGCAAATAGAATCTTAGGATTTATAGGAAGATCATTTGAATTTAAGTTGGAGAAAACAATGCTGACATTATATAATTCCTTAGTACGCCCCCACCTGGAATACTGCGTTCACACGTTAAATTTACTCTCACTTGTAAAAAGGCTCATTTGGGAAGATTTAATCCAGATATTTAAAATGATTGAAAGTTTTGATAATGTCGACGCCGAAAAATATTTCACCTTCAAATGCAGATAGAACTCGCGGTAATGGTGTCAAATTAGTGGGTAAACATTTTAATTTTAATGAAGTTAAACATTTTTTCTTCAATTGTATAGTTAATTTGTGGAATGGATTGCCAGTCAGCGTAGTTCAAAGTAATTCCATCGAATCCTTTAAAAAAAGACTAGATGTTTATCGTGCCTTAAACCCCGAGTTAGAAGCAATTGTTAGTGCGTAGAAATATTGTAGAATTTTCACTCGGAGACCCTCTTCTTTACTTTAAAATTTTCACTTTATCTTTAAATTTCTTTCCTTCTTTTCACCCTATCTTCTTTGCTTTGCCTTAAAACGTTCACTTGTCTTTAAATTTTCTTACATCTTTTAAACTTCCTTCTTAAAGAGACAGCCTCGTAGAGACCAGCCGGTTTGTTGCTGTTGTGTCCTTTGTATTCCTTTATAATGGTGTACATAAAGTCAGGATCTATTTTTGCGAAGCACTTGGAAATTATATGGAATTCAATCATAAAATGATAAAGTGGTAACATTTATTAAATAATTAAGAGTAGGATTCGACGTGACGCCCATCAGTATCCCTGCACAGCTCAAATCGTTCCGCAGCATTTCTAAACACATTCTGGAGCATTTGCGGGGTTATGTTATCTGCAGCAGTTCGTATACGTGTACGTAAGTTTTCAAGACTCGTAATCTTCGTCTGATAGACGTGCGATTTGATAAAGCCCCATGCAAAGAAATCTAAAGGGGTTAAATCTGGTGATCTCGCTGGCCAAGGTCTGTTGCTTCCGCGTCCGATCCAGCGATTTGGAAAACGTCCATTTAGATAATCCTGAACAATTTTGGCATAGTGACAAGGAGCACCATCATGTTGATAGACGACGGTACTAACAATCCTATCCCCAATCAGCGAGGTTCAAGGAATTGCTGCAACATGTCCAGATAAATAAGCCCCGTAACTGTAGCTTCAGCAAAGAAAAAAGGACCATAAACCTTAGATTTTGTTAAACCCATCCAGACATTAACTTTAGGTGAGTCTCTTTCCCAACTTTGGACGAAATCATTCGGTCTTTCATCTGCCCAAATTCGACAGTTATGGCGATTTACTTTTCCACACGTATGGAAAGTGGCTTCATCACTAAAGAGAATGTTGTCCATTAAATTATCACTCCAGATTTGTTCTACGAGATCAGCACACACAGCACTTCGTCGAGGGAAATCTTCCTCATGTAAATCATGTAAAACCTGCAAATGATAGCTTTTCTTCTGCAAATTAACTTTCAGAATTTTGTGCACAGATGACGTCGGGAGGCCGAGTCTGTGTAATGCAGCACGAACGGACGTACGTGGCTCCTCAGTGATAATTCCGCGTACTGCATTCACGGTAAGATCTAACATACACGGTCGTCCTGATCTTGCTTCATCATTTACAGATCCCGTTCGTTTAAATTTGTTCACCAATTTTCGTATTGTCTTGTCTATTGGCCCCGGCTTATGAAATCTCCTTCTAAACTTCTCTCTGATCATTGTATTTCTTTCCCTCGATTCGCCAAATTACTATTGTCACACGCTCTTCTGTATTCATTCTAAGGGCTTCTGAAAAGAAAAATAGAAAAAAATTATTATTTCACAAAAATAGATCCTGACTTTATGTACACCCTGTATATGGCCAATAAAATAATTTCTAACTATTATAAAAACAAAGAAAAAAATTTTAAAAAGATTTTATATTTAATGTTTGACCTAAGCTCCTTTTGAAAAAAAAATTTGCGACCCTACTTCCCTAAATGATGATGCAGCATACTTGAAGTGCAAGAATAGCTCCCGAACTATTTCCCATCTAACGACGAAAAGTTGCTGATAAGTGGATAATCTGTTCAGTGAAAGGGTGGTAGAGTCTGCCGAACTCGCAGGAAATCTACACTGCGTTCGCACTTATTAAGCAGATTACATTTTCTCCAATGTTTTCAAAAGTTTTTCCCCGATTTCAATGAAATTTGTAGCAAATAATCATTATACTGGGTGATCCAGATAAATGGGACCCATAAAAAAAAGCCAAATATTCTTAATATTTAATTCCTTTCATAAAAACTATATATCATTCGAAAGAGTAGAGTTACAAGTTTATTATGAAATATTTATTTTTAAAAATGACTCCTTTCAAATGTGCTCCATTAGTTGCCAAGCATTCCAGTGTTCTCGCTTGTAAGTTCTGCATCACTTTTGCAAGAGTGTGCGGTGGTATGGCCTGTATCTCATTTGTGATGGCGGCCTTCAATTCTTGCAAGATCGTTGGGTTATTTCTGTAGACCCTACTCTTTAAATATCCCCAGAGATAATAATTTAAGGGAGAAAAATCCGGAGACCTTGCGGGCCATTCAACGTCTCCAAATCTTGAGATTAACTCGCCTGGAAACGTTTGACGCAAAACTGCCATGCAGTTCCTCGTGGTATGGCAGGTAGCTCCGTCTTGTTGGAACCAGTGGTTTTCTAGACAAAGATCTCTTAATTTAGGAATAAGGAAATCGGTCAACATTTTTTCGTAGCGATCACCATTTACAGTGACCGTGTTTCCGGTGGAATCCTCGAAAAAGTACGGCCCTATGATCTGAGATGCAGTAAAACCACACCAAACAGTTACACGCTGACTATGCAACGGGACTTCGGTAATATTCAATGGATTTTCTGTTGCCCAGAAACGACAATTTTGTTTGTTTACAGTTCCATTCAAGTGAAAATGGGCTTCGTCTGACATAATCAAAGTTGCTAGAAAATTGGTGGTGTCATTTACCTTCTGTTGGATCCATTGACAAAATTGTCGTCTTCGTGCGAAATCTCCATCGTTTAGTTGTTGCACTGTTTGAATTTTATATGGAAAGAGCACTAAATTTTGCTTGAATATATGGTGTGTTGTTCCATATCCAACTCCTAACAGCTGAGAAGCACGTCTGATGCTTATGTTAGGATTATCCTGTACAATTTCATGAGTTCTGTTAATGATCTCGTCTATCCTTGCTGTGCGCACTCTTCCAGTTGGTTTTCTTTTTCCAATGCTGCCAGTTAGGGTAAAATTTCTGACACACCGACGGATTACTTTCTTAGAAGGTGATTTTGACATCTGAAAATTTGTCTTGAAAGATCTTTGAGCTGAAACTACACTTCTTCCATGCTCATAATATTGCTCAGTTATGAAACGCAGCTGTTCCACAGTCCATGCAGTCATCTTGAAGGGTTAGTTTTAACTAACACTTTTATTTTGTTTTGTATCTTATCTTGTCTTGTATTGTCAAAACCTATACAATCCTGTACAAACTTGTAACTATCCTCTTTCGAATGATGCGTATGATTTTATAAAAGGACTTATACTTTAAGAGTTACAGGGGTTTCTTTTGGGTCCCATTTCTCTGGATCACCCTTTATATAGCAGCATTGATGGTATTCATTTCGATAAAATATTTTGATAATTAAAATAATTATCTCATTTTATTGAAAAATATGTAAAATATTGTGTTCCGAATTATAAGCAAGTATTCTATTTACGGATCTAAATGGTGAAAATGGGTAAGAAGAAGGATTTAACATTAACTGAGAAAAGAAAAATAGTCAAGTTACTCGCTGAAAATATAAAATCTATTGAAATTGCGAAGTAGTTTGGCAGAGCTTATCGAACTGTAAACACGTTTGTAGTTGAGGGTACCAAACTGAGGGAGCGAAGTGATAAAAGAGCTATAAGAAAAGTGACAAGGCGGCAGATATCTGTAATCAAGCGCAAATTGCAAGACATCCATTGTCCTCAAGTAAAGATGTTTTTGAGCAGGCTGGCATACATAATGTGCCAAGAACATCTCGATGTGGAATCCTCCAAACAATTGGCAAGACGTGTAAACCTACGATTCAGTCACCATTAACACCCAGCTACAAGAAGCAGCGTGTTGAATGGGCGCGTCAGTACGTGAAAACAGATTTTAATACTATATTGTTCACCGATGAATGAAAAGCAACCCTTGAGGGACTTGATGTTTGGTCAAGAAGATGGATTGCTGAGAGCCAATTTCTACCATCGAGATTAAGACGCCAAGAAGGTGGAGGTAGTGTCATGTTTTGGGCAGGATTGATAGGCAATGAAGTAGCTGTCCCATACAGAGTGCCTGATGTGTAAAAATGAATGCCCAGTCTTACACAAACTTTCTAAAAGAAAACCTCATTCCATGGTAGAGATTGACCATTAGCACTCTATCTTCTTGACCAACCATCAGATCCCTCAAGGGTTGCTCTTCATTCATCGGTTAACAATACAGTATTAAAATCTGTTTTCACGTACTGACGCGCCCATTCAACACGCTGCTTCTTGTAGCTGGGTGTTAATGGTGACTGAATCGTAGGTTTACACGTCTTGCCAATTGTTTGGAGGATTCCACATCGAGATGTTCTTGATACATTATGTATGCCAACCTGCTCAAAACCTCTTTACTTAAGGATAATTGATGCTCTGCAGTTTGCGCTTGATTACAGATATCTGCCGCCTTGTCACTTTTCTTATAGCTCCTTTATCACTTCGCTGCCTCAGTTTGGTGCCCTCCGCTACAAACCTGTAAAAAATAATTACATTTAAAATACATTACATTTAAAATAAAATTACTCCTCACCAATATTAAAAAAAAGAAAAAAAAAGAAAAAAAGTGAGGTCTTCTCTATTACTTTTTGCAAGACAAAAGAAACGAACTAAAGAAAGGTCTCATCACTATATATATATATATATATATTATATATATGTTACACCCAAACATCGAAATCGCTCAGTGAGCGAAAAAAACAGCCACAACGCGTTGTGCATGCATCTAAGTGACCTCATACCGATGTTAGATATTTTTTCGCTTCATGGCCGTTCTCAAACAACCACAAGGCGTTGTGGACGATTCGGATATGACCACAACGCGTTGTGGACGATTTGAAAATTATTGAATGCCCGGTTAGGTTAACTGATTGCCCGGTAGGTCAACTGTACGCCCTTGACGATTGGTTAGGTTAAGTCGTGATATTTTCGTTATCACGGCTTAACCTAACCAATCGTCAAGGGCGTAAAATTAACCTAACCGGGCACTCAGTTGATCTAACCGGGCATTCAATTAACCTAACCAGTGTTAATTTTTACATTTACGTCTCATTCTAAAGTTGCTTAAAATTAATCGAAACCTACGGGAAAATTATTGATAATCATATTTTGAAGGACTTTATCTTTTTTCTAGCATGTCTGCTCAACTTTGCTTTTAAATCGGTGAATACGTCGATAAATATACGTCGTGTTTATATCATTTCAATATACGTCGTGTTTAAATAGAGTTTGATGAAATACATCGGTGTGTGGTCATTTCAAATCGTCCACAACGCGTTGTAGTCATATCCGAATCGTCCACAACGCGTTGCGGTTGTTTGAGAACGGCCATGAAGCGAAAAAATATCTAACATCGGTGTGTGGTCACTTAGGTGCATCCACAACGAGTTGTGGCTGTTTTTTTCGCTCACTGGGCGATTTCGATGTTTGGGCGTAACATATATATATATATATATATATATATATATATATATATATATTAGGGTGGTCCTCAAAAACGAATTTTTTATTTTTACTGCTCCCACCCGATAAAGTAGTTCCACTTCATAAAAAAAATATTTTGGCAAAGTTTTTACCAGATCCGGTAATATTTAGGGGTGGCTGTCAAACTTTAAAGTTTGAACGAAATCCTTAAAATGGACAAAATCTGCAGCATCTAAATTTGCTGGCCACTTGTGGTACCTATCTGAGGAAATGGTGGGATTGGCACTGTTTGATGCTTCTGTATCAGTAGACACAAAAAGATTAATTGTAAAGGGAATTAATGAGACAGAAGGCAGCCTAAAATGTCCTAAACGTGTGAGCCTTCGTCAAGATCATCTCCCAACATTGGATTCCTTGAGCACGAGAAACTCTTTCAAGCTTATACGGGCCCTCAATATCAATACTGCATTTATGCAAAAAGACCCGTCAACATGGGACTCAGATGATCAGTTTCAAGAGGCTCTTCGGAAAGTTGAAAACATCAAGGTCGTGAACGACAATGCCGAACGCGGGATTGCACTTATCCAGGATTATAGTGGAAAACACACTAAGAATGAAGAACAACTTCAATACCTATTGAAAGTCGTGGAGCAACACAGGAAGAAATATCCAGAACCTACTAAGAAGATCTTAAACAGTGAGCTACAGTGAGTGGTCTTGCCAGCCATGACGATTCAAAATAGTACGTCATCAGTGTTATGTATAACGCTTATAATTTAAAATATATATGCAAAATAAAAAT
This sequence comes from Bathynomus jamesi, assembly GCA_023014485.1. NCBI lineage: Eukaryota > Metazoa > Arthropoda > Malacostraca > Isopoda > Cirolanidae > Bathynomus > Bathynomus jamesi. The sequence continues at coordinate 1,576,985 of JAJOZX010000096.1, read as the reverse complement.
CTTTTAACTACACATTATATCAGTGGTTCCCAAGTGGTGATCCATGGATCCCTGGGGGCCAACTGAGATTGTTCAGGGGGTCAATAGAAAACCCCCGCCTTGCAGTTTTGTGGTAACTTCAAGCTTCGACAGCCACCTCTAATTATTATCCGATCGAGCTCAAATTGAAGCAGAATTATTTTCTTATTAAGTGGAACAACTTAACTTTATTGGGTGGGAGCATCTAAATTACCAAAAAAAAATATCGCCTCTATAAGGGAGGACCACCCTAATATATATATATATATATATATATATATATATATTATATATATATAGATAGATAGATAGGGTGTTTCACAACCGGTCTGCCATACTTTGGGGGTGATATCGAGTAAAAAAGTTAATACAACGTCGGTGCTATTTCCAACCATTGCGGAGCTACGGAAGTTTTAAGGTGAACGAAAAAAAACAAAGGAGAGTATTAATCTGATGTATTTATTGCTACATTTTTTTTATGCAGGAAGGAGAGGCCAAGGGTAAATACCCGCAAAAGCACCCCACCCATAAAAGAAGAAGAGAGCCAAAATAAAGGTCCGGGGTTTTCGAGATGCCTAGACACTCTGCGTTTGAAAGATGGGAAGTCATAGACAGGAAGAAAGATGGATTCAGGAAGATTGTTCCAGAGTTGACCGGATGAGTAGATGAAAGACTGAAAATACCGATTAACCCTTGCATTAGATAGTTGGACAGAAAAGGAATGAGAAAGTGTAGAATGACTGGTACGGTACTGCGTGCTCTCCTTAAAAGAGGAGGCATGCAGTTAGAGAGTTCATAAGAGCAATGTTCGTTATGATAGCGATAGTAAAGAAAGAGTGAGGGAGCATTTCGGCGAAAAGAGAGAGATTGAAGACAATCAGTAAGAGTCGGGAAGTGATGAGATGAAAAGCCTTTGATTCTACTCGGTCGAGTACGGCTGTGTGGGTTGAACACTCCACACATGACAAGCATACACCACAAACGGGCGAACAAGACCCACTGTACAGAGACAGCAACTGAATAGGGGTGAAGAAACCGCGGAGGCGGTACAGCACACCTAACCTCATAGAAGCAGTTTTAGAAAGAGAGTATGCGTGATCTTTCCAGGAAAGACCACGAGAAAGGGAAACGCCAAGAATGTTAAGAGAAGAGGAAGGATTGAGTTGTGTGTTGTTGAAAGTAAGAGGATAGTCGTGTGGGAGATTGTGACGAGTAGACAGATGGAGGAACTGAGTTTCTGAGGCATTGAAAGCCACAAAGTTTCTATGCCTCAATCACATATAGCAGAAAGATCAGAGGTCAGGTGTCCCATAGCCGTCCTACCGCAAATCATGAAGTGACTGCTGTGAGGGACGCTTTAGGAAGAGGGTGGAGAAGTGGAGAGTGGAATCATCGGCATAGGAGTGAATAGGACAGGAAGTGCGAATTAAAAGATCACTCATAAATAAAAGGAAAAGGGTGGGTGACAGGATACATCCCTGAGGAACACCACTGTTAATAGCTTTAGGAGAAGAACAGTGGCCATCTACAACTACAGCTATAGATCGGCCAGAAAGGAAATTAGAGATGAAGAAACAGATAGAAAGATAGAAACCAAAGGAGGGCAGTTTCGAAATTATAGATTTGTGCCAGACTCTATCAAAAGCTTTCGATATGTCTAGCGCAATACCAAAAGTTTCACCGAAATCTCGAGAGGATGACAAAGAGTCAGAGAGATGTGGAAGAAGATCGCCAATAGAGCGTCCCTTGCGGAATCCACACTGACGATCTGAAAGAAGATTGTGAGAAGAAAGTTGTTTAACCCTAGAACACAAACCTCGGGTGAAAATCACCCCACGATATTTTGATCACGTGACCATGTTGTGGGGAGTGGTGGCAGCAACTTGCCTTGCCCAGTAGCTGCAGTGCGTGTTTAGCCGTGGTCGAGAGAGGTAGTGGTTTAAGTGTCGCTCGCTTGATTTTTCCTGTAGAGTATATTTTGGGTGATTTTCACCCGACGTTTGTGATACAAGGTGCAATTATTAGCGGGTGGAAATCTCCCAAGGTTTGCAGTGGTGTACATATTCTGGTTTGCTATTTACGTTATTTTTCTTTACAGGCATTGATTATGACATTCTAGGTGTACTAAAGTGCTATTACTATTGCAAGAATCATGTCTAATAAACAGGTGAAGTATTACGCAAGTGATGAGCTTGAAAGAATTATGAACACAACTGGGGAATTACCTGATTATAGTGAAACTGATGATGAAGAGAATGAAGATGACCTAGAATATGAGGTCATGTATGATAGTGACATTGACAAAGAATATGTACCTGAACCAAGTGAAAATGATGATGAGAGTAGTCATAGTGATGAGGAGACCAGACGCCGTGTATGGAAAAAACCACGGCACACGTCTACACCAGCCAAGCCACGCTCGCCCCACGTGACAGCTAGGCCTATCACCAGCCGCCATGTGTTCGACCCAGACCCTGGTGCCTCTACGTCTGCTGCCTCTCCTGATGCCCATGCTGCCTCTCCTGATGCCCCTGCCGCATCTCCTGATGCCCCTGCCCTCTCCTGATGCCCCTGCCGCCTCTCCTGATGCCCATGCTGCCTCTCCTGATGCCCCTGCCGCCTCTCCTGATGCCCCGGCTGCTCGTAGGGGAAGAAAAAGGCGCCCTGATGAGGACGACGATGCTCCCTCAGTCGTTGACTTCCACACCAGCACCCTGGCAAGCACTTCTGGCTTCAGGTGGAGTTGCGGCCACAGTCTCGTTCGTCGATGAGAACTCCATCACGGAACATCCTTCCATCCGGCATGACCACAGGGCCAACAGCGGAGGCACGGAGTGCTGACACCCCAATCAAGTGCTTCACGTTGCTGTTTGAGGACCAAATCATCGACGAGATTGTTGAATGGAGCAACAAGCGAATCCACTTGCAGGCTGCCAAGTACGGCCGGCAGACTGGAACACACTCTCGAACAGAACCAGCCGAGGTGCGTGCACTTCTGGGGGTTATCATCTTCAGTGGCTGCCAGAGGGACAATCATCTATCAACATCAGAGATGTGGAACCCCTGCACCGGCGCAGCCACATACCGTGCGGCCATGTCTCAGGGTCGATTCGAGTTCCTACTGAATTGTCTGCGTTTTGATGACCCTGACACACGGGAGGAGAGGCGGAAGACAGATAAGTTCGCAGCCATTAGGAAGATCTGGGACAACTTTATAGGAAATTGTGGGAGGATGTACGTGCCTAGCGAGAACCTGACTGTCGACGAACAGCTGCTTGGTTTCAGAGGAAGGTGCCCCTTCCGAATGTACATCCCCAACAAGCCGGCTAAATACGGGATCAAGCTTGTTCTTGCCAATGACAGCAATAACAAGTACTTAGTGGGTGCGATCCCTTATCTGGGGAAGGATGGGACAAGACCCATGCAGGGCATCAACCTTGGCTATTACTACACCAAGGAGCTGACCAGGCCATACCACCAGACACAAAGGAATGTAACCACAGACAACTGGTTCACGTCTGTGCCCTTAGTGACGGACCTCTTAGACTGTGGCATGACCCTTGTTGGAACGGTCAGGGGAAATAAAAAGGAGATACCGTCGCAGATGAAGGAAACGGCCAGTCGCAGGCTAGGGTCAAGTGCATTCCTTTTCACCAAGGAAATGACTCTGGTGACATATATCCCAACAAAGTCCAAGACCAAGAAGAAGCTCGTCTTGCTGTTGTCTTCTATGCACACACAGCCAGCCCTGGGACCCACAGGAAAGCCGGAGATCATCGAGTTCTACAATCACACGAAAGGTGGTGTGGACACATTCGACCTGATGTGTGCCCACTACTCCTGTGGACGCAAGACCAAGAGATGGCCGCTGTGTGTGTTTTATGGGATGCTGAACACCTGTGTACTCAACTCCTGGGTCATCCACAATGAAAATGCAATTAGGACAGGTGGCAACAGGATCATCAGGAGGAAATATATGCAAATATTGGCACTGGGACTCATCACGCCCTGGGCAGAGAAGAGGCTCGACTCGCCGTTCCTGTCACGCCCCCTCAAGACACTCATCTGCACAATCTGCAACCTCCCTTCACCTGGCACTGCTGCAGGCCCGGCAGGCACGGTGGTAGCAGAGAGTAGTGGTGCCTTGGTGCGCTGCGTTATGTGCCCTAAGGGGTCCGACAGGAAGACGCGGCACAGGTGCCGCAAGTGTCGTGGACCTGTATGCCCTCGCCACTTCTGCCCTGTCTGTGTTGACTGTGTATAATACCAGGTAAGTTATAATGTTCTTTGAAGTTGTCTGCAATGAAAAAGTGTTCATAAATGATGAATAAATATCTACAAAAAATATTTAGTGCACATAAGTCAGTTTTCGCCTCTCAAAAATTTCCCTGTTTTTGTCTATCTCCACTACAGTTCGTAGCGATCCAGTCTGCAGCTGCAGTATTAACTTCACAGTAGATTTTAATGTTAGGTTAGGTAGTATTAAAGCATTGTGAGTAAGGTTTATCTAAGTTACCCATCACAGTACTTACTTTATGTTTTTTTAACTTCTTATAGCAGGAAATTAAAGTACAAGAGTTATATTTTCAATTTATTTCTATACATTTAATAAAGCACGAATAGAACTTTTTATATTAATTTCCAAAAATGGGTAAAATTCGCCCGGGGTTTGTGATGGTGTAACCCGGTCCTAGGGTTTGTGTTCTAGGGTTAAGAATCTTCCTATTAAGGATATATTAAAAAAACTTTGGAAAAGCAAGAAATCAAAGCAATTGGACGATAGTTGGAGGGTTGAAAGCAGTCACCTTTCTTTGGGACGGGCTGAATGAAAGCGAACTTCCAGCAGGAAGGAAAAGTAGCAGATGAGAGATAAAGACGAAAGAGTTTGCCTAGGCAGGGTGTCAGCACAGAAGCGCAGTTCTTAAGAACAACAGGAGGAACACAATCAGGACCGTACGCCTTCCTGGAGTTGAGCCCAGATAGGGCAGAAAAAACATCTTTAGAAGAGTTTCTCATTTCCGTTGCCGGACGATTGTTCGAACACAATTGTTCGAACACAATTGTTCGAAAACCATAGTTCGAAAAACAAAAAGTATTAAAAAAACATTAAAGTTAAAAATCTTTATTCATACCTTATTCAAAGTTAAAAATCTTTATTAATAAAACAGGATAGAGGCATATGAATAATAATAATAATATAATAATAATAATAATAATAATAATAATAATAATGAATAAAACGGCTAAAATAAATGTATAAATGATAATAAATAAGGATGACCTGAAGATCATGGCCCCCCCACCACTACGTATTCTTGTTTTTTGCTTTACAGTACCAAATATAATAATAAATTAAATTGAATGCCCAGTTAGGTCAACTGTACGCCCTTGACGATTGGTTAGGTTAAGTCGTGATATTTTCGTTAGTTTTAACGATATCATTTGGTAAATGAGGCTCGGGCTCGAACTATGGTTTTCGAACAATTGTGTTCGAACAATTATAACTTCGAATAATTGTTGCTTCGAACAACTGTTTTTCGAACTATGGTTTTCGAACAATTGTGTTCGAACAATTGTGTTCGAACAATCGTCCGTAATTCTCTAATTTCAGACAAAATAAAATCAGAGGGGGGAGGAGATGGAGGAACAACACCGGAATAGTCCAGGGCTGAATTGTAAGCGAAAGGTTCAGCTTTGTGAAGAGAAATGACGGCAATTGTGTCGTCGGAGTGGAAAAGAGGAGGGAAAGAAGAGGAAGTAAAGTTGTTGAAGAGGTTTTTAGCTAGATGTCAGAAAGAACGAGAAGAATTATAATTAGATAGATTTCACATTTTTGTCGGATGAAAGAATTTTTGGCGAGTCGAAGAACAGATTTTGCACGATTACGGGCAGAAATAATGTAAGCTGAGGGAGAGTCAGGAGTTGGATGGCGATGGTACCTTCTGAAAGCCTCCTCTCTGTTGCGGATAGCATTAGAACAAGTAAAGTTAAACCAAGGTTTCTTTGCATTAGTAGTAGGAATAGAATATGGAATGTACACCTCCATGCCCGAGAGAATCACCTCTGTGATACGCTCAGCACACTCGGAAGGGCCCCAGCCACGGAAGCAGTAATCATTCCATTGGAAACCACAGAAGTACTGCCTAAGTACCTCTCAATCAGTGGCGCCGAAGTGCCAAAGGCACCTCCTCTTGGGAGGATCCAAAGGCCGAATTGGAGCGATAGGACAGGAAACAGATGTAAGATTGTGATCGGAGGAGCCCAACGGAGAAAAAAGTTTCACAGAGTAAGAAGGATGAGAGGTAAGAAATAAATCCAGAATGTTGGGTCTGTCTCGAAGGCGATCGGGGATACGAGTAGGGTGCTGTACAATCTGCTCCAGGTCATTTAGGATAGAAAAGTTGTGAGCTAGTTCACCAGGGATGTCAGTGAAATGGGAGGAAAGCCAAAGGTGTGGTGGTGAACATTGAAATCTCCTAAAATAGAGATTTCAGCAAAGGGATAGCGGGAAACAATGTATTCCACTTTGGAAGTCAGGTAGTCAAAGAATTTTTGGATAGTCAGTAAATTAGGAGAAAGGTAAACAGCGCCGATGTATTTAGTTGAGATTGGCATGTAAGCCGAAGCCAGAGGGTATAGAATTCGGAAGATTCGAGTTCGAGAATACGAAAACAAGTTAGGTCATTGCGTACATATACGCAACGTCCACCTTTGGAGTGAAATTGAGTATAGCGATAGTAAAGGGTAAAGAAAAGGGGTTGCTGTCAGTCACCTCAGACACTTGGGTTTCAGTGAGGAAAAGAAGATGAGATTCAGAGGAGGAGAGGTGGTGTTCAACAGATTGAAAATTTGATAAAAGGCCACGAATGTTGAGGCAATTTTGATAAGTGAATCATACAGAGGTCACTGAGGGGGCTACTGAGGGGACGGTTGGTACTACAATCCGCATTTAGAAACCATAGTAATGATAACAACCATCCCCTTCACAAGACTCGGTTCGAAATTCTAACAAGAACCAATAACCTTACAGAACTCCGAATTTTAGAATCTTTGTACATCTATAGAAACAAACCCTCCATTAACAACAATAGTTCATCTTACAAATTACAGCTCTTCTAACTAACCAACCAACCTACTTTCATAGATATATCATACCTTTCAATGTAACTGACATTCATACAGTTTTCTCTCAGTATCTACCGAATATGGAGGTTGACGTAATCATTGTGTATTTACTAGTTGAGGTAATTTTAATTTAATTTAATTTAATTTTAATGATTTTAATTTTCTTTTGTAATGATGTAATTTTAATTATTTATTCTTATTTTTGTTTTAAGGTTTTAAGGTTTATAATTCAGTGATGATGACAAAAGATTTGTCGAAACGTCTGAAGTACAAAAATAAACGAAAATGTTTGCTGTTGTGTTGGTCCTTCTTTTCATCTGTAAGCTCCTTTTCCCTAAGGAGAAGTCAATAGCTTTGATATACTGTATATCATATATACATATATATATATAGCTTGGTAACGTTGGTTTTACTTCCGCACGAATTGTTCATTCTGACGAAGGTCAAGCTTCTTGCCCCCACCTTAGACCTACATCTTAATGTGGAATCCGAACCACAACCCACCATGCGTGGTCAGAAGTTACAAAGTCCTCGCCCGGACTGAATCTCATCAGTCTCCCGATCAGCAGCCCAGCATCCTAACTACTAGGCTACCCAGGGTATCTATTCATCTACTAATAATTTTTTTCGTATGGAAGGATGAACGCTGGGTGAGCTGAGTGCTGCCTGCTAATGCCGGGAATAGAACCCGAGGCTCGTGGATTCGTCGTCGGTGATGTTAACCACTACATCACCGAGGTCGTGGTTCACACCAAGGATACGTGCAACACCTCGCGTGCCTGCGCTTGGATTGTCCTCAAATCGCCGTAGGATTTCTTCTTCCATGTCAGGAGTGCGCACGTTTCTCTCCCGACCAGTGTCATGCATGTTTGCATGGAATGTTCCAATTTCTCGCAGTCGCCGATGCAAATGCGCAAACGTTTGGTGGTTTGGCACACGTCTGTTTGGGAAGCGCTGTCGGTACAACCTCACAGCAGCTCTTCCGTTTCCATTGGCAGCCCCATACACCATATGCATGTCAGTCATCTCAGCAGTCGTGAAGCGCTCCATGTTACGCGTACTACGTCCGATTTAAGAATGCCCGCGGCAAGCGCGAGTCTAGCCCACTTCACCTTTTAGCCAATTGCAGCGGCGCCCTCTCGCGCCGAATGGTGACGTCAGCGGACATACACTTATAGACGAAAAGGGTTTGTCGTGGTGTTGCCTATCCCCCATTACAATTTGTACAGAAAGTTTTCAAACACTCTGTATATATACTGTATATATATAATATATATATATATATATATATATATATATATATATATACATTTTAACTGCAAACACGCAGTATAATTAACGTAAAGAACGACGCTTGTATAGGAGAATATTCCGCGCAAGATTTTTTCATTTGTTTCGTTCTCTCTCCTCATCTTGCGCGGAATATTCTCCTATACAAGCGTCGTTCTTTACATATATATATATATATATATATATATATATATATATATATATATATATATATATATTATTGATAAATTATATATACGTTTGGAAGGGAGATCATTACAAAAAATTGACACGGAGATATAATTCAGTGAAAAGGTCTCCAAAACAGTTTGACAAATTGCCAAACCATTATGACATTTGATCTGTATAATCAAATTTCAGAAATATACGTCAAAATGTTTTATTCACAAATATTTTTTTTATATTTTGAGGTGCGAAAGCATTGGCTATAAATAAAATTTTCATAAAAATTTGTGACAGCCAAAATAACGAATTTTTAATGAATGACCATTGGTGATATTAGTTTTTCATTGGATGCGGTGTTGCAAGCAAATTGGAAATAATCACTCGATCGTTCATAATCAATAAAAAGTGCGATGTAGAATGAATGCAGCAGTAAAGGAGACCATTCCGAACGAAGGGATTGTACTACGTTCTTTAGTTCTTAATATGTGGTGCGTGGGTGTTGGAGACAGGAATGGATGAATCCACTGATGTTATGACGCCTCTCTCCGTTGTGACAAGAACAGTCGTAATCACGAGAGTTAATTGGTTCCCGACATTGCAACATTCAGACTGAGAATGGAAATCCTGAAAAAAGATTTTTACCCTCTCGCTCTCCATTCCTAAACATCATTAAAATCTCTTTGGCGCATTTTAAAGACCTTGTTAGCATTAGATTAACAAACACACTTGGCAAGTTATGAGAAAAGCAGCTCGAACAGCAACAATGACTTTGGCTGAAGGGGGAATCTTTTGACGAGGGAAATTAAATTAGCCCAGCCAGTCATTACACAAAAGAACTCGTTACACCCATCACAAAAGACCCAAAATGTGTAAACAGATATGAGATTTGTATAACTAGTTCTAATTTAATTATGACTGTTCACTAAATTTATATTTATGACGTGTTTGATTTCAAACTTGCTTCTCTGCATGAAGTTCTGCAGTACTGTACATTTGTTTAAAGCAAGTTTTAGCTGTATACGAACAAAGCAAGTTTTAGCTGTAAAAATATTTGCACAGCCTTAAAATATACACTGTTTCTGGGAGCATTAAGTATACATATATACAAACACACACGCATATATATGATTAACTTAGTACATGCACGTATCAATTGTAATCACTTCTTTGTTTCAAAAACAATTTACGCATTTTGTGGTGAAATTTCCATGAGGTGAAATGTAGTGAAGTTTTATTTGAGAAATATGATAATCACCTGTAATTTTTACTACAACTTTACCTCAAAGGAGACCAGTGCCTTAACGTGGGTCCCAAACTAGGATAACACAGTCGAACTGAAACTGGACGATATGCTTAAAAACAGGGTAATTCCTACAGGCATGCATTCAGTTTTCGAAAAGAAGTTCGCATAAAAACTGAATTTATGAAAAGCATAAAAATTAGTAATTGGCAAATATTCCGGGTTTTTTTAGGCGAACTTTTATCTGAAATTACGTTTATATCAGTCATATTTAACCCTTTGTGGCCAGATTTATATACGAATTAGAAGAAAATATACACTATTATGGGTCCATATGGCCGGAAAGTGACTAATCTACACCAGTTTCATTAATAAAAAAAACGAGAAAAAATTAGGTGAAAAATTCCACTTGTTAGATATTTTGATCATGTGTCTGCAATAACTTATATTACGGCTCTCTTCTTCCCTGCTGCGAATGTCTTGGCTAATTCTAGAGTTTTACAAAAAAATAAAGGATCACCTGAAGATCAGGGGCCCTAGCCTTCGTTAGTTAACCTTATAAGGTTAACTAACGAAAATATCACGACCTAACCTAACCAATCGTTAGGTCAACTGTACCCCCTTGACGATTGGTTAGGTTAAGTCGTGATATCTTCGTTAGTTAGCTTTATAAGGCTAACTAACGAAGGCTGGGGGCCCTGATCTTCAGGTGATCCAAAATAAGTAAATGTTTTTGGTATTTAAAGGATATTAATTATATTCTTGAACAAAGAAGGAATCTAAAACTCTGCTTGGAATTTCGGCAGCGACTTCATCATTCATTTATTATTGAAGAAGCATCAAAGACCTTTTGGTCCAATCGGGGAGGTTCCTGTTATTGTAGCAGTAGTAGAAAACTGGATAGAAAAGCATAGGGCTCTCTCCCCACCCTTCGCTCCCTCCATGCCAGAGGCGGGTACGAGAAAAGGTTCTACAAAATACCTTGATCCTGGGAAATTACCCAAGGAAATTTCATAGGAAGGAGGGGAACATATAAACTAGCTAGAAAGCATGGTTGTATAAACTAACATAATATATTTGTCTAATCGTATATCAACTACTTGGTATTGTCACAAAAACCTCAAACATATGCTTTGATTTTTTACAAAATATTTACAGTTCTATTTACCTAGGTATCGGGCCGACCACATGGCCTACTCCAGGATAGTCTCAAAAGGACGAAGCAAACCCGCCATGGCTACACCCATGTACGCGCAAAGTCAGCCATTACGCTGGCAAGGTGATGAAATGCTTCTACAGGAAAGGGGTTGAAACAGGAATTGAGAAAGGAAATCAGATTTTCCACACCGTGCCCTCACCCTTCACATGCACCCAGACACCTAAGCGAAGGAAGAGATAAAAAAAAGATAAAAAAAGAAATAGGGAGAGCAGAAACGCAACTTTACCTCACCTAATCCATGCCATGCATTCTTTTTTAGTTTTTGTTCATTAGGAAATTATGTTTCTAGAAAATAAAAGTTATCTAATCTATTAGCAAGGCAGGCAAGTTTGTGACCGTCTTTACTATAATTGGATGTCTATGATGTATATGTGTCTCCCAACTCTTTGAATGTCGCCGGGTTTCAACTTGGATTTCCCGCCGTGAAAGGTGTTTATGCGGCAAGTGATATATTGAGTTGTTTATACTTCGCGTTATTGTGCCACCACGAGAACAGAGAAAATCCCTTTCCGGCGACGAATATCAATGAGATGATTATTGGGAGGTCCCTCTATCTATCCCCGTGTACTTGTCCCTTGTGGAGAATGAAAGTGTTTTATGGGTGATCACCCGTTTGTTCCTACGGCTAATTGAAGAGTCTCCCATTTAGAGGTGTTTATTAGGGCGGATCGAAAATGAGGTTTTTAAACGTTTTTCGAAATTCAAATATGGCTAGTGCGGAAAATATGTGGGTACTATAGATAATGACTGTGCATAAATATTAGTCCTGCGAAATTATATCTTCAGGTGCCACAAAGCCGTCGAAAAAAGTGAAATATAATGATTTTCTTATATTCTGCATTAGTACAATAACTGAAACTTACTTGTTATTATTATATATTAAGTGTTCCAATTACCAAAATAGTTACTGAATTACGCAGCTCTTAGTTTATTTAGATCAATGTTCTTTTGATTAATGATCTAAATAATCCAGAACTCACCACGAGGAGGTGGCTGCGTGTCGAGCTCCACCCATGCCCTCCCAACCACCCATCCTTGCGCATGTTTTTTTCTATTAACGTTTTATTTAAACTTTATATTCAGCTTTACTTTCGAATGATGGCATTTTTTTACGTGACTGAAGTGTTGATCTTATGAAGCCATCTCGCGCGTTCAATCCAAATACTTTTGATGATGCTTCAGTCACTAATTTTACCATTCTTTCTACTACTTGTGTATGACAAGGGAATTTCTCGAATGGAGGGGTACTCTTGTTTTCTATGAATTCTTCAATCTCATTTTCTGTCAGGTGTCTTGTCACAGGTGGTTCAGTGACAATGCATTTTTGCCAATTAATTAAATCAGTATAATCAGTAGCTTCAAATTGAATAACAGGTACTGTGAAACGCCTCACAACTTTTTCCTTGTTTGTTTGCCTTGCTTTCTTTATTCGCCTCCACGCTAATTCTCTTATGGCGCTGCGGTCATCATGAATCATTGATGCTAGAATATTTTCTGGATTTGCAAAAAATGCATTTCTTTGTATGACAGGGTTTACAATATCCTTTACTTCGTCATTCAGTGTTCTTGTTAGTTCAATAGTTTTGAAAACATGTTTTGAGCCATTGACAAAAGACGTACTTTGCTTAATAGAAAACCACATTGGGATGTAGACCTTCATTATAAAAGAAGCAATGTTCATGAGGTTCTCAGATGGACTTACAGTTGAAACGTATAGACGAAGCAAACGATTTGCTGTAGTCAGCCATCGTGAATGTGCCATTTTGCCTGGACTACGATGAGCAAGATCTGGAGAGCAATATCCCTTTGTTATGGCCTGATGAATATCAATTAGATATTTTTGGTCGGTGCTAAGATCTTCACAGTCTACAGTTGGTTCCTCAGCATCAATCCTTTCAAACTCGACAATAGGAAGACTCTCACAGTTCTCTAATTCCCTGCCAATAGGACCGGTGAATCCGCGGGGGCCAGATGTTTTTCCATCCAGCTTTGCAACTAAATGGCGTAATGGCAATTCATTGGCATGGAGCTGGCACACTAAATGTTGAACTGGCTTCTTCAGCTTCAATTCTATAAGCCTTATAACGCCTCCCTTTTCTCCAGTGTTGACTGCTGCACCATCGCATCCAATGGCAACAAGGTTTTCCAGGTTCATGTCATTATTTCCAATATACTCAAACATTCCTTTACATATTTCTTCAGCTGATCCAGAATTCACAGAATAATGGCCCAAATAATCTGAACCAGGTTCTCTCACTAAAGTGATATGTTCTTCTGTTACCTTCTTCTGATATACTTTGGACTCTTTTTTTTCTTGGAAGAGTGTAGAATCTTTTCGACCATCAAAATAGATTCCTCTGATTGGGACCTGATTTTGATCTTTCATAATTTCTGATCTCTTCTTTTGTCTTTCTCTTCTGATTTTACTCCTATCCACTACTTCAGATGTATTGTCAATAGAAACTTCTCCAATATCTTGCAATACTGCACTAACAATGAATGCTGCAGCTCGATCTGAAACTGCAGTCCTGTCACAAGCAGTAGCCACTGAAGGTAGATTTGTAGTTTTCCTTTTCTTGAATAATTGTTCTTCAGGTTGTTCGAGCTTTCTCTTCGAGCTAACTGGCTCTGGAAATGTATCGTCTGATATTTCGCCAGATTCACTTTCACTATTTGATGTCGATGATGATAATTCAACATTTGTATCCTGCAATTTCTCCTGTGAAGATTCTTTGGTGAGCCTCACAGCTTCTTTTTGCTTTCTTAGCAACGTAGATGCTTTTTTCTTTGAGAGTGTAATATCTACTCTATCAATAAACAGTTTTCTTTCACTCCTTTGATCTAAGAGGAACGTCACTTCTTCCTTTGGAACCGTTTTTCTTTGGGACAAGAACATTGTGTTAGTACTTTGCACTTGCACGCTGCAATGTCAAAAGTTTCGTGTGTGCTTCTTTTTTGAACATATCAATCTTTGCTTTGTACTTCAGAATTTTTTCTGCTTTGGTATGGCTTCATAATGACACGATACTTTTCGTGGTAGCTTCTGAACATTGTTTCAATTCGCCTGTCTGACAGAATTGGGACGGAAGCACTTTCCCAAATTGTTTTCAATTTATCAACAACTTGTTCTAATATTTGAGATATTGAAGGATCTTTATTAGTATTCTGTTTCAAATCGTTTCTTACAAACAAGTAATATTTAAAAACTCCTTTGTATGTAGGAAGATTCCTGTGCCACAAATCTTCCCCCATACCAAACATGGGGCACTCAGTTGAGGCCCTGGTTGATTTTGCACAAACTCGAGACATTTTGAAAGTATACAAATCTGAAAAAGAAAGAGCTAATATCAATTATACGTTAATTTCAGTTAATAGTACATGGCAAACTTAGGGCAACACAATACAGAAATGCAAAATATATAAGAAATATAGTTTAGACTATCTGAGTAACGCCAACAACAGAACACCCACCTGCTACGAGAGCGACAGCTACACTGAACCGAGGTACTCACGTGACAGCTGAGTGAGCTGACTATAGAAAACTGTTTTTAGAGAATAGAAACTTTTTTTAAAGGTTGACTGAGCTATTTTTATACAAGTGTGAATAAATTCTTGTCTATTGTGCATCGTGGACTCTTCTGTAATTATTGGTTAAAATCTGCTTTTTTCAATTTTTTTCAATATTGAAGGTCATTGTGGCACCTGAAAATATTAATGTTATGATTTTAAATTTATACCAGCTTATTTCCTCACTACTCCACACATTTTCCACACTAGCCAATTTGAAAATTCGAAAAATGAGTTTTTCACTCCGCCCTCGTATTTATGAGCCAAGTGATCAAAAATGAGTTGTTCGATAGTTGATCATGCTATGTGGGACACAATGCAACCAGAGACGTCTCTAAAGTGGGGATAGGACTGAATGTAAGAGTAAATGTTATAATACTATTTTAAAAATACTTATTTAATCGATTCTCAAATTGTTATATGTGAGAAGAGTCTTAAACCCTGAGTGTATTCAGAACTTTGTCCAGCATAATTTTAAACATATTTATACTTTAGCTTGAAACAACCTCCGAGGGAAGTTGGTTCCAGATATTAACTATTTAATAGAAGAAATAATTACCGTAGATGGAGGTACTAAATGTTTTAAGTTCCAATTTAAAACCATTATTTCTTGTCGGATTAATATTAAATGAAAATAATTTCCTGTAGTCTACCCTGTCTATTCCGTCAAGCATCTTGAGAACTTGAATAAGCTGACCGCGCAACCTCCTGGTCGAAAGCATACAGATTTACGTGCTCTAATCTACGTTGGTAGTTTTGCAGTCTCATTGAAAGGCTCAATTTTGTGGCCCATACTTGTACCCTTTCAAACTTTTCTATATCCTTCCTAAAGGAAGAATGAGAGAGAGAGAGAGAGAGAGAGAGAGAGAGAGAGAGAGAGAGAGAGAAGAGAGAGAGAGAGAGAGAACCTTTTCTGCCTGCTACACTTTTGTATTTTATCCATGTGACTTCGTAATTAATACAAGATTTTTTACGCTAGATTTGTATAGTTAAATATCTTCATTGAAATTTATATTGTACGGAAGATTTCACTCTCTCCAAACATTTTCCAATATTTGTATAACAGCAAATTGTTTCCTTAAGTTTTCTCATAACAAAACCGTTATTTTAAAATGAAAAAATCCGAATTTGAAGCGTCCAAAACCATCCATGTACACTTTCGGAATAAAATTCGTCTACAAACACACAATGTCTAAAAAATAAAAAATTACTAATTAATAATATTCCGTTTTCAGTGAATGTTTTATTCGTTTTGGTGACAATAATAAAATTTGAAAAGCAAAATTCCAGTTATTACTACTTAATAATTTTTTGTGCTTATAGAAATTTTAGGTTTCTAGGAGAACATTTTCCCGAAACTATGATAAAAACAGTAAATAATATGTATATATATATATACACACACATTTAACTGCAATGACCGCGCAGTATATTAATGTATAGAAACGACGTAAGTATACAGGAGTGTTCTGCACACAAGGAAGAGAAATAACAAACAAATGAAAAATAAGGCACCCGCCCGGGAATCGAACCCAGGATCTTCCGATTGCCGGTCAGACGTGCTAACCACTACACTACGGAGCCACGATAGTCAGAAGTTGTAATTCTCCTACATAGGGCAGAAACCAATGCCTTGAGAGGGCACTCTCGCAAATCGTGAATATGTACATTTAACTGCAATGACCGCGCAGTATATTAACGTATAGAAACGACGTAAGTATAGAGGAGTGTTCTGCACACAAGGAAGAGAAATAACAAACGTCGTTTCTATACGTACGTTAATATACTGCGCGGTCATTGCAGTTAAATGTACATATTCACGATTTGCGAGGGTGCCCTCTCAAGGCATTGGTTTCTGCCCTATGTAGGAGAATTACAACTTCTGACTATCGTGGCTCCGTAGTGTAGTGGTTAGCACGTCTGACCGGCAATCGGAAGATCCTGGGTTCGATTCCCGGGCGGGTGCCTTGTTTTTCATTTGTTTGTTATTTCTCTTCCTTGTGTGCAGAACACTCCTCTATACTTACGTCGTTTCTATACATATATATATATATATATATATACCGTGTGTATATATATATATATATAGGGTGGTCCACGAAATCGAAGTTGTTTATTTTTTTTGTGCTCAGTGTTTATTTGGTCCTTTTCCCCAAGAAAACACAGCATACCAAGTTTTAGGTCATTATGACTTTGTTTAGGGTATGCACAAGCTGACTAAGAAAAGCTCACATTTGTTTGATCTCTTTCCCTATAGAATGACTCTTGTATTAGGAAAATGATACTCAAATATTACATATCTATAGGTAAATTATTATCTAAGTGATTAATTTATTAATTAAAGGCAAACCAAACACAAACAATGTTGATTGAAACAGGAAAACAACTCTCCCGTCCTCACGATTACAAGTTAGCCTTGCTTGCAATAGGAAAATGGCGTCGATGTGTAGCGACCACCTGCAGCAGATACTGTTTCTGTTCTTCGTTCTTCGTAATGGAAGAGTTATAATCCTGAATTAGCTTCACCCCTCTTTCAGTCACATCATTCACTACCAGCATATCTTGGAGGACTTGGCCTGGAGGAACTGCGGATCATCCTTCCATTGGGATGGATCTTTAGAGATGAATCCTGAGCCTAGTAACGTGGTCTGGAAGAAGCGGTTGGTATTCTTGGATGCCAGCTTCTTCAGCGTCAGTGACGGAATGTCCTCTTCCGGCACTTTAATTTTCTTCGGTGGATCTTTCTCTCCTTCCCTTACCCTCATCTACTCCAGGATTCCTCTCTTCTCCATATTGGAAACTGCGTCACTGAGTAGAGCCAGAGCTACCAACTCCTCGCTCAAATACCACAGATTTCGTTGGAATGCTTTTGTAGCTGCCGCTCCAACTGCTCCATCCACTTTATTCCTGTATTCTTGAATTTTCTTAAGGAAGGAGATATCGTTGCTCGGGCTTCAAAGATTATGGGAGCCTTGAACCATGCTGGTCCTTAGAAAAGAGCAACAAAGAGGACCATGGTTCGAATGGACTTCTCTTCTTGGGGAGACACCTTAAACTGAGCTTGAAACATGAATATTTGGAGACAGTACATTGCCTTTGACATCCAGCGAGCATGGTGTATGGGGCCAGGTTGTCCAAATCGAATCCTTTGGGTAGGTGTCCCACCTAGGAAGACTACGCTAAGCTCCAGGAGTCGGCGGTAGTCGTCGCGGGGTTGCATACACTCAAGATCTTTTATGTAGTAGTCGAGAGCTTCTTGTATCCATTCAGGGTTCTTTATGAGAACTGAACTAACGTGGTCGTCCATTATTCCAGTCTTGAAGTTTGCTTGATTGACCCGTTGCCAATTCTTTTGGAACCGTTGAAATAGGAGAACCTCCGGACCGCTAGACGATTCATGAACTGCCTTGAAGATGTCTCTGAGAACGACCTCCAAGATATGCTGTCTGCAAGCAAGGTGGAATAAATTTCTTCCCAGTCGCTGTTCAATCAGAGTGCAAGCTCCACCAATATGACCCGTATTGCTTGGAGTCGTATCAAAGCTCATGGCGACTACTCGGTCTTCGCCCTTCCAATCCATCAAGGCCTCAACCACGGCGTCTGCTTGCGCCATTCCTGTTCCACATGCGAGCTTCGGAACACCCAGGAGTTAGGTGTTCTCCTCTGACGATGACGAAACATCCTTTATTTCCACAACAGTTTCGATGCCCACTGGCATCCTCCTCGAGTGGATACAGAAAAACGTTTTCCTGTATCCACCCGAAGAGGATGCCAGTGGGCATCGAAACATCCCTCCCAGAGATCAGTACTGGGAGACGATCGACGTAGTCATTTTCTGTGAGGAATGGAAGGAGTTTCCTGTCCCACTGAACAACAATTCTAGTATTGGCGCCAGACGCCAGAAGATGAGACAGCTTGTTTCACAGAAGTGATGTGGTCACTGCGATGTCGCATACGGGTTCTCCTGAATGTGGAGCGACTGATGGCCAGTTCATCAATGTTCCCTCCAAGGCTTTACACAGTAGCTGCCACGATGTGAACTGCCTCACGATCGCTGGTGTTGGTTCTATCCAGGGCGGCAGCGAGACCAGGGGACATGAAGTTCTTAGTCCTCGTTTGAGGTACAGGACGAGGAGTTGCATTTGACGGGCCAGGGACCTGAAAATCCGGATCCATTCCAACTCGAGGCATCTTCGGAAATGGATGAGGTCCTTCATCATCAGAAGAGGTACTGGTTGACTCCAACTGAACGGTCTCTTGCTGTTCACGCAGCTGCTTCTCTGCTACTTCCTTTTGCTCCCTGGCCTTCTTCTTAAGATACTTCTGTTTCATTTCTTTCTTAGCCAGGGCTTCGTCGACTCGTCCCATGTGAAACTTGCGTTCCCGCTCTTGGTCTTTCAAGAAGACGCGGTCTTCCTCTATCCGGATCAGTCTTTCCACATCAGGATGCTTAATATTGAAGAGCTTTTCAAGATTGTTTGAGAACTCCTGTTCCTTCTGTATTTGTGGCTTACTTCTCCTGTTGGAACCGTTTTTCAACTTGTCCCAAGTGGACAGGATTCCATTCAGGGTTCGTTTGATATTCCGCTCCTCTTGAGTAGGGATGCGGACCATTCCCCAGATATCCATGGTTTCCTTTACCACCATATTGATGCACTCGTTTTTCGTAGGAGTTGGCTCACTCATTTTCAGGAGATGAAAATAATGTTGGAGAACTTGCCTAAGAGTAGGCAGACGGGACTTAGGAATCGCTTCGCTGGTGCCGTCAACCAAGTAGATAGTTGTTTTCTTACGCAATGCAGCTGCCATCATCACAACCTAGAAAGAGAAACCAAAAATCGACATTTTTTATTACTATGGAAATAATGTCGAAATACAGCAACTTCAAGCATGCAGACTTTTAAAGTCACACTTTAACATTAAACATGCACTAATGTACATGAATTTTCAGCAAAAATTATTATTCAACATAAACCAAAAATAATACCGCAACAGGAATATAGCAACTTTAAGCGTCATAGCAATTTATAACGCAATAGAAAATATAGCAATTTTAAGCATACACAGTTTTAACGTTACTCTTTAGGACTAAACTTGCATTAATGTACATCCCTTTCCAGAAAAAAATTAATATTCAACATAAACCAAAAATAATAACGCAATAGTAATATAGCAACTTTAAGCGTCATAGCAATTTATAACACTATAGAATATATATCCACCTTAATTAAATATTAATATTAATTAATTATTCATTAATTATTAATTAAATATTAGTTAAGTGTTCACCTGAGTCATTAAAAACCAAGCTAAGATAAATGATTCCCAGTGATGCGTGAACACTTAATACACCCTATCCGATTCTTGCCGGGAGAGTAACTGAGGAAAACTGTTAATATTTGAAATACGATGCCAAATCGTAGTATGTTCAAAAATAAGAGTTGCCAACTGTAAACTTAATTAATTAGTTAATTAGGAAGTAATTTGGAATTAGAATTTGGGCGAATTGCGCAATTTTTTTTTTATGTTCCGAGTTATGACTACTATATAGGCTACGTCAGAGCCGAGCATTACAGGGCATTAAAAACGGCAGCCGTGTGCATACCCTAAATATTAATTAATTTAAAAAAGAATTCACGTGCGCTAGTTTCTCATCTAGTGGGTACGTTTGGGCTATGAGCATACAAAAATTTCGGAGAAAAGATTTCACCCCCCCCCCATTCTGTGGACTACCCTGATATATATATATATATATATATATATATATATATACAGTAAACCCTCATTATTCGCGGTAGATGCGTTCCACTCGCGCCACGAATAAGGGAAATCCGCGAATACGCCATACTCCATTGATTTTGTGCCTAATGTACAAAAAGGTGGTTCATATCCTTGCCTTTTAGTGCTCGCGGGCGGGCTGCCTTATGAATTAAGCCAGGCTTCACCATGTGACCTACAGCATTGGCACAAAAGAGAAGAGTTACACGATCTTTTGCGGCTTTGAATCCCGATGCATGACGCTCCTCCTGACTAATGTAGTGCGTGATGGCAATTTCTTCCAAAAAAGGGCAGTCTCATCGGCGTTAAAGACCTGTTCAGGCTTATACCCCTGAAATCTTGACATTGTGCAGCGAAAAACGTTTTTAGAATCTTTCAAACCAGCCTTTACTAGCTATAATGCTTGATTCGGGAGTGGTGCTCGTTCCTTCTCCTCCGTCGGCGGCCTTGAAGCAGTGACCGCGAATAATTGAAGCCGCGAATGGTGATGCCGCGAATAGCGAGGGTTTACTGTATATATATATATACACACGGAACCATATCATAAATGTTCAACATGTTCCCCATTCAGTTGCTAGCTCATTAATGTACAGTAATATAATGTAACGTAATTAATTAATTAATAAAATGAAAAGGTTTATTGGCAGACTATAGTCCATGTGATAAATATTATTAATACAATGACAGTTCACATACTAAGGATAGAAATATAACAAATGATTAGAAATAATACTGTAATGTCGAAGTTAAGTGGAGCTACAGACAGACTTTTCGTACCAAGAATTCCATAGCTTAGGGAATAAATGGCAGGACTCATGGATAGCTTGGATAATCGGGTTGGTTGATTTTTTAATTCTTTGTATTAGACTGTATTGAGCACGTCTTGTTACCTCCGGGAAGCTCGGGACATTGTGGGTAGCAAACATTTGCGAAGCTGTCCGTATATATGATATTACTGCAGAAAGTATAAGAAAACGATCTCGAAGCGTGTGCTAAAGCGAATATGACCATAAGGAACTTTCGATTCTGTACAAGTGAAGCTAAAGACACTCTCTTTCGTACTTTCTGCAGTAATATCATATATACGGACAGCAACTCTGGGTAAATTATAAAAAAGGTTCTGACAGAACCCTAAATTTGATGTACAACAGGTCTTTTAGACTCTTACATAAATTACTCCCCGAGATAAATATTATTAATACAATGACAGTTCACATACTAAGGATAGAAATATAACAAATGATTAGAAATAATACTGTAATGTCGAAGTTAAGTGGAGCTACAGACAGACTTTTCGTACCAAGAATTCCATAGCTTAGGGAATAAATGGCAGGACTCATGGATAGCTTGGATAATCGGGTTGGTTGATTTTTTAATTCTTTGTATTAGACTGTATTGAGCACGTCTTGTTACCTCCGGGAAGCTCGGGACATTGTGGGTCGCAAACATTTGCGAAGCTGAGCATCTCGGGGAGTAATTTATGTAAGAGTCTAAAAGACCTGTTGTACATCAAATTTAGGGTTCTGTCAGAACCTTTTTTATAATTTACCCAGAGTTGCTGTCCGTATATATGATATTACTTCAAAAAGTACGAAAGAGAGTGTCTTTAGCTTCACTTGTACAGAATCGAAAGTTCCTTATGGTCATATTCGCTTTAGCACACGCTTCGAGATCGTTTTCTTATATCCGAGTCATCACTCAAGGAGCTGGTAATAGTTTGACTCAAATACTTAAACTCTTGTACTTCCTCAATTACTTCACCATTCATTTTAAGCCTTATATCAGCTGGCTGATTACAGCTTTTAGGATGAAATTGCATAACCTTAGTTTTTGTAACATTAAAAAGAATATCATGTTTCTGCGAATATATTTCGCATACTTTTAGTAGCCGATCCAGACCTTTAACAGAGGGACTTATTAACACCATATCATCGGCATAAACTAAGTTATTTATCCTTGTGTTATCTATACAACATCCCACTGTTGCCTCATTAAGTGAAGCAATTAATCCCTCAATATACACATTAAACAGCGTTGGGGAGAGCAAGGGCCTTGTCTCACCCCGCAAGAGGAGCCAAAACACTCGGATAGTACATTGCCCCACCTAACGGTGAAAGATTGGTGGGAATACCAAAATTTTAATACATTTAATATGTACATGGGAACCTTCCTGTCTTCTAGTTTTTCAAATAAAATATTGTGGTTCACCCTATCATATGCCTTACTTATATCTAAGAAACAGCTATAAGTAGTTGAATTACTGTCAATGTATTTAGATATTGTTTCTTTAAGTACATAGATACACGGGTCAGTTGAGTGGGACCTTTTAAAACCAAACTGATTAGATGTCCATAGGAAATCATTTAATCGGAGTAACAAGATTTTTTCTAGTAGTTTCGAGAAACAGGAAGCGACAACAATAGGTCTGTAATTATTGCTGGAGAGAATGTCTCCGAACTTATTTTTGACCAGGGGTAAGATATATACCCTCATGAACTCTGCAGGGATATAGCTATGAGCAAGCATGGCTGATAGGAGCAATGATATATGCGGACATACTACATTATTGGCATATTTTAAGTGCTCATTCGATAAGTCATCTGCCCCTGACGCATTCTATCTTTAGTTTTAAATTGATAATTAATTAGTTTTAAATTGATAATTATTTAGTTTTGTAAAAATTGGTTGTTGCCAATGTACAGGCAGTTTTTACATAGTGGAGCCGCCTCGATGGGCCGAAATGGCCCCTAGTGTGCCCACTATAAAAATTTCATATGTTCTTATGTTCTTTGTGATTCGGAACCTACGTAAAATTGTAGGTCCCCTCCGCCACCACGGAGGACATGCACAATACACAATTACGAACACAGTTAGGTAGACCAGCCATGAGTGGATCCTAGGGTCTTTGTTGGTCTGAAACATTATAACATTATAACAATTAACCTCTTTACTTCAGAAACTGGTATCAAAGTATTTTCCCTTGTCCCTCCCACAGTCGTTTCGCTGCAATCTATCTGAAGATTATCCCTACTCACACTGTTAAGAATGTTAGAGTAGTGGTTTTTCCACAGCTTTGCAATTTCATCCTCCCCCGACACCCCATCGATTGTCGGAGGGAGGACATTTTTGACACCCGTTTGATTCTTAACAAATTTCCAAAAAATTTTATTATCGTTATTTATGCGAACTTCACAGGCTTTTGATGCTCGAATATACTCTTCTTCCTGTTTACATCGTCTTATGGCCGCTTATACTGACCCCTACTTCTACACATATTCATGTATACTGGTCCTAATCTGGGTCTACCATGAAAGCACCACAAATCATAGGCGTCTTTCGATTCCCTCTTCAGGGGGGAAATAAAATCATTCCATCCAGGAATAATCTTAGCATGATAGTTGTAAGATTTAATCAGAGGGCTTCCTGCTTCTCTTAACAGGGATACTATCTTACTATAATACCTATCTATGAGTTTACAGTGATAATCATTTGAGCAAGGATTACTACAGGCAAGATGCAAAATTTCTAAATTATTAAAGAGATGACTTGGTCTGTCTTTGTATTCTATTCTCTGTTGCATATTAACATTAGACCAATCGACGCGATTATTCTTACCTATTGAGTCATTTATTATTTAATAAATGTAATTCCCTTTGGTTAACGCCTTTTCGGACACCCTGTACAGTCAGTTCCTAAAGCTGGGTTACGTTAGGACTTGGGCCAATATATCCCGACTTTGGCAGCCGATAGTACACTTCCAGCATGAAACCTGCAAAACAAAAATACAAAGCAAAATTTTAATAAACAATTTTATTTATTATTAAATAATTTACCATATATATATATATATATTATATATATATATATATATATATATATATCAAAGTACCTAATTAAATAAATATTCTAGTGATCAAACTCCAATAGATGACGTAGTGAAGACGCGATCCAACATCTGGATTTGATTGCTTTTGAAGTGGCTTAGCTAGGCGAAAAGAGGAATATCTGAAATCTACTTAAATTATTCCGTGGATTGAGGAATATTTTCTCTCCTTTTAATATATATATATATATGTCGAAAAATAAAATTAAAAAAAATGCTTTATAGTGTAAAATTGTAACCCAGCTAAAAATCATTGTTCAAACAATGGCTGAAAAAGTTATTCTCTTTTAATTCTAAGAAGAAAAGCGTCTCATATTTAAAAAGTAATTCGACTTTATCGAAAAAATTCTACTGGATTAAAACAAGTTTTTCCTCATTTCAATGAAAATGAAACGACTTTACCTTACATTTCCACGGACAGAAACAATGAATAACGGTCGCGCTAATACTGAATTATCGAATAATGAAACTAATTTCTATACTTTTAGACACTTCATCGAGAGAAAATAGTGAGAAAACTCGAACTTCCTCCTTGCATGGGTGAACGTATAGTACACGACACTCATAAACTCATAAAAGCCCTTCATTGACACTTCATTATCTCTGGAAAACTCTTTAAAGGAGATGAAGGACATTGTTAATGTTCTTATCGAAGCAAATTCCCTCTTCTTGAAACTACGTTTTCTCATGATGGAAAGTAATAAAGGTTGCTTCAAACTGACTCTATCAGCTTGACCGAAGAGGAAACTAGAAATTTACTGGCTTTATATACTCGAACAGCCCATGTTTTCGTATTGCGCGATTATTTACGTAAAATGATAGAGGAACTTAGAGAACCATTTTGAGGTTATAAGACGTTGTTTCCCGCTATATTACTTAGTCAAAAAAAGAAAACAAGGTCTTGAAGATTACCTCGATTGGCAAAGAAAGTAAAGTGAATTTGGTGAGGTTATCGCTAATGGTAAAATCATTACCACTGATTATTTATTGGCATTTTTTCCTTTCAGTGCGGACAGTATAGCAGCAAAATGTCAAAGTGCATTTATGATTTCTTTTAATATACAGTGTATATTTAGAAAAGCAAAACTATTTACTTATACAAAATTACCTATTTGTTTACTTATTTGAAAGCAAATGATATTTTATGATATGATATTTTAACATTAATGATTATTTGTTATCCAATTGCTTTAATGAATTCCAAAGTTCATACATAACGGAAAGTATTTTGTTTTGATGGGGTTGTATAATCTCCTTCGCAATATCTAAGATCATATGACGAAGAGGACCCGCAGTTTTATGTGGGATCCGAACCACGGCTCGCTACATAATCTGAACGCTGAAGATTGTCCTCCATTGAACTACTATCCAGATCCAATGTCGCTTAACATCACTGATCAATGAGAAATTTGTGTAGGTAAAGTTTTACTTCTATCTTTTATATCATTTTTACTTTCGCGTTTATTTCAATTTGCCTAAAAAAATGACTATATTATTACTCCTTAAAAACTGGATAAATAAACAACTATTTAGATCTTTACACACACAAAAAACTTTAATTTAAGCAAAAAAATTTGTTTGGATTTTATATTAAGAAATTACTGCGTTCAGATTATTATTAGGACAGTTTTGTTACAGTTGAAATAAATAAATGATGTTGGTTCAAACTAAATTTGGTTTACATTAAATGAAATGAAAATGAAAAAGTTTATTGGCAGAAGAAAAAATAATTTCCATAATAAGCTAATATTAATAAAACACTAAAAACAAAAATAGGACTAAAAAAATAAAAAATACAAGTAATGAAATAAGTATTAATAAAAGTATTAATAAAAGTATTAATAAAAGTAATAATAAAAACTAAGGCAAAAATAGGACTAAAAATAAAAAATACAAGTGATAAAAATACCAATAATGTTGTGAAGTGGAGCTATAGACAAATATTTTTATACTATGAAGCCTATAGTTTAGAGAAGACATAGTCGTATTGATAAACAGCCTGAACAACTGGACTGTCTGGGCTTTTAATTCTTTGCGTTTAATTCTTTACAACATGCGTTGTTACCTTCGCGAATCGCGAGACATTGTGGTTAGCGAAGATTTGCGAAGCTTTTCATCTTGGAGGTAACTTATACAGCAGTCTAAAAGATCTGTTATAAAGCAAATTTAGAATTTTGCAAGAACCTCTTTTTATAATTAACCCATAGTTGCTGCCCATAAATATTGGTGCAGAAAGTACGAAAAAGAATGCCTTTAAAGTATATTTACTGTACGTGCAATTGGGCTTCACTTCGTGTGGCAAATTTGAAAATTATTACTTCCAAGTAAATTCACTCTTGCGCGTGTTTAATGTAACCCAAATTTATTATGAGGTAACACCATTTATTTTGTTCAATTTTAACAAAACTGAACGTGGTAATTTTGAACTTGGTTCTCCGTTAGTCTAATATCCAAACAAATTCTTTGTTTAAATTAAACACAATTTTTTTTAATGCATATGCCAACATCTAAAATGCCAATATATTTATATTTGTGAGATACTGAATTACTGCCTAAACTCTTTGGTACAGACGTAGAATGAACCTTTCTTTCTGTAAAAACAAATGCAACTCAAATGTACAAAATTACTGAGACTAAATAAAAATGGTTTCAGTTCCAGCATGTCGTGTGGCTGTCAAGGAACAATGTTGACGCCGAGTGAAGCGAACTCAGCTGGTACAGACTATTAAAGTGCATTCTATCCATCTTAAATCTTATAAAAACAGTACAACGTTTGAATATTTTTTCATCTATAATAACCTAAGCTGCGGATCAGAAATGATCAAAAATGTTTTGGTTTTATACGCGGCATGGCATAGTTTAATCCCTATTTGCAATATAATTAGGTCAAAAGTCCTACTTTTACTACAGTGCATACCGTAATATTCTCATGCATACGGCGGTTTGGAAATATAACTTTTTATATACAGTATGTCGAGAATGTGTTAAAACGGAAGGCAAATATTCAGATTTTGTTTTCATAAATTTAGTGTCCTTATAAAAAAACTTTATAAATTCACAGCAGTTTTAATGGCGACTGGAATGTTGTTCTAAAATCTGCAGAGTAAAACAGTGTAGCATAATTAAAAAATTTATTTCTACATTTGCCTTGTATCTATCAATAATATAAATTTGTTAAAGCAAGTCTAGTAGGCCTATATGGCATTCCAATTCATTTTGAATGTCTCGTATTAATTTTTGTTTTCAAAATTTTATTCGCGTTTCTTTCACACTTTATCTAAAAAGTCTCTATCTCCCATCTCTGCGTTCGTCTCCTCGACTCTTCCAGGGCTATTCGCCGACTGGCTCCAACTGACACGAGCCATTCCAGAAGCAATTCCATCGCTTATCTTTCCAGTAAAGTTCAGTTCCAGACCCGCGAGGACAAAGGAATCGTGGATCTTAAATGGTGCATCTGAGGGAATGCATTAGATGGCGCGATTTATGTGGAAAGGCCTTTTAAGATCGCTTTTCATGAATGCTCCGCTAGATGCAGCCAAAATGGAAAGAAACAAAAAGGAATAGAAGGCAGATTGTATTTAATGAAATATGGAGACATTAATTTAAGGTCTTGAATTTTATTACTTACTTTAATACTATATGCATTCATAATTTAAAGGTGTATTGCGTATGACTGGAGAATAAGATTTTTTATGCATATAAATGAATTTTGCATAAAATATCGAAAAATAAAAAATAAATACAAATTCTATAAAAAGTTTAAAAACAAAAATAAACTTGCACAAACGCGGGTGACATCTTTTGCGCAACTCGAGAAGAAAGACCTCTTTCAAATGACTTCTGAATATCGGAATTTCGCATCTGGCACAGTTCTTGACATCATTGTTATTTCTACTCTTATTTATTGGCTTGCATTATTCATTTGAATATGAATTTCTATTCACCGGCAAAGGCTTTCAAGATATACAAACGGTTTCCACTTATATAACACGGGCAAAAACGGAAAAGGGAGTTTTTCTCCTGTCCTCTCCACTCTTAATTCATAAATACAATTTGATGATTGTTGCAATTATTTGTTTGCTCCTCTGCTTTGTTTGTATAGATGCATTTCGTGATAAACATTTTATGTTATGGTGTTTGCAATATATATATATATATACGTACATATAAAACAATTTGTATTAAAATGAAACAAAATGTGATTTTATATGAGAGAGAGAGAGAGAGAGAGAGAGAGAGGCTAACAAAGACCCTAAGATCCACTCTAGGCTAGCCCAAGAAGGAGGTATAAACGTTAGAACTAGCAATGAAAAAAGAATACTGAAAACCTACAGTCTACCATGCTTACACTTATAGACGTGTAAAGTTTTCACACAGGAATAGTAGAAATAGTAAAGTATAGAACAGAGAAAGCTCTCTCCCTCTTCAGCCAGCCACTGCTGACAGAAAATAGTGGTGAAAGAAGATTTATGGGAAAGCAGAAAAAAGTATAATGAAGAGAATAGCTTCAGAGTTCATTCTCACCCCATACGTACACTTATCTCATGTACTTATTTACGTATTAGAAGACACGGAAAATAAAGGATAACATAAATAATAAACTATTTAATCTAATCTACACCATACATTCTTTTTAAGAGAGAGAGAGAGAGAGAGAGAGAGAGAGAGAGAGAGAGAGCAGGAGACGATGCTCTAAATGCAAATGAAATGAATAATTTTCAAATATGAAACATGTGAATGGTGTTATTATTTTCAGCCTGGTCAAATTTTAAAGGTTAAAGAGTTATTGATTCGAAATGGTTGCATAAAATTATGCAGCGATTTCATTGAAAATCGATAAAAATTATTTTGTTCACTGAATACTTGATATACACAGTTTCGATGCACACAAGAACACAAATAAATGTGTTCATATACTCACTCATTTACTCTATGGAAAGAAAAAGATGAAATTATAAACAATCAAAGATTTAAAACGATTTTAAAATCTTAATTCCGTTTATTTCGTTTGAGTAAGATAAAATGTTAAATGTTACCCTTTAATACGAATTAAAATTCTAACACTGATGATGATGATGATTTTTCAGTCAGAGAGAGAGAGACGAAAAATTAAAAAGGAAAATTGAAACGCAAAATTAATTTTAAATATAATTAAATTTGATTTTATAATTTATTTTGTAATTTATATTTATATTTTCAAACTGAGTTTGATAGAGTTTTTATCAATTCTTTCTCAATTTAAATTTCTAAATGCGTTTCTGCTGACCAGAGATTCAATTATGGCCCATTCAAGAACTCATTGTTCGACTAAAACACTCAGTATTTACTCATTTGGGGACTTTCTATTTAATTTTGCGCTGCAACCCATAACAGAAATGTTAAGTTTTCAATTATTATTGGACAATGTAATTTAAATTACTTTTTCCTAGATACTATTTTATTGAAATTACTTAAAAGTTTGATAGTCTTGTTTGGACATAATGGGGGAAAAATTAGATGGAAAATTAAGTTGTTTTGTATAATGAAGATACTTTCTACTCGCGAATAGACTTGATAATGTTTTTAACTGATAAAAAAAGCGTGCGCGCACCACACACACACACACACACACACACACACACATATATATATATATATATATATATATATATATATATATATAAAGTTGTAACATATATTCTGCTCGATTTTTTAGTTCATTTAGAACAAAAATTAAAGGACTTATAAGGACAAATTTGCTCGAATTTTTAGTTTTTCACAACAAAAATTAAATGATATAGACAAATTAATCATCAATATAATTCCCTTCTTTTTCTATAACCTCCTCCCACCTGTAGAAAAGTTTTTTATGCCACGTTCGAAGAAATCCCTTGGTTTCTAGTTAAAAAAAGCGATCACTTCGTTTACGATAGCTTCCCTGGATTGCAACTTTTGTCCATCTAGGTGGTGTTGCAGATTTCTGAATAAATGGTAGTCTGAAGGTGCGATGTCCGGAGAATAAGGTGGATGAGACATTTTTTCCCAACCAAATGCCTCCAATTGGGCAGTGGTGATTCGAGCAGTGTGAGGGCGCGCGTTATCCTGGTGGAAAAGAACACCTCTACGATTAATTAATGCAGGACGTTTTTCTTGTAATGCCATCTTCAGTCTTTGGAGTTGTTGGCAGTAGACTTCAGCTGTGATTGTTTGGTTATCTGGCAGAAACTCAAAATGAATAATTCCTTGCATATCCCACTAAACGCACAGCAAACTTTTCTTTGGATGGGGACCATTCCTTGGCTGAGGTTCAGGCTTTGTTTCACGGGTAAGCCACTGATGTCGACGCTTAATATTGTTATAGAGGACCCATTTTTCATCCCCAGTGACGATTCGATTCAAAAACGGTGTCTGCAATTGCCGAAAATGCAAATATCGATTCGATGTTGAAGATTCGCTTGTGACAAATCATGCGGAACCCATTTTCCAACCTTCACTACTTTCCCTAACAGCTTCAAATGACGATGAATGGTCATATGGCTAATGCCGAGTTGCAGGCCAAGTTCTCTTACAGTTACCGTTAGGTTTTCCACCACTGTTGCTTTCAGCAACTCTTCATCTAACTCATTTGGTCGTCCTGTTCGTTGATAATCTTTCAGACTGAAGTCTCCATTTCTGAACTTCTCAAACCATCTCCTACACATCCATTCGTTCACAACATCATTTCCATAAACTCTTTGAATGTTCCTTGCGGATTCACTAGCGTTAGATCCTTTATGGAACTCATACAGCAACACATGTCGAATATGCTCTTTCGTGGGCTCCATGTTTTTCAATTACCAGAGAAAATATTCATTAGCCTAATCCTACACTAGCCTAAGTCATTCTGTATCATTCTGTATCGTGATAAAACCTGTGCGAGCCTGTCGCCGCGTGTATTTTGCAACATTTCTAAAACTATTTCACATTATCTTGAGGTTATTCTATTATTTATCGTCCGTCTTCTAATCGAGCAGAATTTATGTTACAACCTGATATATTACAGTCAGTGTATGAAACCAGTGATTTTGCGCAATGCCTAAAAGTCTCAGACCCTAAATCACTTCGCTAAGGTTGGGTTCGATTAGGTTGGTTAAGTTAGTTTAGGTTAGTAATGCGTAATGCCTGTGATTAAATATCTGAAACTTTTAGGCATTACGTGAAGTGACTGGTTTCATACAGGGCTCCAATAAACCTTAGCCCCCCCCCCGCCCATGGCCTAAACCATTAGAGGTCCAGTAAAACTAAACATACCTTACAAAAGAGAATTTAATCCTGCATTTAATGAGAAACAATTAAAACTTGGTGTTCCCGCCATTGGCTTCCAAGACAGCCTGAATTCGCTTTGGGTAGCTTGCCAAAAGTGACGTGAATAGATCTTGATCTTTACGCAAATTTGCTAAAACAGTTTTAATGTGTTGCGTCATTGTATCCTTCGAAAATCGATTTGCTGCAGGTTCTTGAAACAAGAGACATTCAACCTTGTCCTTTATAACTGATCCAATGTGTTCACGGACGTTCAGGTCAGGAGAATTTCCTGGCCATTCTTCATTTCCAAAGAAATCGATCTCATGGTTCCGCAACAACTGTTGAGTGGCTAATGCCTTAAAGCAGGGGGCCTTATCGTGCAAAAGTGTGACCTGATCGACATCCATAACATTGTTTGGATTTTTTAGAAAAGGAATGACATGCTGGGATAGAATAATATCACGAAAATACTGTCCATCCCAACTCTGACCATTTGGCTTCAGCACCCACATGAGCTTCTTTGCAGTGAACGAAACAAACACACCAACACAGTCTGGACTTTTTAATAATTCACGATAATGTTCATTGTCATCAATTTCATCTGGTGTTGTGGCCCACACTCGATCATTTTGGTAGTTAGGCCGACGTGTTACGTAAACAAAAAATTCATCGGAGACAGCTAAATGCATGAAATCATCCACATCCCAATCTTCAAGATAATGGGCAAACCACATTCTGTCATCGATGTTAAGTTGAGTTTTTCTTGGCTTTGGAAGTTCATGCCAAGGCTTTAAACCTTGCCTATGACGGTACAGTCGAATGATCTCACCACTAACGACCTTTCCTCTCAACACTTCGATCTCTCTAGAAAGTTTAGCACAGCTGTTTTTCCGCTTACGCGTACCGCTTTCAATGATGTCCTTTGTTTCCTGAGAGAGTGGCAAATTTGGGCGCCCAGATTTGGTTGTATCCATTTCACAGTCATCCAAAGTTTTATTCCAATTTCTTTTGACGAAGTCCTCACTTCTTCGCAACTTTTTGGCAACCCATGTACGTGTTATAAAGGTGGCTCCAGCATCACGAGCTTCCCGAAATGTTATTGCTCGTATGCGATCTATCACACGTTGCCTCTCCGAATCACCAATTAATTGAGAAGCCATTATATTATCACTTTATCAGCTAGAGTAATTTTAATACCTGCAATAAAT
The DNA here is from genome assembly GCA_023014485.1 of Bathynomus jamesi. Lineage (NCBI taxonomy): Eukaryota > Metazoa > Arthropoda > Malacostraca > Isopoda > Cirolanidae > Bathynomus > Bathynomus jamesi. The sequence continues at coordinate 1,544,229 of JAJOZX010000096.1, read as the reverse complement.
AATTTTATATATTTTTATAATCACTAAAAACTATTTCCATATAAGTAAACATGTAAGCTGCAAATGGGGGGGGCTAAAGTTTTTTGGAACTCCTTACATTAACTGTATGCTGGCATCTCGGTCAGTCATACCAAAGTGAAGTGGTTCTCGCGATGTATTGTACTAGGGGCACTAAATATATTTTTCCACACCCTTTTTTCTTAGCTAAATAATAGACCATGGGGCTGAAATGTCTTTTGGGCCGTAAGTTTCAACTTTCTGCGCTTCACATAACCGGATTTTTCCAGTTGGACCTTCCCTCCTTGTATAAAACCGCTTTTAAACGCCCTTGTATAAAACCGATGGTAACGCAGTTTCGGAAATGGCGTCTGACAGTGATGTGCGTCATAAACAGAGAGCTGTTATCGAGTTCCTAACCGCAGAGAAGGAAACAGTTGGAAATATTCACAAACGTCTACAAAACGTTTACGGAGATTCTGTTATTGATGGAAGCACAGTTAGACGCTAGTCTAAACGTGTGAGATCATCGGAGAGAGGGAGAACCAGCCTCGATGATGAGCCACGCAGCGGCCGCCAGGCATCAGCTGTGACATCTCACACTGTACAACGTGCTAACAGCATCATTCGATGAAATCGGCGCGTCACATATAAGGAGCTATCACTGGAGCTAGGATTTAGTGAAGGAAGTGTAAATACGATAATTTAGCAACTGGGATACTCAAAAGTGTGTTCACGGTTTGTTCCTCGCGAACTGACTCAAGATCACAAAGCCCAAAGAAAAGAAATTGCTTCTGAGTCGTTGGTTCGATACGAGACAGAAGGGGATGACTTTTTTCACGAATTGTGACTGGGGATGAGACTTGGGTGCACCACTTTAAACCTGAAACAAAACGCTAATCCATGGAGTGGCATCACGCAGACTCCCCACGCAAGAAAAAGTTCAAAATGGCTCCCTCTGCAGGAAAGGTTTTGGCCACTATCTTCTGGGACATGAAAGGGGTGATTCTGGTGGACATTGTGAAGAAAGGACAAACAATCAACTCAGAGGCATATATTGCTACCCAACAGAGACTCCAGAGACGTATAAAGTGAGTTCTCCCGGAGAGAAAATTGGAAGACGTCCTTCTTTTGCACGATAACGCAAGACCACATAACAGTTTGCAAACAAGAGAGGCCATCACAAAAATGCGCTTGACTTTGTTACCACACCCTCCATACAGCCCGGATCTGGCACCTTCAGACTTCCATTTGTTTGGGCCAGTGGCGGTCCTAGCTTACATGACGCCCTGGGCGAACCTCACCTTCAGCGCCCCCCCCCCTGTTCGCCAACACACACACATTCGAATCCCCCCAAAATAAAGGACAGACATAACTCTTTCACAAAATAACTTTTTATTGGACTAATTGTTGGAACTTCAGAACCAAAACAAAGACTCAAATTTCTGAATTTTACAAATCCTTCATCACGTAAATAGAATAACTCACTTAAGAGAATGTAATTATGATACTATGAACAGGAAAAATACAAATTAAATTGCACAACTGCCATAAATAAACTAGAGAATCAAATTTCTAAATTGTACAAATGCTCTATCACATAAATAGAATAAGACACTTAAGAGAGGGTAATTATTATGCTACACTTTGACCAAGAAACAAAATAAATTGCACCACAGCACAACTGCCATCTAAAGCCTGACTCTTCTTACCTTCCTTGATGCAAAGTCATGAATTAAATCATCATATGAAATCTGCTCAGCAATTGTATGATTTATACTGATGATGGCCAGACCGGTAAGGCGTTCCTGTGACACAGTTGACCTCAGGTAGGATTTGATGAGCTTCAGCTTTGAAAAGCTCCTCTCTGCTTCAGCAACAGTGACTGGAAGAGTAAGACCAATTCTGAGAGCAGTCCACAAATTTGGGTATATTTCAGAGAGCTCCCTTTCATGGATAAATGTCAGCAGTTCAAGCAAGGATATGGTCTTTGATGGCAAGTCAGGCAAGTTCTTCAGCTCCTGTGCAAGCTCTCTGCCATCCAAGTCAGATTGTCCCTTAAAGTGTAGTGTAGTACTAAGGTTCACACATTGTTCTGTCAGCTCCTCAAATGTGAGATTTTGGAAATGTGTCAGCACTCCAAACTTCTCTCCCACAATTTCCAACGTGGAAAATCTTTCCTGAATGGCTGATGTTGCAGCATCAACCACTGCATTGAAAAATGTCACCTCCAGCTTCTTCAAAGCATCAATCAAGGGCTCATCAGATGCTTCATAGGAGAAGTGCCGCTTTGTGGACCTCAGCCGTTTTTGTTTTAACACAGCCTCCACATTCATTTGTTCACAGATATCTGTGACTGCCATTTGTGCAGCCACAAAACCTGTTGCCCTGTAATTGCGGAGACCTCTCTCTGTTTTTTTAGGAGATTTACTGCAACATCAACGTGCATGCTAGGAGACTGCATCTGCTTGCTCACATGCTGAATTTGGCACAACAGGTCATGCCACACCACTGAACAAATGGCGAAGCGGTATGACCCAACCTCCTCTGACAGAGATTGAGCCTCGACCTTTATTACAGAGTCTTTGGTGTGGTCCCTCACTTCGATCAGTGCATCTCTCACTGCAGCTGCCTGATATCTCAGGGGCTCCACACTCTTGATCTTGCTTTCCCACCTTGTATCAGACCACATCTTCAATGTGATGTTCACATGTTTTTTCAAAATGGCCCATCGTTGTGTGGAGGCTGAAAACAAGTTGTAAAGCTTCTGCAAGATGCCAAAGTAACTTGTGGCATCAATAGATCCCTTAGCAGCATCGGCCACAAGCAAATTCAGAGAATGAGCCCCACATGGAACAAACAGAGCTCTGGGATTAATTTCTAGGAGCCTGGATTGAACACCCTTGTTTTTTCCCCTCATGTTGGCCCCGTTGTCGTATGATTGTCCTCTACAGTACATGAAAGGAACTTTTAGCTCCTCCAGTCTCTTCAGAATCAGAGATGCCAAATGTTGACCAGTGGACTCCTCTGCCTCCAAAAACCCCATGAAATGTTCCTTTATATGGGGCTTCCCCTCCAGTGACACAACCCGAATCACAACTGACAACTGTTCAGTGTGGCTGATATCTGGAGTGCAATCTAGAATTATTGAAAAAAACTTTGATTGTTTGATGTCGCTCACCATTGCTGAAATGGTCTTGCTGCTCGACAAATCAATGAGTTCGTTTTGTATGTGGTGGCCGAGGTAGCTGGTGTGACTGGAGGTCCCTTTTTGGACACGGTTAATGTGCTCTTACATTATAGGATCAAATTGTGCCATCAGTTCAACTTCTTTCAGAAAATTGCCATTTGATGGTGAGAACAATTTTTCTGTATGTCCCCTTAGTGCCAAATTCCTAACTGCCAGAGAATGCACAATAGCAGTGAGACGTGTCAGCACCGCTCTCCATCTCAACTTCTCAGCCTCCAGAAGTGCCATCTCCTGCTTGTCAATGGTCTCCCCCTTTCTCATCCTCACTGCCAGTTCTTTCCAGATTTTCATAGAATTTAGGTGTTCTGAACTGTTGTCATGTGATGTGAGCAATGAGCTTGCATGCTTCCAGTCCGAGAGTCCCAAACTTGTTAAATTTATTTTCCTCTTGGAAAATAATGTACAACAGAAACAGAAAAGGCTGTTGTTTTTTAAGGAATAGACCAACCAACTTCTGGTTATATTTTCCCCACTAACCAATGACTTCCTGAAGTATTGATGGTGGAAACTTCTTCCGTCACTGTCGTTTCTAGGGAATACAAAGTCAGATGGTACTTGACTTGGTCCCCTGGAAACCAGTTGTGTCCGAATTCTCTCAGTCAGAACTGAAGGCCAGTTAGCAGGGTCGGTGGACAGAGACTCATCCTCAGGAGGCGATTCTGCTCCAGGCATTTCTAATAGAAAGAACAAGAGCATTACTCATTAGTATACACACCTAAGTTAGATAACACATTATTCACAGCACTTTGTTATGGTGGTGGTGTTATGGAATTATGGTGGTGAAACACCACACATACCCAGTAACCCAGACCCAGTGATAATAACATTATAATTTATAACTGTTTGCAAAATGCTTTGCAGGGATGCACACACATACACATACACACACACGCACACACTCACAGACATATGTGCACACAAACTCACCTGAAGAGTCCTGCCGGGGAGAAGTAGAAGCAAATGGGTCTTCATCCTCAGGATCAGACTGCATTTGTGGAGACATATGTGAGGCTGAGGAAGTAGATGGCTCCTCAGCCTCAATAATGGCAGAAGTAGACGGCTTCTCATCCTGGCTAGTGGCAGAGGGTGTTCCAAAATATTTCAAAAGTGCCCCTGCAAATAGTAAAATAGAACATAACAGACCAATGCATGAATAGGCTAGTACAATTAATTTAACATGTTATTAAGCACAATTTATTAAACTTTTAGAATAGGAAACAAATGAATAATACAACCTCCTTGGTTAATGGCTAATTATATACATAATAGTACACTTCAAATGACTCAGAAAGCTATATCACAAAATAGCAGTGCAATATAGCAGTGAAGAGTAGATGACATAGCTCTATACCTTTATCTTTTGCTCGTTTCTCCTCTTCTTCTTTCCTCTTTTTTCTAAACTGAGCACCTGATAGCTTTGACCTCTTCTTATCCATTTGCGGTTATTTGACAGACCTTAGTGGCTTAGTGTGAAGATTCGTTCTGTAATAAATAATATACATTTCACTATTTAACCAAACCCAGAAAAATAACATTACATATGTTAAAGTATGGGCCTTTATTCCCAATAATATTAATCTGGAAGCATTTTGCATTGTTTAGGTCTTTTATGGGAAGGTTTATGGAAAATGCAATAGATGGTTTTTTTATTAATAAAAATATATTTATTGATCTTTTATTATTTATTTTATTTTATTTTTTATTTTTATTTATTTCTTTATTTATTTATTCTTATTTTTATTTTTATTTTTTTTGCAGGCGCTCATGCCGCCCCTCCACAAATGCCGCCCTGTGCGGCTGCCCATATTGCCCATATGAGGAACCGCCACTGGTTTGGGCCAATGAAGGATGCTATTCGTGGAAGAAAGTTTCAGAGTGACGATGAGGTTGTTGAGTAGGTTAAGAGGTGGCTCGAGCGGAACCCAGCGGACTTTTACCAGCAAGGAATAAAGGCCCTTGTTTCGAGGTGGAGGAAAGCCGTAGAAAAGAATGGAGACTATGTGAAAAAATAAAAACTTGTAAAAGAGGTATGTAACTACTTGTGTACAAAATTTCTGGAACTTACAAGGAAACTTGGAAAGCAAAAAAGAGGTGGGGCAAAATATATTGCGTGGCCATCGTAGTTTCGTTTACTTCGGGTCGTGCTTTAGAACCAACTCAGAATGTGGCCGAAAGTAAACACTAAAATTATTAGTTAAATCCTGGCCATCGCGAAAGAAGCGTGCCCTTACTCACACGAACCAACCATCAGGATTCGGTTGCCTGATATCTGCCCAAGTCGAATGCAGTCCATTGACATCTCCACTGCCTTTGATACAGAAGATGTGTAACGCGTGTTAAACTGTTCTTTTCTGAAAGACGCAGATACACAATTTAAATGCGTCGGCTATGGGAATGGTAAGTAAGAGGCTTGACTTTTGGAGACCCATAATGCTCTTAGATAAATTCAGATTTCAGAAGTTCACATAGGGAGGTCGAATGTGGGTGTGGAGAAGATCGTCTGAGGCCTCTCATTTTCAGTAGTCTTCAGTCACCTGTGAATCATGGCGCAATATAGGTGTCATGATGCAGGTGGCAATTTTATACGAATGTAAAATAGATTTGGTTTGTAAAAGGGTGTTAAAATTTCGTTAGCTATATAAAAATCTTGAAAAACCATCTACAGTATCGTCTACTGCACAAGCAAGGCATCCTTAACTTTCCTCAGCACATTTTGCAGGATGATGGAGCTTCTTGTCAAATATCTGTTGCTACCGATGCGCCAAAACTTTAAGAATAAAATTTAAAAATTGTTAATGTGTAAATAGTTATTTCGTAGCTTTACAACACTTATTCCAAAGTTTTTCCACCTAATTAATTCCAATACATAGCTGATGAATTTTACTGAAAAGATTTTCCCTATAACTGTTTTTTCAAACTAATTTTATACAAAATTTTAATTAGGAAAAAATAAAAATAATTTATTTATTACTATGAAAATAAACGCAAAAAATTTATATATTTATTTACATTAATATTAATAAACCGCAGTTGTTCAATGAATGTTTGTTATTACACGAATTCTTTATTAAACAAGTAGCAATATACGGCATAAATATATTACAGGAGATTGTAGACACCAATCAACCAAGGAGGTACTCCTGGGGGACATTTTGCAGGAGACAGGGAGTGCTAGAACTCCCGTTTCTCCTGTCACTCTCCTCTTTAGCTGATCTTTATTCGTGTCTCATCTACCCTGTGAGCAGTCCAGCATGCTCTCAAAACACACTTCTCCCTCTAGTTTTCATTATACAATACATCCATGCATTTTACACACTACACAACCTTTTCAAAATTGATTAAAAAAAAGTAATAAAGAGGCATCATGGGTCTCAGAGACCTTGATTTTAGCTCTCCTTCTTATATTGGGGAGGGGGCATTTTTGCGAGCGTTCGCCCTTGCCCCCTCCTTGGTAAAACAAGAAAAAATTAGCAACGGCAATGTTTAAAGAAAAAGTCTAAAATCAATTCATATAAACTCACTCCTCCTTCTTGAAGAAAGAAAAATATTTCGCCATATCTAATAACTTTTACGCGGTTCCGAAAATGCTTCATTAGCCAATCTTCATACCCATTTGTAGCCATTCGAAGTGAAATAATTAAAATGAGACCCGTTCAAGAAGAGAATAGACCTCAAATTAACTCCCGTGACCCATGTTAATTTTCGTTTGACATCATTGGCTGCAAAAATGTGAAAATCCTATCTAATTCTAATTCTTCTCGCTCTTTCTGGCACCTAGTCAAAATCCTCTTCACTTCTTCTTTCCCCCCTTTTTTCCATTCTGACGGCTCAGCTGCCGTCTCTTCTTCTGATAAGGCTGAACTCTTCGCTCAAACTTTCGCCTCCAACTCAACTTTAGACGATTCCGGTAATGTTCCTTCATCTCCTCCTCCCTTTGACTTAATTACGTCTAAAGTTAGAATCTCTTCCAAACATGTTTTGTTTGCCCTATCTGAGCTCAACTCTAGGTAGGCGTACGGTCCTGATGAAGTCCCTCCTATTGTCCGCAAGCACTATGTTACTGCGCTGACATCCTGCCTATGCAAACTCTTTCGTCTTTGTCTTTCACCTGGGACGTTTCCTCCCTGCTGGAAGTTCGCTCTCATTCAGCCTGTCGGAAAGAAGGGTGACCGCTCTCAACCCTCCAACTATCGTTCAACTGCCTTGATTTCTTGCCTTTCTAAAGTTTTTGAATCTATCCTTAATAGGAAGATTCTTAAACACTTCTCAACTCAACTTCTTCTTTCAGATCGTCAGTATGGGTTCCACAAGGGACGCTCTACTGTCGATCTTCATGCATATCTCTCTGACTCCTCGTCATCCTCCTTTCGGAATTTCAGTGAAACCTTTGCTACTGCTCTAGACATATCAAAAGCTTTAACTTCTAAACTGCTTTCCTTCGGTTTCTATCCTTCTTTCTGTGACTTCATCTCTAATTTCCTTTCTGGCCGATCTATAGCTGCGGTTGTAGATGGCCAATATTCTTCTCCTAAAGCTATTACTAGTGGTGTTCTTTAGGGCTCTGTCCTGTCACCCACCCTTTTCCTTTTATTTATCAATAATCTTTTAAGTCTCATTTCCTCTTCTATCCACTCCTATACCGATGATTCCAACCCAGTTACTTTATCTGTCTATTTGTCACAATCTTCCACACGACTATCCCCTCATCTTCATCAATACACAACTCAATCCTTCTTCTTCTCTTAACATTCTCGGTTTTTCTTTTCTCATGATCTTTCCTGGAAAGATCACATATACTCTTTTTCTATAACAGTTTCTAAGAGGTTAGGTGTGCTGTACCAGCTCCGCAGTTTCTACACCTCCACTAAGTTGTTGTATCTGGACAGGGGTCTTTTCCGCCCCTGTATGGAATACGCTTCTCATATGTAAGGTGACTCAACCCACACAGCTCTACTTGACTCTGGAATCAAAGGCTTTTCGTCTCATCAGTTCCCCGCTTCTTACCGACTGTCTTCAATCTCTCTTCGCCTCAATGTTGCCTCACGCTCTCTTTACTATCGATATTATCACTGCGTGTCAAGAAATTATGCAACAATGTTTTATGAGATAACTTTCTAATGAATGATGCTATTGAATTGTAATTTTTACCAATCATTTGTATGCATTATATACATAATCTGTGATATTTTCAATTCAATTGACCAAACCGTTGTTGAATTACGAGATAAAATTAATAATTCAGGTGTGTCAAGCAATTACGTAACACTTGTATAACATGATAAATTGTCAATTCAAAGGAGAATGAAACAAAAATTCTGCAAGAAACCAAAACCATTATGTATTTTAAACCAATCAATCAGCAGTTTAACATTTATATTAAGTGCTCACATATACATATATATATATATATATGTCCTCCTTTTTTCTGAATAACTTTAATGACTTTTTCATCTATAGATTCGGTGAGATTAGATAATTCTGTTGAATTTAAGCTCTAACATACACCTTTGATTGCTCCCCATAGCTCCTTCTTACTTATAAACTGCTTTCCTCCAAGATATATCCTCTGTTTGACAATAGACCACCAGTTTTCTATTGGGTTTAGGTCAGGAGAAGCTGAAGGTCACTGCATTAATTCATTTCCTTTGAATCCTTTTGAGGCTAAATGTCCAGTTGTAAATCTAGAGGCATGAGAAGGTGCATTGTCATGCATGAATATACATTTTTGCTTGAAACTTCGTGGCTGATCTTTATACCAACTAAAGAAATTTTCATTTAAGAAATTTGTATAGTTTCCACCACTCAGCTTCACTCCATCTTCTACCTTGAAGGGCCCCATCAACATACGTCCAACAATGCCTACCAAGAACATTATCCTCCTCCTCCTCCTCCTCCTTACTGTCTTCTGAGTCTCGTTGGTCCACTTCTATCCAAGAGAATCTATCCCCTTGACCACCCATCTGGCCCATCCAAAGTTGCACGACATTCATCTGTAAAGATAACTAGAGAAATCTGTTTTTAGGTATGTTTGAGCCCATTCTAGTCGTTCGATTTTGTGCTGGTTAGTAAGAGGAGGATGAGATTTAGCTTTCATGTTCTCTGCAACTTCCTTGAGAAAACGACAGCGTGTATTTCTTGATAAGTTTACAATTCCAGCTTTCTCAAAAATTGCTTTACTGTCAAGCAAGTCTCTCTGGTGCTTACTTCGTTCACGCAAAGGGTTTCTACTGACCACCAGCTTAATTTTTCTCAAATCTCTTGATGTTACATTTCTAAAACCTTTGTTCTTAGATGGTCTTCTTCCTTTGTTAATGTTTCCAACAACTTTTTTAACGGTTCTGTGGTCTCTACCAATCTGTTTTGAAATCTCCAAAGTTGTCAGCCCTTCACTCAATTTTTTCACAATGATCTTTTTCTCATTTTGTGTTAAATCCTTTTTCTTCCCCATGGTTTGCAAGAACATCACTCTGAAATACAAAAAAAATCAACATGAATAGGCCAATGAACTTCTATATTATCATAAACATCCCCTGCATAATTGCTTGACACACCTGAATTATTAATTTTATCTCGTAATTCAACAACGGTTTGTCCAATTGAATTGAAAATGTCACAGGTTATGTATATAATGCATACAAATGATCGGTAAAAATTACAATTCAATAGCATTATTCATTAGAAAATTATATTAAAAAACATTGTTACATAATTTCTTGACACACAGTGTAAAGGACACTGCTCTTCTGAACAATCTAACTGCATGCCTCCTCCTTTAAAGAGAACTTACAGCACCAGACTTTCGATACATTCTCGTCCATTTTCTGTCCAACTCTCCAACGCAAGGGTTAACAATCTTCCTCAATCCATCTTTCGCCCTGTCTTTGACCTCCAATCTTTCAAACGCAGAGTGTCCAGGCATCTCGAAAACTCTGGACCTTGATTTTGGCTCTCTCTTTCCTTCTTCTGCGGAGCGGAAGAAGGGGATATTTTTGTGAGCGTTCGCCGTTGGCCCTCCTTCCTGCATATAAAAAACAGGAGTTTCTGCCAAACCACACGTCCATATCTGCTGAATTTATGCAAATATCGTTCAGCTGTAATAAACTTACATTACTTACGAAAATATGTTTATTAACGTACGTACACGTTCATAAACTCTCATAATATCTTTACGAACGTTCTAAAAACGTTTGGTAAACGACCACTGCTTGAACGGTACAAGCTTATGCACAAATTGAACGTTTCCGGTGATTAAAAGTGCTTTGTGTTCATTCTTCAACATCTGATAATCGTGCAGTTCACTGGCTACCTTCTTATTTACTTACACTGACAATATCCAACGAAATAGTGCGATGCTATCATCAATTAAGGTATTTGTATTGTAGATGGCCACTATTCTTCTCCTAAAACTATCAACAGTGGTGTTCCTCAGGGTTCTGTCCTGTCACTCACTCTTTTCCTTTTATTTATTAATGAGCTTTTAATTCGCACTCCCTGTTCTATTCACTCCTATGCCGATGATTTCACTCTTCACTTCGCCACCCTCTTCACAAAGCGTCCCTCTCAACAGTCACTCCGTGATTCGAGGAGAACGGCTATGGAGCACCTGATATGTGATCTTTCTACTATCTCTGATTGGGGCAGAGAAAACCTTGTGGCTTTCAGTACCTCAAAAACTCAGTTCCACCATCTTGTCTACTCGTCACAATCTTCCACACGACTATGCCCTTACCTTGAACAACACACAACTCAATCCTTCCTCTTCTCTTAACATTCTTGGCGTTTTCTTTTCTCGTGATCTTTCCTGGAAAGATCAGATATGCTCTTTTTCCAAAACAGATTCCAAGAGGTTAGGTGTGCTGTACCGCCTTTGCAGTTTCTTCACCCCCTCTCAGTTGCTGTGGCTGTACAGGGGTCTCCTCCGCTCCTGTATGGAGTATGCTTCTCATGTGTGGGGTGGCTCAACCCACACATCCCTACCTGACCGGATAGAATCAAAGGTTTTTCGTCTCATCAGTTCCCCGGCTCTTCCTGGCTGTCTTCAAGCCCTCTCTCTTCGCCGCAATGTTACCTCACTCTCTCTTTACTATCGCTATTATAACCGACATTGCTGATCTGAACTCTCTAATTGCATGTCTCCTCCTTTAAGGAGAGCACGCAGCACCAGACTTTTTACACTTTCTCATTCCTTTTCTGTCCAACTCTCCAATGCAAGGATTAATCGATATTTTCAATCTTTCACTCAACCGGTGAACTCTCGAACAAGCTTCCTCAATCCATCTTTCCCCCTGTCTATGACCTCCAATCTTTCAAACGCAGTGTTTAGGTATCTCCAAGACCCTGGACCTTGATTTTGGCTTTTTTCTTCTTCTTTGCCCTTGGCTCCTCCTTCCTGCATCATAAAAAAATTTAAAAGTCCATGGTTTTGAATTACCTGTTTCTCTCTTTGCATACAATTTGAGGATACAATTTGATTGTCCAGTCACGCGAAAGTCGTGCACAGATAAATGGCGATATATCACGAGCACCACCTGCGTCGTCTCTTTAAAGACCTACGAACTCTTTCGACTCAAGGCGCTTCCACTTTGTAACATAAACACATACCTCGCATGTAAAATCGACAGTTCACAATTATTTTTCTGAGTTTTATTTCAATCTGGTAGGATTCTGTATATTCTTGTTTTTATGAACAGTTGCGGAAAGAAGTTTGCTGAAGAACATATAATTTTAAAAAAATGTTCCTCAAATTACTAATAAGTATTTTTTTTTCTAGTGAAAACAATAAAACATTTCAAGAAAAAAAACTCATAATTATAATTTTGTGGCCTTTAATGAAATTTTACTTTTCGGCAAACTTCTTACCCTTCTTTGTACAGTTACCTTTCGGTTAATTAATCCTTTGTTAATATACTCCTTTCATACAAATCTGGCTTACTCACCATTTCTAATTAGAATTCGATACATAAGTTTGTGTTTCCTTATAAACTTGCACTTATTTATTCACAATGACTGAATATTTCATTACAATTCAATATGAAAAAACAACAACACATTTTTAAGAACAGGAAGCAAAGAAACTAAAGTGTTCAAAGAATAATTCCCACTATTTTAAAGGTTTTTGAAAACAGAAAGTGTCTGAACACAACATTGTTCTTTATCCTATTTAACCATAAACGCTTATTTCATTAAAGACGAAAATAATTTTTTTTCCAATAAACATTCTGGAGCGAATATCAATAATAGATATTAGCAAAGGAAAGCCCTTAAGTTCTCAACTTCAATTTTAATTTTCTAAGTAATTGAAGTGGTTTTCTGCAAGTAACTCTCGCATGATTGGTTACAAGGAAAGCGGAGGATTAAACCTGAATGAAGGAGAAATATATTTAATTTTTTGAATTGTGATACAGATTAAATATCAGAGGGATGTATCGTTGTCTGAAACCTCATAAATTCCATAAGTAGTATGGATGTCACCTTTTAATTAATGCTGGAACGAAAGCAATTTCTTAATTGAAAAAAATGACAAATAAATAGGCCAGTCTCACTGAAAGATTATTTATACCCATATCAGTTATATCAGTATAGCCATACAATAGCAATGTTTATGCACACTTTATTATCACATTCGCAGTTTCTGAAATGAAGATCTATTAATGAGTGGAATCTTAAAAACAGTCCTTTTTATTCTTATAGTAAAAGCAAGAACATGGAAAGTACATTAAAAATATAACTTCAAAAGCAATGAACAGCAAACATTATGCACTCCTGACTAACAAATAACAATTTTACTCTTTCTAAGCCGGCAATGTAAGGCAAACTCACGAAAGATTTTAAGTTTGCATTGGCGTTCAAATATTCGTCTACCGTGAAAAGTAAATTGGTTAGGAATAACGTGGCAAAAGAGGAACAAGCCTGTGTCTACAGCATTCCCTGTAAAAGTTGTGATTTAGTATACGTGGGAGAAACTGGAAGAAATATTGAAACCCGTATTAAAGAACACAAATATGCTTTCAGAAGTTGTAATACTAATAATGTCATTTTTTATCACGCCAGCCAAAATAATCATGCTATAGATTGGGAATCAAGTAAGGTACTTTATAAATGTAATAATTATGTCAAAAGAAAAATAATAGAATCTGTGTGTATAGAAAAAGTAGATAATTTTAATTTGTGCGAAGGTACTTATAAGTTAGACCCTTTAATGAGATTCTTGGTCAAAAAATCCCTTACGGAGTCGTGGGAACGTGTTCGAACCTAAGTGTGAATTTCTTAAATGTCTCTGGATTGGATGTTTCCTTACTCGCCTTTAGTAAATGTAATAATGGAAGTAATAAATGTGGAAATAAATATAAATGCAACAGATGTAATAATAAAGGTAATATTATAAATTTAATAATTAGGGTAAAGGTAATAATAATAAATGTTAAAAAAATGTAAATGTAATAATAAATGCAGTAATTATGTCAAAATATTAGAATCTGTATGTATAGAACAAGAAGATAGTTTTAATTTGTGGGAATGTACTTATAAGCGGACCCTGTAATAAAATGCCCTTCCAGTGTCGGGAGAACGGTATCTAACCTAGGTGCGAATTTCTCTGGATTGTTTCCTAATCGGCTTTTTCATTCGTTTTTCGGTTTATAAGTTCTGTATACTAAACAATAATGTAATAACCAATGTAATAATAAATTTATAATCTCTGTAATAAATAATCATGCAATATTAAATGTAATAAAATTAATAATAAATTCAATAATTATGTAAGAAAAATATAATAGAATCTGTATGTTTAGAACAGGAAGATAGTTTTAAATTTGCGCGAATGTACTTAATGAAAATGCCCTTCCGGTGTCGGGAGAATGGGATCTAACCTAGGTGCGAATTTCTTAACGGTCGGTCCCTGGACTGTTTTTCCCTCTTGTTTTGGTTCATTTGTGTTTCTGTATCCACCCGAGGAGGATGCCAGTGGGCGTCGAAACTGTCGTGGAAATAAACTCTGTCTATTAGAGTGGGTTTTTATTTTCATATCTTGAAAAGAGCAAACATTGTTCCTATATATAAAGGAGGGGGATAGATATCAAGGAAAGAACTCTATACCAGTGTCTTTGACGTCCCATCTCACCAAAATATTTGAAAGAATAGTCAGAGAGAAAATCTATGACTTCTTGGAGACAATGGAAAGATTCAACGAAAATCAGCACGGATTCCGATCAGGAAGATCATGCCTATCACAACTTATAGAGCATTATAACAATATCCTAGATGCACTTGAAGGCAATGAAAACTATGATGTCATATACACCGATTTTGCTAAAGCTTTCGACAAATGCGATCATGGTATAATAGCACATAAAATGAAACATATGGGAATAACAGGCAAAGTGGGAAAATGGATCTACAACTTCCCCAGAGAACGTCTCTTGGCCGTAAAAATTCAAGGTGTATCATCATCAGAATCAGAAATACGCAGCTGAGTACCACAAGGTGCAGTACTGGCCCCACTCCTGTTCATTATCATGCTAACAGACATAGAGAGTGGAGTAAACAGCAACAGTATAGTAACATCCTTTGCGGACGATACAAAGATTAACAGAAAAATCAGCGATGCAAATGAAGTAGAGGCCTTGCAGAGGGACACGAACAAAATATAGACATGGTCAGAAGACAACAATATGACATTTAACAGCGAGAAATTTCAGCTCTTGAGATAAGATAGAAATGAAGAACTTAAACAGACTGCATATTATGCTCCAGATAGACAGGAAATTCAGAGAAGCACGAATGCGGTCGACTTGAATAATGACCGATGATGCCAAAAGCGAGACACAAAATCAGGTAGCAATAAACAAGGCAAAAAGAGTCGCGGGACAGGTACTAAGAACGTTCAAAAGAAGGGACAAGACTAACGATTCTCCATCTGAGAACACTGATCATACCAAAACTTGAATAATGCTCAGTTTTGACGTCCCCATATAAAAAGGAAGAAATTAATAAACTAGAAGAAACTCAGAGACATTTCACAGCCAAGAATGATGGCTGCAAAGAACTCAACTACTGGGAAAGACTGCGTAAACTAAATCTGTACTCCCTTGAAAGAAGAAGAGAGAGGTACACCATAATCTACATATGGAAAATGATCGAAAAACTGGTACCAAACCTAAAACTAAATTCAATTACCATTCAAACAACGCTGGAAAATAGGAAAGGCAGAATGTGAATTGTTCCCAAATGAAAGGCCCGACAAGGAACCTCTTCAACACTAAAGGAAAATAGCTTGGTTGTCAGGGGGCCAAGACTTTTTAACCAGCTTTCAAAAGACCTCAGAAACGTTACAGGGGTCAAAGTTGAAGTCTTCAAGAGAAGACTAGATGTCTGGCTCAGGACGGTACCAGATGAGCCGGGTGTACCTGGCTATATGCGGTGGAGAGCGCAGAAAGCAACTCGCTCCTCCACCAAGCCAGGTCTAGAGGCCGGACCACCAGCTTCACCTTCGTGTGAAGAGAGACCAACACACGGAACATCAACGAGGTTAACGAGGTATAATATCCTAACCATATTATGATTCTTGTTTCAACAATGAAATTCATATATAAGTTATAAGAGCAACTTTTTAAAAGGAAATTTTCGATTTATTTGCTCATTCGAACCTAAATTTACAAAGTGATACCTTCATTCATTATTAGAGACTCAATTTCCTATAAACAGAAGAGAATAAGCAGTTTGAGCATATTGCATCGTACCTCAGGGAAAACTTTAGTAGAATTTTTATGTGCCATAATTTCCATATAAAAAGACACCAAACATTTAATACATTCTATACGACTATACGAAGGCTCTAAAATAAAATTTTTTAAATAATATTTACCTTTGCAATTCGTACATATAAGTTTAATTTAATGTACAGGGTGTTCCAAAATAAGGTAACGAAACAAACGTATATAATAATTTTTACGTGCCTCAAGCAACATTCAATATGCGAAACCAGCCATTTCACGTAATGACTCAAAGTTTCAACCATTTCGGATAATTCCTGTGACCTTTAATTACTTCGTGAAGGTTATGTCAGGTTAGGCTAGGTTGGGTTAAATTAGGTTAGATTAGATTAGCAATGCGTAATGTCTGTGATTATGGGTAAGGGACAATACGAAAAATGGCTGAAATTTTTTGGCATTGTGCCAAATGACTGGTTTCCTACATTGACTGTGAAATATATATATATATATATATATATATATATATATATATATATATATATATTTATATATATATAAAGACTTAAACATCTTTTATATACAAAGCATTTAAACTTTATGCGTTTCTTACTTCTTTCCCACGCCATAATTGTGCAGACAGTAGAGATGATGAAGAGTCGTAGTTACTTATTTATAAATTACTGTAAAAAGGCAAAACTTTCTTCTTCTTCTTCAATGTAAAGTTTTGATTAATGACTTTCCAATTTTTTGTCTCTTGTTATCGTCGTGGAAATAAAAATATATAATTCAAATAAACCAACACACGATCTTTTTTTTTACAGTCTCAAAAAAAACGTGTATATATATAAATTAAAAATCCCAGTTAAAAATATAAAAACAAAATTTTAGCTTTATTTTTCAAATGCAAGTTTTTTAACTTATACTTTTCAGTATATATATATATATATATATATATATATATATATATATATATATATATATATTAGGGATATACCGAATACTAAAATTTACCGAATACTAGTTTTATTTGGGTTATTAGGCGTCAATGTAAAAAATTTAATATTGTGTAAGATAGTGGTTCTTTACCCCTGGGTCGCCAAGCCATTTTGATTGGGTCATTAAATTGTCATTTATCATTTATTTATGTTATCCCTAATCATTTTACCATTAATTATTTTTTTTATTATCTATCGCGCGTGAACTGTTGGAAGGCATGGGTCACCGAGCTAGCCCCAGCACCAGAATTTGGGTCGCAGCCTGAAAAGATTAAGAACCACAGGTGTAAGTCCTATAAAAATACAAATACAAAAATAGTTGAAATTTTATAATTGCCTATCTCCTCCCGCAGGGGTCGGATCGGCCTCTTGAGGGTTAACGGCCGATTTTCATGGAAAAAATCTACTTGCCTTAAATTTCAATTATTAGGTTTTATTTTTGTGGTAATCATTATCACTGACTGTTCATTTGTTTGTAAGGTTATTACTTATTAATATCACCATACCAAGTTGGATTTGTTTGTAATTATTCTTTGAAATGAAAAAATACATTTTAAGTTCCATTTCCTACATCACGTTATTTACCCTAATTATCAAATATTCATCATTCCCGAATACCGATTTTCAATACATCTCTAATATATATATATATATATATTATTCCCGGGTCTTTCCTGTTTCATTAACTGTATTTCATCGAGAAATACTTAGGTTAGGTTAGGTTAGGTTAAGTTAGGCTTATTAGCATTTGATGTTTTCTAGGACGCTGTTTTTTTTTCGGTATTAAGTTATATTCTTGTAAAAAATTTACTGCATTTTCTTCTGTCTCAGTCTTCCTATATAATTCTATAAAATTAAATTTGTCAGTCATTGGAAAGTAAAAAGATGTTGAACTATAGTCTATGCTTGCGGCGGAAGAACAAAATAGATGCGCAACGCTACCGTTTAAAAAATAGCCTAGCCTATGCTTGCAGTGATTACACCGTTCTAGTACTTTTTGTAGTATTCTATAATTTACTTTCATTTCGAAAAACTTATTTTTAGAATCAGCGTATTATTTTAAAATTTCTATAGCCTACGCTCTTTCAAACATTTGCTAGTTTCTGCACATTATAACTTTTTGGTTATATATTTCTTGATGAAATGGTTTATAATTTTGAAATCAGCGTGAAAAACTGTACGTATCACGTTGTTTTCATAAAAATCGGAAACAGTTAATGAAACAGGAAAGAGCCTTATTCCCTAACCATACATGCTTCCTAACCAAGAAGCATACAGGGTGTTTCATAGCATGTGCGACGCACTTTCAGGATGGATTCAGGACCTGAAAACAATCAAAAAAGCTTATATAAACATATGCCTGAAATCACTTTGTTTCCGAGTTACAGCCCGCTATGTGTTCCAGCAATTATCCGCCTTACCTTCAAAGGACGTGCTCAAAATGACCGCCTTGCGCTTGAATACACGCCTGAACACGCCTCGTCATAGACTGACTGACGCGTTCAAACATTCCAGGTATTGCTCGGATTTTCTGGCATCCTTGTTCTACACGTTGGCGAAGTATTTCAACGTTGTGAATGGGTGTCACGTAAACGATGGATTTCAGATGACCTCACAGGTAAAAATCGAGTGGATTCAGGTCCGGGGAGCGAGCAGGCCACGCAATGGGTCCTCCACGGCCTATTCATTTATCAGGGAAATGTTCATCCAAATAGTCTCTGGCGACTCGACTAAAATGAGGCCGAGCGCCGTCATGCATAAACCACATACGACGTCGTCGGACACCAAGAGGAACTTCATCTAGTAAAGCGCTTAAATCATTCCTTAAAAAATTGGAATAACATTCTCCTGTTAATCCAGGCAAAACAAAAGGACCGATTAAGCTGTCGGCAATAAGTCCTGCCCATACATTGATACTAAATTGTTGGTGCCTTGACTGGATGATGGCATGCGGATTCTCTTCGGCCCAGTGATGAGTGTTGTGAAAATTGATCACGCCATTTCTTGTGAATGCAGCCTCATCAGAAAACAACACGGAGGATAGAAAAAGAGGATCGCGAGCACACTGTTGAAGGAACCAAGTACAAAAAGCCTCTCGTGGTGGGAAATCAGCTTCAGTAAGGCCTTGTACTCTCTGAATGTGATATGGGTAAACATGTTGTTCCCGTAAAATTCTCCACACAGTTGTGTATCTTACACCCTCTGCTGCTGCTATCCTTCGGGTGCTGACACCAGGATGTTCCTCACCGCGATTCAGGACCCGCTCCTCCAACGCAACAGTTCTGGAGCTGATTGGTCTACCACCATCTGAAACTCGTTTGTTGAATGATCCTGTAACCACCAAGACGCTCGTCTATTCTCTGAAAGGTCTTCTTATCCGGCAGACGGCGATTCGGAAACCTTTCCGCATACAGACGTCTTGCTGCGGCCGCATTACACTCAGCAAGTCCATACATGAGATGCATGTCTGCCATTTCTCTGTTTGAATAAGCCTCCATTCTCATTTCAAATGCACACTATCACTGACCAGTACAAAAACTTTTAAGGGTTTTTTTTCACTGGACTTCACTTATTCACAGTAAGAAGTTACGAATACGAACAGTGAAACACCGCGATGCACCTCTGACTGACTGATGGCTCTACACTCAACGATATTGAAACATGTCATAGAGTGTACGAACCATTACAATCGTCAAGGCCATACATGAACTAAGTCTCGTACACACTCACAGACATTGTCGACAAGCAGTGTTTGTAAATAGTTTGCGGAAAGAATTGCTGGAACACAAAACGGGCTATAATTCGGAAACAAAGCGATTTCGGGCATATGTTTATATAAACTTTTTTCATTGTACTCAGGTCCTGAATCCATCCTGAAAGTGCGTCCCACATGTTATGAAACACCCTGTATATGACCCTAATTTATTCACTCACGTCTTTACTTTCATAAATAAAATATGCGGTATATTTTTATTCGAATCACCTGAAGATCAGGGCCCCATGTATTCTTGTTTTATGCTTTACAGTACCAAATATAATAATAAATTAAATTGAATGCCCGGTTAGGTCAACTGTGCGCCCTTCGTTTGGTTAGGTTAAGTCGTGATATTTTCGTTAGTTTTAACGAAGATATCATTTGGTAATTGAGGCTGGGGGCCCTGATCTTCAGGTGATCCTTTTATTATATTTATTCAGGAAAACGCACACACACACACACATTATTTTTAAAAAAATTCACTATACTTTGCTTCTTCATCTGGTGTGAGGTCGTGTGAGGGATTCCGGCTAATAAATCAAGAATCAAGAGTGGAATTCATTTAGGAATAGGATCATTTAATGACACGTCAGAGCCAGCCAGGAAATCTATTAGGGATACACTTTTTTCCCTTTTTTTATGTAGAAAAGATTACCAACTATTACGAGGAGAGTTTGATAGATTGTGGATGAGAGACTTCGACCGACTTATAATATATATAAGCAAAAAAGTTATTAATGGGGAGAAAAAGTAATAAGCGAGATTATGGAATTTAATGTGATATTCAATCTTTCACGTAGTTTGGGTGCAGGAACTTATATATATATATATATATATACATGGCTAAGTTGGTTGAAGGCAAATGGCCAGTTTACCAGTTTTAACGGTAAAATTAATTTATATTTATAGTTTTTAATATATAAATAAATAAATAATAAATGATAATGTTATTGGTTGCTTAATCTCCTTCGTAATGGCAAAGGTCATATGACGTGGGATCCGAAAGACGGATTCCAAAAACGTCGCTTAACCAAGCTGAGATCTAACGGGAAACAGTGATGCGGCGTGGCCACGATGTAGTCATGTAAAGTTTCTAAATGTAATGTTTCTCAACCTAAATTACAACCGAAATATTAAATTAACTGCTGAAATACTGCATGGATACACAGTACACGTACATTTGCAGTTACTGTTTAGCCATGAGGTTATAGGGGTAACAATATATCAGAAAAAGAGCAACATCTTGTTCAGAAATCATATATATATATATATATATATATATATATATATATATATATATGTAAAGAACGACGCTTGTATAGAAGAACGTTCCCCACAAGATGAGGAGGGAGAACGAACAAATGAAAAATGAGGTAACCACCCGGGAATCGAACCCGGGATCTTCCGATTGCCGGTCAGATATGCTATCCACTACACCATGGGCCTCATTTTTCATTTGTTCGTTCTCCCTCCTCATCTTGTGCGGAACGTTCTTCTATACAAGCGTCGTTCTTTACATTAGTTATACTGTGTGTTGTTTGCAGTTAAAATGTATATATTTGCGGCATCCAGGAGGTGCCCCCTCAGGGCATTGGTTTCTGTTCGTATGTAGGAGAATTACGACTTCTGATTAATCGAGGCCCATGGTGTAGTGGATAGCATATCTGACCGGCAATCGGAAAACCCCGGGTTAGATTCCCGGGTGGTTACCTCATTTTTCATTTGTTCGTTCTCCCTCCTCATCTTGTGCGGAACGTTCTTCTATACAAGCGTCGTTCTTTACATTAATTATACTGTGTGTTGTTTGCAGTTAAAATGTGTATATATATATATATATATATATATATATATACACACACACCAGCCACAAAATATATAAGCTTACTTTGATAAAAATAAAAACCTTACAATACAGCCCCTCTAATTTTCTTCGCCATTTCACTTTAATATATATATATATATATATATATATATACTACCAAATTTGGCACGGGAACCTCTTATGGGATGATGAATGTTAATAAATTAAATAATTAAAATTACTAGGCCTGAAGGCCCCAGCACCGCGATTAAACTACAGAAAAGAACGCGGCCGTGAAAATTTTGAGCTTCACATTGTGTCAAGATTTCTGAATCTTAACATTTTCATGACTAATTATTTGGTCAATAAAACTATAGAAAAGAACACAGTCATGAAAATCTTGAGCTTCACATATAATTATTTTTTAGGACAACTTCAAATCGTTTGACCTAGAGCTACCAAATTTGGCACGGGAACTCTTATAGGATGAAGAATTCAACACAGAGTCGGTCAGCCTGTCTGTTTGTCTGTTTGTGCGAATAGTTACAGGAAGTTAATGTGGCAATGTTTTTTTGCAGTTTTTGAAAATCCCAACAACTTTACCATGCCACCAAAGAAACGGGCAAGTTTGGGCAGATCTACATCAGCAGCCAGAAAAAATAAAGAAGCCCGGAAGCAAGAAAGCTCACAAGAAAGATAATCACGCCTTGAAGTTGACCGTGAACGACATGCAACAACCAGAGCAAGAGAAAACCTCCAAGAAAGACAATCACGCCTTGAAGCTGACCGGGAACGACATGCAACAGCAATGTGAAATTTATCCCGGGCAACGCCGGGTAGCTCAGCTAGTATATTATAATATATATAATATATATATATATATATATATATATATATATGAACCTTTTTAGTTACCATTTTTTTCAGTGAGACTATTTCCAACAAGCATCGAAGTCGATCAGGGCAAAAGAAGATAATTGAACAGTCCCTTTCGCCTCTTCTCGATTCCTTCGTTTCAAAACAAGGAAAGATTAATATCTTCCGAATAAGAAAAGGCAGTTGCATTCGCCTGAAAAATGATAAAAAAAAGGAGAAGACGAGAAAAATGGGAACGCGGCAGGTGAAGGATGAGCAGAAGGGGAAGAAACGCAGTTCGTAAATAAGTAACGAACCGCATAAGGATATTTAATAAACGTAAAGAAGGTTTTAACACGATGGAATAAACGGAGAGAGGGAGAGAGAGAGAGAGAGGAGGGGGGGGGGGATTTGGCTGTTTATATTTTTAAAAAATATTCCAAGTATACTTTATTATTTATTAAAATAAAAAAATATGTTAAAATTGATAATAAATACGAATTTATACGGTGTGTCTTAACACCATCTATACACGTCAATTTAAGGGAGCCCCATGCAACGCTAACCCCTCCCAATCAGTGTCACAGAATTTAACCCAGAATCTGGAACCCGAAGAAGGTAACTGCTTGGAAGGAATTTGCCAATTGACGCAAATAAAAGTGAGATGTGTGAAATGAATAAAGTTGGATGTAATTTTCACCAATTTATTATATTACAAAAACGATTTTACGGAAGAAGAAAAGGGACTGAGGGTGAAAAGGCTCCGTCATATTCATTTGTTACCTTATCTCTAAATTTTTCTTCAACTTTTTTTAAATAAGTTGATGCTTAATTATTTAAGCATTTTCACACACCACACACACACACACACACACACACACACACAAAACGACTGGGTAGTCTAGTGGATAAGAACGCAGGGCCGTTCATCGGGAAGTCGTGAGATCGAGTTAGGGTGAGGATTTTGTAATTTCAGACTTTCTCTTCAGATTTTGGTTCGGATTCCACATTAAGCTGTTGGTATATAGCCTATAAGGTGGAGTGAAGAGAAAGCTTGACCTTCGTCAGAATGAGCAATTACAGTGTGTGTGTGTGTGTGTGTGTGTATATATATATACAGGGTATAAACTAAAAGTCTGAAATACAGGATAAAAGTAATTATTAAAAAGTTCAAATAAAAATGTAAATAAACATATTAGAATGTACTAATTTGAAAAAATAGAAATTTCAAAGGAAAAAGATCATATTAACGAGTTTTATAATTTATATTTTTCATAATAGTAATAATAATATGACGTCACTAAACTACAGAGTGGCCATAAAGTCCCTTTGCAGTGAAATTACAAAATATCTGCATGTTGCCCTTGTTTTCATGCAAAGGCACTTTGTGGCCACCCTGTATATGAACGTAATGATCTAAAATTATTTATGTAACGCGCCTGAAGTAAGTAACGAAAATTACAAATATGGTCGAAAGTTACGCGTGAATGAAATCATCATCAGTCAGGAAGGTCGGAAACTGACACTACGGTCAGACCACTTAATGTGGCCCAATGCTCTAATTCCTGCATTATTAATTACCAACATCATCAGGAGTCGAACCCCCTACCCCCACCCACGACCTCAGTATCTTCACTTCTCTTCATAAAAATATGAAAGTTAAGGAGAATAACTGAAAACCACCTTAAATATAATAATATATGGAATCTGTTACACTAACTTCGATATTTCTGAAGTCTCTGAAACCAAATTAGTCTATGGATGAGTAAAAAAAATCATACTGGGCTTCATTCCTCATATGTGTAAAGCGATGCTGTAACTTCCATAATCAACAGCGCTGTTCCTTCAAAGAATCGTTGAAGTCGTACTTGAAAAATGTGTGGTTGTGTGACTAATTATGGTTGAGAATGTTAGATTTAAGTGGCTTCTTGTTCGTTAAACTAGTACGAACTTAATTATCAATTAGGGTGGCCAGACGTCCGGCTTTAGGCGGACAGTTCGCCTTTTGAGCACTCTGTCCTTAGGGTGGCCATTTCCAAATTTCCAAAAAGGAGGACACTACGTATGTGGCCGTACGTTAACATATATATATATATATAATATATATATGTTAACGTACGGCCACATACGCAGTGTCGTCCTTTTTAAATGGCCACCCTATTATCAATATGTCTGTTATCAATATGTCCACAAATACATATTTGGAGATGCTTGCTCTTTCACTTTTCATAACCTCCTGAATAATTTACAAATGTATAATTTTAACTAAAAGTCCTTTTCAAAAACCAATTTTTAAACATGACATAGTCTTGCCCTTCAGAAATTTATTGTACATTTGCACTTTGTTTGCAGATTCATAATGAAATAACATTATAGTTGAACATTTCCGGAGTATTCTCTCCGTATAAGTAATAACAAAGATACGCGCAGTCGCAATAATTACACGAGTATAATTCACTTAAGTGCGAAAGTCTTCCGTAAGATAGAATCTAATTTAATTGCCTTAATTTACTTCGATTATGTATGGTAAAATGCTTCTAATGTCGTTACAGTTTCTTTTATGAATTATGGATAAATTTTAACCCAAGCAACGCCGCATAAATGAAGTGAATTAATGATGCATTAGCATCACTTAATTAGCAAAAGAGAATAATTTACTTTGCCCGTAATTTTCAGCTTGAAAATGTAATTATTATATATGTGGTTGTGGTTGGATAAAGTATATATTAATAAGCCATTTTTAACGTACAGATAAGTTTACTTAGTAAATAATAACGTTAGTAATATATTGCATTTTTATTTAAGAATCCCTCTTTCATCCCTCATTCATTCATGTTTATTTTTGTAACCTATATATTGTCTTGAACTCTCCTTTCACTCCAGTGTTCCTGAGGATGTCATTAGACGAAAGCGCTTGAGCACCATTTTGTGTTTCTTTTCCCTTCGTGGTGCTCAAGCGCTTTCGTCTAATGACATCCTCAGGAACACTGAAGTACATAAAGAGTTACAGCCTATATATAGGTTACAGAAAAAAAAAAATATATATATATATATATATAAAATAAACGGAGAAATAAAATTAAAAATTAAAGGATTGTGGGAGGGGCATACAAATTTGTAAGGAAAAACTATCGATTTTTATCACAAGATCAAATGAATTGTTTCCAACGAATGTTATAGATGAAAAAAAAAATTAATAAATAAAAATAAACCTACCGATTTTTAGCACAATATCAAATGAATTGTTTCCAACCATTGTTATAAAAAAAAAAAAATAATACAAATTTATACTGGAAATCTGCCCGGGTTTTAGCACTATGCCCTTCTTGCATATAAAAATAAATTGAAAAATAAAAGTTATTAGAGTGGCATACAAGTTTACCAAAGATTTAGCGTTCTACCCTTCTTATCTAAATCTGTTCTGAAGGAATTCAAAACAACAGGATCGAGTTGAAAAAGACCTTTGTTTATGTTGAAGTTATTTGTAAGTTGGATAATGGCAGACTCAAGAATATTTCTATTAACAATGTTGCTAGAGTGAAATAAAACTAAAGCATTATTCCAATCAATACAGTGGGATAACTCTGACAAATGGACAAAAAGGGCACTGGACGACTGTCCTGTTCTAACGGAATATTGATGCTGTTTTATACGTGTGTGCAAATCCTTTTCCGTCTGACCCATGTAAAAGGAATCACATTGTTTACAACCAATTTTATAGATAATGCCTGAATTATATATACAATATATTATATATATATATATATATATATATATATATATATATATATTATATATATATATACATACGTATATATAAATTGACGATTGGTTAGGTTAAGTCGTAATATTTTCGTTAATTTTAACGTTTTATTTGATGGATTCATTTAAAAAATGTCTCCTAAAGATCCTAGTGTAGTTTACGTTCCCCAACTTTGACCTAGTGTAGTTTGTGTCCCCTTTTGCGTCAGGAGGACGTAAACTACACTTGCTCCACTACTACTACTACTACTACTACTACTACTACTAATAATAATAATAATAAAAGGGGCTCGCTTCTCTCACGTGAACCTCTAGAAAACCGCTCGTTCAGAACATCGACGAATATTTATTTTTCCCAGATAAGTTTAAATACTGAAACAACTTTGCAGGAGTAAATCGTGTGCATACAGATACATTTCTCTTCCAGAATTTTAATATTATTATTGTTGCATGCAAAAGGGGCATTAATCCCAGAGAGTCCACGGAAGTCTTTCTTGTTTGGAAACTTTTTTAAATATTTTTCAGCGCAAAATAAAAATATGAGTTATTCTTAAGAATACATCACATAAATTAAATTACATCTCTAAATGCTGAAAGAGAGAAAATTTCCTAAAAATAAAAAGTGATTCACTAACGTTCTTCATTCGCAATGAAATCGATTCGGTATTCATTCTTCCGTAGTTAATGGATTAACTGCTAAATAACACCTTAAAAACCTACTTCCTCAAAAGATTCTGGAGTAGGAATAAGTTATGAACCAAATCAAAGAAAAATTCCAAAACACTCACAATGTTTCAATTTTTTTCAGCGAATATTTTTACATATTTATGGCATCATCACTGTTCTTAACTTTTCTCCTAATTAAGATGAAACTTCTCTTTTTTTACTAAGCTCACGAGCTAAAGTGCGAAAAATCCAAACTCCTTCCTGAAAGGTTCTTGAGAGAGAGAGAGAGAGAGAGAGAGAGGAGAGAGAGAGGAGAGAGAGAGAGAGAGAGAAATCCAGACCTTCACTTCCAGTATTGAAGGAGTGAAAGCCACTTGAAAATTTGCTGTATATGGTAGAAATTTAACCAAGTCTACGCTAAATTCTTTCAAATGCTTTATACGACAAAAAAAGAGAGAAACAGTGATAGAGATAGTGGCAGAAGTTTACAGGGAAGAGGAGAGAGAGTGATACATAGCTGTATTCCTTTCCCTGTGTATATGTATTTCTTTTTTCACGGTGTATTATTAACCCATTAAGGATGACTGGTAGAGTTTTCAATCAGCAAAAATCTGTTTTAATTATTCTGTTCCTTAATGGGTTAACTCATTCGACACAATCATGACGTACGTCATAGTTCAGCCAGACTAGATGTAGTTACGCCGCAGCGAAAGGTTAGCTAATCGAATTTTTTAACTTACAGAACACTACCTATATAGTAGCCCTGGAAACCATCATATGTATTTTTGAGGAAACCATTTATTTTGGAGCATATTTTAAGAACAACCACTGTGAGTTCTTGTTTTAAATTACAAAGCCTGTAGCTGATTAGAATAATAATAATATTTATTGTTTTTTAAAATGCATTTACAAATGAATAGTTTCATTCAAAAACGCATATATTGGTTGCCATGGTAACTTTTTTATTTCAAATTTATTTGCCTCACTTGTTTTTTGGTGTATTAGAACATAAAAATTATGTATTCAGTCATTCAATGTTTGTAACGCAAACCATCTCTCGCATTTTCACATAAAAACAAAATGGCCATTAGCCGGTTGTCCATAAATAAAAATATGCTCATAACATGAAAACTAAGTGTTCTATTCAAAACTATACTTAAAAAACACCATTGTGCATACATTGTATTGAAATAAAATTGTATCTGGTCTCACTTGGTTGGATGCCGTAAATCAATTACATTTGAATGCGATATAAAACCCGCTCATCTCAAATATTATTTTTTCAGGAGAGGCATCAGATCCTTTTTGGTTTCAAGTGAGGAAAGCAGAGAGCGATTTTTTATTCTTGACCTAATAAATCGTCTCTTGATTCCTGTGATATTACTGATGCTGATGCATCTGTAACCAACTTCACGGCTCTTTCGACGTTCTCTGTGTGAATGGGGTATTGCTCAACTTTGAAACATTTTCTTTCGTACTCAAACAATTCTTCATCACATAATTTAGAAGTGAGAGGTGGTTCAGTGATATCAATACTATCCCAGAAGATGATGTCTGTCCAATGTGATGCTTTGAAGTTCAATTCTGGTACTCTAAATTCTCTGATTTTCCTTGTATTGGCTTCCTTACACTTTCTTGTCTGTATTATTCGATCGATTGCAACTTTGGGCAGCTTTTTCTCACTATCTGACAGCATTGATAGAAGAATATTTTTGAGTGAGCAAAATAGGCATTCCGTGATATATAAGGTTGGACAACTTTTTGTGTATCTTGGGGTAACATGTTGAACCTTTTTATCACATCAAAGATTTGTTTGGGTCCATCAGGCAAATACGGTTTAAATTTTATATTGAACCAGTTAGGACCATAGTTTGTTACTATGAACAGAACAAGGCTACATAACTCTCTGGAGGGATTCTTTTGGGAGACATAATAACGACATAGTCTGTTAGCTAGAGTTAACCATCTAGAGTTGTCAATATATCCTTCTCTTATGGCCCCAGTTATTCTGAACATGTATTGTTGATCATTACTTAAATCTTCTATGAGCTCATCTGTGAGAACTGGGATGCTATCGGCCCCATCCGTAATTGAGGAGAACTTTACCACGGGCATCTCATGGCAAGTCTTAAGAGCATTACCAATAGATCCACTGAATGATCTTGGCCCAGTTGTTTTCCCGTCGCGTCGTATCGCTCAAACTGATGCCTTAAGGGAAGTTCATTTGTATGTAACATACAAATGCTCCATTGCAATGGTCGGTTCAGCTTCTGCTCGATGAAATAGATTATGCCACCTTTAGACCCAGTGTTGATATTCGTACTGTCGCACCCTATCACCTGGAGATTCTGGTCTAGTGTCACTTCATTCAAGTAAGCGAACAACGATTCAGATACATCACTTGCTTTTCCAGATTTAGGGCTCAAATGGTTAAGGTATTCTCCACCAGGCTCACTCAATAGTACATAATGTTCTTCAACAATTATATCCTGGTACCATTTACCATCTTTATTTGTCTTTACCAACGTCTTGTCTTTTCTCCCATCAAAATATAAAGCTTTAACATCACCATAACTTTGTGCAGCTTCAACTTGTAATGTTTTTCTCAATTTCTGTCTCTTTCTTCTCACCTTACTTCGGTCAATAAAAAAGTCACTGTCTTTTTCGGTAATGATACCCAAATCCACCAAAGTAGCTGAAGCAATGGCCGATGCAGCCCTATCTGAAACACCAAATCTGTCGGCTTCCATAGCGAGATTGGGTAAAGGGGCTCTTCATTTGAATGTTGGAGCATTCATATTCAGACTCAGTTGTTGAACTTTCTTCGGTACTAGAGAGATCAGTATTAGTATCAGGTGAAAGCACATCATCAATGACTACCTTTTCGAATTCTTCATGCATGATTATTTTTCTTCTCTTACTTCCTTGTTGCTCCTTCAACTTTCTTGCATTTTTTTTTTGCTATAGATCTTGAAAGGGTAACATCCACACCTCCAATCATCATATTTCGCATAGTCCTCTGATCCTCAAGGACTTCCAGTTTTTCTTTGGGTATTCTTGATTCTTTTGGACAAACACAAATAATATGTTTTTCTTTACATCCACTTTTTCGGCAGCCAAAATCTTGATGCGAAACGAAGTTGCATTTACAGGCACAAATGTCAAAGAGTTCTACCAATGATTTTTTGAACAATTCAATAAGCTTCGCACTGCTTTTGGATCGATTGAGTTGCGTAACCTTGTCGGCAAAGAGTTTCAGCTTGTTAATTATGGATTTTTTACTCATTGAGGGTAGTGATGAACGTTCCCACACTTCGACCAATGCTTCTGCTATCGTTTCGAGAATATCATTATTTGTCAATTTTGCAAATGAGCCTTCCTTCAGTAGAAGAAAATATCTCCCAACCTGCATATTAGAGGGTAAGACATTATGTGGCAATTCACTTGGAATTCCGAACAGAAAATGTTGCTTCACCGACTGTCTAGTTAGTAGGGATTTTGCCATATTTAGATCTGGGGTTAAATTTCAACAGAAATATCACATTATGAAAATCTGAAAAAATACAAAACACGGAATTAGTTTAAACAAATTATATATAAGCTCTAAAACTAAAATGTAAACATATTTTACTCAGTAGTCTTTGTAGCCACCCATGCTACAATATGCAGCATGCGGCTCCTACCCCCGTCCCTTATCAGCCATATGCAAGATGTCATTGACCTCGAGTGAGACTGATGTTTAGATAAGCATCTGTGTGTTCTTAAGTAGTTGGTGATTAGTAAGTATCGCTTGTGTTGTGTGAATATATTTACTCGTTATCATATCTTCTCTGAAAAACCGATAGATATTATACTAGGGGTATTTCGAAATATGACTTTCCGCCATTTTGTTTTCGGCAAAAATGCGGCGGGTGGAGAGTCCTAAAAAGAAAATACAGTATTATCTTTTTAGAACTTCTAGAGGGTCAATACACCAAATCATGAGTGAAGCAAGACAGTTTAATATTTTCACTCCACCCTACTATATATATATATATATATATATACTATATATATATATATATATATATATCATATATATATATATATATAGAGAGAGAGAGAGAGAGAGAGAGAGAGAGAGAGAGAGAGAGAGAGGGGGGGTTGACAAAAATAAATTGACATCGTCGGTTTTTCCATAGTTTTTGATTTGATAATAAAAGTAAAGTAGGTCACACGTTCTGGCATTCCACTGATGAGTTTTGCCATTTGCTCTTGCAGACAATAATCATGGTGTCTATTTACTTTTGTCAACACTCTCTCTCTCTCTCTCTCTCTCGATATATATATATATATATATATATATATATATATATATATACATATATCAAATCGTGAAAAACTATCCCTCATAAAATTTGTAAACGAAGAAACATCTGTATTTGTCTGTTTAATGAGTTACCGACAGTACTGCAAAGAGTATCTGAGGGAAATTTCATTATCCCCTCGCAGGTTCAGTCTTTCCAAGGGGAAGACAGCGACCCTGTTTCAAATGACCGACGAAGATCATTTGTCATTATGAATTATTAACATTTGCAGCAAATGAAAGTGAGAAACAGTTAAAGAACAAAGCACATTTATAAGCGGTAACAGTGCAATGTGTCCAAATGAATTTTTTCGACTGAAAGTTTACTTATGTAATAATGAAAACCGTTTCCAGGTTTATATGTATATTCAAGTATATATATATATATATATATATATATATATATATATATATATAATATATATATATATATATATATATATATATATATATATATATATATATTATATATATATATATATATATATATATATATGAAAGAGGGGGGAGGAGGGGGAGTTCTTACACTGTAAAAGTCATAAAAGTTGGACATGGTTAAAATATTTTAAGACATAAAACAAAATTATGCCGTAAAAACTTCCAGATACAGATATAGTGTAAAGGGATTTAAGATTGCGATCTAAAAGAAGAACTAATTTTGAAATAGAAAATATTACCAGAGTGACGTTACCTTTTTTCCCCGTGTTATCTTTTGTAGCAGTTATAGTTCTTTCATTTTACAAATAGTCAAATACTTGTTCTACGTCTATCGCAAGTTCCTTTATGAAACCTATATTCAGTTCAGTTCGGATTAAATTAGGTCAGGTTACACTAGGCTAGGTTCGGCACGATATATATACTATATATATCCGCTGCGCCTTTTGCAGCAAAAGCCCCCCGAAACACAACCTAGGGACTGGAAAGGGCGAGTGTGTTACTAAAACCTTCCCTGGTTCTCCCTTAATGTGTATACTAAATTTGGTGCACATTACCCTAGCATATCCCCTACATATAAAAACCTTTGGTTAGCCTCCGCCCGAATTGTTCATTCTGACGAAGGTTAAGCTTTTCACTCCACCTTAGACCTAGAGTTTAACGTGGAATCCGAACCACGCCCAACCAGCAGCCCAGCGTCTTAACCACTAGGCCACCAAGGGTACCTATTTATCTACCAACCACTTTCTTTATTGTGTAGAAGGATGAACAGCTGGGTTTTCGCCGGCTGCTGTGACCGGGTCTCGAACCTGGGGCCAATGGATTCGTAGTCAGCGACGCTAACCACTACACCACCGAATATGAAAACCAAAGAAAACGTTGGTAGGTAAGTAATTTACATTAGGGCTGTCCAACTAGCGTCTCGCGGGCCGGACGCGGCCCGCAGGTTAGTTTTATGCGACCCGGGAGAGTTCTAAGCAAATTATTTAACTTTATTTTTTTTCGCCTTAGAAGGGAGATTCTACTGTTCCTAAGAAATTAAGTTAAATTT
Organism: Bathynomus jamesi; assembly: GCA_023014485.1. Lineage (NCBI taxonomy): Eukaryota > Metazoa > Arthropoda > Malacostraca > Isopoda > Cirolanidae > Bathynomus > Bathynomus jamesi. The sequence continues at coordinate 1,511,607 of JAJOZX010000096.1, read as the reverse complement.
GATACTACTGAGTTGGAGAATAAGGTGCATTATCCGAATTTCTATTTGAACTTGGCTTTCTAACAGACCTCACAGCTCATTTAAATTAACTTAATTTGAAATTCGAAGCAAAACAGCAAAACCGGTAACAACACAGCAAATCCGGTAACAATATGTAACTTATATGGCCACACCAATGGATTTCGAAATAAATTAAAGTTATTTAAAGTAGGTCTTGAAAATAATGATCTCACATTTCCCACATATTTTTATAATGTGGTCGTCGAGTAGATCCCTAAAGAAGAATGCGGTCCTCTAGTAGCTTGAAGTTAGATAGCTGTGATTTACGTAGTACCGATACTAATAATAAAAATGAGAATTAACATTATCGATGTAATGTGGAGTTACAGACAAAAATGTTCATACAATAGTTTAGAATCTAAACTATTGTATGAACATTTTTGTCTGTAACTCCACATTACATCGATAATGTTAATTCTCATTTTTATTATTAGTATCGGTACTACGTAAATCACAGCTATCTAACTTCAAGCTACTAGAGGACCGCATTCTTCTAAACTTTAGAATACATATCAAGCTGATGAACAGCTTGGATATTTGGATCATCTCAGTTCTGAATGTTTGCCATTAGTTAAACTTTATTGGGCATATTTATTTACCTCCGGAAGGCTGCAGAAATTGTGGGGTCGGCAAACATTTAAAAGTAAGTTATGCAGCATTCTAAAGGATCCTTCTTTCAGCAAATTTATAGTTCTGCCAGAACCTCTCTTATAGTTAAGCAGAAGCCGCTGCCCACAAATATTGGTGCAAAAAAGTAACAAAACTAGTGTCTGAATTTAGATTCACATGTACAGAACCTGAAGTTCATGATTAGCACGTTTACCTTGGCAAACATGCTAATTTTATTTTCGTATGTCCGCGTCATCAGTGAAGGAGCACTTGTTCTATTCTGGAAATCATAATAGCTGGCTGTTTTGAGATGTTGCGTGGGGTGGAGATGACATAAGCTTAGTTTTACTAACATTAAAATTAACATCATGGTTCTGCGTATAAAATTCGCAAATCTTTATAAGATAAGCCAGACCTTTAATAGAAGGCCTTATTAACTCCTTCATGATTGCTTTATAAATTAGGTTTTCCATCAAAGCTTCTTAAAGTTAATGATTCCAAAAGGCATGAAGGGGTTAATCCTATATTATCGGCATATCTATAGAGTAAGCTATTTACGATGGACTACCAGTTAATTCGAGCATACAATGATGACTTTTTGAATGGAGAAAGTAAAGGGGAAAACCAATATGGAAACTTGTGGAAATCAGATGAAATTAATACTTTAATTAAAAATTACTGGGCCATTTTCCTTCACATAAACTCCTGCACGATGATGTACGTGTGTACCTCATGGCTACTCAGATACTCCCTGCGATAAGGTACGTATCTACATTACAAATACTCACGACTTATATTTTCCTTGAGAGAAGTTGCATATTGTTTCTATTAGCATTATAATACAAGGTGTTTCAAGAGTACGGAATCATAGGAATATACGTTCTTCAAATATATTATAATATACTGTATATGACTTACTTTGTTCCCATCTGGAGGTCTCCAGGTTGGGTCCCGTGCGATGCGCCGTCCCCGTCGGTACTCGCCACTGCGCCCTGTCTCTGGCCAGATCTGTTCTCTGGTGCCAGGTTAAACCCGGATTCTCTCTTTCTACCGTCTTGAGCTACGTCGTCTTTGGGCGTCCCCGGGGCCTCGATCCCTCTATTCTTCCGTACATCAGCCTTCTCGGAAGTCGGTCCTCCCCAATCCTCTCCACATGTGATAATAAAAACCCACTCTAATAGACCCGAAGAGGATGCCAGTGGGCATCGAAACTGTTGTGGAAATAAACTCTGTCTATTAGAATGGGTTTTTATATCATATTTTGACCTTCACGTACAAAAGTGAAATTTTTTGCCTCTCCACATGGCCGTACCATCTCTCCTGCGCATCCATCACTCTGTCCACTATGGTGAATTTAACGCCAGTCAACTCCCTTATATTGGGTGGCCCAAAAAAAATGCCTTGAGATTTGAACATCAATAACTTCAAACATATGCAGTTCACACTTCCAAAATTTACAAAACCTTTACATCAATCAATTGATAAGCCATCATAAAAATTTCAGAACTCTACATAAAATACTTTTTCCACAGCTGAGGGAACAATGAGGTATGGTGAAAAAAACGAATATCATAAACTGAAAAAATTTTATTATTCACATCTTAAACAAATATGATCAATATGGCCGCCGTCCTGCTTACAAACTAATCTTAACCTTTTCTTCCACGACATGATACAGTTTCTGATTTCTGCTAATGTTATTTTGTCCTAACATTCGAGTATTTTTTTCTTTAATTGCATTTCTGTAAACTTTTCTGTTTGGCCTTCATAAATCTTCTCTGCTAGAGTGTTCCATATGCAATAATCCATGGGATTGCAATCAGGTGATTGCGGGGGCCAGTCGTTTTTTCTAATGAAGTTGACTACATTCTGTTGTAGATAATCCCGTGTGAACTTGCTAGTATGAGCTGTAGCACCATCTTGTTGGAGTATGAAATCGTTTCCATAATACAGATACCGACAATCGGGCAAAAGATTCTCCTCTAAGAGATTTACATAAGTTTCTGAATTAATTTTTTTATTTTCTGAAATGAAATGAATTTTCGTCTTTCCATTCCACGATACACCTGCTAATACCATGATTTTTTGGAAAACCGACTTGTCTGGTGGTAAAGTCTCGATGGAGGAATGTCTTTCTTACGCCGACCATAAACAACATCGTTCCGGCAGTTTCGAGCATTCTCGATGGTGAAATCTTTTTCATCTGTAAAAACTATTTTTTTAACATCATTGGACGAAAATTTATCAAGCAATTTTCTACAACGAATTTTTCTTTTAGCTCTTACAGTGCTGTCACGTCTTGAAACACGGATCCTTTTAAATGCTTTAAATCCTACCATTCTCTGCATTCTTTGTATGGAACTTCGACTGATACCTAAATTTCTTGCAATTTTCCTCTGAGAGCAGTGTACCAGGTCGATCCTCTTGAGATTGGCTCATCATTTCGATCATTACTATATTGTCTTGAGTGTAAACTGTTCTAGGCCGACCACTTCCACGCTTCCGTGCCGTCAAACCGGTTGCTTTAAGTTTTTTAATTATTCTATTCACAGACGTAACATTACAAGTTATTCCTGGAAATTCCCTCAAATTCTTGCCCCAGTCCTTCTTTTTTCCAAGAAACACTTTTCAATCACCGCTTTTTCACCGTTAGTTAGAACCATAATTTAAAGTGTAAATTTAAAAAAAAACAGTATTTAAGATGGGCGTAACCTATATCATCTGACGTTTTTCAGAGACTAACAAATTATCCATAGGCTAAAGAAACTACTACAAGTCTTAGAATAGTTGCCAGGTACAGCTATACACATTTTGGATTTAGGATATTCGTTTTTTTCACCATACGTCATTGTTCCCTCAGCTGTGGAAAAAATATTTTATGTAGAGGTCTGAAATTTTTATGATGGTATCAATAGATTGAGGTGAAAGTTATGTGAATTTTGGAAGTGTGAACTGCATATTTTTGAAGTTATTGATGTTCAAATCTCAAGGCGTTTTTTTTGGGTCACCTGATATATTCATTTGTTCGTCTGTGGTACCAGCGGATGTTACAAATTCGGCGAAGACAATACATTTCCAACGATAATAACTTCTTCTTTTCTTTTAACTTCATCGTCCAGCACTCCGAACTATATAAAACTGTTGGTACCACTATTGCCTTATGTAATTTTTATGCGAAGAGTAATGTGCATTAATTTCATATATTTTCTTGGGCGCAGTCACTGGAAATTAATTAATGATGTATTCGGTTATTAACATTCGAGAAGGGCCAAAATGCTGATATCGCAAAGGTTGAGTCACCAAGAGCGACGCGAGAACTATGTAGCAAGGATATGACTGATGTGACCACAAATTATATATTATGTGGGGAACATAATATGAGGAATTATGCGTCATGAGGGCCTTTGAGGTAAGCATCCTGAATGTGCAGAGAGAGCATTACGTATGATTAGTTTCTAATTAAGAAATGGTGATGTATAGAGGTCACGATTTTAAGATTTTATGTTAACTTCGACATGAACGAATTTATTAAGGAACGAAGCATGATAATTTTTACCATATATATACCTATATAATATATATACACACACACAGTTACACACATTTTAACTGCAAACGACAAAGAGTATATATGATATAATGTAAAGAACGACGCTTGTCAGAAGAGTGTCCGCACAAGAGGAGAGGAGAAAACGAGCAATGAAAAATGAGGCACCTCCCGGGAATCAAACCCAGGATCATCCGATTGCCGGTCAGATATGCTAACCATTACACCAAGAGCCTCCACGAATCAAACCTCGTAATTCTCCCACGTACCTACGAGCGGAATCAAATGCCCTTTGAGGGGGCACCTTCTCATGCCGTATATATATATATATATATATATATATATATATCTACATACACACATTTTAACTGCAAACAACTCAGTGTGTATATATAATGTAAAGAACGACGCTTGTTAGAAGCGTGTCCGCACAAGAGGAGGAGAGAAAATGAGCAATAAAAAATGCGGACACTCTTCTAAACAAGCGTCGTTCTTTATATATATATATATATATATATATATATATATATATATATATACTGTACATATGTATATATACCCAGGGTGGTAGAAAAGTCTTTAAGGATTTTATACATACAAATAATTTGTTAATAATAAATAAGTTAAAATGATATCACCGTAGTGTATACGATACTTTTCAAAGCAACTATACAAGGCCAGGAATGACCCTAGGCTAGAACAGGAAAGCTCTAGCTCCAGTGAGCGCCATGCAGTAAAGATGGAAAATAGTAATGAGGAAAAAGTGTATCTTGTATGGTGGGTTATTTCTTATAATAACTGTGAAGAAAGTTTGCGTTTATTTCAACCAAAATATAATAAACCACCACAAAATGCAACCACTCTTCGATACTGGAAGCTCAAACCTTTGGAAACAGGGAGCCTGATGAAAGATCGTTCAAGAAGCTGAAGGTCAGTAATGTACTTGCTACTTTTGAAGTCGATCCAACAACTTGAACGAGAAAAGGGGTACCACGATTACGAACCCATTTACTCTCAGTTCAAATACGACGATGATTCTGATAGACGGGTGCAGTTTGTTGAAACAATGAAACAAAAGTTCAACAGGGATTCAGATTTCGTTGGAAAGAACAAATTTTCAGATGAATATGTTTTCGATTTAACGAGTAAAGGAAACAAACAGAACGTTCACTATTGGGTGAAAAAAATCCCAAAATTGGGTAAACCCGTTAAAACGGCTACACTAACAGTTTAGGAGTGCATTGTTATTCAGAACCCGGTTTCTTTTGACATATCGAGAGATACGATGGATGGAAACTCTATTGTCTGGTACTGAGAGACAAAGTTTTGCCACAGTGGATGGTGGTGGATTTTCCTCCACCATTTTATCGTCCGACCTTTCTTTGATAGAGGACGGGGTGAAGGCAGCAGCAGCAGCAGTAGTGGCGTAGGAGGAAGAGGCATCTCCCAACGACAAAGTATTTTGGGCGAAAAATACGCGCCGCAAGATTCCTTCGACGCGAATCATGTTGTATCGAATCTTACAGTGTTATATAGAATTTTGTGCCGCAAATTTCGACCCATGTGAAGACAAAACCGTGTAATGCGAGGGGTTATTGTGTATATATATATATAGTCGTCTAGTTTAGCTTTAAACTCTAGATCCTGTCCTAACTGCTTAGCAGGTAGCTGGAGGGAAGTTCTATTTTGGGGCATCTTTGCTAGTAACCCGTTGCCCGTGTTGGGCTTCCATCATGAAAAAGAAAAATTTTTGTAATTGCCATTTACTATTAATTATTCGGACCATAGTGGATTTAATATCGTGGAAGGGATCCTTCTTCCATGCAAAGTTTGTGCATTACACACACACACACACACACACACACATACATATATATATATAATATATATGGGATGAATTTCACACTTAAACACGTGAAATGAAAGAATGATGCAAACCTACAAGGAAAACGAAAAAATTATTCCAAGGCCTTGGAATAATTTTTTCTCTTTCCTTGTGGGTTTGCATTATATATATAGCAGGAATATAAAGAAAAGAGACATGACTCTCAACATTTATTGGTCAAACGTTTCGGTCCACTCCCGGGCCATCTTCAGTGACTAAACGAAAGAACATCAAAATTAGAGAAAAAATCAATAATATATAACTAAAGAAACCTAAGTAAAAAAATGTTTATAGAAAATAATGTAAAACCTTATACAATGAGCAAAAAAGTTTAACAATTTTTGGATTATAAGAGAAAATAATAAAAGTCAAACACATTAAAAGTAAACACTAGAATAAACTAAAATTTAAAAGGATCAACTTGAGTGGTAGGAGTTGCAAACGACAACTAGAGAAAAGGGAAAGGAGTAATAAATCTAAATCTAATTTTGATGTTCTTTCGTTTAGTCACTGAAGATGGCCCCGGAGCGGACCGAAACGTTTGACCAATAAATGTTCAGAGTCGTGTCTCTTGTCTTTATATTCCTGCTGAGGATAAGATTCCCGAAACACTCTTCTATCGTTACTATATATATATATATATATATATATATATATATATATATATATATATATATATATATATATTAGGGTGACACTTATTTTCGAAGTTTGAATTTTTATCGGGACGGCGCGTTTCTGGTTCCATTTTGTCAAAACTATCGTGTGTAAAATATTTTTGAAATAAAACAATATTTAGAACTGCCTCAATACGGTCAAAGTTTGTATACTTTCTCGAAAGTAGAAATTTTAGATCATGATGTTCTATGCCTCTAGCAAATAAAATATCACTTCTAGTTTGTTCAAGCTACTAATCTTGACCTAAAACATATAACTGGACTTCATACTTTCAACTCTAGGTCCCCCTCAACTCGAGTATTAGCCCCTCAAGGGGGGGGGGGTATCATGGGCGCCCATCTCCCTCTCATTGTTGCCTACTTTGCAGAGGTCACGGTGGACTTGCGGGCGGTTGGGAAGTCACAGCGGTGCTTCTCGACCACTTGTAAGAGGAACTGCCTTTGGTCTTCACTCTTGGTAAGGGCCAGGTTGAAAGACTGCATCAACGCCACCCCGCGCTCCGCGAAGTCATTGACAACTTGAAGGGCCTGGACTCGGCGGGATGCGGCGATGAAGGCTGGGTCCGTCCGCCACTCCTCCGGATCCTTGAGCAGGAAGGCGGTGCTGATGTCCAGAACCTTGAAGAACTCCTTTGATGTAGTCGTTGTGAACTTGGCCAATGTATTGTTGGCGATTGAGGCGGTGGACAGGTCCACATTGATACGCCGCGGGGGATCCTCCGATCCTTCCTCTTCTTCCATCGCTTTAATCATCTCCCGCTTTGTCGCCAAGTCGATACCCTCGTCGAAGATGGCCAGGGTGACGAGGCGCTCGCTCAAGTACCATAGGTGCCTGGCGAAGACTGTCGCCGTCGCCTTGGCCACCGCTGAGTCCGGATAATAGACGAGGGCCTTGAGCAGCGCGAGGTCCGCGGCTGGGGCCGTTGCCGGGAGCGGCGCTTTGTACCAGGCCGTCACGTAGATGGACACGGCGAAGATGGTGAATCGCCGGATTCCAGCCGCTTCGCCTGACGACATCTGAAACTGTTCCCGGAACAGGAACAGTTTGATGGCATAGATGACTTTTGCCATCCAGCGCGCGCGATGGAAGGCGCCGGGACGAGCGAACCGGGCACCCCGCTTGTTCGGACCGCCCAGCACAATTACAGAGAGCTCCAGAAGTTCCCTGTAGTCATCACGTGGATGTTGACCGTCGAGGAGGCGGCTGAATTCGATCAGCAGGTCGTCGCGGGCGTCCTTCAGGTGCTGCGGCATGGTTCCATCCTCGAAGGGCTTCGCTTTGGTTTGATCGATGAAGTCCCACTGGGCGGCGAATCGTTTGAACAGGAGGATGTCAGGACCAGTAGAGGGACCGAGGCACGCCGTGAATGCCTTCTCGCACACCAGTTCGTGGATGTGGTGGCGGCAAGCCAAATGAAGCACTGTCTTCTCGAGTTTCTGCTCAATGATATAGCAAGCTCCTCCTGAGAGTCCTGTGTTTGAGGCGGTGGTGTCAAAAGAGAGGGCACAGATCCGTCCCTTGATGTCCCAATCCTCGAGGGCAGAGAGGACGGCTTCCGCCATGGCGCGGCCGGTGCCGTCGGGGAGGCTGGGCACAGCCAGAAGCTTGTCGACGTTCTCCCCAGACACCAGAACTGGAAGGCGATCTTCAGCAGGGCCTCCGTCAGCCGCTGGTACGATTTTCCCGTCCCAGTGAACGGTCAGCGGCACAGTAGGATGGAAGGCTGCCTTCATTTCCGCTGCTGCCATAGCACGGAACTTTGCTCGGTCGCGGTGGGAGGATTCGCGGTTCAAGACCAGCTCCTCAGGGTCGTGGCCCAAGCTCCTCGCAGCCGCCGACAGCAAAAAAAACACCTTCTCGGTCGGTAAGTTTCGTCCGATCCATCGCTGCGGAGAGATCAGGGGTGATCATCTTTTTCGACGCGCGGAATCGCTTGGGTGGTAAAGGGGTCGTAGATGCTTCTGCATTCGACGTGGACGGGCCCGGGAGAGAGAGCTCTTCCTCTTCTTCTCGGCGACGACGCCGTGTCGGTGACCGAGTCGGGCTGCTTGCACCTGAGCTGGAGCTCGATGCCAGTTCGATGAGTTCTTCTCGGCTCTCTCTGTTCGCCCTTTCATCATCTTGCCGGCGGCTCCTTTCCGCTTCCTGTCTCCTCGCACGCTCCTCCTCAGTGTGCAGCGTCATGTCACGTGTGGAGAGATGCGCCGCGCCGCACCTCGGCCCTTTGTCCCGTCAGGAACTCCCTGTCCTCTTCGATTGTGATCATCGACATCGCCTGTTCGTGTGCGATGTCGAAGAGGCGGTCAAGGGATGAGAGGAACTCGGCCTCGTTCCTGATTTGGGTCACAGTGCGCCGTTTCGAGTTCTTGTTCAGAGCCCGCCACTTCTCGTACATTCGGAGAACCTTGTCCCTTGCGCGTTGGTCTTTCTGCGTAGGAATACGGGACCGCTCCCAGAATTCCTTGACTGCGGTCACTGTCTCAGCGGCTGCTTCCTTGATCGGCTTCTTGACGTCAAGGTGAAGGTGGAAAAAGTACTGAAGCGCCTGCTTTCCCGTAGGCAGCATGCTTCCTGTGATGCTGTGGTCCACGGTCCCCAGGAGATAGACTGCTGTTTTAGATCTTGTTGCCGAAGCCATCACGTCGTTTCAGAACTCACTGAAAAAGAGAATGAAACACTGTTAGTGTTGGCAAAACTCGTCCCAACCCATTTTCTACTTAGAATAACATGTTCTTTCGCCTGTATCAATATTTGGATAAACTCGTGTTACACCCTGTATAATACCTCATTTTAGTCTTCTGTACACCAGTGCGGAAGACTAAACCAACGACTCTGACCGTCCGTCTGTCTGTCTGTTATCATTTTTCAACTCAGAAACTACAGCAGCTATCGAAACGAAAACTGACATGATAACAGAACGCCATGAGTACTTTTCGACAAAAAGTATAAACTTTGACCTCGTTGAGGCAGTTCTAATTATTATTTTATTTCAAAATTATTTTACACACAATGTTTTTAGACGGAAAGACACCAGAAATGCGCCCGTCCTGATAGAAATTCCCAAAAAATGAAAAACACCCCAAATAAGTGGCACCCTAATATATATATATATATATATATACACACTGGTGGCCCATAATTCAGGAACCATAGGGTACTTGTAGGTTATCTCCCCCCAACCAATTTTGACAGAATATTTTCGTTAAAATTAACGAAAATATCACGACTTACCCAACCAATTATCAAGGGCGTACAGTTGATCTATTACACTCGGCAACACGTATTTTATTGAATGATATCTGACACTTGATTCTAGGTAATTTGGGTGCGCTGAATATGAATTTCAACTCGGTTTGGCTCTATCAGGTCCTGATTCTTGTCGACAGCCTATGTGCCATTTTCCAGATTTTTCAAATTAGGACTAAAAAATTAAGTCATGTGTTAAATTTTTTTTTCAAGTTTCATGAATACAAGCAGTTCAAACTACAGTAAAATTACATTATAACGATAGAAATGACTTAAAATAAAAAAACAAACAGATATGAAGCTTTCACTGTGGCAAAAATTTTCTTTTGTAAGACTTTCTAGCGTATTTGCTTGTTGATGGCAGGTCTCTTTTCAAGCACCAGCAGTAATCAGCCATCATGTGGGAATCCCAGCGGCCTTGGTACCGTTCCTCCATAATTTTGATATCTTGGTGGAATCTCTCCCCTTGTTCGTCACTTACATCACCTAAATTACTTGGAAATTGGTCAAGATGGCTATTCAAAAAATGCATTTTTATGCTCATATTGCAACCTAACTCTTTGTAGTCCCTTAAAAGTTTTTTTACGATTTCTTCGTAGTTATCTGCCCTATAATTGCCTAAAAAGTTTTCTATCAAGTCCACGAATGAGAACCAGCCATTTTTTTCGCGTTCATTCATGACATTAGGAAAATTGCTGTCTTTAATCATTGTTCTTATTTGTGGACCGTCGAAAATTCCCGCCTTGATTTTTTCATAACTTAAACTTGGAAATTTTGAAGTTATGTATTTGAAACACTCGCCGTTCGTATCTAAAGCTTTTACATATTGTTTAATGAGGCCTAGTTTTATATGCAGAGGAGGAAATATGATTTTATCTCTGCTCACTAAAGGTGGATTAATTACGTTTTTTTCTCCGACAGTAAGTGATGTTCGTGCTGGCCAGATTTGTTTGAAATAATGTTCTTCCTTGGCTCTGCTGTCCCATAAGCAAAGGAAGCAGGGATATTTAGTATACCCTCCTTGTTGTCCTAGCAGAAAATTAACCATTTTTAAGTCAACACATATGATCCACTCGTGCTCCCTATATTTGATAAGATTTAAAACCTTTTCTATATGTTCATACTTTTCTTTTAATTTTGTTGAGTGCCCAATCGGTATCGAGCCGTATAGATTGCCATTATGCAAACACACACTTAAGACTTCTTTTCGAACTGTCTAAAAACAAGCGCCAATCATTTGCATCGTAAGACTCAACCCCTATCTTCTTTAACAAACCAACTATGTCGCAGCAATATACTAAACTATCCTCTGTTCTAAAATATTTAACAAGTTCTTCTCTCTTTTTCTGTAAAATGAAATGTATGTGTTTGAAGTAAGCAAGTTTTTCTCTTTAAGTCTTGAAGCTAAAATTTCCGCAGCCTTTTTTGGCAAATTTAGATCCCTTACAAGATCATTCAACTCGGCCTGGTTAAACTTTTGCGGATCGTTTTGACTTTCAAATACGCTGGGGTCAAAATCGGTGTCTGACTCCTCAAAGTGCATAACAATATTTTCAGGAACATCTTCAACTAATTCTTGAGTTGGCAGACCCTTAAATTTTGGAATGGGGATCTCATTTGAATGTAGCACAGGTCGTATCGCGGTGTCGAAATTTGGGTACTCGATACAATGTTTATTTTCTTAGTGAAGCCCGAAGTCTTGACAAAGCAAAGGTAGCAATCGGTCTCGTGGTTAGTAGGCTCTCGCCACACCTGATATGGAAAAAAAATTGTAAAGCGTTAACAAAAGCGACGAGAGACTTGTTTTTATGAATTTTATCAAAAGTTATCACCCAAACATTTAACATTTCTATGTGTTTCAACCTTATGCAATATTTGAGATTCTTATAAACATTTTCTGTAAATTTTTGTTTATGTACCTAAGTTACAATTACATTTAGGTAAGTTACAGTATACTAGTGATTAAATTACGTAGTTTTATGAAATCATAAACTTACCATCGGAACTCCAAAAGGTATTTTTGAATCCGAACCCTCCGTCCAATGTCGCAGTCTTTCAATGCATATAGTGCAGGCTTTATGTGGAGCCCACGATTTATCTTGGTCCCCCAGTTTTATGCCAAAATAAGCTAAGTAAGCTCTTTTTACGAAGTCAGTTATATTTGCTCGTTGATGTGGAAGTGTAAAATTTCCACATATATAGGGTGAACCAAATGTAGGTGGACAGTAAATGATAACGTTTATTTTGAGAATACATATTTAATTTTTTTGTATACTATAATACAAAATAAAATTTAAATAAATTTAGTTATAATATTTAATATAATAAAACACACTATAGTTATAATGAACACCATAGTTATAATATAATATAACACAAACCGTATTCAACCTACTGTCCACCTACTTTTGGTTCACCGTGTATAACAGAAGGAATCAGGGTCGTTTTTGCATTTGAACTTTCTAGTGCTTGATGACATATTGCTTGATTGTTCTGCCAATTTGTAAAGGTATTTAAAGCCCTTAATTCATATAAATTTAAGAAAATCTGAAATATAAACACAAAAATTAGTTTAAATAGGTACTTATTATGAAATAGGTACTTACAATCTATGAAATTAAACTAGAAACACGGATGAGTAGGTACAATATAAATTACGTCTAATTAAATCAACTATATTAATCACGATGACAAAATTACTCACTAAATCATATGCCAATTCAAAATTATGTTAATGCCCAAACTTAATTAACTAACTCAACTGACTGACTGACTGACTGACTGATTGAATTGACTGATTAACTCTGGAAACGAGTCGCTTTTATATATTTTAGTTGTCCCTCTAGAATACTCTACAGAGAACAGGAACGCTCGAGAAAATTTTAGAATTCTATGATATTTTTAGCTTAATTTACTAATATTAAAATGGGTTAAAAATGACAAAATTAAAAATATTTTTAGGGTGTTACATATAAAAATATACATAATACAACAATACCATAACAATAGGTACAAATACCTAGATAAAAACCTAGTTGCATAATGTGTAACTGCAAAAAGACTTAGCGAGTATTGAGAAAAAAACCTTTTTATGAATACGACGAAAGAGGAGGGGTGTTGAGCAAAATCAGGACCTGATAGAGCAAAACCGAGTAAAAATTCGTGCTCAGCGCACCCAAATTACCTAGAACTAACTGTCAAATCTAATTCAATAGACAAAAATTTGAAATTTGTTCCCCAGTGTTATTAATTATAACATTGTTTGTTTCTGGAATAATATTTACTATTTACTAATAGATCAACTGTACGCCCTTGATAATTGGTTAAGTGAAGTCGTGATATTTTCGTTAGTTTTAACGAAAATATTCTGTAAAAATTGGTGGGGGGGGGAGATAACCCTACAAGTACCAACCATAGGAATAATTGTATTTTTTCTAATAAGTCTTGTACTTTCTAATAATGTTTTTTTCTTTATTTTCTTTTTGATGAATTACCTGGATAACGTACCGATAAACAAACGACGTGGCATGTTTTTTCAGCAAGACGCTGCACCTCCTCATTTTGCCATGCAAGTTCGCAAATACCTTGATAAAACGTTTCCCAATCTTCACAATCTTCCACATGAATACTCACTTATCTTCAACAATATGCATCTCAATCCTTCCTCTTCTCTTAATATTGTTGGTGTTTCCTTTTCTCGTGATCTTTCCTGGAAAGATCACATATACTCTCTTTCAAGAACAGCTTGTAAGAGGTTGGGTGTGCTGTGCCGGTTCCGCAGTTATTTCATACCCATTCAATTGCTGTCTATGTACTGGGGTCTTATCCGCCCCTGCATGAAGTACAATTCTCATATATGAAGTGACTCAATCCACAAAGATCTACTTGACCGACTGGAATCAAAGGCCTTTCGTCTCATCAATTCCCCGTCTCTTACTGATTGTCTTCAATCCTCTCTTCTTGGCCGAAGAGGTTCTATCGAATGGCCATCCAGGTCACCAGATATCACTCCACTCGATTTTTTTCATCAAAAGGAAAATAAAGAAAAAAAAACATCATTAGAAAGTACAAGAATTATTAGAAAAAAAATACAATTATTCCTATGGTTCCTGAATTATGGGCCACCCGATATATAATAGCAAGTAGCGCGATTACCCGATTTTTTATAGATTCTTTGAAAATAAATTTTCCCTGCCTCACGCCTTTAAATCATAATAAATCAAAAGGCATAAATAGTTGAGAGTAGTTATGGATGCATATATTCATGAAGTAAAAGAATGTGTCAAAAAAATTCTTTAAGAGTTTTCGACTTTTAATTTATAGGGGTTTTATAGGCGATTAAAGCATTTAATAGTTACCCTTTCGTCAGGATCCAAAACTTGTGAAATCCCAATCTAGATCCCAATCTTTTCCAATCCTGCAAATCTGGTGAAGATCGACTGAGAAGGAAATCGTGTAACTTGTTCAGTAGCATGACTCTGTAATTATCCCTACACTCTAATTACTGTTAAGGGTAACTCCTACTACATAACAATTCTGCAACTTTTTTTCGTAACTGTTCTAACTTACGTGAAACTTTGCTTCACGTAACTTTGCTCCGGAGCGTTCCCATATTTTCTGTCAGCCACTTTCATGTACCTTTTGCATATGTAACTTTATCGTAACAAACTTGAACTTAGAATAAACAATATCATCGAAGGAAACATGAAACACACAAAGTGGTAAAATAGGATCTTTAATAATCATACACAGCGTAAACAATAGTAAAAATGAAATAAAAATATTAATAAAAATAAAAATATACTAAACACCAAAGAAAATTTTGGACCTATACAATGATACATACGTAAAATCGATCGTGAAGAATAAATTTCGTATTATAGTTCGGATTCCACTTTAAGCCGCAGGTTCATGGTGAGGCGAAAACTTAGCCTTTGTCAGAATGAACAATTCTGGCAAAAGCATAATCCAATATATATAAATACTGTATATACCCTCCAAATGGAAGGAGAAGCTCTCCTTAAAGGAGAAGGCAGGCAGTTAGAGAGTTCAGAAGAGCAATGTCCGTTATAATAGCGATAGTAAAGAGAGAGTGAGGAAACATTCCGGCGAAGAGAGGATTGAAGACAATCAGTAAGAGACGGGGAATTGATGAGACGAAAGGCCTTTGATTCCAGTCGGTCAAGTAGATCTTTGTGGATTGAGTCACTTCATATATGAGAATTGTACTCCATGCAGGGCGGATAAGACCCCAGTACATAGACAGCAATTGAATGGGTATGAAATAACTGCGGAACCGGCACAGCACACCCAACCTCTTACAAGCTGTTCTTGAAAGAGAGTATATGTGATATTTCCAGGAAAGATCACGAGAAAAGGAAACACCAAGAATATTAAGAGAAGAGGAAGGATTGAGATGCATATTGTTGAAGATAAGTGAGTATTCATGTGGAAGATTGTGACGAGTAGACAGATGAAGGAGCTGGGTTTCTGAGGCATTAAAAGCACAAGGGGTTCTATGCCCCAATCAGAAAAAGTAGAAAGATCAGAGGTCAGGTGCGCCATCCGTCTCACGCGAAACATGGAGTGATTGTTGAAACGGACGCTTTGTGAAGTAAGTGTAGAATTGAAGAGGGGAATCAACGACAAAGGATTGGATAGGACAGGAAGTGCGACTTAAATGATCATTGATAAATAAATTGAAAAGAGTGGGTGACAGGACATAGCTCTGAAGAATACCACTAAAAATAGCCTTAGGAGAAGAACAGTGGCCATCTACAACCACAGCTTTTGATCGGCCAGGAAGGAAATCAGAGTTGGAGGCACAGATTGAAGAGTAGAAATTGAAGGAAGGCAGTTTGGAAATTAAAGATTTGTGCCAGACTATCAAAAGCTTAGATCAGGTGTGGGGAACCCTTGGCACGCGTGCCAAACGTGGCACGCCAACGACTTTTTTCCGGCACGCGATTCCCCGGGCTCACCTTAAAAAAAATTAAATTAAGTTAAAATATAAAACTCAGCGAAGAATTTGGATATTTATTTATGTTTTCTGCTAAAAAATGGTAAGGATTAACTTCTGTTTAATATATTATGTAGGTAAAATAACATTTTATTTTCTCTGTAATTTTTATGTATTATTCATAAGGGATTAAGAATCAATAAAAGAATATCTTTAATTTTATTTTCTTTCATTGTGCTTTAGTCAAGTAAAACGATTATGAGATTGGGCACTGTAATGTATTGGGAAAACTTGAAAAAACTTATGGCTGATTGATCTGATATATAAAAACAAAAAAAAATCAGAATTATTGTTTACTCTTTTGCTGATGTTAAAATTGCGTTTTTAAATTGTGTGGCTGTATATGGCAGATATAATTACACTTAAAGGCTAATAAAAAATATCCACGCTATCAACAGGGTAGAACGACCTTCAAGTAAAATTCCGTCACTAAATTTTACATTTATTCAATTTTACATGACTTACAATAATCACTCTTACAATATTCTTTGATTTTACCGCTCCAGTGTAATTTTTGATTATTTGAAAAGGTTCTCCCAATACTTAAAAGGCACCAAATAATAATATGTTCCCCAAAATTTCGGTTGGCACGTGAGAAAATTTTGCATCAAAGATTTGACGATTTTGGCACGCTCACTTAAAAAGGTTGCCCACCCCTGGCTTAGATATTTCTATCCCAAAAGCGAAGGTTTCACGAAAACTCCTAATGGAGGATGACGAAGAGTCAGAGAGATATGCAAGAAGATCGCCAGTAGAACGCCTTTGCGGAACCCATACTGACGAGCTAAAAGAAGATTTTGAGTAGAGAAGTGTTTAAGAATCTTCCCATTAAGGATATATTTAAAAACTTTTGGACAATAGTCGAAGGGTTGAGAGCAGTCACCCTTTTCTGGGGTAGGCTGAATGAGAGCGAACTTCCAGCAGGAAAGAAAAGTTTCAGATGAAAGACAAAGACAAAAAAGTTTGCCTCAGCAGGGTGTCAGCACAAAAACACAGTTCTTGAGAATATCAGGAGGGACTTCATCAGGACCGTACGCCTTCCAAGAGTTGAGCCTAGATATGTCAGGATAACATCTTTGGAAGAAATTTTAATTTCAGACATACTGTAATTAAGTCAGAGGGTGGAAGAGATGGAGGAACAGCACCCGAATTGTCCACGGTTGAGTTAGAGACAAAAGTTTGAATGAAGAGTTCAGCTTTATTAGGAGAAGAGGCAGCACCTGAGTCGACAATATGGAAAAGAGGAGAAAAATAAGTTGTTGGAGAGGTTTTTGGCTTGGTGCCAGAAAGAGCGAGAAGCATTAGAATTAGATAGGTTTTCACATTTTTGTTTGGTAAAGAAATTTTTGGCGATTCGAAGAACAGATTTTGTATGATTCTCGGCAGAAATATAGGCAGAGAAAGAGTCAGGAGTTGGATGGCGACGCTACTTTCTGAAAGCATCCTTTCTGTTGCGGATAGCATTAGAACAAATAAAGTTAACCAAAGTTTTTTGCATTAATAATAGGAAAAGAATGTGGAATGTACGCCTCCACACCCGAGAGAATAACCTCCGTGGCATATATATATATATATATATATATATATCGTGGTAAAGACGTTTTCAAATACTTTAGCGATGTTCCATCAACACAAACACGACCAAGATGACGTCACACGTACGACCAAGATGACGTCACAGCTCGGGACTACCTCAAGCATTCCTTCTGCTTTGCCTCACACCTCAACCTCGTTACAAGGACTTCTCGAGTAGGACTCCAACATCGCACATCACCCTCTCTCTCTCCGAAGAACCAGTGACATGAGAGCTACCATCATGTAAACATCATTGTGTGGGCCCCATTTTTGCTTGGTGTCATTCACCTAACTTTATATAAGACTAATCATTACCTCGCGCGTTATTAATATTGAAGTCATTATTCAAGTGGACATTTCATTTCAACTGTAAACAACAAACTTATATTTTCTTTCATTCATATAAATCATTTATTTTGTTTAATAAAGGAAGAAAACTAATTCTAGCAATCAATCTAAGTAATAACATTATTTGATGGTGACCTCAGGCTTATCAATCATTAACAATCAATCGTAACTAACCATTATCATTATTATTATTATAGTGCCAACGAAGCACAATATATATATATATATATATATATATATATATTTTTATTTATATATATATATATATAATATATATATATATATATATCCGTGTATGTGTGTAAAAATAACCTTGAAAATTAAAACATTTTATCTCCGCATTTTAAACATCTTTTGGGCTATATATATGTTTTCCTTACGATATACTTCTGAATAGTTTTAAAGGTTTAACACTTTAGATATAATGTTGCATTATAACTTATAGGCATATAATTGAAGGTAAATGAAAAAGAAAAATTTCAATTCATAACTTTATCAAAAATGAGATATATTTTACGAAGCAGAACCTTCAAACATATTGAAAAATTTATATTAATAAACTTAACAACAGCACCTCAACCAAACTTGAGTCAAAGGAACTTCAAACATGCCGGTATATGAATTCAGAC
The DNA here is from genome assembly GCA_023014485.1 of Bathynomus jamesi. Classification (NCBI taxonomy): domain Eukaryota; kingdom Metazoa; phylum Arthropoda; class Malacostraca; order Isopoda; family Cirolanidae; genus Bathynomus; species Bathynomus jamesi. The sequence goes on along the minus strand of JAJOZX010000096.1, from coordinate 1,493,011 downwards.
TCAAATTCGTAAGGAACCAATATCCGCCATAACCAACCATGCTTTAAATTAATCCATTCACTTTCTCATGTAAACTGGAAAGTGACTAACCAAACCAATTAATGCGCATGCTCACAGCAGATCTCAGAAATACTTCCAAAAATATTTTAATTCACACGGAAAGATATAATATAGTTTGTTCATAAAAATTTTTCATACATTCCTTCAAACGCTTTCATCATTTTTGTCTTACGCCACGCACCTAAACAGTAGCACGTTTATAATTATGTTCACTTACAAAACATAAGCATACAAACGTGTTTTCACTTACTTTATTTTAAATAGAATATTTTTATAATATGCTTTACTGATGTATATTATGTATCATGTAAGTTATGGTCTCCATAGGTTACTTTATCTCGAAGAATTCATATAGTTTTCATTGTTACAAACGTTACGCCTTAGTTACGCAATTAAGAGGAATGAAAGCCAACAAAGTGTTATAGAATTGGTACGGAATGAATAGAAGATGAAGGTTTTACTTTTTTTAACAACAAAAAGTTACGGAACAAAATAGCCGAAAATACTTTTATTTTTGTTAAAGCTGAAAAGATTACACTAATGTTGCGCACTGAATTCAGTGTTACATACAAATTACGTTAAAGTGTGTTATATTTACTTATTATCTTCCGCCAGGATAGGTCTGATCAAAGAGGTTTTATGATAGGGTATGGTTAATTAATAACTTTTAGGAAAAAGTGATGAATGATGAAATTTTCTAATTAATCAATGATTAACTGATTAAAATTATTAAAAATTAAATACTTCTGAAAAGAGTAAGAAAGAGCTTTATTGTTTTTGTTCCGTGAGATAAGACCGAAGAAAACATTTTGCTCAAACATTTAGTTTTCTTTAGTTCATGAAATCAGGTATGGGCGAATTAGACAGTTTAAACATGCAAAAAGGTACCAAATTCAAATGATACATTACAAAATTTAAGGTAAAATGATGATGAAATTATGAGGAAAATTAATCATTTCCCATTATTTTCTAAAAGTATTATTTGATTAATTAATGATTAAATTCGAAACAATGATTAACTTATTAAATGATTAATCAGAACCATGCCCTATTTTATGACTTCCAGCTTAGAACCGAAAATCTAACTATATATTCTGCAAATGTGGTGCAAATTAGTGCAGTAAATAAATAAATAAATATAAGAAAAAAATATTAACCCTTCCTAAATTCTTAATTCAAATTTACATTCTTTATTGTTCGAAACATAATTAAGGAGGAAATACAGATACAGTTATTGAATTAAGGATATACAATCTCACAGTAAGTACTTTATCAAAACAACTGCCAAATCTGAAGCATTATAGACTACTCAGTTTTCATAGCGAAAATCCTTCAAATTCATTATGCACATTTTATATTAGTAGGGTTGAAACCAATAAACACAATAATAATAATAACAAACCTGATTTTTATTTACTACAATACAAAAGTTTACATTTTACAGTCAGGTTAATAAGATACATAGCTTTTACTAAACAACTGAGTCAAGGAAGATATTAAAAGATACGATTTCATACATCATTCTTTAGTGAAAACCCTGATAGTGAAAACCCTGATAATACCCAAACTGGAATACTGCTCGGTCCTAACATCCCCATATAAAAAAGAAGACATTAGACAGCTGGAGGGGATTCAAAGAAGTTTCACAGCCAAGATCAATGGGTGCAAAGAACTAAATTACTGGGAAAGGTTACGAGAATTAGACCTATATTCACTGGAAAGGAGAAGAGAGAGATACACCATTATTTACACTTGGAAAATAATGGAGAAACTAGTCCCTAATCTTACTCTGAATCCCATAACTCCCCAAACAACGGTGGAAAGTAGAAGCGGTAGACTGTGTCGTATTCCCAAATTGAAGGCGAGACAGGGAACATCCTTAACCCTGAAAGAAAATAGTTTTGTAGTGAGAGGACCAAAACTATTTAATCAGTTGCCCAAAGACCTAAGAAACACGAAGGGAGTTGCAGTGGAAATCTTCAAAAGAAGACTTGACGCCTGGCTCAGAACAATCCCCGATGAGCCGGGCGTACCTGGCTATGTGAGGTGGAGAGCGCAAGAATCCAACTCACTACTTCACCAGGCCAACTCGAGAGGAGGGGCGACACGCTTGACCTTCGCGAAATGAGAAATCATCACGTGGAACCTTTGTAAGGTTGTAAGGTAAGGTTACATTTATGGTGCATCCTATTATCATTATAAAGAAACAGTGATTTGTTAAGGTTCAATTTAAAGGAGGTCTGTACTGACTAACGTGCTGTCTCCATCGTTAGTGGGTTGATGTATAAACTCAGCCAAACGCAGTTTAAAAATCTCAGAAAGCCTTGAAATATTGAGTTTTCTTTAAATCTCAGTTGTAATGAGCAAGTTTGTACTCGTAGTATCAAGATTTTGATGAATGTGTTTTTGACATACTGTATTAGGGTGTGTCAATTTGGGAGGTGAAAATTAATTTTTGCCAATTCCTTCACTGAGGGGTTTTAAAAATATGTTTTTGGATGTGAAGAATTCAAATCTGCTATTATTTTTGTGATTGCTCAACACTTAGCTTGGTAAATCTACGTTTGATTAAAAAGCACATAAATTGCTCTCGGAAAACAACATTTATTAATTTTAGCTTCTCAAAATGTCAGGTAATGCTATAAAAATTTTAGTTTCTCTGCATAAAACATATCCTAGTAATCATAAAACATATCTTGTAATCATAAAACAACATTAGAAAGTAATGACATCAGTAAAAAAAAATATTTAAACAACAAGTTTCATCAAGTCTTGCTTTGATTCGTTCTTGGACATCAGCCACCGACTTGCTTCTTGGCCTCTGATATAGCCCTCACGTTTCTCATGTGTATACACCCTGCCTGCTGCCTCTGTGACTTGTTTCACACACCTCTCTATTGACTGAGCATGACAGGGCCACTGTGGAACTTGCATAGGCTTGTCAAAGAACTTCTTTACTTCCGCTGTAGTCAGTTTACATGTCAAAGGAGGTTCAAATACCCCGTCAGACCAGTCTGTCAGCTCCAACACGGAAGAAGCACTGGGGTGATGGAAGGTGTCTTCCTGGGACGTACAGAAAGATCTCCAAGTGTGTCATCATCTCCACCCCTCATGTCAACAATCTTTTGGACACCAGCTCTCCTCTCCTCACTGTCATCTGAGCACAAGAGTGTCTGGATTATCATTTCGCTGAATGCATACCATGCTGAGCGCTTGGTGGTTGGCAAAACAGCATCCACTACAGCCTTCTTTTGCAGCCTAACTAGCCGCAGCTTCAACAAGATGTGGCGTGGGCCTTCCACCCAAGAGTGTTTTACTTTGATGTTGAACCAACAGGGGTAGTACACACCAACAATGTATTCCACTATCAGTCTTAAGTTGTTGAGGGTTTTGCCTTTAAGGCCATGTTTTGAAACCCATATGCGACAAAGCCTGTTTGCTGTTGTCAATCACCTTGAATGGCTCACTGGACCAATTTCAAGAAGGGCCAGATCTGTGGGAAGTTCTCCTGTCCTTATGGCTTGTGTGATCCTATACCCGTACGCTTGATCAGTAGAGAGATCCTTTACGACATTGTCACTCAGTGAAGTAAGAGGCTCTCCAATTGAGAGTTTGGTGAATGAAGGATCAATTTCAAGTTCGGTTGCAGTGTCTAGCATCTTGCCAATGTTACCTATCCACTTGTTGTTAGACAAGGTCTTCCCATCCAGTGCTGTGATCAAGTGTCGCAGGGGTAACTCGTTAGTGTGGAGGGCACAAACCAACCAGATCAGCTTACGGCAAAGCTTGACCTCTACCCAATGCATGGAACCACCCTCCCAGCCAGTGTTAACATTTGTAGAATCACCTCCAATGGCCTGCAGGCTTTTATCAATGCCCTTCTTCTTCATGAAATCTACAAGATTATCAGCAATAACTTCAGCAGGTTTTTTTTCTCGTTGAGCCTTTCTCAGGAGTGAAGTGGTAGAGATATCTTCCACCTGGCTCACTGCACACAGAATAATGCTCTTCTTTGATGATGCTGGGAACTGACGATCTGAATTGTCTGCTTTCAGCATAACTTTAGTTGTATCTTGACGGCCGTCAAAGAAGATGCAGTCAATTTCACCCTTCTTACAAAGATCATCAAATTCCTGATCCAGGGATCTCATAACTTTTTCTTGGGCCCTCTTGACTTTATTGTGATCAACTACAAGTCTCTTGTCTTCTTCAGTGATCAAGCCAGCATCTATAAAGGCAGCAGTGGTGATGGCAGCTGTGGCACGCAGGCCAACACCATATCTGATGCTATGCATAGCAACATTAGGTATTTCTAATGTGTTGTACTCAGGCTTTTTATTGGAAGTTGAAGACGTGCTTGGTATTTCTAATGTCACTTCATAACTTCCATCCTTTCCATCTTGAGCATCAGCTATTTGTTCTTCATTTTCATCATCAGAGAAAATTATTTCATTTGATGGCATTGAAACATCCTGCTTACTTGTCTGCTTATATTCAGCAAGCCTTCTTCTTTCGTCTTCTTGCCGCTTCTGCTTTTTGACTTGTCTGTTGTGCTCAGGTTGATCTGGCAAGCCAATCTGATGTGGTCCAATAGAACCAGACTTGTCTCTCTGACCTTTAATGAAAGCAAGTTCCTTCACAGGGATCTTCATCTCCCTAGGGCATGTACAGTTAATGTGAGTTTCGTTTTTGCAACCAGCATCTGCAAGGCAGCCAAATTCAGAGCAGAGAACAATTTTACACTTGCAACTGAGGATGTCAAAAAGCTTGTCAAGTTTTGCAATGAAAACCTCTTTGACATGTAGGTTTCCTCTCCCAAGAGATATGTTTTTGGCCTGCTCCCAGCTCTCTTGGATCTTGTTTAAGATTGTGACTCGTGAATTTACAACGGGGGCTACAAAAGAACTGTTTGCTCGTTCCCACTTTTCAAGCACTTTAGGGTAAATGTCCTTTGCAAGACTGGCTGCTGGGTAGTTTCTCACATCCTCACCACTTTGTTCTCTTAGCAGTAGCCCATATTTCAGAACGTCTCGCAGAGTTGGGAGTTCAGAGGGCAACAACTCTCTACCAGTTCCAATTAGGTTGCTCATATGTGTGAATGTCCCCAGTCTTCTCCTCCTTTTAGAAGCCATTGTAGGTCAATTCCCACTGGTTAGGATGGTAGCACTGACGGACAAGTAATCTTCAGCACACTGATGAATATGTTTCAACCTGTGAAATAAGCAAAAACAGCAGTGCATTATATATACAGCATATATAATTATTAATATAATAATTATTACATAATTCCACAAAAAAGTAAAAAAAGTCACTATTTTTATGTAGCTTCTTACCAAGCAAAACTAAATTATATTAAATTAACAAAAATATCTTTAGAATTCCTAAGTCATGCTGCAACTTTTTAGCACCCCTCATATTTGGAATTTGAAAGTTGAAAAATTCGACACACCCTAATACTGTATGTATCAAACACTGAGGAGCACCTCTCCAAGAGAGTGTGTGCAGGTTCATGTTAGAGTAAGCAAATGAGCAGTAAATTGATAAAATACGGATCATGGGAAACCATATGTGTTCATGCTTAATATTTCATTTACGGGGCACAGTATTACACCAAAGGTTTGAATGAAATAATGTCATTACCTCGAGTACAGTGGGGTTAGTACGGAAGAAACCTTTGGACTCGAAAGCTTTGTGTGTTCCTTTGGGTTTTGAAATAGACGCTAGGTTGTATCAACTTTTACCTTGTCTCATATATATATATATATATATATATATATATATATATATATATATATATATACGCAGACTAAATTCTTTGGCTGCATGGAACTTTCACTGTTTTCTGTCGTAATACATTAAATATTGGTAACCATATAAATTACGCTAAGAGTAACCACGAAAAAGAATTAAGACTTGAAAACTGCCAGGACAACGATCCTAATGTACTGGCAGGCTCCCCATCAGGCCCGTACAGTAAAGCAGATAATGCTCTATATATATATATATATATATATATATATATATATATATATACTGTATATAAAGAATAATTGGAAGACAAATTACGGTTCCAGCGTATTATACATGTATCCCTTAAATTAGCCACAATTATAAGAATTTTGTTCAATGTAACGCTTCTTCCTCCACTTAGGATTATCCTCTGAATCTTTTCTCTTGCATCCAAAGCATCATTTCACCTGTTACAAAATGCACAAATGGTTCTAACGCAACTTAAGGGATTCAGTACGCAACATAACCCGAATTTATTATGGCTATATAGTTTCCATATTCATCCGTTAATGTGACATGCTTTCCTGTTGAACTGGATTTATTATAGTGCTGCGGATGTATTTTTGAATAGCTTTTATAATGTTCGTAATATTGTTCTTTATAATGTTTTTGTATGCGAGATGAGGTTTCGTGAAGGGGAGAAACAGTTCTGCCATTTTACTTGTATAATGCATAATGCCGTAAATACTCATGAACGCTTTCAGACTTCTTTTGTGTACCGAATTCATCCTATTTAAATGCTTTTCGCTAAACATAAAACGGTTGCAGATTCTTCTGATGTTTCTTCTTCTCTTTGTATATATATATATATATATATATATATATATATATATATATATATATATATATGTGTGTGTGTGTGTGTGTGTGTGTGTGTGTGTGTACACCATGGAGACTCTTTGAATAATTTGTAATTTTGTTATACATATACAGTATATATATAAAACAAGCGTATAAGCGTATATATATATATATATATGGCATTCCAAGTTCATTTATACCTATATCATGCATCACTTTAAAATAAAACAATAAAAGTATTATTTTTACTACTACTACTACTACTACTAATAATAATAATAATAATAATAATAATATTGTTTGGATTTTGAACCTTCTTCATAACATATAAGGTCATATGACGTAGGAAACCTACAGCTTTACGGAGGACCCGAACCACTATTCTGGCAAGGGGGACCCAGAGAATCACGTCAATCGCTGAAATCTGAAGTCCGAACCGAGAATCGGACCCAGGAGCTTGAGATTAATAGCCGGGCACGCTACCACTCTGCTATCTTGTCGGGTAGCATTAATAACAAATTACAGCGTCCGTAGCTCAATGGTAATAACGTTTCCGTATAAGGGAAGTGAAGACACTGAGGTCGGGGGTTCAAACTCCGATGATGATGATAACAATAGTACATGATTTAGGGCAATGGGGCGCATTAGGTGACCTGAGCGTTGTGCCAGTTTTGGCCCCTGTTTACTAATTATTATTCTTTGTAAAAAAATACAATTTTCATCATTCTCATTAAGTGACTATTCTTTTGAGAAATAAAATGGAACATGGGAAACCATGCAGAAAAAAACAGCCTTATCTTTAGTTGTGTTTTTAATTATTTCCTATGGACATCTCCTAATCAGTTTGGCTTTAAAAGGTCCCACTCAACTGACCTGTGTATCTATGTACTTAAAGAAACAATATCTAAATACATTGACAGTAATTCAACCATTTATAACTGTTTCCTTGATATAAGTAAGGCATATGATAGGGTGAACACAATATTTTATTTGCAAAACTAGAAGACAGGAAGGTTCCCATGTACATATTAAATTTATTGAAATTTTGGTATTCCCACCAATCTTTCACTGTTAGGTGGGGCAATGTACTATCCGAGTGTTTTGGCTCCTCTTGCGGGGTGAGACAAGGCTCCTTGCTCTCCCCTATGCTGTTTAATGTGTATATTGACGGATTAATTGCTTCACTTAATGAGGTAACAGTAGGATGTTGTATAGATAACACAAGGATAAATAACTCAGTTTATGCCGATGATATGGTGTTAATAAGTCCCTCTGTTAAAGGTCTGGATCGGCTACTAAATGTCTGCAAAGTGTATTCGCAGAAACATGATATTCTTTTTAATGTTACAAAAACTAAGGTTATGCAATTTCATCCTAAAAGCTGTAATCAGCCAGCTGATATAAGGTTTAAAATGAATGGTGAAGTAATTGAGGAAGTACAAGAGTTTAAGTATTTGGGTCAAACTATTACCAGCTCCTTGAGTGATGACTCGGATATAAGAAAACAATCTCGAAGCCTGTGTGCTAAAGCGAATATGACCATAAGGAACTTTCGTTTCTGTACAAGTGAAGCTAAAGACACACTCTTTCGTACTTTCTGCAGTAATATTTACGGTCAGCAACTCTGGGTGAATTATAAAAAAGGTTCTGGCAGAACCCTAAATTTGCTGTACAACAGGTCTTTTAGACTCTTACATAAATTACCCCCGAGATGCTCAGCTTCGCAAATGTTTGCTACCCGCAATGTGCCGAGCTTCCGGAGGTAACAAGACGTGTTCAACACAGTCTAATGCAAAGAATTAAAAAATCAACCAACCCGATCATCCAAGCTATCCATGAGTCCTGCCATTTATCCTCTAAGCTATGGACTTCTTGGTATGAAAACGTCTGTCTGTAGCTCCACTTAACTTCGACAGTGCAGTATTATTTCTAATCAATAGTATATATTTCTATCCTTAGTGTATGAACTGTCATTGTATTAATAATATTTGTCATATGGACTATAGTCTGCCAATAAACCTTTTCATTTTCATTTTCATTTAATGTTATTTTCAAAGAACAACACGTGTGTTGTTTTATTACTACTCATTGTCATACGAATATGGAATATTAAAATAATCCAACACCTGAGTACATGAAGAGGGTTTAGTGGAAACACATTAAATCATACGAGTAGTTTGAATATTTTAAATTAAACTTACCGCATTTTATGAGTTTCATTTACTGCTCCTTTAGCCCTTTGAGGACGACCGGTACAAATTGGTAGTATTTCAAATATACGCATTCATAACTTAACCTTACAAAAAGTTCCGGCATTAAAGGGTTAAGATTACGATCGACTCAAAAAATCCTCGCGTGAAAGTACGTGTTTCCTACCGATATTTATCAGTAATCAACATGAAGTCTCATGACAGGGCTTTAGAACTGACTGCAGATTGTATTAATCTCGTACCAGTGTATAAAAGATCATACATAATAAAGAGTTCTTGCAACCTGTTGATAAGAGTTTAACTTTGTATAAGGACGTCTACTTAAAGTTTCGTTTTTGAAACATTCAAAAATATCATTCAGTAAAGAGTTTCTTATCTAATGGAATCCTTACTTGAAATAAATTAAGTTTTTTATTTTTCAATTTGTATCTGTTAATACCTTCTTAGCTTGTGCTATGTTGTTACTTAATAAATGATAATACGGATTTAATTTTCAGAAACATACATATCTATCAGTAACTATGATGAAAATATATTTTTTGTACCCCAAACTTTAATGAATGATGTACCCTAAATATTTTAGCATTTTATTAACTATATTTTATTATTATTATATTATTATTATTACACTTTTGTACTGTCCATACAGTTTTAAATACACTATATCTAGTGTATTTCAGATCGTCAGTATGGGTTCCTCAAGGGACGCTCTACTGGCGATCTTCTTCCACATCTGTTATAATGTTATAATTTTCAGACCAACAAAGACCCTGGGATCCACTCATGGCTGGTCTACCTAACTGTGTTCGTAATTGTGTATTGTGCATGTCCTCCGTGGTGGCGGAGGGGACCTACAATTTTACGTGGGTTCCGAACCACAAAGAACATAAGAAATTTTTATAGTGGGCACACTAGGGGCCACGTCGCCCCATCGAGGCGGCTCCACTATGTAAAAACTGCCTGTACATTGGCAACAACCAATTTTTACAAAACTAAATAATTATCAATTTAAAACTAATTAATTATCAATTTAAAACTAAAGATAGGATCTCTGGATCCAGAGGATCAAGTTATAATAGACTACTGTCCACAAATATGTTACACTTTATATCTATTTATAACCGACATGCAAATATATCAGATCCAAAGAATCCAGTCAATTTCATTACGGTATCCATCAATACCAGTACCTTGCCAACCAAAAATAAGTCACGGTCCATATCAATTGCGGACCAAGTCACAATTTACAACCATATACATCTCTCTCTGACTCTCGGGCATCCTCCTTTCGGGAATTCGGTGAAACCTTTGCTATTGCCCTAGACAAATCAAAAGCTTTTGATAGAGTCTGGTGCAAATTTTTAATTTCCAAACTGTCCTCCTTCTATCCTTCTATCTGTGCCTTCATTTCTGATTTCCTTTCTGGCCGATTTATAGCTGCGGTTATAGATGATCACTGCTCTTCTCCAAAAGCTATAACAGTGGTGTTCCTCAGGGTTCTGTCCTGCCACCCACTCTTTTCCTTTTATTTATTAATGATCTTTTAATTAGCACTTCCTATTCTATCCACTCCTATGCCGATAATTCCAAGTTTCACTTCTCTACCCGCTTTACAAAGCGTCCCTCTCACAGTCACTCCATGTTTCGCGTAGGGCGGCTATGGTACATCTGACCTCTGATCTTTCTGCTATCTCTGATTGGGGCATAGAAAACCTTGCGACTTTCAATGCCTCCAAAACTCAGTTTCTCCATCTGTCTACTCGTCAGAATCTTCCACACGAATATCCCCTTACCTTCAACAACACACAACTCAATCCTCCCTCTTTTCTAAACATTCTTGGTGTCTCTTTTTCTCGTGCTCTTTCCTGGAAAGATCACATATACTCTCTTTTCAAAACACATTCTGAGAGGTTAGGTGTGTTGTACCAGCTCCGCAGTTTCTTCAACCCCACTCAGTTGCTCTCTCTGTGCAGGGGTCTTGTCCGCACTTATTTGGAGTACGCTTTTCATGCGTGTGGTAGCTCAAACCACACAGCTCTACTTGACCAGATGGAATCAAAGTTTTTCGTCTCATCAATTCCCTGCCTCTTACTGACTGTCTTCACTCCCTCTCCCTTCGCCCAATGTTGCCTCACGCTCTCTTTATTACCGCTATTATAGCGGACATTGCTTTTCTGAACTCTCTAACTGTATGCCTCCTCCTTTAAGGAGAGCACGCAGTACCAAACTTTCGACACGGCAAGGGTTAAATAGTATTTTCAGTCTTTCATCTATTCAATCGGTGAACTCTGGAACAATCTTCCTCAATCCATCTTTCCCTTTGTCTATGACCTCCAAGCTTTCAAACGCAGTGTCCAGGCATCTCGAAAACCTTGGACCTTGATTTCTGGCTCTCTTCTTCTTCTATGTTTGAGGTGTTTTGGGGATATTCGCCCTTGTCCCCTCCTTCCTGCATGAAAAAAAGTGATCTTCGGGTTAAACCCGACAACGCCCAATTTTTACCCCCCACTCACCCACCCCAGTTGACTTATAACAAATCGGTCTTCATAAAATATATCCCGAGAAAGTCTGGAAACCTTAATTACAGATTTTTTAAAATATATATTTCAATTTTCATTTAATATTTGTTCTGAATTTAATATTTCATCAATGTGTAGGTTTCAATCATGAATAAAGAGATGACTCTCGACTGTCTAAGACCATATCGAATTTATATAGTAAATATTCGATAATTACAAATAACAAAGGAATATTGAAGTTAATTTCCAAAGAAGAAAGGAAGATACGCCTTTCTTACTTGCAAATAAATATATATATAAAAAAATCCAATTTATTCCCGAGCTGACTTATAAAGTATAATATATATATATATATATATAATATATATATATATATACACACCTTATGTTTCGTGCGTTGGTCTCTTTTCACACGGAGGTCAAGCTGGTGGCCCCGCCTATTATATATATATATATATATATATATATATATATATATATATATATATATATCGATTTATTCCCGAATTAACGAGTAAAATCATAACCCGATTTCTACCGCCCGAATTTTGAAAAAAATAAGTCCGAAAATCCTATGCCCTAATTACAGTATATCCTTAAATTTAAGCTCATCATTTTTAGTATGAATTACAACCACTCGATCACTTCGCATTCTGATCGGCTGACAAAGTTTCTCATCTGTTACTCAGCGATCCCAGATTCACTTTCACTATTTGATGTCGATGATGATAATTCAACATTTGTATCCTGCAATTTCTCCTGTGAAGATTCTTTGGTGAGCCTCACAGCTTCTTTTTTGCTTTCTTAGCAACGTAGATGCTTTTTTCTTTGAGAGTGTAATATCTACTCTATCAATAAACAGTTTTCTTTCACTCCTTTGATCTAAGAGGAACGTCACTTCTTCCTTTGGAACCGTTTTTCTTTGGGACAAGAACATTGTGTTAGTACTTTGCACTTGCACGCTGCAATGTCAAAAAGTTTCGTGTGTGCTTCTTTTTTGAACATATCAATCTTTGCTTTGTAAACTTCAGAATTTTTTCTGCTTTGGTATGGCTTCATAATGACACGATACTTTTCGTGGTAGCTTCTGAACATTGTTTCAATTCGCCTGTCTGACAGAATTGGGACGGAAGCACTTTCCCAAATTGTTTTCAATTTATCAACAACTTGTTCTAATATTTGAGATATTGAAGGATCTTTATTAGTATTCTGTTTCAAATCGTTTCTTACAAACAAGTAATATTTAAAAACTCCTTCGTATGTAGGAAGATTCCTGTGCCACAAATCTTCCCCCATACCAAACATGGGGCACTCAGTTGAGGCCCTGGTTGATTTTGCACAAACTCGAGACATTTTGAAAGTATACAAATCTGAAAAAGAAAGAGCTAATATCAATTATACGTTAATTTCAGTTAATAGTACATGGCAAATTTAGGGCAACACAATACAGAAATGCAAAATATATAAGAAATATAGTTTAGACTATCTGAGTAACGCCAACAACAGAACACCCACCTGCTACGAGAGCGACAGCTACACTGAACCGAGGTACTCACGTAACAGCTGAGTGAGCTGACTATAGAAAACTGTTTTTAGAGAATAGAAACTTTTTTTAAAGGTTGACTGAGCTATTTTTATACAAGTGTGAATAAATTCTTGTCTATTGTGCATCGTGGACTCTTCTGTAATTATTGGTTAAAATCTGCTTTTTTCAATTTTTTTCAATATTGAAGGTCATTGTGGGACCTGAAGATATTAATGTTATGATTTTAAATTTATACCAGCTTATTTCCTCACTACTCCACACATTTTCCACACTAGCCAATTTGAAAATTCGAAAAATGAGTTTTTCACTCCGCCCTAATGGTGAATCCACGCCCTCTCCACCCACCCGGAAAGGCTTCGTTCAAATAGTGACAAGGAATAGTGCGGTGGGACTCCATCCAGTTGAAACCAGGCCTTATCTGCTATACCCAAGTTAATCAGTTGTGGCACTAGCCACGTTTACAACATCTCCAAGTAAATATGTTGATTAACAGAACCATCAAAAAAATATGAGCCGAAGAGACATTTGCTATTCATATCAGCCCATATCATAACATAAGGTGGCTTATGTTCCAATTCCTCCACGAAATGTGGGTTTTCCTTGGATCAAAACATAACACTGCGGGATTGAGCACTCTGGTATATGGCACACTCATCACTAAAAATAACTTTCCCCCTTTTCGGTATTGTGTCAAATACCAGAAGCAGTTCCTCACATGCATTTCGTCTGTGATCCAAATCAGTGTCACTCAGCTCTTGAACATATCGTGGTAGATATGGATGCAGCTTTAAATCCACTTTCATATGCTTTTGCAATGTTGATCGTGGTATTCTAAGCTCTGATGATCGCTTACGGGTTGATATTTTTGGTGATCTTGACACAGATTGCTCAACTAATGCACACTGTTGTTGCCTGGTAGATGGCCTGCCAGTTCTTGGTTTATCTTTTACAGTTCCTGTTGTGAACAGTTTTTTTCCCATCTCAACAGTCCCTTTTGGAGGAGCTGCACGATTCAATCGGTCCTGGAAGTCTGCATAAATATTTTCAATGGTTTTGCCATTATGTGGTCGCTCATAGACCCAGATACCATCTAAATATGCGTTGTTCAATCGTATAGTTCAGGGGTCACCAACTTGGGCGGTAGCGCCCACTAGTGGGCTCACATTAACGGTAATTAAACATTTATTTCATTATTTATTTTAGCGATTATGTTGATTTATTCTTTTTGATCTTAGGTGGGCGATAAGCTTTTTTAATTTTAAAAAAATCGTAAAAGTGGGCGGTGAACAAAAAAAAGGTTGGTGACCCCTGGTATAGTTGCTGCTATCACACATTTCAAATGGGCTTGAAAGAAAAACGAAAATCAATTAGTATTTTACTGGGGTAACAAGACATTGTGAACACCCTTACACGGGTCCTACTCCAACATATATACGGTTCCTCGACGAGAAATTTCATTGACACTCTAATAACCGAACGTAGCGTAGCCTCCTAGCCAAACTGAACCAAACCTAAACTGTAGTACCCTAACATAACCCAACATAACTTCCTCTCCCACCCAAACAAAACCTTTTCAAAAGAATGTCTTGTCGACAAAAATATCGCGTAACCAAACCAATTCAATAGTGTCTACTGGTGATAACGTATTTATTTGGTAGCTAAATTTTAGATAAAAATGTTGGACTATACAGTACTGATTTAAAAATGAAAATATATATGCAGTATTAAAAAAGACAAAAAACACAGGAAAGCTAAGTCTCTATAACTTTATGAAATGGTTAAATACGAGTATAAAGCAACTTCCAGTGACCATTCAGCAGTTTGATTTAGAGAAAAGGTCCATGCACTTAACTTTTTACTTTTGCAATGGTCTTTCAGAAACACACTATATATGATTTTGATTTAAATGAGGCCATTTATAAATATTATTTTATATGAAAATTCATGAACTAACTTTCAAAATGACATGGTAAATTTAGAATGATTTACAGTTAATATCAGGCACGAACAACCTTCACCAAACAACACACCAACTAGTTACGACCGACGCTGTAGAACGAATTACAACTTTATATGTTATTTTCAAAACCTGGCGCGTCTCTGGTAAATAGAGTGATCAGACGTCCGATTTTTGGGGTCCCTATACGCCGTCCGGCATGCTTTGAGCCGGACGCGAAAGGTCCAACCTTTGACAAGACATACTTGTGATTGTTTTAAGTTGCAGTTTCTGTTTTGACGACAGAACGAGCCGATCCTTTCGGCAGCTAGCGGCTTCTTTTAGCCGTCAGTCTTCACTTCCTCATTTTAGGGACGTCAGCCGAACGAATTTTCTTTCGTCTTACTCGACATAACTCAAAAATTGTTACCACCGACTTCAATGTTTTCTCTATTCACTTTGATATTATAAAATGTCTTTCACATTTTAATAATTTTTTAAAGTAATGGAAGTTATCTATACATTTTAACTGTACCCCCAAATAAATGTGAATATGATCCTTATTTTTTTATAATTATAATTTTTCTCTTCTCTTTCCAGTATATATCCAGATTTTTCGAGTTACAAGTTTCATCACCCTACTGGTGAGTCTAGTAACATAAAAACTTGTCAGTTACCAAAGAGCAATGCCCTTATCCTTTGCAAAGAATTTTCTGCAACGTTAATTAGTAGATTATGAAAATGATCCAAATAACAAAACTGGGTATTGCAAATGTCGGGATTGCAAAATTGGGGGTTCATTAATGGATAGAAAATAATATAATCTATAATAATTGGAAAAACATAAGTTAGGTTTAATTAATAGATAAATTATAAATTTAGGAAATAGACCTTGGCTGAATTTAACTGACTGCGTGACGCTTGGCACGAGAACAGCCAAACAAGTTTAAACATGTTCATACGTGAAATGAAATGAATAAAGGTTCCACAAATAGGGAACAAGTATAGCAGTCACGTGATATCAGTTCTCTTTTTCGTCCAATCATATCATTAAAAACAAATTAGTTTCAGATAGTATTAAATATACATAATAATGATAGGCTTTAATATCGTAGAATAGGCTAAATAAGTTAGTTAAATAATATAAAACTAGTTAGGGACTAATGAAATCTTTAGTATAGAGCGTTTTAAAGTTTTGTGTAGTTTCAGGTTCTTGAGGAAAAAAGTCTCAAAATATTCTCGCCAAACGCAATGACAAGTGGAAAGCCACACATGAATGAAACACAAAAGAGAGAGACAGAAGTATGAGCAAGAAGTTGTCGAGGATTGAGTCAGCGAGAGTGGAGAAGAGGATTCAAAGATTAGAGGACTGTTTGTCACAGTCGCATACACTCCATTAGAAGTTCGCATTTATCCTCCCGTGTTATTTTTATTTGAAATGCACGATTCGAGCCCGTGGAAAATAGGGCCTATATTTAAAATGACTTAATAACAGTAAATTCAATTAATTTTCCCATAGGGTCGACGAGAGTGAATCCGATGCCCTAGGCTTCTATTCATGTCACACGAAAGGCCTACCCCTTTTCTTTAGGATTTACTTGATTTTCGATGAAGTTTTTGCCTTCTTTAATAATTGTATAACGTAAGTGTAAAGTTAATTTAATTTGTGAAAAAATATATGATTAAAAGTTTAAAAACAAAGGTAAATTTTGAAAATATAACGTTAAAAAAGGTTAGTTCTTTAGTTGAAATTCAAGTGAAAACTAGTACGAAGAAAAAGACATCAATAGGTTCACGCTATCACTTAAATTGTAACATCCGAATTGTGTGAATTACTATCTGTACATTTATGAACTAAATACAAATTTTGTCGTAACACCCACCCACGAGCTGAACACCGGATGAATAAATGATTCATTTTCATTCATCAGGGTCACCAAGGAAGAAACATCACCCTCGGGAGAGAACCCCCGAACCCCTCACAAATACTTTTATTTTAAACTGATGTATAATAGGTATAGGTATATGTGTAGTCGTGTGGTATAGCTTATAGATTATTTTTTATATGATTAGTTGTTTCAGTCTCCTTTTATTTCGATGTCTACATAATAATATTTGTAGCTATTTATATCCATAATCTGCAAAATTTTCGCTTCGGAATAATATTTTAAATAGGTAAACTTTCTGGGTGCATCTTATAGGTTGGTTTCTTACTTTCGTTTATGAGAAAGATGTGATGAAATGCACATGTAAAGCAGGGAGTTCTCCTTTTACGCGCGTTTCTTTCACCCTATCTTCATCGTTCGAGTTTCATTTCTGGCCTTCCATTCTTCTCATTCAAGATCCACTAAACGCTTCTCCCTTCAAAGAGCACATTACTGAGTAATCATCTCTTCTGCTTCCAACCACATTACTGAATTCACTTCAGAACTCATCTTTCCCTTCTTCGCACACCTTTAGATAATAATATTTTTCCTTTTTATTTTTCCAGAAGGCAAATTCTGGCCGCATTGCATTGCATGAGTGTTACTTATTCTGTATACAAAACACTTCAAACATTTGAATTATTCGCTTCTTTGCTAGGAAACTTGTTTTTAAATCAGAATAAGAGACAGCTGAATTAATTATTCAGTGTACTTATATTTTAAATACACTAATTAAGGTAATCTACTCTGAGTAAATATACTATGAGTAATACACAGGGTGATCCAAAAGAGGTTTAAAAATGTACAATAATTTTTGAACACATTTTTTTTGGATCACCCTGTATTACGAGCGCGTTTTTTTTTCCAAATTAAACGGTTTAACAGATGAAAACTGAAGGACGCAGTTATGATATCTTCACTGCAAGTATTTTCATTTTTCATTACTTAAATTACAGTACTTTATCTTAAATAATTTTAGGTTATGCCCGAAATTCTGTGATTCGTCAGAGTAGCAGGGCCTTTAATGCGAAGGTTCTGGGTTCGTTCTGACTTTAGATTTCAGTGATCAAGGTGCCTCTCTGGGTATTCCTTGGTGGGTTAGTGGTTCAAATCCCCCCATACCCCCCCCCCCATTAAAAAGCTGAAGACGTGTCCCTTCCCTCATATGACTGTAGATATTACGAAGGAGTTTGGACAACCTCAAATATTACTGTTATTAATACCATTGTTTTCCTGTGTACCGTTACCGGTTTGTTCACTGCTGGTCGTTCTTTTTCATATATTTTTGTAAACGTACGTGTAGGTCCCGCGGCTACATCGTGGCCAATGTCGTCACACCGTTTCCCGTCCATCAGCCAAATTAAGTAACATTAGGTCTGGGCGGTAGTTGCGTTTACATTATGTAGCGACCCACAGTCAGGATCCCACGTAAAGCTGTACATCTCCTCCAAAATATTAGGACCTTTTCCAGTTTGTGTACCGTTTTTCATATAATTTGTTTTTGAGAATATTTTTGTTGAAAACTAACGAAAATATCACGACTTAACCTAACCAATTATCAAGAGCGTACAGTTGATCTATTAGTAAATAGTAAATACTATTCCAGAAACAAACAATGTTATAATTAGTAATAGATCAACTGTACGCCCTTGATAATTGGTTAGGTTAAGTCGTGATATTTTCGTTAGTTTCAACAAAAATATTCTCAAAAATAAATTATATGAAAAACTGTAACAAACTGGAAAAGGTCCAAATATTATCTTAGATTTTGGGAATGAGGTTAAATAGTCCCATTAAAAAAAAAAACACGCTCCCACCTTCTTTTATTTTCAGTAGTAACCATGGTAACAATAAGTAGTAATAAAAATTGGGAGCTATTGAAGAATAGGGACCCCAGCCTTCTTTAGTTAGCTTTATAAGGCTAACTAACGAAAATATCATGACCTAACCTAACCAATCGTCAAGGGCGTACAGTTAACTTAACGATTGGTTTGGTTAGGTCGTGATATTTTCGTTAGTTAGCCTTATAAGCCTAACTAAAGAAGGCTGGGGTCCCTATTCTTCAATAGCTCCAAAAATTGTTTTTGTAATTTAGGTGTGTATTATTCTAAACTCCAAATAAAAATACACCGCAAAAGTGTATTTAATCGAAACAAATAATTTGTTTGGAGTTTAGACAAACAAAGGGCACTTATTCCTTTTCCCCCCGCAATTTCTTTTTTCCCGGTTAGGTCAACTGTACGCCGTTGACAATTGGTTAGGTTAAGTCATGATATTTTCGTTGAAATAAGAGGAATAACTGGAATATTTTAATGAAAATATCATGACTTAACCTAACCAATTGTCAAGGGCGTACAATTGACCTAACCGGGAAAAAGAAATTGCGGGGGGGGGGGGGGAATAAATGCCGAACAAAGTAGTGTTCAAAATTATTATGCTTAGTTTTGTTAAAACTGAACTAAATAAATGATATTACTTGAAAATAAAATTTAGTTTAAATTAAACACACGTAAGATTATATTTACTTGGAGTTATTCGTTTTCAAATTTTCCACAAGAAGTCAATCCCAGTTCCAAGTACACTAAATATAGTCTTCCGTATATGTACAGGGTGTACACAAATTATCTTTACAACTTCTCTCTCAAATATAAATATTAGGAAATGAGGTACACATACCGTTTTTGCGCCATCTGTGAGAGAAAGTAATAAAGTTTCAGATAACCTCAAACACATTCAACAAGTGCACCATTTGTCACATATAAGATGTCCAGACGGTATTCTATCTCCATCCATGTACGCTGCAACATTTCAACGTCAACTCTTGCAACAGTAGCAGCAATTCTGGGCTTTAAATCGTCAATGTTGGCCACTGCAGTTGTGTACACGCAGTCTTTTACATAACCCCATAGAAAAAGGTCACAGGGTGTTATGTCTGGTGATCTGGCCGGCCAGGAGATGGGCCTCCCACGGCCAATCCACCGATTTGGGAAATGCATGTTAAGGGAATTTCGTACAAATTTCGTAATTTATGTACACCCTGTACAATAATCTGACATCTGACAACTACCACGTGAAACTTTATTACTTTCTCTCACAGATGGCACAAAAACAGTATGTGTACCTCACTTTCTAATATTTTTATTTGAGAAAGAAGTTGAAGTTAATTTGTGTACACCCTGTATTTAATCTAAATCAAATTTATTTTTCAAGTAACATCATTTATTTATAGTTAAATTTCAACCAAATTGGGCCCCTTAGTTTGGAATACATTACTTCTTTGCCCAAAATTCCAGACACATTCATTGTTTACATTAAATAAAGATGTTTTTGGGTGTAATTTTTAAAAACTCTTCACTCATTTACTTCTTATTTATTACCTCGAAATAGACGGT
Source organism: Bathynomus jamesi (assembly GCA_023014485.1). Lineage (NCBI taxonomy): Eukaryota > Metazoa > Arthropoda > Malacostraca > Isopoda > Cirolanidae > Bathynomus > Bathynomus jamesi. The sequence continues at coordinate 1,472,832 of JAJOZX010000096.1, read as the reverse complement.
CCATAGCACGCACCAGATTTTACTTCATTATTTATTTTGGTTCTGTAGCTACTTTGTTTGAGAGGAATACACATGCAGGCCATGCCCCTTTTCCAATATTTATGAAACTTTCGTGGTAGAAGGTTTACGATTTCTGACAGTAAGTATAGCTCAATCATGTACATATGAAGGATATACCTCCAGAGATTTAATTTTCTCAGTGACCAAAATGTTATTTTATTATTATATATATATATATATATATATATATATATATATATATATATATTAGAGAGAGAGAGAGATTGTACAACACACACAAAAGGATTGGTCTCTGCACAAAATTATTCGATCAATTCTGACATTCGTTCCCTACATACCAGTATTCCAGAGAAACAAGCAATGAACATTTGTATCACGAAATCAAATGAAAATCCATCCCGATTCATCACCACCATTTAGGTCTTAACAAAAAGGACTTAACCACCCTATTTACTATATATATATATATATATATATATATATATGCAGCAGCAGACGTATTTCATTTCCGATAAATAATTATATAAACAAACAAATTCTTTAGTCATGAGATCCCCACTTTGTATAGCATTAGTAAACACATTCATTCCTATTAGTCCATGAGCCGAGACCCAAAATTTCAGATATCGGTACCATCTGAAGTGGCAAATTCTAGTTGGTATTTTTCAGTGGCACTACATCTCTAGTTTATGTTTTGATATGATAACCATGGCAGAGTGGCAGCTTATTGGTGGTAATCGCTTCTTGAATGGACATACCCGTCGAGCGATCGTGCAGACTGGCACTTTGTCTGTATCATTGATTCCGAGATTGCCATCCTTCTCTGGAGGATTAATATAATCTTAACCACTCATAAATACCCCTGGAACTCCTTTTGCTAATCTAGGTAATAATTGTGACATAAGCATACAAATTTTGTGATTGAATTGTGACATTTTTGATAGAATTTTGAAGTTCAATTGAAAAAAAAATTGGCTTTTTCAAGGCACTTTTAACAAACTAGAACGTTCCTAAAATGTGTGATGCAATTGATTTTAGGGAGATTTTAGAGTGAATGAAACAAAAATCTAAATTGTAAACATTTATTTTCCTTACTGTTCAGGCACTAAATGGCTGTTTGCTTGAGCTTACAACGTACAATCTGATATGTTTATTTTTCACCATACCACGAAAATCATTCATCTCTACCATCGTCTGTATCAGAGTCCGTTAGCTCTACAGCTGGCTCTTCTTCATTGGCATGGTTGTCATAGGTGTGCAGTTTGCACGTGTCTGTGCACTTCAAGCCATTGCTGAGGCAGGTACACTCTGGTAATTTACACGAACGTGTGCACTTGCAGGAGAGCAACTGCAAAACAGCATCTGGTGCAGGTGAGCCACGCATCCACTCGATAGGCAGCTTGCCATCATCATCTGTTGTCCAGCCACAGCCCTTCGGGCTTGGAATAAAGGGATGACTTTGCAGGCACCGCCTCCAGATGGCAGTCTGATAGTTGGGCCCGCAGGACATGCATGAACAGACAATCTTCACAAGGTGGGAGCTGACCTGACTCAACCTCTCCACGTCTGGCACAGAAGAGCTGGTAGTGAAGTGTATTCACTTCAGTTGTGTCTGTTGAAGGCAAGTACGTGTGTCAGGTGATATGTTGAAACTTCTGAAAGCGGTCTTGAGATACCTCCCATGAACGTCCGAGTTGACTGAAGGCCTCTTGGTGGGTCTTGTCAGACTTCAACTGTTTGAAGGCAGCCATCTTCCCACGGCCTGTGAAAGCACTGACATTGTCGCAGCCAGTGAAGGCATGCATACCAACCAAGGCATCACAGACACCAACTCCCAGTGAATGGGTCAGCTTAGTGATATCAAGAAACCTTGTTCGATTTTTAGTCCCGCTCTTCTGGTACAGGGGACATGGAATGCTGCTACTGACCGCCAGGCATAGAACCAAGACGTCAGTGTCCTTAGCAATGATGACAACAGCCTTACTTCCTGATTCTGCGGCATGAAGAGCATGGAGAAGTAGGCGAGTGTCAGCTTTTTCCTGCGAGGATTTTGCTTAAGACGTCTGCATTTGAGTTTGCAGCCCTTGCATTTTGCAGCTCTTTCTTCAAGCCGTAGGCTTATTTGGCAAGTTCTTCCATTGACAAGCTGTCTGGGTAGAGGAGAAGCCTTCCATTGTCATCAGAGAAGACGTAGATGGAAGCTCCTAGCTCACCTTCCAGTTTACGACGAATATGTTTCTTGGTCGACTGTTTGATTTGTGCGACGCCAAGAGATTTCATGGATCTCTCAAATCTTGATGTGAGGTCTGTCAAGGGTAGTATTTCTGGGCTTGAAAAGAGTTCATTCCTAATATACAGAAATAGTTCTTCATAGGCCTGCCTCTCTGCACTTTCACCGTGTACCTGTTCATCACCTGCAACTGAGCTGGCAGCAGGCTCTCCTCGCGTGTATAGTCTGTAGCATGTTCTGTGGTAATGTCCCTCAGCAGCAACCAATTCTCTGCTCAAAATAGCCAGGATTCTTTCATCTAGCTTTAAGGTTGCTGCTTTCCGGATGCTTTCATCTGCACGTAGTTCGACACACTTGACGAGAGTCTCCCTCGTGTTTTGTCCTTTCAGGTACTTGTTTGATTTGGTGTCCGGCGAATTTGTCTACAACAATTTGTCTAAAGATACAATTCATATACAACAATTTGTCTACAACAATTTATCTACAGCAATTAGTCTACAGATACAATTTATCTACAATAATTTGTCTACAGATACAATTTGTCTAGAGAGGAAAAATGAAAGCTTTTGATGTTAATTATTATTACTTTTTTCAAAACAATGAAAAATTTGTTTCTGCAATCGGTTTTCTTGAGAAATGATAAAGAAAAATGTTATTGGATATTGAATAAATTTATTTACTGAAACGACGCAATACACTCCAACATCTTTTTGAATAAGTCCGAGCTGGTGTGGCGCTTACGCCATACAAATTCACAAAAAATGACAAGAATTAGTGCGATATCTTGCACAAAACAATAGTATAAGAAACTCGATTAGGTCAGGTTAGGTTAGGTTAGGTTAGGTCAGGTTAGGTCAGGTTAGGTTAGGTTAAGTCAGGTTAGGTTTCTCAAGAAAACCGATTGCAGAAACAAAATCAGGGTCATCGACTGCCCTTGTTTTCAATTTCGTAGGAAAATCGAGAGCAGTCCATGAAACATACTAGGTCCAATATTAGTAATAGTTTCTCTAGACAAATTGTATCTGTAGACAAATTATTGTAGATAAATTGTATCTGTAGACTAATTGTTGTAGATAAATTGTTGTAGACAAATTGTTATAGATGAATTGTATCTTTAGACAAATTGTTGTAGACAAATTCGCCTAAAACCGTTTGATTTGTTGCAGGAAAATAATCATACACTCTTGAAGTGCTAGGTGCATCTCTGGATAGCCTTCTGGAACTGTCTGTTGCACTTTCTTCTGTGGTATCTTTGGAAACGAGATTGTCAAGAAGTTTCTTCATTGTAAAAATGCTACGGCACTTGCGATGGTACTTTATTGGCCTGATTTCGCTTTCTGGGAGGTCGTTGGCCAAGTTCAGAACTGGGACGTGCTGTCTGATCTCTGCGGCCCTCAACAAAGTTTTCCATGAGTTCAGGTCTATGGGTGACACCAAAGAGCTCGAGTCATCATTAGAACAGTGGATGAGACAGTCTGTGCGTGCTCGCTTCTTTGGCAAAGCGCTGCCTTCATCACCACTTCCAGGATCCATAGCACTTCAGGGACGTCACCACACTCAGTCTAGAAACCTGCAACGTAAAAACAAATCAATGTCAGCAAAATCAAACTCAACATTAAATAACTATTAATGATTCAAATAGGAATCATCTTGATTAAAGATATAAATATCATATAAGAATTTAGTTCATTTATCATGTAGATATAACGATATACATGTGATATATATGACTAATCTGCCAATGCAGAAAGGTTATCATACATTAATGTTCTAAAATTGACCCTATAAACATCTTAGTACCACTAAGGTTTTGCCACTCCAGATGGTACCGATATCTGATCTGGCTCATGAACTATATGTCCCCATGAGCGATCTTGGTTAGATAATTTTCGATTAGCCGACAAACCATATTTATATAAAACCATATTTATATAAACAATACATGGATCATACATTCCTCTTTCCTAGAAAAAGAAGTACATCGACCAGTTCTTTATTTATTTTAATATCCAACATAAAGAATATAACATTCAGAAAAGAAAAGGAAAATAAAAAAATTGCTTCCTTAGATTCTCTGGTACAGTTGATTACAAAAGTTGGGATACACCGGATCACACCGACTTTAGGGCTATGTATATCCTGATTTTTTTAACGAATGGTACAAAAATCAAATTCATTCCAAACTATAGGGTACAGAAAACTAATTTTCACAGCAGTGGATACTCATTTTTTGCATTTGTTAACAAAATGAAGAGTATATACATTTTAAAATACGTAACATACAGCATTTTCACGTCTGTATACAGTTTCACGACTAAATAGAATACCTGGAGAAGTATTTTCATAATGGTGGCTACTCTCCGAAATTATTTTAAAATATACTTGAATAAATACTTTGCTAAAATGTATTATCTATTATTATCTATTATTATTTATTACTTTTATTATTATTTGTTACTTTGATAAAATTTATTAAAATTTATTGATTAAAATGTATTAAATTTATTATTTATGTGATAGAGTTTATTTATTTATTGGTATTACAGTACCAAAACAAACATTTTACATTTCTTTACTGTGGGATAAAGTCCATATTGCAGATACACGAGTTTAAAAATAAAAACGAGAATTAATTCAGTTTTGTTCCCATTGTACACTCAAATTAAATTTATATTCGCCTTTAAAAACAATTAGCATTTGTCCATACTTTCGATACTCGTGTAACAGCTGTAATTTTGTTTATATAAGCAGTAACATATTCCAGTACAGAACAAGACTTATTGGGCATTTATACAGTATACTGTATAGTAGGGCGGATCGAAAATGAGGTTTTTAAACTTTTTTTCGAAATTCAGATATGGCTAGTGCGGAAAATATGTGGGTGCTATAGATAATGACTGTGCATAAATATTAGTCCTGCGAAATTATATCTTCAGGTGCCACAAAGCCTTCGATGAAAGTGAAATATAATGATTTTCTTATATTCTGCATTAGTACAATAACTGAAACTTACTTGTTATTATTATATATTAAGTGTTCCAATTACCAAAATAGTTACTGAATTACGCAGCTCTTAGTTTATTTAGATCAATGTTCTTTTGATTAATGATCTAAATAATCCAGAACTCACCACGAGGAGGTGGCTGCGTGTCGAGCTCCACCCATGCCCTCCCAACCACCCATCCTTGCGCATGTTTTTTTCTATTAACGTTTTATTTAAACTTTATATTCAGCTTTACTTTCGAATGATGGCATTTTTTTACGTGACTGAAGTGTTGATCTTATGAAGCCATCTCGCGCGTTCAATCCAAATACTTTTGATGATGCTTCAGTCACTAATTTTACCATTCTTTCTACTACTTGTGTATGACAAGGGAATTTCTCGAATGGAGGGGTACTCTTGTTTTCTATGAATTCTTCAATCTCATTTTCTGTCAGGTGTCTTGTCACAGGTGGTTCAGTGACAATGCATTTTTGCCAATTAATTAAATCAGTATAATCAGTAGCTTCAAATTGAATAACAGGTACTGTGAAACGCCTCACAACTTTTTCCTTGTTTGTTTGCCTTGCTTTCTTTATTCGCCTCCACGCTAATTCTCTTATGGCGCTGCGGTCATCATGAATCATTGATGCTAGAATATTTTCTGGATTTGCAAAAAATGCATTTCTTTGTATGACAGGGTTTACAATATCCTTTACTTCGTCATTCAGTGTTCTTGTTAGTTCAATAGTTTTGAAAACATGTTTTGAGCCATTGACAAAAGACGTACTTTGCTTAATAGAAAACCACATTGGGATGTAGACCTTCATTATAAAAGAAGCAATGTTCATGAGGTTCTCAGATGGACTTACAGTTGAAACGTATAGACGAAGCAAACGATTTGCTGTAGTCAGCCATCGTGAATGTGCCATTTTGCCTGGACTACGATGAGCAAGATCTGGAGAGCAATATCCCTTTGTTATGGCCTGATGAATATCAATTAGATATTTTTGGTCGGTGCTAAGATCTTCACAGTCTACAGTTGGTTCCTCAGCATCAATCCTTTCAAACTCGACAATAGGAAGACTCTCACAGTTCTCTAATTCCCTGCCAATAGGACCGGTGAATCCGCGGGGGCCAGATGTTTTTCCATCCAGCTTTGCAAATAAATGGCGTAATGGCAATTCATTGGCATGGAGCTGGCACACTAAATGTTGAACTGGCTTCTTCAGCTTCAATTCTATAAGCCTTATAACGCCTCCCTTTTCTCCAGTGTTGACTGCTGCACCATCGCATCCAATGGCAACAAGGTTTTCCAGGTTCATGTCATTATTTCCAATATACTCAAACATTCCTTTACATATTTCTTCAGCTGATCCAGAATTCACAGAATAATGGCCCAAATAATCTGAACCAGGTTCTCTCATTAAAGTGATATGTTCTTCTGTTACCTTCTTCTGATACTTTGGACTCTTTTTTTTTTGGAAGAGTGTAGAATCTTTTCGACCATCAAAATAGATTCCTCTGATTGGGACCTGATTTTGATCTTTCATAATTTCTGATCTCTTCTTTTGTCTTTCTCTTCTGATTTTACTCCTATCCACTACTTCAGATGTATTGTCAATAGAAACTTCTCCAATATCTTGCAATACTGCACTAACAATGAATGCTGCAGCTCGATCTGAAACTGCAGTCCTGTCACAAGCAGTAGCCACTGAAGGTAGATTTGTAGTTTTCCTTTTCTTGAATAATTGTTCTTCAGGTTGTTCGAGCTTTCTCTTCGAGCTAACTGGCTCTGGAAATGTATCGTCTGATATTTCGCCAGATTCACTTTCACTATTTGATGTCGATGATGATAATTCAACATTTGTATCCTGCAATTTCTCCTGTGAAGATTCTTTGGTGAGCCTCACAGCTTCTTTTTGCTTTCTTAGCAACGTAGATGCTTTTTTCTTTGAGAGTGTAATATCTACTCTATCAATAAACAGTTTTCTTTCACTCCTTTGATCTAAGAGGAACGTCACTTCTTCCTTTGGAACCGTTTTTTCTTTGGGACAAGAACATTGTGTTAGTACTTTGCACTTGCACGCTGCAATGTCAAAAAGTTTCGTGTGTGCTTCTTTTTTGAACATATCAATCTTTGCTTTGTAAGCTTCAGAATTTTTTCTGCTTTGGTATGGCTTCATAATGACACGATACTTTTCGTGGTAGCTTCTGAACATTGTTTCAATTCGCCTGTCTGACAGAATTGGGACGGAAGCACTTTCCCAAATTGTTTTCAATTTATCAACAACTTGTTCTAATATTTGAGATATTGAAGGATCTTTATTAGTATTCTGTTTCAAATCGTTTCTTACAAACAAGTAATATTTAAAAACTCCTTCGTATGTAGGAAGATTCCTGTGCCACAAATCTTCCCCCATACCAAACATGGGGCACTCAGTTGAGGCCCTGGTTGATTTTGCACAAACTCGAGACATTTTGAAAGTATACAAATCTGAAAAAGAAAGAGCTAATATCAATTATACGTTAATTTCAGTTAATAGTACATGGCAAACTTACGGCAACACAATACAGAAATGCAAAATATATAAGAAATATAGTTTAGACTATCTGAGTAACGCCAACAACAGAACACCCACCTGCTACGAGAGCGACAGCTACACTGAACCGAGGTACTCACGTGACAGCTGAGTGAGCTGACTATAGAAAACTGTTTTTAGAGAATAGAAACTTTTTTTAAAGGTTGACTGAGCTATTTTTATACAAGTGTGAATAAATTCTTGTCTATTGTGCATCGTGGACTCTTCTGTAATTATTGGTTAAAATCTGCTTTTTTCAATTTTTTTTCAATATTGAAGGTCATTGTGGCACCTGAAGATATTAATGTTATGATTTTAAATTTATACCAGCTTATTTCCTCACTACTCCACACATTTTCCACACTAGCCAATTTGAAAATTCAAAAAATGAGTTTTTCACTCCGCCCTACTGTATAGGTATCTCCGCAAGAACAGGAAGACCCTCGAACATATTGACTCACTCAACAATTCTCTAACATCGCGAAGTCCAGTCTGAGACGTAACTTCAAAATTTTAGACGCAGCTGACAACAACACAGACAGACCCAACAATATTAGGATTTGCATTTTCAAAAATTCACACACACTCAACACATACGAATCATCAGTTAGCCTAAGTATAGCAAAGTAAATTGAACAAATTGACTTTTTCCTTCCATCCCTCTTCACTAGCACCTGATGAAGACCTCCGGTAAGTATAGGCTGAAAGTTTGTACTTCAACTAAATTCATGTATTCATGTATTTCTTTAATTTAACTTTCGGTAATTGGGGATATTTAGCAAACTGAACAAATGCCTTGTGAAATTTTCAAAACAGAACAATATTTAACAAGATAGTGCAAATATGATATACCACAAACCAAAAATTAAGACCAGGGACATCACGAGAAGGTACACTCAGTAGTCATACTGTACTAATTATAAACTTTGTTAATTACAGTTTCAGATACAATTTCATATAACTTAGATTAAAACATTAAGGGTTCTTTAAATAAGTATGTATACTAGGGTGGAGTAAAAAGTAGTCTAAAAAAAAATTCCGATTATCATTTTCTCCAGGGGTAGAAAAGTTGCGTACTAATGGAAGTAATTTTTTGTTTAAATATTTTTGCCGAAGCCTTTTATCTTCTGGTTCCGCAAGAGCTTTAAAAATGAGCACATTTCAATATAAAATCGGATATTTGTAATATATGTTTTTTTAAAGCATTGTTAAATATTTGAGTGCAACTCTTTGCTATATTCACCCAATATGTGGATGAATATACCCAAACCCCACCACGAGGAGGTGATTGCACATCGGGTTCCACCCAATCCACCCCAACCCCCTTACCTTGGTGGATTGTCAGATAATTTGTTCACACTTGTAATCTGATTTGGTGGTGAACTTAAACGAGAGCGGATGAACCCATCTCTGTTCCTGGATCTGCAAACTGCTGCAGAAGCTTCAGTAATAAGGCGTACTCCACGTTCAACAACTTCAGTATGACAAGGTAGTTTATCAAACTCTAATTTTGGTGCGGCGCCTTCTTGATTTGCAAACTGTATCGGCTCCTCATTTGGGACATGCTGGGTTAGAGGAGGTTCCAGCTTTCCATTTCTTTGCCAGTCATTGATTAATTCATAGTATTCAGATGCACAAAAATTCAGTTTGGGAATCATGAAATGCCTAATGTTTGTATGACTGCTGTTTCCAGCTCTTGCAGGCATTATCCGTCGAAGCGCCAACTTTCTCACATGATCTCGATTGCACTGGTCTACAAATTTTGAAAAAGTTTGTGCTTCGGAGATAAAATGTGCTTCCTATACCATTTTGGGGTTCTGAAAACGAATATGACCATAAAAACAGTCGATTGGCTACAGTTTCCAAGAAAATTTAAGTTACACATTTTGCGTATATGTATATCATATATTAGTAACATACCTGTATAATGCAGTCACTTATATTGATTCAACCCGTCGCTTCTTTGCTTGTCTCTTGTATTCAACTTCTGGAGCATCGCTTGTTATTGTCCAGCAGTAGTCTGCTAACAATGATGGACTCCATTTCCCCTGGTAGCATTTCTCCATCGCTGAGATATCCTGGTGGAAACGTTCACCATGTTCATCGCTGACTGCTCCGCAGTTGGCCGGAAAAAATTCCAGGTGCGAATGGAGGAAATGTATCTTTAAAGACATATTGCAGCCCATTTTTTGATAGGATAACAGCAGGTTTTCCACCAGCTCCATGTAATTGTCAGCTTTGGTATTTCCGAGAAAATTGGTTGCTACTAACCGGAAAGCATTCCACGCTGTCTTCTCCTCACCACCTAGGATACGGTCGAACTCCTCATCTCGAAGAAGCTCGCGGATCTGTGGACCAACAAATACACCCTCCTTGATTTTTGCTTCACTGAGCTTTGGGAATTTACCACCGAGGTACTTAAAAGCTGCCCCCGTTTTATCCATAGCCTTAACAAAATTTTTCATGACGCCCAGTTTGATGTGTAAGGGTGGTAACAAAATCTTGCTCGATTCTACAAGTGGAGGATACTGAACATTTTTTGTTCCAGGTTCCAATGAGTGTCGGAGTGGCCAATCCTTCTTAATGTAATGAGAAGTCCTAGCCTGACTATTCCATTCACACAGAAAACAGCAATACTTAGTGTAGCCCGGCTGCAGTCCAAGCACCATAGCAACAACTTACAACAGTTACAAGTCAGTTCAAATCATAGCCCCATTATCAAATTCATATAGAAAACAGCAATTATTAGTGTATCTCGGTTGCAGTCCATGATCTGTCTACAACTTGTCAGTCACCACAAACCTGCCACTGATGTTTGTCATAGTTTATGCAGTTCTAAAGTTGCTTATTCATCTTCTCATATGTTTCCTTCATGTGGACTGCATGACCAACTGGAATTGATGGCAATACGTTGCCAACATGCAACAAAACAGCTTTTAGACTCAACTTCGATGAATCAATGAACAGTCTCCACTCATCAGGATTGTGAATAATGTTGAGAGCTGCCATCAGACCATCGATGTCATTGCAAGCTACAAGGTCACCTTCCATGATGAAGAATGGGACAAAATCTTTTTGACGGTCACAAAACTTACACACTCTAACATTTTCAGCGAGGAGATTCCACTGCTGCAATCTGGAGCCCAACAGCTCTGCCTTACTCGTTGGCAGTTCTAAATCTCTGATAAGGTTGTTTAATTCATTCTGAGTTATCATGTGCGGCTTAGAAGATGTCAAGTTATAAACAAATTCAGGGTCTTGTGAAGTTGAAGGCTCACAAGTTTCGCAGGTTCCTTCATTCTCCTCGTCCTCTGACTCCAGGGAGAATGAGTGTGGGGGCTCAGGAACGGGTAGTCCTTCGCCGGAGGTACCGGGCGTATAGCAGAGGGTATATTCGGATATTGTAAAATCCACTTTTTCTTCTTGCAAATACCTTTCTTGACTGGAGGCACCATGCAGAAGTAACAATTGTTGACATGATCTGCTGGTTCCCTCCACACCATTGACACTGCAAAAGGCATAGATTTCCTTTTCCGATTCAACCACTGGCGAAGGTTTGTTGCACAAGTATTGCAGCATATGTGTGGGGCCCAGCTCTTGTCCTGATCTCCAATCTTACAGCCAAAATAAAGGTGGTAGGCTTTCCTAATCACGGCGGTTATAGCACGCTTTTGTGATGCAAAAGTCAATTCTCCACAAACATAACAGAAGTTATCTACACTGTTCACGCAATTACGAGGCATCTTTGTTCAAATTAGGCTGAAAAAATTCAGTTTCAAAAGCAAACACTAAAAAGAGTTTGACAAGGGTGCACTGTATGACTTCCGCGAATGAACTGATGCTGTGGCGTAATATGTAGACGCCTGTGACACATCGACGCCTTGACTCTACTGCGCATGCGCGGTTATATATTTTTTATTTTAATAAATTAATGTAATTACATTGCATTTTAATAATTTTAAATTAGGTAAGGTTAAGTTAGGTTAGTATTCCATTTATATTAATATCAAAAACATTATGGAAAGCAATATGTTAAAATGATCCAATCTATTTTTTAATAAATAATTTACAAATACATAATGTAATAGATAAATTTAAAATTACATTTTATTGTATATATGTATATATTTACATTAATTTATTAAAATAAAAAATATAACTACGCGCATACGCAGTAGAGTCAATGCGTCGATGTGTCAGGCATCTACATATTACGCGACAGATGCAGTCCAGTTAGTAGGGTGCAGGGTTGCCTGATATCTTTATAAATAGAGCCAATTGGCAATTTTAGGCATCATTTTCGTATTCAGTGACCCAAAATTAGTAAAGACTGACTACTTTTATTTCCGAAGCATTTTGGCTGTAGACCAGTGTTATCAGCAAGCATGGCAATCAGTATATTTTCAGGGTGACCATAATATGCATTCCTCTGAATTACAGGGTCAAAACTGTTTTCAAGTCTTTTGAGAGGCATCTGGAACTCTGGATTATCTGCCACAAATTTTTTGCACCATCTGTAGATGAAGAATGAACTTTTATACTGAACCAGTTTGGAGCATATACCTTGCAAACAAATTCGGCCAGAGTTAGAAGGGGCTTTGAAGGATTTTTGGCTACCATGTACAAACGCAGGATTCTGTTTGCAGGTGTCAGCCATCTTAAATGGCTTACAGTGCCAGGTTGGTGTCTTTCAAGATCTTTCGAATAGTTGCCAGATGATACAGCCTTACAAATATCCCACAAATATTTCTGGTCAGTGCTTAACTCTGTATTTTCTAAGCACTGTGGTAAATTAACAGGAATTGGGTCAAATCTTACAATTTTGTGTTGTTCACATGTGGCTATTGCTTGGCCAAGTTCACCCATGAATGCATTTGGTCCACGTGTACGGCCATCGAGATGGTGGAAAAGATGTCGTAGAGGAAGTTCGTTCATGTGCAACATACATATCATCCATTGGAAAGGTCTTCTGAAATGGTCTTCTAAGAGTCTAATCACACCTGCTTTAGTCCCAGTATTTGTTACTGTGCCATCACAACCAACAGCAATAAGTGTATCTGTATTAACGTTAGTTTTTTCAGAAATGAGATAATGGAATTAAATATATCGTTGCTCCTGCCTGACAAATGGTGTGACCTAAGAAAATTGAATTGACTGTGGTTCTTGAATAAGAGTAATGTGCTCTTCAGTGCTACTTCTCAGATAATAAGTATTTCCCACCTTGTTTAACCCTCGCTCGTGTCTTATCCCTTCGACCGTCGAAGTACAACCCCTTGCGCGGTGTTTCTGTTGGAAAATCTTCCATTTCTGCCATTTGCTTTTTTCGCTCTCTTCTGAGCTTGTGCCTGTCTACAACGTGGGACATGTTTTCTTTGTGAATTATACCAAGGTTTTGCATCACAGCACTAGTAATAGCTGCTGCAGATCGATCCGAAACACCATATCTATCAGAGGTTTTTGCCAAAACAGGCATACTAATTCTCATCTAATGTGTTATGAGTGAAGGATTAATTGCTTTACTTAGCAATGTGATCTCAGTATCAGAATTGTCAGAGTTTTCATTTGTATCTGTTTCATATGATGAAAAGTTCAGAGATGCTGTGGTCTGATTTGTGCTTGCTTCATCTTCAGTTCTCTTTCGACTGGTTAATTTGCGTTCAGTGCGCTTTTGTAATTTTTTTGTCAGTGATAAATCAATTCCTCCGATCCCCATTTGTCGTTGAGTTCTCTGGTCAGTAAAAAATTTTCTTTCAGCAATAGGAACTCGACGAGCTGCCTCACATTTGCAAGCTGAGATTAAAATACATTGGTAAGCAGCTACATCAAACAACTTAGCTGTTCCCTTGAGAAAATTTTGCCATTTACTGTCAAAAGTAGGAGTTCCAGCTCTTTTAATTGACTTCATCAAATTCTGGTACTGGTCATGACACTTTCGTATTTTCCATATCAAGCTGGTGTGGGAGATGATTGGAATTGAAGCTTTATCCCATATGTTCGCAATATCAGAAGCAACCTTCTCAGCTATCTCTCACTTTCGGTTCAGCATTTGTTGGTAATAATTTCATTTCTAATCTTACATACTGGTAATGCGAAATAACATCCGAAGTTGTTGGCAAAACATTAATTTTAAAGGGCCTAGCATCAAATTCTGATGCCTGTGAGAATGCCGACAGCTGTTTTTTTATGGATTGCCTTGTACAATTCATAATCAGTGCTGCAAAAAGTAAAATATTAGTTAGATGATAATATAAATATTATGATGTATTGTAATATTATGAAATAAAATAATGATAAAATTTTAGTTGCCAACTAGTACAATACTTTAGTATCAAAATACGACAAATTTTATTTATAAGGTGTTTTTTTCTAGGTAAATAGCCGAAATCTATTAAATTTTACGATGTGCTTTGTAAGACGTGGTCAGTGTCTGGACATTAATTCCTTTGCATAAATAACAAAATATACTTACTCCTTGCGGAACCAGTAAATGAATACCAAACTGAACAATATTTGGCAGAGTTATTATAGACATCATTACATAACTTTTGTATCCATGGAGAAATAGATGCAAAAGAAAAAAATTCTCTCCACCCTAAATTATATACATTCAGTTTTAAGTATACCTACGGATTTCAATATTGCTTTACCTCACTCGAGATGGGAATAACTAAGAAATAAGAAATAAATAAAAATAAAAATGTCAAAAGTATTGATTCTACTTTTTATTATTACTAGTACAGTTCCCGTCGCTTCGCTGACGGTTAGACAGGCTAAACTACAAAAAAAGAACCCAGCCGTGAAAATTTTGAGCTTCACATTGTGTCAACATTTCTGAATCTGGTATCTCCCAAAACCTCCTCACCCCCATTCATACAACTTGGGGGCTAACCCCCTCCCCCATTACCCCCACCCCTCCCCATTACCACACCCATCCCCCATTACCCCACCCCCACCCTTCCCTCCTTCCCCCCACCCCAACCCTTCCCCCCACCCTCACCTTCCCCCATTGCTAAACTACAGAAAAGAACACAGTCATGAAAATCTTGAGCTTCACATTGCCGCCCGTAATACAATTTCTGAATTTTTTTTACAATTTCTGAATTTTTTTTTCTCACAATTTCTGAAAGTGTGACGGACAGGACGGACGACGGACAGCTCTCTTATTATAATATAGATTATATTATTATTATTATTATTATATTATATATATTATATATATATATATATATTAGGGTGGTCCATAACTATATAGGGGAAATTTTGTTTTGATATTTCCTAGCTCCCACCAATTGAAGTTGTGAGGTTCTGTGAGAAAATGCTGCAGTAAATGTTCGTTTCGATCAGTTTATATTTAGCGGTCGCTCACGAGTTTCAAAATTTATCCTTCTATCACTGTAATAGGTATTATATAGTATGCACTACAGCTCCACCGCCTCTGGGTCCCCCCAATCCACGAGCTGATGGATGAGTACTATCCGTTCTACGACTGGGGTGTCATGGTTGGAAACCACTCATTGTCGCCCAGTCAAAGAGCTTTTCCTGGCATCCGGAAACTTCCGGCAATGCTCCGACACTACTTGCAGCAGATACTGCAGCTGCTCCTCGTCTTTGGTGTGGTGGCCGCTGTACTGTTGGACGAGGGCCACAGCTCGCTCGGCATGGTCATTCACCACCCTCAGGTTTTCCATAACCCTAAGCGCCGCTTGAAACTCCTCCATTTTTTCCCATTCATCCGGATCTTTGTTGAAGAAACCTGCAGACAATTGCAGTCATTCGAAGAACCTCATCGAATTCTTCGTCACAGGGCTCTCCAAAGACGAACTGAGAGGCGGGTTGACACGCTTTGGAATTTGCTCTCCACCCTCTTTCTTGTATAGGGCTGCGACCATCCGACGTTTCGTTGCAGATGGAACATCGACATCGAAGAAGGCCAATGGGATGATTTCCTCAGAGAGGTACCAAAGCTGTCCTACCAGCTTCTGACTGGCTGCTTTGGAGATCTTCTGCTGTGGATACGACCTTAATGATTCCAAGAGGCAAAAGTCCTGGGCTGGAGCGGAAGCGGCCATCGGAGCAGTGAACCATGCCTTCAGGTCTCATGTCACAGGGAAGATGCTCATGTCTTGCAAGCATGTTTTCTCTTTCGGTGTGAGATGTTGCAATTGCTCCCGGAACATCCACATCTTGATAGAATACAGGACTTTGCACATCCAGTGAGCGTGATGCATCGCACCTGAGCGCTTGAATCGAATCGGCGATTCAAGATTTCCACCAAGGAAGAAAATGGCGAGTTCCAAAAGTTCCTTGTAATCGTCTCGGTACGTTTCGCGCTGGATTTGGTCTTCGGCGAACTTCAGAAATTCTTCTCTGACTGGTAATAGGATTGACCAACAGTGGGGTCGTCGACACCTGTTTGGAACTTGCTTTTGTCGATGTAGTTTCACTGTTGCTGGAATCTCTTGAATAACATGACTTTAGGTCCAGAAATTGCGTCATGACGCGCCGCCGCGAACGCGGCGGCGACAACTAGCTCCATGATATGATGCCTGCACGCAACGTAGAACAGCTCTTTCTGCAACTTCTGCTCTAGGAGCAAACAACATCCTGAGTGACGGCCAGTGTTAGCAGCGGCATTGTCGAAACACATCCCCACCACTCTTTCACTTAGTCCCCAAAGTTGCAACAGATCGAACACCGCTTGTGCCTGCTGTTGCCCACTTCCCGAAGCTATTTTTGGCACTCCCAAGAGCTGAAGAGCTGGCAGTTGCCATCTGAGGTGGACACTAAGACGGGAAGCCGGTCTACCTGCTCGTTGTTGGCAAGGTCTAGCAGAAGCTCTCCGTCCCAGTGCACCACCACTGGTCCGGAATGGAATCCTTTTTGGACCGATTCAGCCTGCTGCCTGCGATGATGCTCTCGGTTGCGCTTCACAGATGATCGGCTGAGAGTGAGTTCCTCGAGGTTTTGGCCAAGGCTGCGAGCTGTTTCCGATACAATGTAAAGCGCCATCCGGTCACTCACCCCCGTCCTGTCTAAGGCTGAAGATAATTCTGAGTTGAAAATATTCTTGGTCTGGCGTGTTCTTTTTTGTGGGGGGAGAAGGACAACCTCCAGTGGCTCCTTCAAGAAACTCGTCATCGGCAGAGCTTGAAGAAGAGTTCGGCTGTTTGGAATGTCGAGGCTTGCTCTTCGACTGTTTTCCTCTTTCGGACGTCTTCCTCTGCTTTCCGCTTTGCAACCTTCTGCTCCTTCTCCGCCAATTTTTTGTCGACGGAGCCCATTGTGCCACGCCGACCGGGCTCTCTTTCAGCGAGAAGGAAGTCGCGATTTTCTTGAAGCTGGATCATCTGGAGAGCGTTTCCATGTGCAATGTTGAACAAATTGTTCAGCTTGCTTTTGAAAGACGTCTCGTTTTGGACTTGTTTTGGATTTCGCCTTCCTTTGTTCTCTTTCAAAGCCTGCCACACTTTGAACAAGACCAAAAACTTCTCCAAACAGTGGTCCTTCCGGCGTGTTGGTATGCGGGCTCTTTCCCAAAATGAGAAAACTTCCTCCAGCACTTTTTCGGCGCTTTGTTTGGTGTCTTTCTTATTCATAACATGATAGTGCAAAAAATCACCTAGGACCTGGCCATTTGAAGGCAGTTTACTGCCTCAAATCTTTTGGTCCGGTTTGTCCAACAAGTAAAAACCACGTTTTTTAAATGACCGTCACCGTAAGTAAATGTAACCAATATAAACCAATGTATGGTATACCAATATTTATTAAAATCTATTTGATATAGCTATATTTAACACTCCAACCTGTGAAAGAGCAGAAAACGGCATTAATTAGAACTGAGTCACATTAATTAGAACCGAGTCACTCATAGTAATGAGTGACTCAGAAAAGAACATATAACCCTATGAGCGACCACTAATTATGCACAGATGTGAGTGAAATTTTTCACAATTTATTTTCAGCTATAGTGACACAGATTAGGCGGGTGGGAGCTGGAAGAATCGAAGGTTCGATTTTATGGACCACCCTAATATATATATATATTAGGGTGTTTCATAAATTAAAAGTTTGGAAAAATTTTAATCCACATGGATCCCCTTGTTCCATTTGCTGAGGAGACTGATAAACCGAAGTATTAATTCAATAGTTTAAAGTTTACGGGTCCCCAGTTTGATGCTCTGGCAGATCATAAACGGAAAAAATTAAACAAAAATCTGTCAATGAATTTTTATTCAACAAACGAGTACCATTTCACTACACATTTTCACAAAGATACAAAAACATAACCACTTCTTGCGAATCATTTGTCCATGAAATCCTTCTTGGTTTTATTCGGGTATTTCGCCCTATGCTGCATCACAGTTTTGAGCAAATACTGCTTCTGCTCTTCGTTCTTCGTCAGAGAACAGTTGAACTCTTTGGTGAGCGCGATGGCTCTTTCGGCCCGATCGTTGACGACAGAGATTTTGTTAACAGTTGCCGCTGCTTGCTTGAAGCCCTCTACTTCAGTCCACTCAGCAACTGGCTTTTTCAAGAATTCTGTGTCCAAGTCGAATGCATGGAAGAAAGCCATCGTCTTTCCTGTCACGAACTCCGCCAGGTGTTTCGAGGCAAGATTCCTGACGTTCTTCCCTTGGGGTCGCTTGAGTTCCTTTTTCGATGCGGGCTTACCCAAACTGACGACCATCTGAGCCTTTTCTTCATCTGCCACATCTGCGTCGAAGAACGCCATGGCAATAAGAGTCTCAGAGATGTACCATAGGTGTCGAGACATGGCTTCTTGCGCAGCGTTAACACACGAATATCCCGACATGGCAAAGGCTTCCGCGTCACGCAGAAATTCCAGATCAACTGCGGCAGCCTTGCTTGAGGTTGCAGCACGAGTCCAACCTCGGATGTAGACGAGGGACACGAAGAGACCTACGGCTGTCAGAGCTTCCAACTCGTGACTCGACATCTTGAACTGCATCTTCAGTAGAATTACTTTCAAGGAGTAGATGGCTATCGCCATCCATCGAGCGTGATGGTAAGCGCCAGGGGCTCTGAGAGGGAAATCCACCACTTTTGCTTCTCCCAGGAAGATGAGAACCAACTGTAGCAGTTCCTTGTAGTCATCGCGCTGATGCGACGTGCTCACCATCCCTCTCACCAGCAGGACTGACTTCTCCCTCAGTTCCCTCATAGAGTCATTAACTTGAGCAAAATCGTACGGCCGCACGTCCAACCGGTCGATGAACTTCCATTGTGCCTGAAACCTCTTGAAAACGGGTATATCGGGGCCACTTGAAGGGCCGTATGCACGCTTGAAGACGGAGCTGAGGATGACTTCATAGATGTGATGCCGACAGGGGAAGTACATGAGTTCTCTGCCAAGACCTTTCTCAATCAGGACGCAGGCCCGATATGAATCCCGGTGTTCGACGCTGTCGTGTCGAAAGACAGTCCCCGCACGCGCTCTTCCATCCTGTGTTCCTTGACCAAATCCAAGCAAACTCGCGCTATCTTCTCGCCGGTTCCGGACGTCACCTTAGGAACGCCGAGCAACTTCTCCTTGCCGTCGCCAGAGACGAGGACGGCGATCCGGTCAACGCTCTCCTTCCATTGCTCATTGTCAGGTAGGAGCTTACCGTCCCAATGCAAGACAAGAGGCTGACCAGGACAAACTTCGTCGGATTGATAACTTTCAGCAGCCACCTTCCTGAGAGCCTTGCGTGTGCGGTACATGGTACTGGCAGAAATGGATAGTTCATCCAAGTCAAAACCTAGTGATTTAGCCGCTGCAGCGTACGACATAGCTGAATCGCGGTACGAATATTCAGCCGATCGTAGGTAGTCGTCACATCCTGTGAGATCAGATTCCTGCGTCGCTTCTTGGTATTTCCCTTGGAGGAGGATGGAAAAAACTTCCACGGTTGGGTCAACGACATCTGAGTCAGTCTCTGACGCAGTTGAAATCACTAAAGCCCCGTATCTTCTGCAGCTCCTTGTTCCTTCCTGGCCTTCTCCTGTTGTTCCTTAATCTTGTCCAGCCTCTTCCTTTTCCTAATCTCCTTATAGTGAAGCTTCATGTCAACAGGGCCCATGCTGCAGGAATTTGGATCTTCACGCTGCATGTCGAGAAAGTGGATGTCCTCCTGATTCTTCATCATTTCCTTAGCCTGTGAATGAGCAATGTCCATGATCTCCTTCGCTATTGCCTCCTTGAACATCGCCTCCTTCACTCGGAAGGACTCTGCTTTATGTGACTTGTGCTTCACAAGCCGGTCGTATTCCTTGAGAAGGGATTCCATCTTCCTCAAGGCCGAATCTCGACGCTTCATGGGGATTCTCTCTCTCTCCAAAATATGAGACAGGCATCCAGGCACAGGTTCAGGCATTTAGTACGTCCAAATTTTTGCTCCTTTTGGTGGTAAAAGTACTTTTTGAGTACTTGCAACTGAGTGGAAGGCCACTTGATGTGATGTTCGCATCCGTCTGGCCAATAAGAAACACTTCTGTTTTCGCTCTGGTAGACACCTGGAAAAGAAAACAAACTAAATAATTCCACAGAAATAATTTCACATCGTAATTAATTTCATTAATTAAATAAAGAAAAGCAGTAACTGGGACTCGAACCAGTGTCATAGCCGTTTGGCGGCATCGCTCAAGTCGGCGTACACAGCACGCTATCCACTACACCATCTAGGGAGTGGATAGCGTGCTGTGTACGCCGACTTGAGCGATGCCGCCAAACGGCTATGACACTGGTTCGAGTCCCAGTTACTGCTTTTCTTTATTTATAAAACTGATACGTGTACACTACGTTCTCTTGACAATTCATTAATTAAATAAATTTCAATACCGCAGTAAAATTACATTAATTAGTATCATAAATAATTACCAGCTTAGTTGTCCAATATGCAACAGACTAATTAATTTCATGTAATATTAATAATAAATATCACTACCACAGTAAAATGACAGAAATTAAATAATAATAAATTTCAATACCACAGTAAAATGAGATAATTAGTAGCATATATAATTACCTCCATAGTTGTCCAATAGGCTATACAACACGAACCGCTCAAGTGACGAAGAAAACCGTCTTCACTGCAGGCAGGCGAGAAATGAACTGACAAAAAGTCGTCAAAGTTGGGGACCTCTAAATGCAGCGCGATCTGGTTCAAACTTGCACAAACGTGTTTTCTTGTTCTTTAGAATACGGAGAAACGTGTGGATTAAAACTCCAAGCTCATTTCTATTTTACCCTATAGGTATGAAACACCCTAATATATATATATATAATAAAATGTAGTCAAAACTGTGGACATTTTTATTTTTTTAATTTCTTGTATATTATATATATATATATATAATAAACAGGAACACCAGAGAAAATACAAACATCCTTCAAGGTTCAATAGTACCAACGTTTCGGAATGCACTAATTCCATCTTCAGGGCTAAAACAATAAAATTCCAAATCACATACAAAATACAAATTGCTTAATAACAATTTAAAATAAACTTAAAAAAAAAAATTATAAAAAGTGGCTAAGAAAATGTAAAACATTAAAACTAAAAGGTAAATAAATGTGAAGTTAAAAAGTTAAAATTATAAAAAAGTAAAAGCATTAAAAAACTAACGTAAATAAAATAAACTAGTACTTTAACCAAAACATAGCACATCTATCGATGATTCGTCAGAATTTAGGTCTGGTTTTAGTTTATAAATAAACAAAGACTCCATAATTTTAAGCTTAAGGTCAGAGCTTCCGGCAACAAGTACGGCGAAATTAGACTGTGAAATTGGGTGGTTATTGTTGTGCGAGTGATTACGTATGAGAGAATAGGTGGTTTGCCAAGGGGTAAATTTGTACGGACCGATTTACCGAGATGTTCGTAAATACGAGATTTTAAATGTCTTTTAGTTTTTCTATATATGACCCCATACAGTGGTCACACTTGTATTGATAAACTATGGATGACTTAAGAAGTGTAGGAATAACATCCTTGTATTTAAATAAATGGTAAATCGATTTAGACGGGGTGAATATAATTTTTATACATAGTTGTGGGTAGAATTCCTTGAGCAATTTTAAAAGTTTGTTTCTAATGTTAGAACTTGAGGTTCCCATATAGGGCAAAGTAAAATACAGAATATCTTTGGGGACTGTAATTAAGTCTCTAGTTGTAGGGCTTATTAGTCTATTTAAGGTTCTGCCTATTGTAGTCTCCACCAGTCTAGAAGGGAAATTATTCTTGGCAAGGAGTTTTCGGATGAAATCTAGTTCATCGTGCAATTTAAAGTAATCTGAACAGATATTGAAAGCTCTATTGGTCAGAGTCGAAATTAAGTTTCGTTTGAAACCTAAAGGGATAAAGGAAGAAAAGTTCGTAGTAAGATTGGTGAATGTCGGCTTTCGGTAAACGGAAGTTTCAAAAGAGGAATTACTTTTTATTATCTTAATGTCCAAAAAGGACAGAGAGCTAATAGATTCAACTTCTGAAGTAAATTGAATATTAGGGTGCTTAGAATTAAGGTAATGACGAAACAAAGGGATATGGTCTGGTGATTTAAACAGGAGAAAAGTGTCATCAATATATCTTCTATAAAAAATCGGTTTAAAGTTGGAAGGACACTCATTCAACCATTTG
Source organism: Bathynomus jamesi (assembly GCA_023014485.1). NCBI lineage: Eukaryota > Metazoa > Arthropoda > Malacostraca > Isopoda > Cirolanidae > Bathynomus > Bathynomus jamesi. Next base: position 1,450,380 of record JAJOZX010000096.1, on the reverse strand, counting down.
ACTTCATGATGACACAGAAACGCGTTAGCTAAGGTGGGACCAAGAGGCAGACCCATTTGAACACCTTCAGTCTGTTTAAAATATTCACCGTTGAATATAAATATAAGGTCTTCCACGGAAAATTTTAGTAGTTCTTTCATTTGACCTCTATTAAAACCCTGCACAGTATCAGTATTATTAAAAAGATTGTCAATACATATATCAATAGTTTCTGCAACAGGCACATTGGTAAATAAAGATTTTACATCGAAACTAGCCATTGTGTAAGAATTATTATTTAATGAGGTAATTTCTAACGAAAGAAAAAGAATCCCGTGCTGTATACAAATTATAAGTTATAGGTGATAGTATGGGAACCAAGAATTTTGAAAGGATATAACTAAAAGTTCCTAGAGCCGATAAAATTGGCCTAAGTGGACAATTAGGTTTGTGTATTTTAGGGAGTCCATACATAATGCCTGGGCTGGATCCAGAAACAAATAATTTAGAAAAAAACCGTGTCTGAGATTATATTATTAGATTTAAGTTTTCTAAGATACCTATTAATTTTATCTTCCTGTTTTAAAATTAAAGCAAAAATGTCACCAGTTACTTTAATAAATCTAGTTGCATCATTTAAGATATCTAACATTTTATCGACATAAACATTCCTGTCCAAAAGAACAACGCCATTGCCTTTGTCTGGTCTTGTAACCACCAATGACTTGTCCAAAGACAGATTTCTTAGACTTTGAAACTCTTCCGCCTCCATATTAGATCTATTGCCATAAGGGTTAAAAGCATAAAATGAAGTAAAAGCTAAATTACATAAATTATTAGATAAAAAGTTAAAACCTTTACTATGTGGGTCAAAGAATGAATGCTTAAAAAGGTCCTTAAGAAATAACTCAAAGTTGAGGAAATAATCGTAAAAATTAAGTTTCTTTGGAGTAAGAGAGAATTTCAAGCCTTTACAAAGGGCAGATTTTTTAATATCACTGAGAACTTTGGAAGAATAATTAAAGATGAGATCATTAGCTGCTAGATTATTACTCGTATTATATCCTAATTTTTGGAGTTTCCTGTTCTGAACAAAATTCACCCTTGCAATACATTTCAAATTGCCCGTCTGAATGACGTTCAAAAGATGTGTTGAATCTATACCAGACACCAGAGACTTAAAATCACAAGTAGACCGATTAAGATCCCGATTACATTCATTACTGAGCCTTTTCTTAAATTTAATTTCTGCATCTAGTAATTGTTTTTGACAGTTCCTATAGGTTTCACTTTTTTGTAAATGAAAGTTACTAAGTTTGAACCTCAAAAAGCTAAGAATCAAACCCTGGTTTCTGCAGCAAGTAAGGAACTGCAAATCACACTGAAGTTTTCTAGCCTTGTAGTCAAGTTTTTCAAGTCTTCTATACATGTGCAATGCTGGTCTTCCATAGCGTTTGGTGATTATATCGGCTATTGATTGGTGGCGCGGAAAACGCAGTTTAATAATAAACAGGAACACCAGAGAAAATACAAACATCCTTCAAAGTTTAATAGTACCAACGTTTCGAAATGCACTAATTCCATCTTCAGGGCTAAAACAATAAAATTCCAAATCACATACAAAATACAAATTGCTTAATAACAATTTAAAATAAACTTAAAAAAAAAAAAATTATAAAAAGTGGCTAAGAAAATGTAAAACATTAAAACTAAAAGGTAAATAAATGTGAAGTTAAAAAGTTAAAATTATAAAAAAGTAAAAGCATTAAAACTAACGTAAATAAAATAAACTAGTACTTTAACCAAAACATAGCAGATCTATCGATGATTCGTCAGAATTTAGGTCTGGTTTTAGTTTATAAATAAACAAAGACTCCATAATTTTAAGCTTAAGGTCAGAGCTTCCGGCAGCAAGTACGGCGAAATTAGACTGTGAAATTGGGTGGTTATTGTTGTGCGAGTGATTACGTATGAGAGAATTAGGTGGTTTGCCAAGGGGTAAATTTGTATGTGATTTGGAATTTTATTGTTTTAGCCCTGAAGATGGAATTAGTGCATTCCGAAACGTTGGTACTATTAAACCTTGAAGGATGTTTGTATTTTCTCTGGTGTTCCTGTTTATTATTAAACTGCGTTTTCCGCGCCACCAATCAATAGCCGATATATATATATATATATATATATATATATATATATATATATATATATATATATATATGAAAATTATTTCACGAAAGTAACACGTGAAAAATATTTATGATGAATAAAACCACGAAGGAAAGGAAACACAGAATGGTGCTCAAGCGCTTTCGTCTAATGACATCCTCAGGAACACTGAGGATGTCATTAGACGAAAGCGCTTGAGCACCATTCTGTGTTTCCTTTCCTTCGTGGTTTTATTCATCATATATATATATATATACACACACACACACACACGAACTCAGAATGGTTCCCTGAGAAACTTATATGTTAAACACAGACCTGTGCATGGAACAAGGAACTCTTCTCGGAAATTACATCCACTATAGTTCGAATAAGTAATGATAAATGACAAATACTATAGTTTTTTCTTTTTCATGATGGAAAGCCCAACGTGGGCACCGGGTTACTCAGTTTCTCAGGGGACCATTCTGAGTTTGTGTATATTAAACGGACGTGTTATGTGCCTTGAAAAGTGGACGCTCAATGTCCCGGTTGAGGTTTAAGTTTTGTTTTTTGGCTAAAAATACAATAGTTACCCCTTTTTCTTTGATGTATTCAATCCGACGTGAATGCAACGAGATTCTTGCGTACATTGAGGTTCTGAATGTAGCAGGCTAGGTATAAGCTGTAAACCCTAGATCCTGTCCCAAAGCTGGATCCTATCTGCTTTGCAGATAGCTGGTGAGGGAAGCTATACTTTGGGCCTCTTTGCGAGTAACCCGGTGCCCACGTTTGGCTTTCCATCATGAAAAAGAAAAAACTATAGTATTTGTCATTTACCATTACTTATTTGAACTATAGTGGATGTAATTTCCCAGAAGAGTTTCTTGTTCCATATATATATATACAGTATATATATGAGGATGGAAAATCCCATCAAAATAAAAGGCCCGAAGATTTTCAGTGCCCTGCCAAAAGAACTGAGGAACCTCCAGGCTGAGGCCGCGCAGAGCTGGGCACTTGCGTTTTTTTTTGCGGTACTGCGGTACTGCGGTACTACCGTGTTGGTCGGTACCGCGGAAAGTACCGCGGGAAATTTGAATGCGGTAGCGGTACTGCTGTACTTTCAGCGATCCTTTGCGGTACTGCGTTATGCGGTACCGGTTTGGTAGTGCGGTAGTAGTACCGCAGTACCGCAGTACCGCAAAAAAACGGGCAAAAAAACGCAAGTGCCCAGCTCTGCCTGAGGCTCCAGCACACCAACCTGAATAATTTCATGACAGGTTCTTGTGCAAAGTCCTTGACCAGCCATGTGTGGCTGGCTACGGGGCAGGAATAGAGCGGAAAACACTTCTCTCTTCCACCGAATTCCGCAAATGAGGCGGGATGCTGCAGAGGGTTCGACCGCAGTCGATCATGAACCGTCGTTCGGAAACATTGTAAGGAGTTCATAAGGAGTATAAGGATAAAACTAAATTTGGTGTCACCTAATATTATAGAACACACACACACACACACACACACACACACACACACACACACTATATTAACGTTTCGACAAACTTATGAGTGATATTTTTTTGTGTTTGATTTTATAGTGCATATGTTTTGCATTACATTATTATTCCAGCAAAACATTGCGTACTAATTAATCTGTTTGGCAACATTAGAGGAACTTTTGGAAATACAGAATAACAAAATACTCGTTTAAATTTGCTTTGAAAAAGAAAGGAACGTGTAAGAAATAAAATAAAATAAGACACAATAGAAAATAAACAACCGAAATGTTTAAGAAACGATGAAATAAAACAAAACAGAAAGAGAACTGTAGAACAATAACGTTAAGCAAATAAATGCTAACAAGTAGTCGTTTTATTAAAAATTAAACAAATATAAGCATGTAAAGATTTCGTACACTTTTATTTCACGAACACTTAAAGGAATTAGAGCAGAAATAATTTGGAGGAAGTAAAAGTAGCGTCAATAAAGAGAGACAAAATGCAAATAAACGGGCTATACTGTCGCCTAAACAGAGCTGGAGAGCTTCGTATAAATAGAACATTCTGACGCTGGATGGCCGCATTTGCGCCCAAGCAGAGCGACAAACTCGGAGCCTCTATCAGTATAAGCGGCTTAAGGCGATAGCTGAAGGGAGGCCCCCTGAATGCACCAAAGAGAGCAAATTTGCTTCAATCCGGCTGCGGGCAACAAATGAAGAAGGAGAGAATGGAAGAGAGGGATTAGGACGGAATAGAAATACGCCCAAAGGAAAGGCAAATATGACGACGACGAATGGAAAGATACAGAGAATTCCTGAAATGATGATGATGAAGATATCAAATTAGGCCTTGCGAATGGGCGTAAACGTAAAATTATTCAACCAACAAATAATTGTTAGAAGGAAATAATTTTAATAATTATAAATTTTATGTCATTCATTTTGTGATAATGTTTTGTCACGTTTATTAAATAGGGGTTTGTGTCGTCCTGCGTTCCACAAATGTTCAAATCATCGCATGAGGTCCTTGGAAGTAAAAGATACCAAAGTTCTAAAGAACGGGCCTTCATAAAATCTTATGAATCTTGTTTTAATGGAAATCTTGCTCTGCAAATCACTTATAATGTAATATCAATGGAAGATTCGAAACCAGAAATGCACAAAAGACAAGTTATTTGAATAATATGCCCAGCGTCAATGAATTTTAGAAAATAGTTAATTCCACGAACAGTCGAATACGATATGGTTCAGAAGACTTCATAGCCGCTTCTTCACAAACATCTCTCATTTTTGCTCTAAGAGAGTAAGATGGTCAGCTATATACATGAACTGTAGTAGTTTATGGAGTATTAAGTGCATCATGACATTTCACCACCTTCAGCTTTGGAGAAAATTAAATTATTAGAGAAAAGTTATAAGAAAATTGCTAAATAATACGATATAGTAAATACCCAAGACGCATGACAATACCTCAATATATTTTGGAAATAAATTTCCCCCACCACAATTTAGAAACGAACTTGAAATTTTTTTAAATGTCCTTTTGTCCCAATTATGATTCTCCTTTAGAATACTGTGAACTGTAAATACGATATTTTTCTAATAAATTTCCACCTTAACATCAAACATGACAACATTTTACAATCACTTTCGTGCCTTTTATAGAACGCAATTATTTATTTACTTCGCTGGTCACTTTTCAGGATCATTAAAAGAATCTAGTGAAATCCAAATAATATAGAAAATATTATCAGACGTTATGAAAGTGAATCCTTCGAAAGATAGGATGAGCTTTTTAATAAAAAGTATAAACTTTCGGTAAAATGTTTACCTAGAAACAGAAAATTTCTAAAAAAGCATAAAAAATTACTAATTGGTAATACTGCGTTTTTCTCTGGATATTTTATTCATTTTGGTGGCAGTAATAAAATTTAAAAAATCACTACTGATTAGTAATTTTTTTCACTTTTCAGAAATTTTGTTTTTAATTTCCTGTTTCTAATTTTATGTTTCTAATTTTACGTTTCTAAGCGAACTACGTGCGTCTTGTTCAGTTCAAATTTTCTTCCTCAGCAGAATTGGTTCTGTACTCAAAATAAAACTTTCTGAATTTGAATAAAATAACTTCTTTTTGAGGGTGCATTCTAGGGGCAGTTTTCCTTCTTTTCGATATCAAAGCTTATTTCCAGATGATAGAATAACTTCTTTTAATGACATATAACTTCTTTTGGTAGAAGATATGTTCTTCAAAACTACTGTTTTTGAGTGAATTGAGAAAATAGAAGATAATATTTCTTTTTATAGAAGGTTGCGTGAAGTTTTTTGTATACATTTAACTTCTAGACGAGCTAGATACATTCTAGTTACAAACAATACATCGCACCGAGACAAGGTACCAGATATCGTAACAGTTTCAGTGATTCAACGCTATCTTTCATGAAAAGAATAAATTAGTTGTACACTTATCATAAGTAATATGATATGAAAGACCAACGATCTTTATTTGTCCAACTTTTCACGAACAGATAGCAATTCAGTTTACATAATACTAATTTTCGTATCACAGCTGCATCAGCGTCGCAGCTATTCACATATACACGGACCACTTTCTTTCATCTCATTGGTTTTCCTCTTTAGGGTCTTACCATTTCTCATTCTTCCCAAATCACTGTACCAACGTACCATACCTTCCTTTATTTTCAGTTCTAAAAACATCCTCGCTTCATGCACACATTTCCTGAACATTCTCATTTCTCATTTGGTCATTTCTTTCACACAAGTTAGACTTCTCAAATTATTCATTTTTTCCTTCTCAGTTTTAGAGCATTATATGCCAAACAAAAGTCGACATCCATAAATCACCGCTGGAAATAATATGGCTCCATGAATTTCTCTGTTGTCAAAATCAGGCTCTCTTTGTTGTTAGGGGGAACAGGGCTCATATATGTTTTGGGCACAGTTTCTCAAATGCAGAATAAGCACCATACTCATTTTGTTTGGGGTAGGAAAGGAAATAAAATCGTATGTTGTACTGGCTCTTATTTAGCACATATACAATTAATAACCTTGAATGGAAAATAGGTGAAATTTTACCATCAGTGAGCCAACCAGTACCGTTTATATGAATTAAATGAAGCAAAAGGGCTAGAATTTTGTAGTCAAGAATAAACAGAAAGAAGTGACGATACACAGCGTTTAAAATATCGGTCAACGCTTTTTGGGTGGTCGCGGCTTAGCTTTATAGCTCTATTGAGCTGAGCTTAGACGACAAATTGTATTTTTGGCTTTAATTACGAGCTTCATACCCCCTCTCGCTTCTTTCAATAGCCTATTAAAGCCTCCGTGTAATTAAATGAGCAAAACAAAGATAATATTTTACGAAGCTGACAGGATATTGCTCCAAAACTACGATGAGTTTTCCAATTAAAAACTTTTATTCTTTAACTTAAGTGGTTCCTCCAAAAACACCAAACGATGAGCGTCCTTTTTTCCCCCCTAATTCTCCTCATCCTTCTCTCTTCGCCTCTCTGCCTCTGACTTTGATGAATACACAGTGGGTTCTTTCCTCTAGAATTTGAGGCTCATTTTTTGCTCGTTGTGAAGAAGTTTAGACGAGTTATGCCTAAAATAATGGACAAATAAAAAAACAGAAAACGGAAAAAGATCCCATTTTCATCGGATGAATAGATTTCCGTTAACGATTCTCTCGATTATAAAACACACACTCTTGATGAAGGTTTCCCAGCTGCGGCTTTGCAATTTGGGATTTGAAAATTTACGAATTTTGCAATGTCGAAGAAGACTTGAGCTCTTGAAATTTAGAAATGGGTTGTTTACGAGACCATTACTCATAATTGAACGGCATAACTTTCTTATATCATGCATTGGAAGACACAGCTTTAATTTTTTTACACTTTTTGTAACAATATTTTGATTTGTAATATTGATTGTGTATAATGCGTTCTTCTTTCTAAACTTTTAATTTTTCACTTTCAGATATTTACATTATACATATGTAAAGATTACCGTTAATGTTTCAAGATTCTTCAAGGAAAATGATGTAAAATAAATGAGTATGAAGAATATTTGGATCAATCCCAGAATAGGCACCTGAAATCATTTTTAGGTGCTTAATCTGGGATTGAGGCAAAACACAGGTGCTTAATCTGGGATTGAGGAGAAAAAAATATAAACAGTTTTTAGAGATATAATTTCATTGTTTTTATCAATATTTGAAAAAAATCAACTCTAACCTAACCTAACCTAACCTAACCCAACCTATATCTATACCAATTTATGTGGCAAGATAGATTTGCTTCAGATGGATTCAGAAACATTCGGGCTCATATTGCAGGAATTTATAATATCTAAAATTTTTCTTTATTCATTAAACCACTTTAAACCTTTTATAACTTTGCCTTTATTACATTTGTAATAAACTTTGTATAAACAATAAATTTTGTAATCATCAGGTTTTTTTTATTTAATTCCTTGCAAGGTGCCTATTCTGGGATTGAGGTTGAACGCAGGTGCTTCATCTGGGATTGAGGTACATCAGGTGCCTATCCTGGGATTGACCCGAATATTTCTTAGTACTGTAGTTGTATATGTTACAGGGAATCTGTGTAACTAGGGATTTCATAAAATCCCTAAAATGTTCAGGGATTTCATGTAACGTAAAGTCGTGATATTTTCGTTAGTTTTAGCGAAAATATCACGACTTAACTTAACCAGTCGTCAAGAGCATACAGTTGACCTAACCGGGCATTCAATAATTTTCGCGTAGGTTTAACGAAAATATCACGACTTAACGTTACATGAAATCCCTAAACATTTTAGGATTTCATGAAATCTCTAATTACACAGATTCCCTGTAATATATATAGCACAGTAAAATAAACTTCTATTGGGAAATAAAAACAATTGGAAGATATTGTAACAGTAATTCCTTGATATGTTCTATAAGATTATGTATCCAACATGTCACATGAGGCGAACTTTGTTTTTTTTAAAGTATAATGACCAACAATGACTAAAATCAATAATTTTAATTTTCAGCTCAATTCTTAAACGTAAAGAATGAACAGGACAGGATTTCTTTTCCTCTTCTGCCTAGCCCCAAACAAAATTCAATAATTATAAAAACAGCAGATTTTAACTGTCTGTATATATATAACCTGATTGTGGAACTACATATATTTTACGTGGCTACACTTATTTACAAAGTATTTGACAAAGCTTCATTTCCCCCCCCCCTTCGGTGGTGGAGTGGTTAGCGTCGCTGACTACGAATCCATCAGCCCCGGGTTCGAGACCCGGTGACGACAGCCGGCGCGCAGCAAACCCCAGCTGTTCATCCTTCCACACAATAAAAAAAAGAAAGTGGTTGGTAGGTAAATAGGTACCCTGGGTTGCCTAGTGGTTAAGACGCTGGGCTGCTGGTGGAGCGTGGTTCGGATTCCACGTTAAACTGTAGGTCTAAGGTGGAGTGAAAAGCTTGACCTTCGTCAGAATGAACAATTCGGGCGGAAACTAACCAAAGGTTAACCAAAGGTATGAAAAAGTAGTAATTGTCTAATCTATTTTTAAACGTATTTATTGTCAATAGCGTTTAGAAAGTATTATAATATTTGGTCCCTTCCTTCCACAGTTCGTCGTTATTAAAATTTTGAAAAAAGTATTTATTGAATGGGAAACACACGATACTAATCTATTTTTCATAAACGAATCCAAACCAAAGAAACAAGACCAAAGCAGAGCCGACATCTTTGTCTTATCCTCGCTCGTCATTATCGTATCAATGATGAAACAATGGCTTGAATGTAACATAGGTTTATTAAATACAAACGTTTGTACACGAATACAAAATTTTGCTCAAATTTTTAAGGTCTCAATCGTCTTTGTTTTTGGTTGAAGGCATTATCGGCCTCTTTCTTTTTAATATTCCAATTAGAGAGAAAAGGTAAGAAAAGTTACCACTGGAGTCTAATTAAAGAAACAACATTGACAGCACGCCAGATCGTTCGTTGCAAATTTTCAATTTAAGTTTTTCCCTTAAAGTTCCGTTAAATAATTTACCCCTTAAATTTTTTTTTAAACTCCGTTTTAATTATACACGTTTTACTCTTAACCATTCGCAATATAGCTTTTAATTAAATTTAGGAAATAAAATGTACTATAAAGCAATTCGAATCACGGACATTAATGGCTAATACAAGAAACTTCAATTTGTACGTTGCATTTAAAAAGCGGGAAAATTTCGCTGCAAACTATTTGCTATTGAAAATAGTTCGATTATAGTTTTTATTTCAGTAAATTAATCGCTTAATTAAATTTGAAAGTGTAATTACAAACGGTTAATATAAAATGCTGGTTGCTTTCATTTTAGTAGCGTATGCCTCGGTGGTGTAGTGGTTAGCGTGTGTGTTAGCGGGTTCGAGACCCGACGGCAGCCGGCGCGCAGCAAAACCCAGCTGTTCATCCTTCCACACAATAAAGAAAGTGGTTGGTAGATAAATGGGTACCCTAAGTGGCCTAGTGGTTAAGACGCTGGGCTGCTGATGGGGCGTGGTTCGGATTCCACGTTAAACTGTAGGTCTAAGGTGGAGTGAAAAGCTTGACCTTCGTCAGAATGAACAATTCGGGCGGAAGCTAAACAAAGGTTAAACCAAAGGTACAATATTTTATGGTCGTCCTATATATTTTTGCATTGTGTTTCCTTTCCTAAGAGAATTCAAAGTGTATTAAAAACACACACACACACACACACACACACGAGAGAGAAAGAGAGAGTAGTGAAAACCTCATGTCATAAAAGAATGAACAGTTTAATTAATTATTTGGCTGCGGGGTCTTAATTTAAAGTTTAAGTTTAGTAACTTAATTGTCTGTGTGTGTGTGTGTGTGTATGTGTATGCGGAGGCGCGCAACTCTTGTTTGTCTCACCAAACTGGGGGATTCTAGTCCAAATAAATGCATGCATGGATGACTATCCTAGTGTTTTGGGGATGCGTCTGGCCCCTTGTTTCGAAATTATTTACATGAAGAAAAAACTGTCGGAAAATGTATAACTTTATTATGTTAATAATAATATAAGACGGTTTAATTCATTTTTAAATTTAGTAAATCCACAAATTCACGATTTTTGTATAAAAATTTGTAAACGTTGAAAATTAGGTTGTACTCGGTTTTGTGTTTTGTGTTACGTAAAATTATAGATTGAAAGTAGGTTTTGTTATGTATAGGTTAGGTTAGGTTCAGTAAAATTAGCTTACCATATGAATAACAGCCAGCGCTTGTAGCTCAGTGGGTAACATCGTTTTTCAGTTAGTGAAGTGAAGAAACTGACGTCGGGGGTTCGACTTCTGATGGTGTTTGTAATGCAAAATAATACGAGAGTTAGCGTAATGGACCGGCATGAGCGCAGTACCAGTTTCTGCTTCAACCTCCGTCACTATTATTATAGTATATATAATATGAAATTCTAAAGACCCCGTTTGATACCCTAAAAAGAAGAATGGACTCTTCCCCGGACTTTATATTGAGTTATATTATTTTGGATACAAATTTATAAAATATTAGCTAACATAATAGCTTTATTTCCACCTTTATTTCGTATAAATGTTAATAAAGTGGTGCAGTTAATATAATGCAATAAGGAAGAATGGCTGCCGTAATAAAATAATATCTATATAATTAATTTATTTCAAGCACGACGTGAAGAAAATTAAAACAAGGAAAAGATGATATATGAAATGTAGAACTGTAATGATATTACCGTCATTTTATGTCTGTTTTTACTTAATAATAATGAAAATGATGATAAAAAAATAGAGTAAATAAGAAATAACTAACGAAATGACTGCGGAAACGACCCCGTAAAAAGCATTTTTCGTTCTGTTTTATTGTTAGCCATCTCTGAACGGAGAGCCCGAGTTTTCTGACCCAAGTGAGAGCAACAGGTAAAAACTAATAAACTCAACTCCCTCAGGAGATGTTACACCTGTTCCTTTAATGATTAAACCTGACCTCTCTTTTCATCTCTCTCTCGCTCTCTCTCTCTCACACACACACACCACACACACACACACACACACACACACACACGCGCGCTTTTCTTTCCTCGTTTTTTACTTTCTTTATAAATTATGTAGGTTCGATTTTTTATTCCTTCATTCTCCCTTTCTCAGTCAACAATCTTTCGGTAAATATTTGCTCTTCTACAATACCTTTATATATATATTCTCTCTCTCTCTCTCTCTCTCTTTCTCTCTCTAGTTTCTTTTGGCAAGCTGTTGGAATCCATTATTACAGAACGTATTATGTATCACCTTGAATCAAACAATTTAATTTTTTATTCTGAACATGGTTCAGGCGACATAGATCTTGTCTAACAAACTTGTTAGAATTTTTCCATAATATGTATACTTTATACGACACAACTGAGGCAATAGATATAGTGTGTTTCGACTTCCAAAAAGCCTTTGACAAAGTCCATCACGCGAGATTGATGATTAAAGTTAGAGGACTAGGAATTACTGAGCTCGTTTCCAACTGGGTTGGAGATTGGTCATAAGATAGAAAACAGAGAGTGGTAATAAATGGAGTGGCTTCGGAGTGGACCCCCGTCACCAGTGAGATTCCACAGGGCTCCATTCTGGGTCCTTTACTTTTTATCATCTATATTAACGATATAGACGTTGGGCTCCAAAGTATAATTTCTAAATTTGCAGACGATACCAAATTAGGAAATAGTGTAAGTAATGAGGAGGGAGTAAGAACGCTTCAAAATGATCTTGACAGGTTGGGCGAATGGTCTGCTACTCGGCAGATGCCATTCAACTTGGACAACTGTAAGGTAATGCACATAGGTTACAAGAACCGGAAGATCGATTACTCTCTCTTGGGAAGGAACTTGACTGAGACTGATTTAGAGAAAGACTTGGGAATTTATATTAGAAATTATCTCAAACCGTCAAAGCACTGTGCAGAAGTCGAGAAGAGGACTTTAAAAATACTAAATTATGTTAGAAACCAGTTCCAATTTAGGAACAGGAAGATTCTAATGTCTCTTTACAATTCACTAGTTGGACTGAAACTTGAGTATTGTGTGCAGATTTGTCCTTCGTCCCTTAGGAAGGATATAGAAAGGTTGGAAAGGGTACAAGCAAGGACTACAAAATTTATCCCTTCAATGAGAATGCAAAATTACCAACGGAGATTGGAGCGCCTAAATCTGTTTACTTTAGAGACCAGGAGGTTGCGCGGTCAGCCTATTCAAGTTTTCAAGATACTCAATGGAATAGACAGGGTAGACTACAAGAAATTATTCTCATTTAATTAATACCAATCTGACAATAAATAATGGTTTTAAATTGGAACTAAAAACACTAAGTTCCTCCATCTGCGGTAATTTCTTATCCTAATATACTGTATCTAGAACTAACTTCCCTCGAAAATTGTCTCAAGCCAAAGTGTAAATATGTTTAAAAATAGGCTGGACAAAGTTCTGAATATACTCATGGTTTAAGATTAAAATATAGCGTAAACCTGCAGTAGTTCGTTTGCACGATTTCTATATGTGCATAGCGTAATTATAGAGCTAGCTTATATATTGTACACTTTCCTGTAAAATTTCCTTGGCTAATTTTCCAGGGTCAAGGTATTTTCTTCAACCTCAGCAGAGGATAGGAAGAGAGCCTTATGCTCTTCTATCCTTTTTTCTACTACTGCTAGGATATTTAAAAAATGAACTAGTTTAATGAAAGGACGGTCTTTGAGTCTTCATCTTGTCCTTGTAACTCTCTCTCTCTCTCTCTCTCTCTCTCTCTCTCTCCTCTCTCTCTCTCTCTCTCTCTCCTATTTCTATTTCATCCTTTAGTACTTGATACTGATACTACTTTCTTTAAAAAACTATCAATTACGTTTACCTATATCTGTGTCTCTTTGGTCTAAATTTGGCGTTCCATTTTAACACTGCCTCGAGATATTTCGTAAAGAAAATTTACGCTTAGAAATAAGGAAAAGGAACACATTTAATTCGAAGAGAAACTTTGTATTTAGTTAAAGTATTTCTGACACAAAATTCAGTGGGTTTATTTTTCAGTACAAATTCCTTTTGTTTCTCATGAGATAAATTAATATAAATACATAGACGCTGAAGTTTATTTTTATGGGTACTTCACGCGGATTTGTTGGAATGGAAGACGTATTCGCCAAGCTTATTTCGATCGCACACAAATAACATATACGAGTTGGGGGGGACCGAAATGTTTGGGACGAAGTGAATCCCTTACTGGTTTGTGGAATTTAATAATAAAAGTCCTGCGTGTAAGTTTCTATCAACACCAGTACCCGCAGTTTCGGAAAAAATTCACCTGGAAACAGAATTTAAAAAAAAACAAAAAATTAGTAATCAGTAATTGTTCTTGTTTCTGAAGTTTCATTACTGTCACCAAAAGAGTAAAATATCGAAAGAAAAACACTATTATCAATTAATAATTTTTTTATACGTTCTTAGAAATGTTTCTAGCCGAACTTTCTTCCGAAACTGTATCTTATTTCCTGCCTTAACTCTCCTGAATTGGAGCCCCTCCAATCCGTGTCAGATCATCGTAAAGATAAAAAAATAATCAAACTGTTATATTTATACATTGTTACTGAAAGTCTCTAATATACATACTTAAACAGCTACAAATTGTTCTTTAATGGTGACAAGTGCCAATTTCATTAATGGGATTATCTAAACTAATTATATAAAATGATAAATTTTATAATCGAGTTTGGTGTCCACATATAAAGTTTATCCACGGCAAAGTCAGTTATACGATTAATTAAATAGAACACATAATATTGAGCGATTTATATTTGGTGATAAAATCCAGTGAAGTAATTAATTCTGATAAATTATTCGTCGTATAAATGCCCGGAATGAAGCTTTTAATTACAAATAAAATATATTAATGGCTTTATATATTTCATTCTTTTATCAGATCGGGTTGTAGTCGATGTGGAGTGAAATAATTTCTGAAACGATAAACAAACTTGGGGAAACTCTTCAGCTCGAGGGATACATTCAATATTTTTAGAAAGGGATTCTCCGAGAAAGAACCATACTGTTCAATGAAACTGCAAAACAGGACTTAATGCTGCATGTGTGTATGTATGTATGTGTGTATGTCTGTATAATATAGGCTGGTCCACGATCGGGTTAAATATATACAGTATATTAATTTTACTGTTTTCATAATATGATTTTTAAGAAATGCAAAGCTCAAATATCAACAATTTCTGTATCATATGAATTCCAAAATGTGCGATGACAGTTAAATTTGCAAGTTTGCCACCTTTGGTTTGAACAAAGCAAATCCAGTCTTGACTCTTGGACCACTCACACACACACACACACACACTCTCTCTCTCTCTCTCTCTCTCTCTCTCTCTCTCTCTATATATATATATATATATTTATATATATATATATATATGGTGAGTCAGAAGTCCTGCCTCATAAGAAAATGTCATATATTTAAATAAATTTAAAAATTTGAATTTTATATTGATATTTGCTTTTGATTTTGAATTTGTTTCTCATCCCTTCCGAGGAATAGCGGAACCAGGCTGAGCACGAAACATTGTACACTCCTCAAGAAAAGGTGGAATTAGACATTTTGCACAATTTAAACATCTTTCGTAACTGTCATTTGTAAACTGTACGTAATGTTTATAAGGAACAGTAAACCCTCGTCCAGCGCGTGTTTGTCCAGCGCGAATTTGCTTATACACGGAAAAATAAATGCGAACAATTATTTGCCAAACGCGGAAAATTTGATTATACGCGGTCCGCCAAACACGCTCTAATACAGTAGTACTGTACGCGTGCCAATGCGCGCGCTAGTGTTTTCTCCTACACTCTCCAACACTCCCGTATCTCCTTCCCTCTCGCGTCACCCCTCGCATCACCTTTTGTCTCAGTCCCGCTACCGCGTTCAGTTCAGTGAAGTTGTGTTGGGTTGTTTTTGTCGTATTTTGCAGTTGTTTTGCTATTACCCATAGACAACAGTATGTGAAGAGAAGAAAAGTCGTAAGGTTATCACATTAGCCAAAAAAATAAAGATTCTACATAAGTTGCGTAGTGGTATGAGTATAACATCACTTGGCCACGAGTATCACGTGAATGAGTCTACCATACGCACCATCCAAAAGAGTGAAGAGAAGATGCGTGCTATTTTCATTTAATATATTTGTATTTATCATATGTAAATATCATTATGTTTATGATTTCATTATGTTCTTATTCCATAAACATTATAAATAGGAAAATTCATTTTTGTGTGAATAAAAAATCTACGTATCTAAGTATTAATGGGAGACTTTACGCGGCCACGTTCACGTATCCCCATTTATCCCATAAGGTATTAAGTTTGTCCAACGCGGATTTACCTAACGCGCCGTTCTCGAGGAACCTAACCCCCTCATTGTACGAAGGTTTACTGTACTTAAATATATGATATTATCCTATGAGGCAGGACTTCTGACTCGCTCTGTATATAAAGGTCCCGTTACTAAATGATCGACAACATGGACTAAATAAAGGTAAAACTAAATTCGGCTTTTGAGTCATTGAATGCCACAACAACGTTTATCGGCTCTTAAATGCAACGTACCTTTTTCAAAACCCAAATACAAGTATAAAGACTTTAAAAGTTAGATCGTTAACGATCCAACGTATTTTAGATTTAATACAGTTATTTAGAATTATGAGAAAAGTCAATTACGAAGGGCCTTGTGATGAACGATAATGCATTTTGCTGCACAAACACGGGATGAGGACAAAGAAATTGATAACATTGCGCAGTTTAAGTAAATAACAATTTAAAATAGTTATTGATTCATTTGGTAATTGCACAGTATTTGTATATTTTTTCTTGTTAAAATTAACTTAATGCATGTCAGTTTAACTTTTTAGTGCCCAGCTAAACTATCCCCAATTTTTTTTGTAACTGTTGGTTGATGCCAGACGATTTTATTAATTTTAAGAAAACCCTAAGGGCATTATAGTAATACTTACCTTTAATTTTCGTCTTACCGTTCCAATACCGTTCTGTGGCACATCCTGAACGAGATAATGACAGTCTATTTAGATACTATCAACAAGGTTTTGGGGGTTTGATGAAGTTAGGTTGGGTTAGGTTACGTTCAGTTAGGTTATTAGAGCGTCAATAAAATTTCCCGTCAAAGAAATGTTCGACAGATGTTTTGAATCGACGGTTTTTGCGCGGAATAAGAACTGGAATCAAATAATCGAAGATTTTATTATTTACTTATTTTCCTCGAAACCAGACCGAATGGAAAATCTATGATAGACTAAAAATAGACTATGTTAATAGGGGTGATGAGAAGTAGCAATCAGATTCTTTGTTAGTCTGAGGAAATGTGGGTCAATAAACGTATATACCTAATTAGGTATGACATTGTTAATTTAATATACTTTATTTAAAATATGTTTCTAAACGAACCCGATTAGTTTTATTTTTTAAAGAGCCAAAACAGTCACGAGAAGGTAATAAATTATTGATGGTGAACACCCAACAGACTCTATTTTCAGGAGAAAACGTTCGTTTTCTTAACTACTCGCCGAGAAAACAACTCGTAAAATTCACACTACTTTGTAATAGTAGGGATGGGGGAATAATGACTTTTTTTGGAAATTGCCAACAAGACGAGTGGTTTCTATGGCCAGTTTCGGTGCTGAATACGAATCTGGCTGGTTCTTGGACCTAAAATGAAGTTTTGACCTGGTTCAGTGGATTTTTTCAAAGTGGCGGGCAAAAAAATAGTTTTCTCTTTTTGATGCTTAAGAAAACCGCTACCCCTCATATGCAATATGTTTTTTTATATGTTTTCAGGGTCGCTGAAGTTGAAAATGAACAAATCAGAGACATTCGATGCGTGGTTTAGCGGTTATAGGCAGAAAATGAAAAAGAAAGGTATTATTTTATTAAAAAATCATGTACAGAAGAAACAGAAGGCATTCATATCAGTTCCATGATGTAATTCAAATCATGAAATCATCATATTTACAACACATTGTTCAATAAACTATCAATATCACTAGTAACATTGTCCTCTGGTCGTAAGGCATTTTTAATAGAATTTCTCAGTTCATCTACACTAAATTTTTCCATTTTGAATTTCCCGTCTCTCACTTTAACACGTCTCATTTGACGAATATCTGGTGTGATGGTTTCTCAAATAGGCAATTTCTGTGAGGAGCTGCTTTTCGTTCAATTTGTACAGAGCATCCAGGTTGTTTGGAGTCATAGTGCCTCCTTATTTCTTTCAATTTTCCAAAACCGCCAATATTTTGCCAGCTTTTTTTCCTTTTGAGCTCTTTTATTTTCAGAAGGGACAATTTCTTTGCAGCATGCACAGTAGCTAGAAAATCTTCCTCTAATTTCTTCACTTTCTTGACTTCTTCTGAACCCCTGGCCCATTTCCAGGATGCCTTCCTATCCTCAAGAGACTTTGATTCGAACGAAGAGCCTATTAGAAGTCTGTTAGTCACAATAACATTTTTTCTCGAGTGTGTTTGAATGGATGTGCTACTACCACTGGCCTTGATTCGGTTGTCAAGTTTTGAAAATTCTGATTCGCATCCTAAATTTGTCAGAGGGGCATACATCAAGTCTGGATTAACGTCATCGTCTGATCTTGTTAAATAGTCCATAAAGACAGCTGATTATTTACAGTATCAATGATTTCATCTAGAACTAGAGCTTCAAGTTTATCTTTACCAGATCCGGCTTGTTCCTTCCTTACAGCCATCAAGTCATTCACTTCAACCATTTTACCTTCAAAGAAACGTTTTACTCCAGACCAAGTTCTTTCACTTTTCTCGTCACCCTACTTGTCAATCCCAAGAAGCTCCATCATAGGGAAAATCATCACTTCACCCATCATTGCGTAAATTTGGGAACAACACATGAACCATTGACTTTGGATGAAAGTTGACACTGCGAGAACTAGCTTCTTAATGTTGACATCTACTACGGCATCAAAGAAAGCTTGGATGGAGTCTCTCCTCGCCAAATATTCTTCTGCTAACTCGGCGATTCTCCCAAACCGGTTTCCCACGAATCCTTTGAATCCATCACATTTGAGTCCATTATCCGCCATCCAAGATTTATAGTCTTTATATTGGGATACCGAATGGGAGGTGTGGCTGGGAGAGAGCAATTTAGCAATTGCAATGAGTCCCAAAGTATGAATGGAAGAACCAGGAGAAAAGAAAACTTTTTTCCTGACGTAACTTGAAGTAGATTATGTACTCCGATTTTCTGTTCCGTGTTTTTAAACACTTTGTCTATAGCGTGATCTACTCCTAAAATGATATGGGCGCAGCACTTCAAGATCTTGTTTGATTCGATTCCCAGATGCTGTAAAAGTACTCCACATTCACTAGCTCGATCAGACACCCAGAAGTCTATTTGAGATTTGAGTCCGTCAGTGGTAGAATTTGCTAGTACGGCTAGACAACTCAATTTGAATTCGTAAGCGCTGGCTCCATCCTCTCCAGAATGGCTGACGCTTTCCAGATATCCAGTTGTCAGCGACTTTTTCATGCCAGATGGACCAGCGATGGTGATATGGTCAGCCTTCACGTCGTACAGCCGGTGGCCGGCAGCCTTGGTCGTATCAAGTCCTACACTCACAACACTATCCTCTTTGTTGACGATTTGTTGAGCGACATACGCCAGATTCAAGTATGAAGCATCTTCCAAGTATTGCATTATTGATCTGCTGCTCGGAAATACATACGTCAAGTCTGAATACTGGTGACGGACTTGTAACTCTTTGTCTTCACGCTCCATCTCACCCTCACAATCTTCCTCATTATTATCTGCCTTCAGCTTCCAATCTTGATCAAAAACCATGTTAGCTACCCTTACTATCACTCTCGAAAGCTCTTCAGGAGAAGTTCTTGTCTCGGCATCAAGTTTTCGTTCAGACCTTTTTATCAGTTCTGATTTTCACTGTCGGAAATGCAGCTTGTTGTTCTTTACTCTTCTCCTTGCTTAAGTCTTCTTCCAATGAGCGAAGTTTATGATCAGTAGAACGAAAATGTCTTTGCCGTGTTGGTTTTTCAAAACTTGGATCGTTTTTAGAATCGACTGAAGTTGCTAACATTTCAATAATTTCTGATCCCTCTAGCTCCCTTTGCTCTCTCAAGTTGCTTTCTGTTGCTTTTCGCGTTTTCTCCGCTGATCTTTCACGAGTTTCTTTCCTTTTTTTCTGTCTTACCCAATCTTTTGGTACTGGATTTGTACATATGGCCTTATACGCACCAAAACAATTATCCCAATAAAAAGTCTTATCCTCATCAATCATTTTGACCCCAAATTCTTCTGCAAGTTCTGCTTCGTAATCCTCATCATCAGTTCTAATGTTGTAGGCGTTCTTAGTGAGCTGATCAGTAAAGCCACTCGCTTTTTGGTACCACTCGACACTTTTAGGTTTTTGTTGGCAGAGTTCATTCTTTTTCAGTTTGTTAAAATGTTCATAATCGTCTCTTATTTTTTTCGCCACTGTTTTTTCATGCATGGGCTAGACATTTTTATTAATTCAATCTCGTCTTATTTCATTTGCAACTATCTTGCTGGCATCATCTCGAGTTCATTGACTTTTTCTGTCCTTTTGCTGCTTTTTTGCAAAGTGCAAGCATCCTACCAATCACAACTGTCCCTGGTGGCAACTTTCCAGTCGGTTTAAATTCGTCCACTTCTGTGTAGGTTTCCCCAAAAAGTTCTTTTCTGGCGGCACTGCATGATTTCCTTTTACCAGCCATCATTACCAATCAGCAGTCACTAAGCATTAGGATCTGCAAGTAGAGTAAAACCCCCATTAACAAAACATATAACACACATATAACACCTAAATATGATAGGTAATACAAATTTTAGTCATGCTAGCTGTATCATATATATTCTTATTATTAAAGTAGATTATATCAAATACTGTATTTGATATATTATTTACTATTATTATTAAAGTATATACTATATTATTATTAAAGTAATTTAGCACAACATTGATAGTAAAAGAAACCACAAAAGAGAAAGCAGCCAAACACCAGAACAAGCCAAAACACTAAAGTAAGCCTAAATAAAACATCAATATTACGGCACACTAGATACTTAACATTGAAGAATGAACATAACCATGATTAAAAATATAGCAAGCATTTATCAACTAATTATTTTTTCTATCAGTTATAAAGGTTTGGAGGTGGGAGGCCTCATTCATCCTTTATGTTCGATATGGATCGGGCATTTTTAAAAAATTTTCGTCATCTATCTTCTTAACCACACTCCTAATGTCTCTCATTTGTTCATTTTCGAATTCAGCGACCATGAAAACATATGAAAATACATATTACATGTGAAGGGTAGCGGTTTGTTTTATCATTAAAACAAAAAATCGATTTTTTTGGCCGCCATTTTGAAAAAAAACCTACTGAACCAGGTCAAAAATTCATTTTAAGTCCAAGAACTAACCGGATTCATATTCAGCAGCCAAAATGGCCATAGAAACCACTTGTCCTAAAAAAATGTTAGATTCCCCCACCCCTCGTAATAGTATTAAGAATGTTACTATTGTTATTGTAAATATTCCTCCTCCTCCTCCTCCTCTTCCTCCTCCTCCTCCTCCTCTTTCCTCCTCCTCCTCCTCCTCCTCCTACTACTACTACTACTACTAATAATAATAATAATAATAATAATAATAATAATGATGATGACTAGAAAAACTGTAAGCGACAATGGTATCGTTATGCGTACTAGTACATAGTTCATTAATTTTATTAGAAATTTCTAAATAAGAGAGACAAGCGAGGTTTGAATGTTTTAACCTTCCCTCCTTCATTGCAGAGTTAAAAAATTTCTTTTTTTGTTAGAATACATAAGTAGATCAGGTTTAGGTGTTCGTTTCAGTAAATTAAAAAAAGAGGGAAGATTACTAATTTTTGTAATACACAAGCAATAATGAAATAGAAAAGGATAATATTTTTAGGCCATCTTAGGCCAAATAAGTTTCATGACTGACACGTTTCATTTATTCACAGGTTTTTAGATATATTCTATTTTTTAAAGTAGATTTTAGCACTTCAACCAAAGCTAAAGCTACCGTAAATTCTCTTTAAGACAACAAACCTTTGTAGTTTAAACACAATTTTTTAAGGTCGTTTTTTCTTGATGTATCAAACGTATAGAACTCACTGCGTTATCCTCTTTGCAGATTCAGATATTTAATGAATTATGACTTTCTGCCATTGAATACACGCTGTTATTTCCTTCAGTTTAATGAATAAAGTAATAGAAAGTCGTTACTTTCTTAATTGAAATAACGCAATTACGTGTTCTGGTTTTGTTGCTCTTTATCTTCCCCGAAATGCTATATAGAGTATATATATTCTTACGCCAAAATAAGCTAATCAACTCACCTTTTTCAAGCTATATACTGATAGAGATATTAATTACATATACTCAAAGGTGGGCAGGACCGAGTTCCAAAAGGACCGAACTCCAGGAACTCTCGGTCCTTTTTAAGGACCGTGAGCGGAAAGTCGGTCCTTTTCTCAGTGAGGACCGAAATGAGGAGCGACGGTCCATTTTTAAGCAATTCCGGACGGTCCGGTCCGGACGGTCTTTTTTAGTGATTTTAGTGTGTTTAGTGATTATTTGAAGTTCTAAAGAAGATGGATCGTTTCCTCCAGAAGACTCAGAAAGAGACTGAGACTGAACTGAAACTTGTTTCAACACCTGGAGGAGACGAAGAATCTACTGATGTTAGTGCTTCAACTTCAAGTCAAGCAACTGGAGCTCCTAGCGGAAGAACTGAACCCGGCAATCCCTGGCCGTACCTGGACAAATACTTTGAATACCTGGGCCCCAAGGGTGAGCAGAACCTGGAGTACACGTGCTTGCTGTGCCTGCCGAACAAGAACATCCTCTCGACAAGCAACAAGAGCCAAAACAACCTCAAGCGACATGTCTCCAGGCGCCACCCTCACGTCCAGAACCAGTTCGACCAGTGCATCAAGGACGGGGTGGAGCTCCAGAAAAAGAAGAAGCGGCGAGGAGACCCTCAGGAGCGCTATGGTGGAGACATTTCTCAGCGAGAGGCCTGCGAAACCCTTCATCTTCAACAAGGACTCGTTCCCCAGCCCGGCGTTGAAGGACTCGTTCATCAAGTTTAACACGCCTATCCCATCCAGTGCCGCCGTGGAGAGGCTCTTCTCTTTGGGGAAGGACGTCCTCAAGCCGAAAAGGTCAGGGCTCAGTGACAGCCATTTTGAAATGCTAGTCTTCTTGAAGGGAAACTCAAGCATTTAACTTAATAACTTTTTTTCATCATTTATGTATTGTATTAATTATAATTTACGTTAATAAAATTAAAGATTTCCGGTGTCTTTAATTTCATTTTTCATTTTAATCAAATTTTTCACTTATATTATATATAAGGATCGAGGACCGAGTCGTTCCTAGGTCCTATCTTCAGAAAGGACCGTGACCGGGACCGTCGGTCCAGTTTGAGGCAAGGACCGGGACCGGGACTGTCGGTCCTTTTTGAGGCCCGGGTGCCCACCTTTGCATATACTTCAAGTGCTCAAGTACTGTTGCAGGTTGTGAGATGGCGTTACTAGAGTTTCACCGAGTGGTTTTAAAGGACTGTGTAAACCTTCCTAAATAACGCATTTATTGGAATGAACTTTCCTATTGTCGCGGCAATTTTTGTCTTCATATATAAAAATTTTAATTATTCTAATTTAATTTTAATTAAATTTAATTATAATTTTAATTATTCTAATTTAATTTTAATTAAATTTAATTATAATTTTAATTAATGTATACAATTTTAATTATAAAATTAAATTGACTTACCTTAAAATTAAGATAATCCTAGAATATAAAAATAAAGTAGTAGTTTAGAAGTTTAGTTCAGTATGAAAGATTTCAAAACATTCGATGCAAAATCCAGGTTTGTCAGAGCAGGTTTTGCATTGATAGCGACTTTGTGACACTATTCCATGAAGGTAGCATACACGACATCTTTTTGTGGGATTGCGACTCTTTTCGGATGTTATTTTTTCAATGAAATGCTTCCCAACTAGCCTAGGAACAGTCACCTTATCCAGGACTGGCTTTGAAGTAGCTGTCAGTTCTTTTACTATTGCGAAGCAGAATTCAAGAAAAGTGACCTTTTTCTTCTTTACAAAGTTATATATTACAAGTGCATCTAGTATCCGTACTTAAATGAAATGTACGGCAGGTTTTTGTACCATTTTGTTGATTTCCTGGCCATAATGTAGTAATGCAGAACCTGATCTGTTCGATCAACATATCCCATGTTTTTATTGTAGTCCTCGATACAAGCTGGAATGTTTTTTGTATAATGCCTCCTTTGGATTTTCTATTCACTTTCTTATCAGTATTTGAATGCATGTTAGAGAGCATATATACACATTTCTTTTATCTTGGTACAAAAGACACAGCAAGTCATCAGTCTCAAATGCATGCTTTTTTCTTTATTAACTTTTGTGGTGCGCAACTCTTTAGGTAGCCCTTGGCGATTATTTCTGATGGTTCCTGTTACATATGTCTTGTTTTCCAGTAAGTATTTGTAAAGCTTTGGTGGAGTATAGTAATTGTTTGTATAAAGATGATGTCCTTTGCCTAAATATCTTTGGATCAACCTAACGACTACACTTTCAGTTTTTGAAAAATCGTTCACGGTTTCCATGATACCAGTATAAATGCTGTGTTCTATGGTTACGCCATTTTCATCAAGTTTGAAAATCTTGATTCCAAATCTTGATCATTTAGATTTGATATATTGACGAAAAATGAGCCTTCCTTTCCACAACAACAAAGACTCATCGAGACTTATTTTTGTTTTTGAGAGAGAGAAGCCACACTAACTCTACGACGTGACATCCTGATGGGTACTGTTTTTATCTTATATTAATTAAAGCTGTCGGGCATTCAAGTAGCAAAAAAGTTGCCATTAATCACTAGAGAGAAGACTAAAAAGACTAACGTTACCATAGGAACGATAAACAAGTGAATATACAGAACGAGAGCTTGTTTGTAGGCAATAGAGTTTATGAATGACTGCGTCATTCATACGTTCCTATCATCAACTTTTGATAAGTGACGAGGTCATTCATGCGCAGCGAAAGGGTTAAATCTAACAGGAATCGTTTGATGGGGAAAACCTCTGAGTTCATATATCGATTAATCGGAGTTCGATCCACCGCATTTAGAGGAGTGCCTTGTATCCCCTGGGTATCGAAGCTTCCAAAACAGGAGAGAAACGATTAAAATGTGAGAGGAAAACGAAAGCGAAAGGCGATCTGATATAAATAATAAAATAATGTCATCGTGAAAAATCTGTCCAAAGGATAATCTCAAAATACTGAGATACGTGTCTGCATCAACATCATATAATATAATAATAACGAGGTAAATATTACGTTTCACGGAAACCAATTCTTTGAAACTCGTTACAAAAATCCTGAGTGATCGAAATTGGTCACACGGGAAATAACTAACCATTCTAAAATGACCACCTGACCTACTATACTCTGGTCTCCACGAAACTTAATATTTGCAATAATGATTTATATAAATCATTTAGTCTTCCACAAGCGAAGTTTATATAAATTGATGATGGCAAGTTGGCTATGATTAATTAAATAAAAACATATATAAAGATTCATATATAAACAAGATTAATTGAATTCGCTTACACTATATTTAAAGACCTTAATTAGAATTTAAATTAAATTGAAAATCCAATAGAATTCTAACTTTATTCAGAATTCAAAATCGATTTATGGAAATCGGCTATTTCATAAAAGATTAAAAATTAAGTAAAGCATTTTGAAATTATTGACACGACTTATACAAGATTTCTTCAGTTAAATTACTCGAATAATTTAGTAAAGGTACACGACTTAGATTAGGTAATTTGTAGAATTATTTCAATTATATTAATTATATTGGATTAATCGATTATGCGAAGTAGATTAGACTATTCATGTACGTTATTCAATTATATAAACGAAGATTACCTTATCCGGTTTAATTAGGCAATTAATTATTGAGAGGGAATCTCCACTGTGCAAAACCCTATTCCACTGTACTCTAAGTTTATATTAGAAAGACTGTATATATATATATATATATATATATATATATATATATATATATATATATATATAAGGCATTCAAATAACATTCTTTTTCCAGCATTTTTCAGCCACTGTTTAAATATTTAACTGTATATATATAAGACACTGCAGCATAGGAAACCTGTAAATGTTTAACATAATGTTCTTACGAATATTTTTCAGATACACGCAGTATCGTGTGAAATTCTTGGTGTAAGTTTCAAAAAGCAAAACTTATAATCCTCTTACATGAACGGATTATATATATATATATATATATAAAGGAAAGCTCTGGCCATTCCTGATGTTTTATGAACAGATATCATGCATTCATGGGGTTATTGTGCACATAAACGAAATTTTATCAAGATGACAGAAGCAAATAATATCTGAAAGGAACTTTGTTACTTTAAAGGATGGATTACACACTGAAAATCTAGTTAGAATGGCATGTACAGCATGTAATTTTTTTTGCATATATATATATATATTATATATATATATATATATATATATATATATATATATATATACAGGGTGGGCCGTAAGTTTCCATACATAGGAAAAATAAACATTTTTTTATGGACAACCATTTTTATTTATATAATATGCTCTACATGGTTGCCATTGTTTTGAAAACACATTTCAATACGTGTTCCCCACTGTTGATGAACACGCATTAGCACAGATGACGTTATGCTTGTAATGGCGTTGGTGATACGTTCCTTTAGATGATTTATGTCTCGTATCTTTTCCTGATACACCATGGCCTTCAAGTGCCCCCAAAGATAGAAATCAAGGGGGGTGAGATCTGGGGATCTGGGAGGCCACTCCACAGGACCACGCCGACCAATCCAAGCATCCGGAAACTGCTGATCCAAATACCGACGCACGTGAAGACCATAATGAGGTGGAGCTCCATCTTGCTGGAAGTAAACTGGGAAGTTACCTTCCTCTTTTAGCAGGGATGGGAAAATCTCTTCTTGCAACATGTTAAGATACCTTTCGGCATTAAGATTTCCACTGACAAAAATTGGTCCAATAATTCTGTCACCCCATATACCGGCCCACACCATCACTTTACCGGCATCTTGCATCTTCGTCGGACTCAGCCAGTTAGGGTTAGCATTACTCCAATAACGTATGTTTTGCCGATTAACCTCTCCATTGACGTAAAAATTTGCTTCATCAGTAAACAAGATCTTACGTCAAACGCATATTCTTAGGGTATCTGAAACATAAAAACAAACGTTTAATTTTTCCTATGTATGGAAACTTACGGCCCACCCTGTACAGTATATATATATATATATATATATATATATATATTATGGGATGAATATCACAATTCAGCACGTGAAATAAAAAAATAATTACATCCACAAGAAAAGGGAAAAGCGATTCCAAGGTTTTATGTGTATCCAACAATACACCTCTTCAGAGAATGAAGGGAAAAGTCAGGAAACCAAAAATATGTCTGTACAGCGCAAACAAAATGGTGAGGTAGAGATTAGCACAAGGTTAACAAGTACTGATAAAGAGAAAAAGGTATTTTAACAAGAAATGGTCAATTTTGTACGTTCCCTGATTTCTATTGAAATTATTTTTAAAATAGATGAATGCACATTCGAGAATATGCCTTTCAATTATGTCTTTATTTTTAATGAGAACTTTAGAACTCTCCCGCTTAATACTATGACTACATCTATACATATGGTTAAACAATGCATTAAAATTATTTGCTGTCCTACACGAATATCTGTGCTGTTTCACTCTGTTATCTAGAAGTTTTCCAGTTTGACCTCTATAAACTGAGTTACATTGTGTGCATCCAATTGAATAAACACAGCCAGCAGCATCATCAGGGCTATTCTTTATTGATTTTTTTAAAGTAGAATTTTGCCCACTATTGTTAATTTCAACTTTCTTTGGTACAAGTATATAGATAATGTCTTATGCCTTTGGCCTAAAAATTTGGATGTTGATGAATTCCTTGGTCGGCTCAATAATTTAGTTCTTTCAATAAAATTCACTGTCGAAAATGAAAATAGTAGCATGATCCTAAACGGTAGAGTGCAATTGCATGCAATGTTCTACAGATCTACAGAAGCTAAGGCTAACAAAGACCCTAAGATCCACTCTAAGGTTAGCCCGAGAGAAAGGAAAGAGTAGGGGGTTAAGAGAAGAGAAGAGAATAAGGGGTTAAGTAAGGAGTAACACCTATCATTCGTGGGTTAACTTTCATTCAGAAAAAGAGAAAAAAGACTCACCATCATCATCCGTCGGCCACTGCCGACAAGTCAGAAAAATAGTCGGAGAAAATAGGAGAGGGGTGAAAGATGAAAAGAAGTAAAATAAGAACGCTTACAAACCATGCAAACACAGTCTTAACTCACTATCATACCATGCAAACTACAAACATGCAAGAAAAGAGAGTTACAGACATGCAAAGTAGGGAGAGGTTAAAAAAAAAAGTAGGTAAAGTTAAACAAAAAGTGGGTTAGTTTACGCTACGAGCTATATCTACGTTCGTGTTAGTCTAATTTTTTATTTTTTTTTATTTTTTTTAATAATTTTATTGCTGGCATCACACACTGGCATGTCACAAGCTGGCATTCATCGTCAACAGACTCATCCTCGAGCACCACCACCAGAGCTCCTGTTGCTAACTTTGTGTTTTTATATTAAACAACGTTAATACTTTTAAAATGTCTGTGAAGACGGTTCTTAAACATATTAACGCTGGTAGAATGAACGACTGACGCGGGAAGATTATTCCATTTATCAATTACTTTAAACGTAAAGTTTTTAGCGATATTAGTAATGAAACGTCTGCCACGCAACTTAAATCCGTTATTGCGAGTATTACTATTATCGAAAGTGAACAATTTGTCAAAATTTACGTTATCGATGTTATTAACTATTTTGAAAACTTCAATAAGCTCCCCCCTTAATCTCCTAGTTTCGAGTGAATACAGGTCTAACTCTTTAATCCTATCTTCATAAGGCTTATTGCGCAATGACGGAATCAGTTTCGTGGCACGACGTTGAACCCTTTCTAACCTACCAATATCCTCACGCAAGTACGGGCACCAAAACTGAACTGCATATTCTAAATGAGGCCTGACTAGGGACTTGTAAAGGGGCAATATAATATCCTTCGATTTAAATTCGAAATTACGTGCTATGAAGCCTAACATCCTATTATCTTTTGCGCAAGACTCCAGGCACTGGTTCCTAACCTTTAAATTCTTAGATACGCGTACGCCTAAATCTACTTCCTCGTCAACGCTCGCTAACTCCCTATCATCCATCGTGTACGTGTAATTATTGTTGCGAGAACCTATATGCAAAACTTTACATTTGTCTACGTTAAATTGCATCTGCCACTTATCTGTCCACTCCATAATCCTATTTACATCGTTTTGGATCCTATTTCTATCGTCCTCGTTAACAACCTTACCGCCTATTTTAGTATCGTCCGCGAATTTTGACACGTTACTAGTCAATCCTACAGCTATGTCGTTAATGTAAATTAAGAATAGCAATGGGCCTAACACTGAACCCTGTGGGACACCGCTACCTACATCTAACCACCCCGATTCACTACCATTAACTACGACCCTCTGTCTCCTAGCACGAAGCCATTCTTCTAACCAGTTAGCTACCTGACCGCGTATACCGTGCGCTTTAACCTTCGCAGTTAGTCTCCTATGCGGAACTGTATCGAACGCCTTTTTTAAAATCTAAATAAATAACGTCAGCTGCTCTATGCCTATCGTATTCGCGCACTATTTCGTTATAAAATTCTAACAAATTAGTTAAACAAGACCTATGGCGTTGAAACCCATGCTGACTACTATTAATCAAATCCTACTTTCTAAGTGATCGATGATGCGATCCCTAACTACGGATTCCAAAAGTTTACCGACAATTGACGTTAAGCTAATGGGCCTATAATTGCTAGCTATTGCGCGGTCGCCTTTTTTAAAAATAGGCGTGACGTTAGCTAATTTGAAATCTTCAGGAATAATCCCCGTTTCGAGTGACTGATTAAAAATCTTCGTTAGGGGCCTACGATAACTTCTTTCAAATCTTTCAAATGTCTGGGATAAAAAGCGTCAGGGCCTGGAGCCTTGCTAACTTTTAGCCTATCGATATGATGCGCAATCTCAGCCTAGTAAACAGTTATTTCATCCAAAATAGTCTCGCTACTAAATGGAACGATATCGTCCACGTCGGTGACATTATTTACGTCTTCTACGGTAAAAACTGTCGCAAAAAAGTTATTGAAAATACCCGCCATCGCCTGAGCGTCAGAAGCCAAAGCGCCATTAACATCCACTAGAGGGCCTATGTTATCTTTTACCGGCTTACGATTATTAACGTATTCAAAAATTTTTTGGATTATGTTTACTATCCGCAGCTATAAGTATCTTTAAATTACGCTTCGCATTCCTAACTGATCTTTTAACCTGACGTCTAAGCTCGATATATCTATTAAAGTTAGCTGCCGTGCCATTGCGCTTACTAAGTCTATACGCTCTATTACGCTCGTTTATAAACTCTCCTATTTCCCTAGTCCACCACTTCGGCCTACCACGATTTCTAGCGCGCTTGGGCCTACGATGAATAAACTCCCTTTCAATATTCCTAAAACTTTCTTTAAACGCCACCCAACGCAAATTTGTGTCATTGCCCATAAATAAGTTATCCCAGTCCACTACTCTCATCCTATCAGCAAAACTATCAAAATTAGCACTACGAAAATCAGGGACTTCTATTACGTTACTATCCTGAGTGTTTTCAATCAATAACTTAAACCTAAGAATTTGATGATCACTACACCCTAAACTCTCGCCTACTTCTAAACCTTCGACTATATTCTCGCCGTTCGTCATCACCAAATCTAAAATATTGTCACCGCGCGTTGGTTCGGTAACTATCTGTCGTAAAAAGTTATCGTCCATAAACTCAACCAATCTCAAACCCTCCTCATTACCAGTAAAATTCTCGTAATTAACATTAGGGCAGTGAAAGTCTCCGACAATTATACTATTCCGATTGTCAATAAAATTACCAAGAAGTGAATAAAATCTAGCATCTGTATCGAGGGGTTGAACGGGAGGTCTATAAACAACAACAAAATTAAAACTAATACTACGCGCCCTAACTTCAACACATATCGCATTAATTGCTGCCGGAAAATCTAACTTAACCTCGATAACCCTAAGGGAATTACGAATGTACAGCAAAACGCCTCCGCCAAACCTATGTAACCTATCATTAGTAAAGAGTTTAAAACCCGGTATATCAAGTTCCCCCAACAAGTCCCGAGTCACGGTATTCAACCAAGTTTCAGTGATAGCAACTATATCATAGTTGCCGGAATAAATTATCGCCTTAAATTCATGTTGATCAATGTTGCCAAGGGGTAGGGGTAGTGGTGCAAGGGAGGGTTATGCAACAAGGGGGTGGGGGTTAACCCCCAAGTTGCATGAAGGGGGAAGGGGTAATGGGGAGGGGGGTTATGCAACAAGGGGGAGTGGGTAACCCCCAAAGTTGCAGGAAGGGAGGAGCTTTGGGGATAGAGGGAGGATGACCTCCCTAAAGGAGTGACCCTGACCTCTTTGGGAAGAAGATGGGACGGCCTCACCCCCAAAGGAGTATACCTAACCTAAGAGAGAGAGAAAGGAGGAGGAGAGTATTTGGGGGAGAAGCTGGGACGGCCTCACCCCACAAACGGGTATACCTAACCTAAGAGAGAGAGAAAGGAGATAGAGAGAGAGCATCCTTCGCCTGGAAGAACTAGATGCATAATAAAGCTCTCGGCTTCAGCACCTGGTTTATAAGGTGTAAATCAGCCAGTTGGCTTAATCAGCCATTTGGCTTAATCTGGCTTAGAAGGCGTAATTGGCTTGTTTAGGTGTATATTAATAACCTTCGAGATAATTAAAAGCGAACACACACACACACACACACATACGCACATACACTCCCCAACTATACATACTCTCATAGATCCATTATTATTACACACGCACACACACACATTGGCTTAAGCAGCCATTAGGCTTAGAAGGCTTAATCTGGCTTAGAAGGCGTAAATGGTTTGTTCAGGTGTACATTATTACTTTTTGATTTGCTAGATTGTGCTATTTAATTTGTTTATTTATATATATGGAGGGGTTGCCAGAGAACACTCTTTATTTTAATTATTTATATATGGAGGGGTTGCCAAATACCACTATTTAATTTGTTTATTTATATATGGAGGGTTTACCAGAGACCACTATTTATATTAATTATTTATTCATTAAAACTCGTCGTGTAACGGTATTTGATTTTTCTACTCCTGTTTACTCTATTCTTTTGCCCACTGCCCTCTAGAAAATAAATATACAATAAAAATAATAATATAAGAAATACACATTTTAAACGATATATATATACTGTATATATATGTATACACTGGGCCGCAAAATTATTTACGAACCGTAAGTTGTAATATATTTGGAATAAGAATGTATATATAAGAAGATATTTAATTGTAATATAATAATATTTGATATATTTGACAATAAAACAGTTTAATAACAGAAAAAACCATACTTATTTGTAAAAATTTATTTAGAAAAACTTATGGTAATTAGTATTCTGTATGGCCACCCTTTTTCGTTCGGACTAGTTCAAAACGCTGAGACATTGAGTCAACCAACTTCGTGCATGATTCAGGACGGATTTCATACGACTCTTCTTGAAGAACTCTCCATAAATCTTTATTTTTTGCCTTATCTTCTCTTGTTCTTACTTTTCTTGCGAGCTCATCCCAAAGATGTTCAATTGGACTTAAATCTGGAATCCGAGACGGTCATCCTAGCATTTTAAACCCTTCTTCTTCAACCTTACTGTAGAGCTGTTTTAGTGATTTATCACTATGCTTAGGATCGTTATCCTGTTGAAATATGAAGTTTGCATAATCTCCATGAAGTTCTTTAGCAGCTGGGATTGCAATATTAGTGAATAGATTTTTTAATACATATTGATCCATGTGTCCATTTTCATTCCCAGTGATCTGGTGTAATTTTCCAACTCCCTTTGATGAGAAGCAGCCCCACACATTGATTCCCCCCACCTCCTTTTTTCACTGTCGGAATAAGGCACTCATTCTTATACTCTTAACCAATTCGTCTATTAACAATTTTCCTCCTTTCATCACTATCAAAAATTTCGAATCTGCTTTCATCACCATACAATTTTCGACCAGTTCTCAGCATCCCAATCTTTGTGTTGAATAGCAAATTCTATCGTGCTATCACATTCTTTGACAATAATGGTTTTTTCTTACTCACTCTAGCAAATATTTTATTATCTGTTAACATTCTTCTTACTGTATCAGCACTAACTTTTGTTTCTCCCGCTTTTCCTAGTTCTTTACTCAAGTCATTTGCTGTCATAAATCTATTCTCCAAAGCCAGAAATTTTAGATGCCTTACACCACGCTCTGAAAAACCCTCTTTCTTCAGTTCGGACTAACTTACAGGTACTTCCTTGGTTTAAAATACGTTTCTTGTGGTATCTAATTGTACCTTCACTTATCTTCAGCATTTTAGCAATACTTGTATTGGAATAATTACCCATTTTAACAAGAGCAGTCAATTCTCTTAAGTCTTGGCTAGATAACTCGCGTGTCTTAACCATCCTTTGAAATTGGAAATATATAAGTAAAAATTTCGTTGAACAGCGTTAAAATGAACCTCCCCTTATCGAGGCTGACAGCACACTAAACTGCGCATAGTTTGTGCCGCTAATTTCAAAATTAGAGGACTTTTAATTTATCGATACCAAATTATCAAAATATTGAAGAAACTCTATGGGAATTAATTACAATGACTTTTAAAGTGGCAAATTATTGTATTTAATCTAATAATTACTGTCTTATGCTAATTTATTTGTGTTCTGCATAAGATAAATTACGATAAAAATATATTAACAAAATAAATTTTACTAAATCGCAAAAAATAAAACTACCATTAATATCTGGATAATATTTCTCAATTCGAAAATACTTTTGCGGAGCAGTATATATATTCTTAAATAATAGTACAGGGGAAATCTATATACATATTTACTTTCATTTTACACATTTAAACAAATTTCCCGTTTGTTTGAAGCGAGTGAAAAGTTTTCCAAATGATGCAATGAAGAATTCGCCTTGGTTCCATCCTTCATGCATAAAAAAGGTTATGTGCATTAATTTTTAAATTATAGATTAGTTTCAAATAGTAATATGTAATTAATAATTAATATTAAGGTAAAGTTTTTTGGCATTTTTATTCATCCATTGTTAATATTTAAAAAAAATTTCGAATTATTAAGGGTTCTACCATAAAAAAAAAATCACCCTGTACTTTCACAATCAGATTTGGAGGAGCTGAAATAAAGTCGAAATTACACTGAACGATTAATTGCTTTTTCTGTAGGTTTAAGTTGGAGTGAAAAGCTTGATCCTCATCAGAATGAACAATTCCAGGGAAGCTAACAACAGGTATATATATATATATATATATATATATATATATGAATGTGTGATGTTAATTAAATCGAAGGGGTAGTAAAAACAGTCTTTTATATAAAAATAAATTGCAGCACACACACACACACACACACACGCGATGCACAAATTCCAATGTAGGTCAAAAGGGAATATTCACTTGACCTACATTAGAATTAGGTGAGTTGGTAGCTGGCGGTGATACCAACGCCAGGAACGAGAAATGTCCCACAAACACACACACACGCAGCCACACACCTTCCTTATGCTTGTGTATCTTTATCTTTTATTGTACAGGGTGTCCGAGAATTATCTGTACAATTTTTGGCTGTTATTAAAAGTCAACCATGAAGTGTAGAAATTCCAGTTTGTCCCATTTTACAGAGAATCTCATTAAGTTTTTCTTGATACCACGTTTTGACAAGTTTTTTAGAAATGTACGCGGGTGACAGACATTGATGATTTAAAAGCAAAAATCACAGCTGCTATTGAGCGAATTGATGTGGATATGCTGCAGCGTACATGGCAACATTTGGAGTATCGATTGGATGTTTTGCGAATCACTAATGGTGCACATATCGAATGTTTGTAACAACGTTACTTTAATAAAAGAAACTTTTGAAAATACAGATTCTAAATAATCTTGTTTAAGAATTTTACGTGTGTTATCAAGAATTTTATTAAAAGATGAAATTGTAGAGATAATGTTCGGACCCACTGGAATTTCTAAAAAACTTGTCAAAACTTGGTATCAGAAAAAACTTAATGAGATTCTCTGTAAAATGGGACAACACTGGAATTTCTACACTTCATGGTTGACTTTTAATAACAGCCAAAAATTGTACAGATAATTCTCGGACACCCTGTATTATTAAATGTCTTACAGTGAAACATTCGAAATGATAAATTTTAAAAATTATAAAAATTAAAGATAAGTAAGTTTTTGTATGAGAAATTATATTTTTTATTTTTTATTTTTTATTTGAAGAAGGATTCCATGTTAAACTGTAGGTCTGAGGTGGAGTAAAAACCTTGACCTTCGTCAGAATGAACAATTCGGGCGGCAGCTAACTAAAGGTTAACCAAAGGATGATATATATATATTATATATATATATATATATATAAAGAGAGAGAGAGAGAGGATGACGCTGCTAGTCGTATGAGGTGCAAAAAACCAGCAATATAAATTTATTTATTTTAAATTACAATACTCTTTGTCGATGTTTTACCTGAATAAGTTATAGTTGTGTGCCTTAAGAATTAATAGAAGGCTATTCATTTCAATGTTGCAGTTTGCTGAATAATATAATAGAGATGTGAGCAGTGAAACTAAATCTGGGGAGAGAATAAGCCAAATTTAATAAAGACACCTTCATTATTCATGAAGGTGACCAATCAGGATTTCAATGCCCAAAGCGTGGGTCCGTTACATCGGTGTTACGACAGCTGATTGGCACAGACATATAACATAGGCCGCCCAGTTACATTGACAACCAATCAACAAACTTACAAATCGCCTATTAGTCTTTTAGGGGGGTTACAATTGGGAATCATGCATATAAAAGGGAGTATTTTCAGCTGTAACTCACGGCAGTTATTTTCACCAGTGAATAAACACACGCATCATGACCCAGTCACAACAACTTTACAATTTACTGGCTTTATACGAAGATGGCGACACTGCCGCGGTGGCTATAATTAGTCTTTTTAGTGCAACCGATCGGGACGGATTATTTTCAACGCAAACCTTTGAGGACATCTGCAATGACGCTCCGTACGATCCAGAAGAAGGGTTTACGGTAGAGATGTGAGTATGAAAATTTATGTACCTTCATTTCTATTTGATTTTTTTTATGTATTGTATTTAGTCGCGAACTTTTTATTTATTTTAGTGTTCCTGAGGCTATCATTAGGCGAAAGCGCTTGAGCACCATTCTGTGTTTCCTTCGTGATTATTTCTTATATATATATATATATATATATATATATATATATAATGGACTGTAATAATACATTTTCATCGCATTACATTTTGTTGTAAAATGTTTCATCAAAATAGTAGGTATCCTCAATTTTTAATTACAGACTAGTTTGCATTAGTAAAACTAAATAATTAATATTATGTTAGATTTCTGTAACTCCTTGTAACTCTCTTCATATATATATATATATACACACTCTGCATGTGTTTTTGATGAAAAACAAGTGGGTTTTTATTAAAAAAGATTCAGAAAAATGAATGAACTAATCAAATTAATTTTAAATTATCCTTTCTCCTTAAAGGTCCGATGAGGACCTGGCTGTTGTTATAGCTACTTTTCGTGAGAGCATCGAAGAAACGCATGTCGTGGACCTGTATACGGAGATGGAAGTTTTGCCGCGCAGTCAACCCAGCGATTGCCACATCATCAACGAAATACTGTAAGCTTTTTTCTTTTTCTTGTGTTTCGGGTAAGAGCTTTTTTTCTTTTTCATGTGTTTCATGTAAGAAAAAGCAGTGTACTTTCATCAATTTATTAAATGATAGGAATCATGTTTTAGAAAAGAATACAATTTTTTATATCCATCTTAAATTAGTTACAGAATTAGTTTCCATTACATTTTAAATAAGCTACAGAATACACAAATTAATATTATTGAAGACAATATTGATACAATTACTCAAATTACAATTTATATACACGTAAAATTTTACATAATACATCGAGTGCGCATAAACGGGAACCTTTTTTTTATTTGTCTGCATACCATTTGATCATTCCTCTCAGTGTGACACGGGACAAATAACTTTAAAAAATTTACAAATTCCTTTCCACGGGACATGCCAGAGAAATGAAAGGCGATACATGCCCCATACTTTAACAAAGTATCGCTGGAATCTGTTAGGACTCCAGACAATTTCGGGAATGTGTAGCTGTTCGAGAAATTTTACAATAATAAAGTCATTCCATAGATGAGTCCCGAGTGAATTAAAATAGTACAGGCGGTCCCTATTTTTAAAGTAGATAGCTATACAATGAATCCCTTCACCACAATAATATCCATGTTTACAATAAGTCCGCCGCATTTTCTCGTAGTTGGCAATGTCAATGTTTCATTGTTCGCAAACACACCGATAAATTTGGTGCGCGTGAGTCGTTCACTATTCATTACTCTCTGAAGTGTATTCGCGTCCATTTTAAGTCATTGACAACGCCCCTAAATCTGTCAATTTATATTAGGGCTTGTGATTCGAGGTATGAAATGTTTTCACTCTGCTGTTGACTTAATTGTGTATTTCCACTAGCAGATAAGTCAGGTGTGATGTCAAAGAGATAAATGTTAAATTTATCGATGAATTCTTTCTGCGTTAACCCAATCCCAAGCTCATCACAAGTACTTGCAATATGGGCCAGATTACTATAAGCCCTCGAGCAAAGCGGGAACACAGAGTCTGATGAACAATCCGAATCCACTGCCCCGCCCAGCTCAACGCCATTGACGTATAGAGTTATATTTTTACCCGAAATTCTCGAATTTAAAGGCGTTCTTTTTAGATTTTCTATTCACCGAAGCGTGTTCCTGCATTCCAATTAATACTTTTTTAGGTGCCTTGCTGGCACCTTGTGTAGTTTGATCTGTACTCTGTTAATTGGGTATTTTACTGTGGCATGTAGTAAATTTTTCTCAATTTCTATTTGTTTAGGCGAACTTAATTTCACACGGTGTACACGAAGGTATGTTTCCATAATATGAATCACAATTGGCTTTGCACCCTCTTCTTGATCAGCCCCCAGATTTCAACAGATCTCAGGATTCGTGCGAGTGAGCTTTATTTTCATATCGACCCCATTCACAAGCAACTTCTCCTGGAATGTAAAGTCTGTATGCAGGTGTCCAAAACAATCATATATCTTCTTTTCAGAATTTTTAAATTTGTCCTTTATACTACTTTCGTCTTTAGTCTGATAAAAGCCATCGGCACTTAAAAAGGTATCCTTCGCTTCTTCGGAAAAGTTCATCACATTTTCCAGATACGCTCGTAGGTGATAGTACCCCGTTCCTGCCGAGATGTTGACCTGATTTAAATATACATCACACTGGTTTAATATGGAGTGCAGAAATTTTGTTTCAGGGTATACAGCATATTTGTCATCGCAGTCTGTTCCATCAGAATGGGCTATACGTAGTTTAGCTTACATGTGCACACAGCTTGGGTAAAAAAAGTAAGGGCCTGAGCTGGGTATCACGAATTCTATTGGAGCACTCGGGGAACTAATTGTGTTTAAATGATTAATTGTAATAAAGTCACTGTGCTCAATAGAAACTTGAGTTGGGGGCATGTCAAGAGGGAAAGCTCCGATTTACAACATTGTGAACTACACGGATGGATGAAGCGTGCTATGACGAATCAGAAATAGTGCCACCTCTCTCGACAAGAAAGAAACAACCTATGATTCGTGAGAACAATATCTTTAGCTTAAATCATTTAAAAAAATGGTCAACCATAGGTTTCAATCGCTTAGAACACTTCTTTTTCGATGTTCTTTTACGTTTAACGCCACGTGCTGGTAATCCCTTCCGCCGGATAGCCCTCTTCTTCTTCTTCCCACCACCACGTATTTTTCTCTTTGCATCTTTGATGATTTAGTCCCATGTACGCTTTAAGTTTTTTTTTTAGAGCTTCTTTAGTTTTAGCCCCAGCCATTATGTCTTCTGCCGTGTTAAGACCTGATTGTAGCGCTTTCCTCCCGAGGTATCTGGCGCCCTTCTTCAGCAAAGGGACAGCCATGCGTAGTATGGTTGAAAATATGGACCCAAGCCCACTCCCACGCTGGTATCTCACACCTCGATAGACTGTAAAAGGCTTTCGTTCCATTATAACTCAGTGCGTCGAAAGTGCAGCTTCACTGTTAAGCTCCCGTTACTGATGGGACCTACTGTTACAGCTGTAGTATAATACATTGTACCCCCACTAAGGACAGTACGCATAGTTTCATCCCGAGTTACCAGTGCCTTTTCACACTCATCACAGTCGTTAAGAACCGTAAAAACGGGTTCTTTATAATCAATACTTAAAAAAAGGGTGTCTAATTGAATTCCGCATATTCCAAACTCATACATATCACAACCCAATCCAATGGGTCCATGGAGTTCTGTTACAAAGTTGACCAGGGTGTTGTTAGGATGTACAGAGAGAGAAGAAGAGGACGGGAGGGTGAAGTAGAAATGGTTAGGCGCCATGTTGCATACTATTTAAGCTTCATTACTGCATTAGCTTTTAAATAGGTGTTGAAGCTTTCTGGGTACCGAAACCATTTCACCAGGTACATTTTTCTCTTTCCTGAACTTTTGTGACATAAAATTTTTTCAATTTTAAAAACGTTTTTTCTAAATCAAATATCACTTTCTGTAGCTCCTCGCCGTAAAGGCCTCCTGCTGTTTCTTCCCCATTCAAATCTTCAACGTAATACAACATTATCTCGTCTTTGGGTCTCATAGCGCTAACTTTAAAAATCTTAAGTATCCAGCCTTGCTCAAATCCTTTCGCGAATTTATTTCCTGAACACGACAACCTTATATAATCATTGATTTTAAATGCACAACGTGTGGAGGTGGTCTACGAAAATCTCTTAGCACATCACGCTCTGCGTGCGTACCGCTTTCTAAAATCTTGTTAGGTGTTGTCCCAATCGTCCGGTGGTGTGATCGGTTATATGATGAGGTCAGTGACTCCAGAATGTCTATATATTTGTATATGTTTTTATGTGTAAAATAGGGATGCATGCGTTTCTTTATGGTACGTTGAACTCTTTCAGCTAAAGAGGCCTTATGTATAAAATTGCTAGTGTAGTAACTGATATTAAACTTATATTAAACATGTTCTGAAAAGCTCGGCCTATAAATTCTTTCCCTATATCCGTACAAAAATAGCCAGGAATCCTGTTTTCTTTGAACATCAACGTTTTGGTGGCTTTAGCAACTGTTTCAGGCGATTTCTTTTCCAGAAGAATTAGCCACAGATATCTAGAGAATACATCTATTACACAGGTCAACAAAAAAACTTTTTTTTTTCGTTGCCAAGGAAATTCGTACGAATTTAGGGTATTTTTGGGTTGCTGAATTCCAAAATGAAAGTAGTTTTTCCGATTTGGCTCTAGTTCTTGAGATAATGAATACCCTCAATTAATAGGAAACGTAACCATAACGCGTGCATATGGGAAACTACCGGAACAGTCTAGATGGTGAGACCGAATAAAATGCCATTATGTATTTCATGTGTTTACTTTT
This sequence comes from Bathynomus jamesi, assembly GCA_023014485.1. Classification (NCBI taxonomy): domain Eukaryota; kingdom Metazoa; phylum Arthropoda; class Malacostraca; order Isopoda; family Cirolanidae; genus Bathynomus; species Bathynomus jamesi. The sequence continues at coordinate 1,409,701 of JAJOZX010000096.1, read as the reverse complement.
GTATGATTTGAGACAATTTCAATGCGATTTGTAAGTAGGCTCCGCCTGAACATTAAATTTTTTTGCATTTTTACGTGTTTCAATGGGTACCAATTATCTCATAAATTAGAGCCAATCTAGCAAAACCGATGTCATATTCGGAATCAGCACCACAAAGTTACCCCAAAATCACTCTAATATGATTGGCAATAAAATGAGTGTTGACCAGTGTTATGAATAGGATGTAGCGGTAGCCATCATTATACACTGAATATCTTTGCATGTCTGTTAAATCTGCTTGCCAAATAGAATCAATTGATGCCACGGTTGTCTTGGCTGTTTTAAACCTTTTTCTCACCGGCTTATGAAGTGTATGAGCATCCTGCTCCTGCAAAAACCTTTCAACATCTTTTATCCCTACTCCATCATTATAAACACCTCTGTACAGTCTATTAACGCCTCCGTAGGAAGCTGGGCTGGAAATGTCATAATAGCGTCTTCTTAATGTGTTGGGGCCATTTACGTATTTAGAGGCACGTGGAGAGGGTTGGTCCGTTGGGGGTGATGGCTTTCACAGTTGTGGCACATGCGAGGCATGCTCCAAGTCTTTTAACCTGTTCAGATTTTCTATCAATGTTTTTTGGGGATATTTATTTGTTTTCGTCTTGCTTTAATATGCTTCCCTTCTGATGGAGAGAGCCTATCCGACTTTCTCACCAGATCATAGAAGATGTCAACGATATTCGAGCCGTGTACCTGTCTCTTCAACAATGATCTCACCTGTATCGGTCCACTTATATTGGGATCCTCCTTCAATAGATTATAAATACTTACACCTTTATTCCTCAATGTATGTGTGAGGCTGCTTTTTGATACATGTTCGATATGTTGTGGGGCCGGCCCATTATCCTTTGACCGGTCATATCTAACGTCGGGCCCAGGTCCGATGTCACCATGCTCATCGTTGTACGTGTTGTGCCTCATAACCACGGGGATCTCTGTCGGATTCTTATAATTTTCGTACTCGTGAAGAAATTTCTGCAGAGCTTCTTGGTATAAGATTCTTTTCTCATCAGGTGACTTTTCACTGTTTAATAGGGCTTTCAATTCGCTTTCCATTCCTTTAAGCCTGCTTTTACGAGGTTCTAGAACCATGTCTGGACTCTTTGAGTTTTGCAGTGAAGCATACACCTCGTGTGGAATCACTGTCACTTTCTTCATTATATTAATCTAGGCAGTAAAGGACCCAAAACTGAAAATAAGATGGGGAGGAGTGATCCCTCTCTTTGTACAATAATTCGCTTTTTCTTCCCCACAGTTTGACTTTTACGAGCGAGTGCACGTATTATGTTTTTGTATCGACGTAGGCGATCCTTCTGTAGGGGTTTCATTGATACATTACATTTTATAACATTAAGGCAGATTTCACAGATGCTTTTAAAAAGTCCAAGTCGATATTTTTAACAAACATCTGTTGCATTGCCCGGGGCAGTTGATGATAGATTTTTATTAATTCACAGTATTTCTTTAGCCTCTTTGTCATTCTGGAATATACACCGTTTCAGGTTCGTTTGGGAATATATTCATTCTTAGAAGCACTCTAAACGTGTTTCGCGGGTGAAAGTCACAAAGCAAATATCCGTAACGTTGACTTTTAGCTTCTTTATAAACTTCGAAAAATTCCTTACGCTGATTCAGGATCATTTGATTGTCTAAAACCCCAATTTGTGATACATCTCTACGTTATGCGAATAAGACTAGATATTGTGTATTTAACGACACATCTTATGTTAAGATGGGAGAACACTGTGAATGTCTCGGCAAATGTTTTATCCATTTCCAACATGAGATCGTCAATTACAATGACTTTATATTCATTTCCCTTTAACGAATTAACATCATATACACTTTTGTGGAACAAAATATCTTGGTACTCGTTGAACATTGACTGGTATGACGAATAGCACCATATCTCTTTATGCACAAATTTCGAGAACATCTCTCCCTTTTCTTTAATGATTTTAAGCATAAACACAGTTTTACCTCATCCTGCAGGGCCAGATATAATACACGTGGACGGGCTCCTGAACCTGAATTTTTCTACTAAATCCATCTCTAACACGTCACACTCCTAAGTGGGTCATTTACAAAATATAATAAAACTTTAAGTGGTGATCCTTATATTCTACAGTCGTGTTTTTCATTTTCTTCCCCAGAACCATCAATGACGACGAGGTACAGTATCATGTGCTAATCATCGATATTAGACGATCCCGATGACAGTGCAGTTGTGGTTACAGACTCCATCCCCGCTGCCGAGCCTACACCAGCGACACCTGTAGCATCCCTACGCGACAATTCAAAGTGGAGTCATGATGAAGAACCGTCCACGTCAGGTATAAAGCGTGCCTGGAGTGCACTGGTTGTTAGACTCCCAGTAATAGAGCCCTAACCCTCTACGTCTTACGACACAAACCCCACACTAGCTCCTTCCTCAAATAAAAATACGTCCCCTTATTCCTCTTCAATTCGGGTAAATCCTCCACAACAGCAGCAGCTTCTCGTTCTGTAGAGAATGGCATAACATTCGAGTTGGTGCGCACCGCCATCCCCCACCCGTGCCCTGACTAGAAATCGGTACGTATCAGGGTTGACCCTGGATCCATGTATAGCAGTGGTGTTGAACACGGTCTGCGACGCGTAGTTGAACGTAGTGCGGAGTTTGCCCTTCAAAAGCCACGACGAACGTGAAGTCAGGACGAGGCTGTCCTTCTGGTTCGGGTCAGATGACGGGAATGTATATGATTTTTGGGTAGTAATACCATTCAGACGCTTGGCCGCTGTAGACATAGCATATATCTTGGGTCGTGTAATGCAGGCGTCTCAAAGTAGTACAGCCTTCAATATGAACAACTTCACGGTAAGTATTGATCGTGTATTCCGTGTTGCAGGTCATAGTGCCACACTTTATACGCTTAATTTCAGTTGTCCGGTTATTTACAGGCGACATATAGACACCGAGCGTGGTTGCGGCTTTATAGCAGTAGTCTTATCTCATATGTTTACTGTGCTAAATACATGGGCCCAAAAAATTTGTTTGTCTACGGTTGTGCAGCGTGCCCGTAAACTAGCTTCAGATTGCAAGCTTGAGTTTGACTGTAATATGGGTCTTGAAGATCTGTGAAAGGTAGAGGAGGAAATGAATGTTCGTATAGTTGTGTTTGGAATGGATGATCGTCGTAGAACTGTGTATGTTTTTAAAAGCTGTGTGAGAGATCGTACAAGGCCCCTACTTATTTAGGACGGTACGCGAGTTATGATAAAAGTCGAAAATATGGAAGGCATCATGATTTGTGTAAGGGATGTCTCGAGTTTGAGGAAGATATACTTCAAGGATTGCCACATGGTATGTGAGCAGTGTAAAAGCTCCAAATAATGTGAAAATCGTGTAGTTGAAGCTGAGAAGAGGGATTGTAATGTGTGAAGACGTACATTTTTCAATAATAAGTGTTTTGAGTTCCATAAGTCAAATGGGACTTGCAGGAAAATGAGATTCTGTAAATGTGGTATGTTTCATATGATGGATAATTGGGGGAAATTCACGCATAAATGTGATGAAATTCACTGTTCTACATGCAATGAGAAATATAAGGCCGATGGAGTAAAGCATTTATGTTATACGAAAGACGCTAAGCCTAAAAATAGAACTTGTATAAATGTGTATTACGATATAGAAAAATATACGGTTGCTGAAACCAAAGAGGTTATCCCACATCTACTTGCAAGCAAGACTATCTACGATGAGTGCATAGAAGTCGAGTGTGATGAGTGTTACAAATGTGGTAAATGGACAAACGTTTTTAAAACGATTGGAAACGACAGTCCCGTGAAACTCTTTGTGTCCTATATTGTCAAGTTAGCGGACAAGTTAAAAAAAATGACTCTATATTCTTGCCTATAACGGGAAAAATCTGACACACAGTTCCTTTATAAGGAGCTGCTTGAGTACGAGTCATCTAAGATATTTACAGGTGATCCCTTGAAAAGAGGCAACAAACTTATACAGATGCAAATAAGAGGTAATGTTCAGTTTAAAGACACCCTGCTGTTCACACTTGTAAATTAGCAAAGCTACCTAAGGTAATGGGCGTAGCCGCCGAAGTTTCAAAAGTTATTTCCCTTACACTTTCCTCACTAGCGATACTTTAAATTAGGTAAGACTACCTCCACCCAAACATTACTTTAACTATGAATGTATGAGTACAGATGAACGTGAAAATTTTGACCGCTACTACAACAGTTTTAATGAGTCTACTCCTTATCATATAGCTGATGAATGTGAGCGTTATTGCGTGAGTGATGTGCGCGTAATTAGAGTGTTTCCAGGCCTTTAGGAGGATGTACATAGTAGACCCTTTTAAATGCGATCCGCTGCAAGTAGCAACCACGATCGCCTCATTATGCTTTACGGTGTTCAAGAATAACTTCATGCCTAAAGACACCTTAGCCGTCATTCACAGAAACAATCCCCGCAGTTATGGGCACAAGGCTATTTACTGCCTCATACACCTACAGCAGCAGAGAGGTGTATATATAAAGCATGCCCGCAACACAGGGGGAAGTACCCATTAAGGTTAATGGTCGTGTTTTTTGGGTTGATGGTCTAAGCGAAAACCGTGCCACTGGTGAAAAGACTGTGTACTCCTTTAATGGCTGTTGGTTGCACGGATGGCTCTGTCCTAAGTGTGGAATCGTAGGAGATACCCACGGTAGCTCTCCTATCGACAGTCTTGCATGAACCCGCACCCACGATCAGCTTATAGTCATTCATTTCACTCACAAAATCTTGTGGGAGGATGAGTATGATGCACGGATGGAAAAAGATGGGCCGTACCGTGAAGAGATAAAAACGATCAAGTGTTCAATGGTTCAATGGTGATAGCTTGTTTGGAGGGCGTACAAATCCCTTCAAGCTATACTTTCCGCGTAGGAGGGCGTGAAACTCCATTACTAGACTTCTGCTCTTTATAACACTACGTGATGAAGAACAATCCGTACCCCGTAGTTGCACCTGAAAAACTGGTAGGAACATCCCTGCCCAACATCGAGGAATTCTCATCAAATTTGAATGCGTACTATTTCGGTCTTTCTTTCGTAGATGTGCTTCCTCCTCGCGATTTATGGATGCCGACCTTACCCGTCGTTGTAGACCACAAGCTCATGTTTCCCCTGTTCATGAAATGCGCAGAGGAGAACAATGGAAGTTGTAATTACACAAACAACCAGCGTAAGATCAGAGGCGCATATACAAGCCCTGAGCTGTCCCTAGCCGTTCGCCATGGCTACAGAATATTAAAGATATATCGGTGTTGAGGTTTCAGAGTAGAAGCATCAGAGTATCCGCGAGGAGTTGATACCGAAGATGAAAAATCGGATTATATTCAACTTTACCGTGAAGGGATACAACTTGACCGTTCCAAAATTGTAAAGAACCCAGGCAAGCGCTTTAGTGCATAGTTGTGTCTAAATAGTCTTTGGGGAAAATTTGCACAGAATACAGGCAAGGGAACGTTCAACGTTATAACGAGGTGTGTGATTATGCCAACGCTCCCGATAAAAAGGTCATGGAGATCGTGAATGTAGGTAAAACGTACATAATAACGTACAACATTACCAAATTGGCCATAGACACATCGCGTGTTACAAACATACCTGTAGCCAGCTTCACAACGCACGCGTCAAAGTTTGGGGTGTATCGCATTCTCTTGGGTGGAGGGTTCTGTACGCCGACACAGATAGTGTGATATTAACAGCGAGGGAGGGTGAATACATGCCGCATATTGGTGAATTCCTCTGAGAGTTGAACAATGAGATCAAGGATGAGTATGGAGACAGCATACGCTGACTCTTTTGTCTCAACAGGTCCAAAAACTTATGGGGTACGGGTGAGGGTGGGGGAGGATATGAAATATATCGTGAAGGCTAACGGTATCACGCTTAACCATGCGAACCGTCGAGTCGTTAACTTTGACTCGTTGACGGATCTAGTGTGCTTGGAAGATGAGGGCGACCAGCCAACCCAACTGACTGTGGGGACCCACAATTTTCGGGCGCAGAAGCTGGGGGGCGTGAAGGAACTTAGGGGTACGAAGGTGTGCCGTAACACCTATCGGAAACGTTAGCAGGTGCCTGTTACCTATGATACCGTACCCTTTGGATACCATAATCCTTGATTGTTATATATGTGTTTATTTACTTGTTAACGATATGTTTATTTTATTTATTACACGTATTTCTGTATATATATATATATATATATATATATATATATATACACCTTGAATAATTCGATGATATGTTTATTAAATAAATCGTGTTTCAATTAGCGTTTCATTTTCTCTTTTGTGTGCGTGTGTGTGTGTGTATGTACAGGAAGAGTCCTAAGCTCCGCCCCCTGTATGATCGACCAATGGGCACGTGACTCCTGCTACTACCTGGCATATCTCTACCCCTACGTGCTCGTTGACTGCTGCAAGCCCTGGATCTCAGACGTGTCATTGAAGAAATCTGACGTAGACGAAAAAATAGTGATCGCTACCTTAATATTTCTTGCTCGATGTTTATGAAGTGGCATTCGATAAAGTCTGAAGATTTGGTAGATACTGAAAAACTCCCTTTCCATCCCTCCTTTGAGACTCTTAAGGCTACATTCAACCGTGCGAAGCTTGAGGAACAAGAGGTTGAAATACTCTACGGCTATTCTGGCGACACTGCACGATTTCGTAGTACAAACAATGTAATGGACTATGTTGTAAGACTAACCTGTATAAAAGCTTACATATACCGTGAAGTGGAAGAAACAACACCGCACAAGAGACGCAACGGTTATGGTTAGTGAGTCTTGCTAATGAGTGGTGTGGCAAGCAGTATTATGTCATGCTGCATCATACCGATTACTCGTACCCTGCGGCTGAGAGTGCAAACCTCGTCATAACAGTCAATCTCAAATACTTTGACCACTACATTAATATATATTATGACGACGTTTGCAGTGAGGTTGTGGCTAAAGGCCTGCGTAAGTTTTTAATAGAATTTAGAGACGGGTATCGCCTGCTAAGCACAAAGGATGAATATGGGCATGTGTTTCTCTCAAATAGTGCGCCCTAGTGTGAATAAAATGTGTTTAGTTCGTGAAAATTCCCCGGAACGAAATGTCTGGTGCGCACTCTGGAGAGTGGGAGTGATAAGACATTAATGCCGATATTACTTTATGTGTCGGAAAAATTCTCTAAACAAATGCCCAGCCTAATGCAATACATGTATTCACATGACTCACTTTGGAACAATACCGTACACGTTTCATCAACTTATGATGTGACTCACTCTTCCACACCTCCCGTCGAGCCGATCCGACCACCTGTGGGCTTGAACCGACTGGACGTGCACTCCTCACAATAGAATACGATGGAGCTTCCTTTGAGCAGCATTCTTAATGCCGTATACGATGTGTCCGTGACGAAGTCATTGTGTGTGTTCAGGCGTAAAACCGGTGCCATTAACTATGTACTTCAAACGACTTGTAGACAAACAAACTTTGGTAAACGGAATGTTGTTTATTTAAGTGTTGAGAAGATGAATAGAGTCTTCGTGGTAGTTGAGAAGTGGAGCGAGGATCGTTATAAAATACCTGCAGGTGTAGGTACAAAAGAGAACAGATTAGTGATACCCTTCATATGCCATTGTTTGTAAGTTGTGTATAAATAACGATCATCCATGCATTGATATACGACTGATGTGGAAGAATGTGTCTGATAATAACGTTCTTGTCCATACGCGAAACCGATTCATCCTCGACAGAATGTTTGAAATCGTCGGTTTACACAAGCTGAAGCCTATATTAGACGCACCTGTTACCGATATCGTTTATTTTGATACGGTTCTTGAATACGCATACACCGCTCTGCTCGACGGGTTTACCGAGTATAGGACTGAACAAGGCGAGAATGGTCTAGAGCTGGACGCTTATTTAAAAGGTTTAGACTCTTCGAAATATCATGAACTTTGGCACAAAAGACTTAAACGGTACAGGGCAGAGCTCACCTACACTGTTCACCCTGAAGAACTGTTTCTTTATATAATGAGCAGCTGTCGTTACGACTTAGAAGATTATTTCAACTGCCGCTATACGTTGTGGAGAAGAGTTCACGAAAAGCTCGGATCGGTAAGAATAAACCGTCGATTGGAAAGGAGTGTTTATAAACTTGTATTTAATAATGATGGTTTGGATAATGATGCCCTCTTTGTGCGTGCTTTTAAATGTATTCTGTCCGTGTTTAAAATAACTTGCCAACCGAATGTAACGTGGGGACAAAAATAGGATTGAACGAATTGAAGGCCCTTTACATCGAGTATAGGCACTCCTATAACTTGAGCGGCGAAATAATATTAAATCGTATTTATTGTGTATAAAATGAACTATTTTGATTGTATATTATTTTCTATATATTTCATGAACTTTTCTATTTCTTATACTATTATTATTTTATTTTATGTATATATATATATATATATATATATATATATATATATATATATATATATTCCTCGTTTAAAACTGTGTATAGAATGAACTATTTCGATTTATATTGTGTATATATATATGTTACGCCCAAACATCAAAATCGCGAAAAAAACAGCCACAAAACGTTGTGGATGCTCCTAATTGACCACACACCGATGTTAGATATTTTTTCGCTTCATGGCCGTTCTCAAACAACCCCAACGCGTTGTGGACGATTCGGATATGACCACAACGCGTTGTGGACGATAAAAAAATTATTGAATGCCCGATTAGGTCAACTGTAGGCCCTTGACGATTGGTTAGGTTAATTCGTGATAGTTTCGTTAAAACTAAAGAAAATATCACGGCTTAACCTAACCAATTGTCAAGGGTGTACAATTAACCTAACTGGGCATTCAGTTAACCTAACAGGGCACTCATTTGACTAACCTGGCATTCAATTAACCTAACATTTGGTTAATTTTTACATTTACGTCTCAGTCTAAAGTTGCTTAAATTTAATCGAAACCTACGGGAAAATTATTGATAATTATCTTTTAAAGAACTTTATCTTTTTTCTAGCATATCTGCTCAACTTTGCCTTTTATTCGGTGAATACGTCGATAAATATACATCGTGTTTATATCATTTCAATTACATCGTGTTTAAATAGAGTTTGATGAAAGACATTGGTGTGTGGTCGTTTCAAATCGTCCACAACGAGTCTAACATCGGTCTGTGGTCACTTAGGTGCATCCACAACGCGTTGTGGCTGTTTTTTTCGCTCACTGAACGATTTCGAAGTTTGGGCGTAACATATATATATATTTCATGAAATTAATTCCAATAATTCGTCTAAATAAACAGAATGATGTAATGGTGTTTTATTTGATACTTCTGGTTGTATATATAGTTACCAATTTATGGTTGCCAGTTTGATGCGTAAATCGGTACTATAATGAATGTTCATAATTACGGTTAATTAAATGTTAATGATAAATTGTTAATGACAAATGCTTTGGCCGAGGTCACCAGATCTTTGCAGATCAAATTATGTTATTAATTAAGTAATTAATTAGGTTCATTGATAGAATGAGTTTACTTCCTTTATTACACAAAATAAATGATTTATGAATGAGACTGAATGAGAATGAGAAAATAAATGTTATTAATTAGGTTCATTGATAGAATGAGTTTACTTCCTTTATTACACAAAATAAATGATTTATGAATGAGACTGAATGAGAATGAATATGCTGATTGTTTACAGTCGAAATAATGTGTACACTTGAAATAATGCTTTCATATAATAATGGTTTGATTTAGTAACGCGCGATGTAATGATTAGTCTTTATATAAAGTTAGGTGAATGAAACCAGGCCCAGGTGGGGCCTGCACACGTTGTTACATGGTGAGATCTCGCTTGTCACTGAATTTTCGGAGGGAGAGATGAAACCGCGTCGAGGAGTCCTTGTAAGGAAGTTGAGTTGTGATGCCTTGTATATTCCTGCTCTGTGACGTCATCTTAGTCGTGCTTGTGCGACTTCATCTTGGTCGTGTTCGTATTGATGGAATATTGCTAAGGTATTTGCAAACGTCTCTGCCACTTCAGTAGTCACTACATATACTGTATATATAAACGATATTAAGGAATAACTGAAACGTTTGCTACAATAGATATATATATGTATACACTATACCAAATGGTTGGTTACGCCTTCTAAATCAACTGGTTGCTTAAGACTTCTAAGCCAACTGTCAAGAACATCTGCTTTAATTAGTTAAATAGCACAATCTGGCAACTCAAAAAGTAACAATGTACACTTGAACAAGCCATTTATGCCTTCTAAGCCAGAATAAGCCTTATAAGCTAACTGGCTGATTAGGACCGTCTAAGCCAAGTGCAAAGACCAAGCACTTTATTATTCGTCTGCCGGATCCAGGCGAAGGATGGTCTCTCTCTCTCTCTATCTCCTCTCTCTCTTAGGTTGATTATCCCTAGCTTGTGGCAGCTGGGGGATCCTCCTTGCCTCCTTTTTTCCCCTTTTTGGGAAAGTGGGTAAGGGGTCTTGCAACATTGCAACAATGACTAACATTGCATGCAATTGCACTCTACCCTTTTGCGGTCATACTATTGAAAATGATGGATGGTTATCATTTCTGAATCTAAAAATTCGGACATGCATGAAGCATTTCAAATTTGAAGTTTTCTGCAATCCTCTTAATAATAACTCTTATGTTCATTTGTATTCTGACCATCACCCCTCGATTAAATCTATTTTTAATTGTTTTTCAGAGCATTAAGAGTTGTTAATCCTGAAAATTAGATTCTGAGTTATGCAATATGAATCCGTCTATCCATCCATCCATCGTGTTCTGCCTATCAGGCAGGTCCAACTCATGTGTCCCGCCAAAGTGTTCTATCCTGAGCTATCCTTTTCATCTCATGATAGCTCCTGCCTGCCTTCAAATCATCCAGCATTGTTTTCCTTTTCCTTCCCCTCGACATTCTACCTTCATATCTACACTCTATTGCCTCCTTCAACAATCTTTCTCCTCTCAACACATGTCCGATCCATTTCTTCTGTCTTTCTTTTATCACCTTAATGAGTCCTCTTTCCTCCCTCACCTGTTGCAGTACTTCCTCATTACTTTGGTGTTCTTATCTTTAGCATTCTTCTCTAAATCCACATTTCAAAATTTTCCAGGAGTTTCTTTTCAGTTGTTTTCAGTGTCCATGTTTCTGCTCCATACGGTACCACACTCCATATCAAGCTTTTTATTAACCTTTTCTTCAGCTTCAAGTTGAGTTTACCAGTACGTAGTCTTTTCTGTCTCTCAGAAGCTACCTTACCCATACCAATTCTAGATCTTACTTCCTTATTGCAATCTCCATTGTTGGTTAATAAACTTCCCAGATAATTAAACCGCTCAGCTTTTAAGGTCCGATTTCTTATCGTTAAGTTCATTTGTGCGCCTTTCTTTCTTACAATTTTCATTACCTTTGTCTTGGTCTCATTAATTCTCATTCCGAATTCTTCCGCCGTTGTTGTGAAGCTATTGACCATTCTTTGCAGTCCATTTTCAGTACTACAAACAAATGCTTTGTCATCTGCAAACCTTACAGATTTGATCAATTTACCTCCCACTCTGACACCCTCTTCCATATCTGAGAATGCTTCTATTATCGTTGCTTCCGCATAGATATTAAATAACACGGGGGACAGGGAGCATCCTTGCCTGACCCATCTCCCAACCAATCCAGGCTCCGATTCTCCTCCTGCAACTCCAACATTCACAGTCTGGCCAAGATATAGGTTTTTTATCAGCCTACGGTCCCTCCAGTCAACGTTAATATTCTTCAATATTTCCATTAGATTCCTCCATTGAACCCTGTCAAAAGCTTTTTCAAAGTCAATAAAACAAACAAACATTTCCTGATCATGTTCCAGCACTCTCTCTCCCATCATTCTCATAATACCAATAGCTTCTCTTGTTCCGCATTTTGACCTAAATCCAAACTGATCCTTTCCAATGTACTGCTCAGCTATGTTCGTTAGTTTTCTGGTTAGTATCCTTAGCATTATTTTTGATGTATGGCTGACCAAGCTGATGGTTCGAAATTCTGAACGCTCGGTGGCTCTCGGTTTCTTGGGGATAGTAATCATAGAGACTCTCATAAAGTCAGCAGGCCAGTCTCCACTTTCATACATGTTTCATACATGTTTCTCCCCTCTTTGGGGGAGAAGGTGGGATGTCCTCACCCCCCCCCCCCCAAAGGGAAATCTAACCTAAGTCTTAATCTAAGAAGGAAGGAGAGAGAGAGTTCTTTATTCCACAGGAGTCCGCAGCATTATGAGCGTCCAGGGGCCAAGCAGGTGTTATATAGAGGATCGTGAGTTGCCAGATATCACTTATTTATATATGGAGGGGGTTACCAGATACCACCATTTATTTTAATTGTTCAGGTATACCTTATTAGGATGAGTTGTTAGATACCACCATTTATTTTATTTACACGAGTTGTCAAATAGTGTTTTTATTTATATGAAGGATTTATATGAAGGGATTTATATGAAGGGATTACCAGATACCAGCATTTATTTAAATTATGTTGAGTTGTATCTTATTAGGTTTACGTGTAATTTGCATACATCTTCATAGTTATTGTCTCTGTTATTGACATGAAATGAATGAATAAAAAAGAATGGAAGGATATATTATTATTATTATTATTATACATTTTTTCAAAATTAACACACACACACACACACACACACACACACACACACACACACACACACAGAAAGAAAGTTTTGTTTATTCTATATGGATATGATATTCATAGCATTAATTTTCAGAACAATGTCATCGCCCGGACTCTCAAACAGCACCCCAGCGTCTAATCCACTAGGATACTTAGGGCGCCCATTTATCTACCAACCCAAGCAGACATTCATTTTCATGAGTTATTTAATCACACATCTACGCGAGAATTGGCAAGTAGAAAGTCAAAACGAATACATTAATCAAAGTTGAGGATCGAATAGGATGACCGCAAACATATATTTTGCAAATATTTTAAACCATCGTGGCAGAGACTGTAAAAGGCAATTAACACACACACACACACACACACACACACAACACACACACATATATATATATATATATAATATATATATATATATAAAACCAATTCCACAAGTCAGGGATCTTGGGAAAGCTGTGAATAGTATAACCTCAAAAAATAATAATGCACAAAAACATTCTGCTGGTAGAGATCTTTTAGATTTCTTATTTCCTAATGATATTTGTGTCATCGGATGTTACTGTGCTGTTTCTGGTAATGTCAGGATTATGAAGAGTAGCGGCACTAATTTTGTTTACCTCTGTTACTGAGCTGAGCGGCTCTGCTGAAGATATTCCTATAACGACATGCATCGGAACTGGGAAAAATTGAGGATCAAATAGTACGACCGCAAAAAAAATAATGTAAAATATTGTTGTGATAGAGATGGTTGGTCAATGTTGCAAGAGATATTGCATGAAGGGGTGGGTTCTAAAATGGGAAAACCCAGAAAAGTATGGATGCAAATGCAAATATTGTCGTGGTAGAGAGTGCAAGTCGTAATACACGATGTGAGCATTACATCTACGGAGAGAATATAAAGACACCATTAGTCGACCAAAGTCCAAAGCACGGACCCATAATATAGGTGTTACGATTGGTACGCAATTTTATCATAGATCCGCCCAGTTACATTGACAACCAATCATTAAACTTACGAACCGCCTCTTAGTCTTTTGGGGAGGTGCTTGGGATCATGCGTATAAAAGGAAATATTTTCAGCTGGGAGTCACAGTAGTTATTTTCACCAGTGAATAAACATTCACTCCGCCATGAATCAAAAACTTTACAGTTTACCGGATTTATATCAATATGGTGACATTGTAGCGTTGTCCGCAATTAATCTTTTTAACGCCGCTGACCGGGATGGATTATTTCCAACGCAAACCGTTGATGATATTTGCAATGACGTTCCTTACGATCCGACGCAAGGGACTGCCGTAGAAATGTAAGTGCATGTAATTTTATTTTTTGTAACCAATTATTCGCAAACTTATTTAATGTGCGTGGCAGAAAGAGCACTGTTCTGGATTATTTTCATATATATGGAGGGTTGTAGTAATTCACCTCATCACATTAAAAATACTTCATTTAGGTAACCGCAATTATGGATTAGTTTGCAGTTATGCTAAAAACCTGTTTTGATTCATTGATTTTTTTATAGCAATCATTTGCATGTTTTTTTATAAATTTAAATGTTATTCGGAATTATCTCTTAAAGGAACTTCTCTGAGCGGCTCAAAGACATCTTCACATTGTAATACTCTTACTATATGTATACTCTGTATATGTTTTGAGTTTTAATTAAAAAAGATTCAGTATGAACTAATGAATTATTCTTTCTCCTTTAAGGTCCGATGAGGATTTGAAACGTGTTATACAATCTTTTCGTTTTGAAGAAACCCATGTCATGGACCTGAATACGCAGGTAGAAGATTTACCGAGCAGTCAACCTAACGATTGTCACATCATTAACGAAATAATGAGTGTTTTTTTGTTTTGATCTTTTTGGGGGGGAAGAAGACGCAATGTATTTTCATCAATTTATTAAATGAAAGACATCATGTTTTTAGTAAAATAACCGTCTTAAACTACAAAATATACAAACTAACATTATTGGTTACAAATATATATTATAGATATATATATAATATATATATATATTTATATACACACACGAACAAAACATCATACTATACAACGAGTATGCACAATCGGAAAACGGCTTTTTTTCTGTCTGCATACCATTTCATCGTTTCATTGAGTGTGACACGGGTATTACTAAAATATCCTTGCAGCCGGAATGGGTTCCATACAACTTCAGGGATATGCAACTGATCGAGAAATTTTACAATAACAGGGCCACTCCATGGTTGAGTCCCGAGTGAATCAAAATAGTACAGGCGGTCCCTATTTTAAAAATAGATTGCAAACTAATGAATCCCTTCATTATCAATGACATCTGTGTTCACAATAAGACTATCGCAATCTCGCGTAGTTGACAAATTCAATGTTTCATAATGTTTCATTCTTCGCAAACACACCGATAAATTTGGAACGTGTGATTCGTTCACTATTCATTACTCTCTGAAGTGCATTCGCATCCATTTTAAAAGTCAGTGATAACGCCCCTAAATCTGTCTACTTCTATTAGGGCTTGTGACTCCTGGTATACTAGTACATTAATAGGTGCGTATATAGGATTGGTGAATTCCAACCTGACTGAGATGTTTCCGCTAGGAGATGTTTATGCTAGCAGATAAGTCAGGTGTGACGTCAAACGGATAAAGGTTAAATTGATCAATGAATTCTTTCTGCGTTACCCCATTCCCGAGCTCATCACAATTACCTGCAATATGGGCCAGATTACTATAGGCTCTCGCGCAAAGAGGTAACACAGTATCTGATGAATAGTCCGTATCCAATATTCCTCCCAACGCAATGCCATTAACGTACAGAGTTATATTTTTAAGTCCGAAATTCTCGAATTTAAAGGCACTCTTTTTATATTTTCCATTCACCGAAGCATGGTTCTGCATTCCAATTAATATCCTTTTAGGAAGATTTCCCAGGGCGATGTTTTCTATCTGTTTCGATGCCAACTCTGCTGGCACCATGTATAGTTTGATTTGTAATCTGTTAATAGGGTATTTTACTGTGGCGTTTAGTAAATTTTTCTCAATTTCTAGTTGTTTTGGTGAACTTAATTTCACTCGCCGTACGCGGAGGTGTCTCCATAATGTGAACCACAACGAGTTTTGCTCCCTCTTCTTGATCAGCATCCAGATTTAAGCAGATCTCAGGATTCGTGCGGGTGAGCTTTATTTTCATATCCACCCCATTCATACGCAACTTCTCCTGGAATGTGAAATCTGTATGCAGGCGTCCGAAACACTCGTATATCTTCTTTTTAGAATTTTTAAATTTGTCCTTTATAATACTTTCGTCTTTAGTTTCATAATATCCCTCGGCACTCAAAAAGGTATCCTTCGCTTCTTTGGAAAAGCTGAAGATATTTTCCAGATAGGCTGGTAGGTGATAGTACCCCGTGCCTGCGGATATGTTGACGTGATTTAAATATACGTCACACTGGTTGCATATGGAGTGCAGAAAGTTTGTTTCAGGGTATACAGCATATTTGTCATCGCAGTCCGTTCCATCAGAATGGGCTATACATGGTTTAGCGTACATGTGCACACAGCTTGGGTCAAAAAAGTAAAGGCCTGAGCTGGGTATCACGAATTCTATAGGGGCACTCGGGGAACTAATTGGGTTTAAAGAGTTAATTGTAATAAAGTCACTGTGTTCAATAGAAACTTGAGTTGGGGGCATGTCAAAGAAGGACAGCTCCGATTTACAGCATTGTGAACTACACGGATGGATGAAGCGTGCCATGACGAGTTAGAAATAGTGTCTCCTCTCTCGACAAGTAGTAAACAAACTATGATTCATAAGATCAATGTCCTTAGCTTATATCAGTCAAAAAAATGGTTAACCATAGGTTTTATTCGCTTAGAACACTTCTTTTTTTATATCCTTTTACGTTTAATGCCACGTGGTGGTAATCCCTTCTTCCTGCCAGTCCTCTTCTTCTTCCCACCACCACGCATTTTTCTCTTTGCATCTTTGACGATTTCGTCCCGTGTACGTTTTAAGTGTTTTTTTAGAGCTTCTTTAGGGTTAGCCCCAGCCAATATGTCTTCTGCAGTGTTAAGACCTGATTGTAGCGCTTTCCTTCCGAGGTATCTGGCACCCCTCTTCAGCAAAGGAACAGCCGTACGTAGTACGGTTGAAAAAATGGACCCAAGTCCACTACCACGCTGGTATCTCACCCCTCGATAGACGGTGAAAGGCTTTCTCTCCATTATAACTCAGTGCGTAAAAAGTGCAGCTTCACTGTTAAGCTCCCATCACCGAATGGGAAATTTTTACCCTCAATCGTTCTTATATATATTGAGATATTGGTTATTAGATTGGTTGCGATATTCACGTAATGGGGTCTGTCATATGTAATACTGAAACTCCTTCCTCTATGGTTGGGGATGTGGGCAATGCGCAGCAGGCGTGCCTGGGTATCCCCAACAAAACTGGTGCTCCACTATATTGCTGTAAATATAGCACATGTCTTGGGGTGTATAGCCAGCATCCAATTTCTCCAATTTCATCTGATATATTAGGCTGGACAAGTCATGTTTTACCTCGTGAAATGTGTCTCTTTGGAAGGCTGATCGATATCGCCCCTAGGTCATAATTTTCAACACTCTTTTGTCTTTAATAGTTCCGTTAGCCTTTGATTTTAGGATTAGAGTATGTGCAGGGTTTCCTTTGTTTACGATTTCGTATACTAAATCAGTCATAAGATTTGAGTTTTTTAAACTTACGTTTAAGTCTCTCACAACATCCTCAGCCGAACCATAACGCCCCGGACCTAGTGTTACTACTGTACTGTAATACCGTGCAACCTCACTCCGGGCGATACGTATAGTTTCATCCCGAGTTACCCCTGCTTTTTCACACTCATCAATGCCTCTAAGAATCGTAAAAGCTGTATCTTTATAATCAATATTTAAAAAGAGGGTGTCCAGCTAAACTTCACTTATCCCCACCTCATACGAATCACGAACCAATTCAATGGGTCCGTGGAGTTCTGTTACAATGTTGGCTAGTATGTTGTTAGGGTGTACAGGCAGGGATGAGGAGGACAGGAGTGTGACGTGGAAATGGTTAGGAGCCATGTTGCATACTATTTAAGCTTCATTATTGCATCAGCATTTATATAGGTGTTGAAGATTTCTGGGTACCCTAGCCATTTCACCAGGTACATTTTTCTCTTTCCTGAACCTTTGCTGCCTAAAATTTTCTCAATTTTAAACACATTTCTTCCTAAATTAAATACCACTTTCTGCAACTCCTCGCGGTAAAAGCCTCCTGCGATTTCTTCCCCATTCAAATCTTCAACGTAATATATCATTATCTCACCTTTAGGTCTCATAGCCCTAACTTTAAAAATCTTACGTGTCCATCCTTGCTCAAATCCCTTCGCGAATTTATTTCCCTAACGCGAGAGCCTTACATAATCATTGATTTTGAAACGCGCGGAGTGTGGTGGTGTTCCATCTTTTCTCACCTCTGGGCGCGTACCTCTTTCTAGAACCTCGTTAGGTGTTGTCCCAATCATACGATGGTGTGAGCGGTTGTAGGATGAGGCCAATGATACCAGAATGTCTAGAATTTGTAGTGTATGTGTTTTTATGTGTAAAATAGCGGTGCATTCGTTCCTTTATGGTACGTTGAACTCTTTCAGCTAAAGAAGCCTTACGTATAGAATTGGTAGTGTAATAGCTGATATTAAACTCTGTCAACATGTTCTGAAAAGTACGGCCTATAAATTCCTTCCCCATATCCGTACAAAAATAGCCAGGATCCCTGTTTTCTTTTAACATCAGCGTTTTCGTGGCTTTAGCAACTGTTTAAGGTGATTTATTTTTCAGAGGAATTAGCCACAGATATCTAGAGAATACATCTATTATGAATATAATGTAGCGGTAACCATCGTTATACACAGGATATCTTAGCATGTCTGTTAAATCTGCTTGCCAAATAGAGTCAATCGAAGCAGCTGTTGTCTTGGCTGTTTTAAACCTTTTTCTCACAGGCTTATGAAGTGTATAAGCGTCCTGCTCCCACAAAAATCTCTCAACATCTTTTTTTCCTACTCCGTAAACGCTTCTGTACAGTCTAGCTACGCCTCGGTAGGAGGCTGGGTTAGAAATGTCATAATAACGTCTTCTTAATATGTTAGCCATTTGCATATTTTAGAGGCACGTGGGTAGGGTTGATCGTTGTTTAACCTCTTCTTTCTCCTCTTCAAAGGTGTTAACGCCAGGGGTGATGGCGTCTTCAATTGTGTCACGTGCGATGCATGTTCCAAGTCTTTTAACCTGTTCAGATTTCCTATCATTGTTTTGGGGACATTTATTTGTTGTAGTCTTGCTTTAATATGCTTCTATCCTGACGGTGAGGGCCTATCCCACTTTCTCACCAGATCATGGACGATGTCTACGATATTCGATCCCTGTACCTTTGCTCCTTCCACAATGATCACACCTGTATCGGTCCACTGTATGGCGGGGTCCTCATTCAATAGATTATAAAGACTTAAACCTTTATTCCTCAATGTATGTGGGAGGGTGCTTTTTAATACATGGTCGATATGTTGTGTGGTCGGCCCATTAATCTTTGGTTGGTCAGCTCTATCGTCGGACACAGGTCCTATGTCACCATGTCCATCGTTCCCCGTGCTGTGCCTAATAACCACGGGAATCTCTGTCGGGTTCTTATAATTTTCGTTCTCGTGAAGAAATTTCTGCGGAGCTTCTTGGTATGAGATTCTTTTCTCATCAGGTGTTTTTTCACTGTTTAATAGAGCTAGCAATTCGCTTTCCATTCTTTTAAGCCTGCTTTTACGGGGATCTAGATCCGTGTTTGGATTCTTTGAACTTTGCAGTGAAGCATACATCTCGTGTGGAATCACTACCACTTTCTTCACTATATTAATCTAGTCAGTAAAGGACCCAAAACTGAAAATAAGATGGGGAGGAATGACCCTCCTCTTTGTACAATAATTCGTTTTTTCTTCCCTACAGTTTGACTTTTACGAGCGAGTGCACGTATTATGCTCTTGTAATGGCGTAGGCGAGCATTCTGAGGTGATTTCATTGATACATTGCAATTTATAACGTTAAGACAGATTTCACAGATGCATTTTAAAAAGTCGGAGTCGATATTTTTAGCAAACATCCGCTGCATTGCCAGGGGCAGTCGATGATAGATTTTTATTAATTCATGGTATTTCTTTAGTCTCCTTGTCATTCTGGAATATACACCGTTTCAGTCTCGTTTGGAAATATATTCGTTCTCAGAAGCACCCTAAACGTGTTTCGCGGATGAAGGTCACAAAGCAAATATCCGTAACGCGGGCTTGTAGCTTCTTTATAAACTTCCAAAAACTCCTTACGTTGATTCGGGAACATTTGATTGGCTAATACCCCAATTTGTGATACATCTCTACGTTACGCGAATAAGATTAGATATTGTGTATTTAACGACACATCGCGCATGTATCTATTTTTGGAAAATAGATTCTGATTGATGAAGAAAACGCTTATGTTAAGATGGTGGAAGAACACTGTAAATGTCTCGGCAAACGTTTTATCCATTTCCAACATGAGATCGTCAATTATAATGACTGTATGTTCATTTTCCTTCAACGAATTAACATCATATACACCTTTTTGGAACAAAATATCATCTTGGTACTCGATGAACACTGATTGATACGTCGAATAGCACCATATAACTTTATGCACAAATTTTGAGAACATCTCTCCCTTTTCTTTAATGATTTTAAGCATAAACACAGTTTTACCACATCCTGTAGGGCCAGATATAATACATGTGGATGGGCTCGTGAACCTGAATTTTTCTACAGAATCCATTTCTAACACGTCACACCACTAAGTGGGCCATTTACAAAATATTACAAATTTTGAGTGCTGCTCCTTATATTTTTTCTTCTTCCACAGAACCGTGAATGACGACGAGGTACAGCACCCCATCATCGATATTACAGATGGCCCCGACGACCACGTAGTTGTGATCACAGAATCCACCCCCGCTGACGAATCCTCACCAGCGATACCTGTAGCACGCGCCACTTCAAAGCGGAGACACAATGAAGAGCCCACCACGTCAGGTATAAAGCGCGTCAGAGTTGAGCCGGTTGTTAGACCACCAGTAATAGAGCCCCAACTTTCTACTTCTTACGACACAACTCCCCACAATGGTACCTTCCTCAAATACACCCCCTTATTCAATTCCGGGTACATCCTCCACAGCAGCTTCTCGTTCTGTTGAGGATGGCATAACATTCGAGTTGGTGCGCACCGCTACCCCCACCACAGCCTTGACTAGAAATCGGTATATAGTCAGGGTTGATCCTAGATCCATGTATAGCAATGGTATTGAACACGGACTTTGCCCTTCAGAACCGCGACGAACGTGAAGTCAGGACGAGGCTGTCTTTCGGATTCGGGTCAGATGACGGCGATGTAGATGAATTTTGCGTAGCAATACCGTTCAGACGTTTGGCAACTGAAGATATAGAGCATATACTAGGCCGTATAATGCAGGCCTCTCAAAGTAGTATAGCCTTCAATATGAATAACTTCACGGTAAATATTGACCGTGTATTCCGTGTTGCGGGTCATAGTGCCACACCTTATGTTTATTGTACTAAATACACGGATCCAAAAAATTTGGTTGCCTACGGTAGTGGAGCGTGCCCGTAAACTAGCTGTAGACTGTAAACTCGAGTTTGACTGTAATATGGGTCCTGAGGAGCTGAGAAGGGTAGAACAGGAAATGAAAGTTCGTATAGTTGTATTTGGAATGGATGATCGTCGTAGAACTGTGTATGTTTTTAAAAGCTGTGTGAAAGGTCGTACAAGACCCCTACTTATTTTATGACTGTCAGGAACAACGTATCTCCCCATCCGTAATTTAAGGAGCCTTTACGCGAGTTATGATAAAAGTCGAAAATATGGACGACATCATGATTTGTGTAAGGGCTGTATCGAGTTTGCGGATGATAGAGTGAAACATTGTAAAGATTGTCACATGGTATGTGAGCAGTGTAAAAGCCCCAAATGTGAAGGCCGTATAATTGAAACTGAGGAGGGATTGTGATGTGTGTAGAAGCACATTTTTCAATAATAACTGTTTTGAGCTCCATAAATCAATTGGCACGTGTAGAAAAATGAGAATCTGTTAATGTGGTATGTTTCATATGATGGATAATTGGGGGAATGGAATTTCAAGCATAAATGTGATGATATTCACTGTTCTACATGCCATGAGAAATATAAGGCGGATGGAGTAAAGCATGTATGTTATATGAAAGACGATAAGCCTAAAAATAGAACTTGTATAACTGTGTACTACGATATAGAAACATACACGAACGCTGAAACCAAAGAGGTTATTCCACATTTACTTGTAAGTCAGACTATCTGTGATGAGTATATGGAGATCGAGTGTGATGATTGTCACAAATGTGGTAAACGGACAAACGTTTTTAAAACGAATGACCACGATAACCCTCTGAAACTCTTTGTGTCCTATATTGTCAAGTTAGAGGACAAGTTCAAAAAAATGATTGTGTATATTCTCGCCCATAACGGGGCAAAATTTTACACACAGTTCCTTTATAAGGAGTTGCTTGAGCACGAGTCATCTGAGATATTTACAGGTCATCCCTTGAAAAGAGACAACAAGCTAATACAGATGCAAATAAGAGGTAATGTCCAGTTTAAAGACACTTTATTATTCACACCTTGTAAATTAGCAAAGCTACCTAAGGTGATGGGCGTAGCCGCTGAAGTTTCAAAACGATATATCCCTTACACATTCCTCACTAGCGAAATTTTAAATTACGTAGGACTACCTCCACCCAAACATTACTTTAACTATGAATGTATGAGTACAGATGAACGTGAAGATTTTGACCGATACTACAACAGTTTTAATGAATCTAGTCCTTATAATATAGCTGATGAATGTGAGCATTATTGCGTGAATGATGTGCACGTGCTTAGAGTATGTTTCCAGGCCTTTAGAAGGATGTACATAGGTCGTTTCAAATGCGATCCGTTACAAGTCGCAACCACCATTGCATCGTTATGTTTTACGGTATTCAAGAATAACTTCATGCCTAAAGACACCTTAACCGTTATTCACAGAAACATCCCGCAGTTATGGGCACAAGGCTATTTACTGGCTCATACACCTACAGAAGCAGACCGGGGTATACATAAAGCATGCCTGCAACACGAGTGAAGTACCCATTAAGGTTAATGGTCGTGTTTTTTGGGTTGATGTTCGAAGTGAAAACCGTGCCACTGGTGAAAAGACTGTGTACTCCTTTAACGGTTGCTGGTGGCACGGATGCCCCCGTCCTGAGTGTGGAATCGTAGATATCCACGGTAGATCTCTTGCAGACTGTCTTGCGTGGATCCGCACCCGCGATGAACTTATAGGCTCCCAGTTCACTCACAAAGTCTTGTGGGAGCATGAGTATGATGCACGGATGGAGACAGATGGGCCGTACCGTGAAGAAATAAACACGATCAAACGTTCAATGGTGCTGGATCCTCTCAAATGCGGTGATAGCTTGTTCGGAGGGAGTACAAACCCCTTCAATCTATACTTTCCGCATACGGATGGTGTGAAACTCCATTACTACGACTTCTGTTCTTTATACCCCTACGTGATGAAGAACAATCCGTACCCCATTGGTGCACCTGAGAAACTGGTGGGATCTGACCTACCCACCATCGAGGTGTTCTCAACAAATTTGAACGGATACTATTTCGGCCTTTCTTTCGTAGACGCGCTCCCCCCTCGCGATTTATGGATGCCGATCTTACCCGTCGTTATCGATCACAAGCTCATGTTTCCCTTGTGCGTGAAGTGCGCAGAAGAGAACAATGGTGATTGTGACCATACAATCCACCAGCGGAAGATTAGATGTGTACAGAGACATGTAAGAAGTAAATAGACAGCCCAGATTTTGCTGTAACAATTTGGCGTAAAAGATTCAACAATTCTGATCGTGTTGCTGGTTTTTTGGGCTTTTTACGTAAAGTCTTGTCTAGTATTGCCCACACGTGTTCTATGGGGTTCATGTCAGGGGACTGACTCGGCCAAGGAAGTCGTTTGATACCATTTCGCTCCTCCCATTCTTTCGTCTTTTTTGCAGTGTGGCATGGGGCTCCATCTTCCATGAACAGGCAGCTGTCTTTTTCAATTTGACCACTTGAGAATATTGGCATATTTATAGGGTGTGTCAATATGGGAGGTGAAAATTAATTTTTGCCAATTCCTTCACTGAGGGGTTTTAAAAATATGTTTTTGGATGTGAAGAATTCAAATCTGCTATTATTTTTGTGATTGCTCAACACTTAGCTTGGTAAATCTACGTTTGATTAAAAAGCACATAAATTGCTCTCGGAAAACAACATTTATTAATTTTAGCTTCTCAAAATGTCAGGTAATGCTATAAAAATTTTAGTTTCTCTGCATAAAACATATCCTAGTAATCATAAAACATATCCTTGTAATCATAAAACAACATTAGAAAGTAATGACATCAGTAAAAAAAAATATTTAAACAACAAGTTTCATCAAGTCTTGCTTTGATTCGTTCTTGGACATCAGCCGCCGACTTGCTTCTTGGCCTCTGATATAGCCCTCACGTTTCTCATGTGTATACACCCTGCCTGCTGCCTCTGTGACTTATTTCACACACCTCTCTATTGACTGAGCATGCAGGGCCACTGTGGAACTTGCATAGGCTTGTCAAAGAACTTCTTTACTTCCGCTGTAGTCAGTTTACATGTCAAAGGAGGTTCAAATACCCCGTCAAACCAGTCTGTCAGCTCCAACACGGAAGAAGCACTGGGGTTGATGGAAGGTGTCTTCCTGGGACGTACAGAAAGATCTCCAAGTGTGTCGTCATCTCCACCCCTCATGTCAACAATCTTTTGGACACCAGCTCTCCTCTCCTCACTGTCATCTGAGCACAAGAGTGTCTGGATTATCATTTCGCTGAATGCATACCATGCTGAGCGCTTGATGGTTGGCAACAGCATCCACTACAGCATTCTTTCGCAGCCTAACTAGCCGCAGCTGAAACAAGATGTGGCGTGGGCCTTCCACCCAAGAGTGTTTTACTTTGATGTTGAACCAACAGGGGTAGTACACACCAACAATGTATTCCACTATCAGTCTTAAGTTGTTGAGGGTTTTGCCTTTAAGGCCATGTTTTGAAACCCATATGCGACAAAGCCTGTTTGCTGTTGTCAACCACATTGAATGGCTCACTGGACCAATTTCAAAAAGGGCCAGATCTGTGGGAAGTTCTCCTGTCCTTATGGCCTGTGTGATCCTATACCCGTACGCTTGATCAGTAGAGAGATCCTTTACGACATTGTCACTCAGTGAAGTAAGAGGCTCTCCAATTGAGAGTTTGGTGAATGAAGGATCAATTTCAAGTTCGGTTGCAGTGTCTAGCATCTTGCCAATGTTACCTGTCCACTTGTTGTTAGACAAGGTCTTCCCATCCAGTGCTGTGATCAAGTGTCGCAGGGGTAACTCGTTAGTGTGGAGGGCACAAACCAACCAGATCAGCTTACGGCAAAGCTTGACCTCTACCCAATGCATGGAACCACCTTCCCAGCCAGTGTTAACATTTGTAGAATCACCTCCAATGGCCTGCAGGCTTTTATCAATGCCCTTCTTCTTCATGAAATCTACAAGATTATCAGCAATAACTTCAGCAGGTTTTTTTCTCGTTGAGCCTTTCTCAGGAGTGAAGTGGTAGAGATATCTTCCACCTGGCTCACTGCACACAGAATAATGCTCTTCTTTGATGATGCTGGGGAACTGACGATCTGAATTGTCTGCTTTCAGCATAACTTTAGTTGTATCTTGATGGCCGTCAAAGAAGATGCAGTCAATTTCACCCTTCTTTCAAAGATCATCAAATTCCTGATCCAGGGATCTCATAACTTTTTCTTGGGCCCTCTTGACTTTATTGTGATCAACTACAAGTCTCTTGTCTTCTTCAGTGATCAAGCCAGCATCCATAAAGGCAGCAGTGGTGATGGCAGCTGTGGCACGCAGGCCAACACCATATCTGATGCTATGCACAGCAACATTAGGTATTTCTAATGTGTTGTACTCTGGCTTTTTATTGGAAGTTGAAGACGTGCTTGGTATTTCTAATGTCACTTCATAACTTCCATCCTTTCCATCTTGAGCATCAGCTATTTGTTCTTCATTTTCATCATCAGAGAAAATTATTTCATTTGATGGCATTGAAACAACCTGCTTACTTGTCTGCTTATATTCAGCAAGCCTTCTTCTTTCGTCTTCTTGCCGCTTCTGCTTTTTGACTTGTCTGTTGTGCTCAGGTTGATCTGGCAAGCCAATCTGATGTGGTCCAATAGAACCAGACTTGTCTCTCTGACCTTTAATGAAAGCAAGTTCCTTCACAGGGATCTTCATCTCCCTAGGGCATGTACAGTTAATGTGAGTTTCGTTTTTGCAACCATCATCTGCAAGGCAGCCAAATTCAGAGCAGAGAACAATTTTACACTTGCAACTGAGGATGTCAAAAAGCTTGTCAAGTTTTGCAATGAAAGCCTCTTTGACATGTAGCTTTCCTCTCCCAAGAGATATGTTTTTGGCCTGCTCCCAGCTCTCTTGGATCTTGTTTAAGATTGTGACTCGTGAATTTACAACGGGGGCTACAAAAGAATTGTTTGCTCGTTCCCACTTTTCAAGCACTTTAGGGTAAATGTCCTTTTCAAGACTGGCTGCTGGGTTGTTTCTCACATCCTCACCACTTTGTTCTCTTAGCAGTAGCCCATATTTCAGAACGTCTCGCAGATCGCAGAGTTGGGAGTTCAGAGGGCAACAACTCTCTACCAGTTCCAATTAGGTTGCTCATATGTGTGAATGCCCCCAGTCTTGTCCTCCTTTTAGAAGCCATTGTAGGTCAATTCCCACTGGTTAGATGGTAGCACTGACGGACAAGTAATCTTCAGCACACTGATGAATATGTTTCAACCTGTGAAATAAGCAAAAACAGTAGTGCATTATATATACAGCATATATAATTATTAATATAATAATTATTATATAATCCACAAAAAAGTAAAAAAAGTCACTATTTTTATGTAGCTTTTTATCAAGCAAAACTAAATTCTATTAAATTAACAAAAATATCTTTAGAATTCCTAAGTCATGCTGCAACTTTTTAGCACCCCTCATATTTGGAATTTGAAAGTTGAAAAATTCGACACACCCTATAATGGCATAAGTCCTTCTTCAAGGATAGAAATGTAGGAAACGAATATTAGTCATAATAATGGCAAAAAAATTGGATGCATACATTTTACCATAAAATTAAGGGTGTCTATTTACTTCTTGCATGTCTCTGTATATACAAGTCCAGAGCTGGATCTAGCTGTTCGCCATGGCTACAGCATATTGAAGATATATGAGGTGTGGAGGTTTCAGAAGCTACCCAACCTTTTCACGCCATATATAAACGCTTTTTTGAGAGATAAGGTCGAAGCATCAGGTTATCCGCGAGGAGTTGATACCGAAGATGAAAACTCGGCCTATATTCGACGTTACCGTGACCGTGAAGGTATACAGCTTGACCGTTCCCAAATTGTAAAGAACCTTGGCAAGCGCTTTAGTGCAAAGTTGTGTCTAAACAGTCTTTGGGGAAAATTTGCATAGAATACTGGCAAAGGGAACGTTCATTTGGCACAAAGTTATAGTGAAGTCTGGGATTATGCCAACGCCCCCGATAAAGAGGTCATGGAGATCGTGAATGTAGATAATACTTACATAATAAAGTAAAACAATACCGAATTGGCCACAGATACTCACGGGTTACAAACATACCTGTAGCCAGCTTCACAACGGCCTACGCAAGCATCAAACTTTGTGGCCTATTGCATTCTCTTGGGCGGAGGGTATTGTACGCTGATACAGATAGTGTGATATTCACAGAGAGGGAGGGTGAATACATGCCTCCTCTTGTGAATTCCTCGGTGAGTTGACTGATGAGATCAAGGATGAGTATGGAGACACCATACGCCGACTCTTTTGTCTCAACAGGGCCAAAAACTTATGGGGTACGGGTGAGGGTGGGGGAGAATGTGAAATATATCGTGAATGCTAAGGGTATCACGCTCAACCAGGCGAATCGGCGGGTCGTTAACTTTGATTCGTTGAAGGATCTAGTATGCTTGAATGATGATGAGGGCGACCGGCCGCCCCAACTAACTTTAGGCACCCACAATTTTCAGGGCGCAGAAGCTGGGGGGCGTGAAGGAACTTAGGGGTACGAAGGTGTGCCATAACACCTATAGGAAACGTTACCAGGTACCTGGTACCTATGATACCGTACCCTTTGGATACCATAATCTTTGATGTGTCTGTTGTTAACTTATTTATTACACGTATTTGTAAATATATATATATACGCCTTGAATATAATCTTCAATGTGTCTATTGTTAACTTATTTATTACACGTATTCGTAAATATATATACACCTTGAATATTTCGTTTTTAAATAAATCGTGTTTCAATTAGCGGTGTGTGTGTGTGTGTGTGTGTGTATACACAGGATAAAATTCTAAGCTCCGCCCAGCGTGTGTACAGTAGAAAGTTCTAAGCTCCGCCCACCTGTATGATTGAACACGTGACTCCTGCTACTACCTGGGCTTCCCTGCGTGCTCAGTTGATCGCAGTAAGCCCTGGACCTCAGACGTGTATTCTCCCGCGTAGACAGAAAATTGTAATGGCTACCTTTAATATTGCGTGTTCGACGTTTATGAAATGGTATTCTGCAAAGTGTCAAGATGTGGTGGATACTGAAAAACTCCCTATTCCACCCTCCTTTGATGCTTTTAAGGCTACAATGAATCGTGCGAAGGAGCAAGAGATACAAATACTCTATGGCTATTCTGATGAGAGCATTGTAGGATTTCGTGGGACAAGTGATGTACTGAACTATTTTGTAGGACTAAATTTTATAAAAGCTTACATATACCGTGAAGTAAAAGAAACAACACGTGCAGAAGAGAAGCAACGGATATGGATAGTGAGTCTTGTTGATGAGTGGTATGACAAGCGATATTATGTCATGTTGCATCATACCGATTACTCGTACCCTGCAACTGAGAATGTAAATCTTGTCATCATGGAGAATCTTAAGTATTTTTATCACTATATTAATGTATATCATGACGAAGTTTATAGTGTGGTTGTGGCTAATGCCCTGTGTGAGTTTTTAACAGACTTTAGAGACGAGTATCGCTTGTTAAACAAAAAGGAAAAATATGGGCACATGTTCCTCTCAAATAGTGCGCCGGATTGTGAAGATGTTTAGTTTGTGGAAATGAACGTGTGGTGAGTGGTAAAACATTAAAACCGTTATAAAATGTGTTTAGTTCGTGAAAATCCCCCTTTGCAAAAATGTCTAGTGCGTATTCTGGGGAGTGGGAGTGATAAAACATTAAAACCGATATTACTTCATGTATCGGAAAATTTCTCAAAACATCTACGGTCTACAACACCCATTGGGTAAGTTGTGAGAATTTCGATTAGGCAGCATCCTACCTCACATTGCTACGGGAATTAATTCAACTGGTAGATTCCGTGAGAAGGGAGGGACTAAAACTCACAATCTCACCCCTTGCATAGATGTTACCTACCCATTGAATCTCACAAGATTTAGGCGCTTTTCTTAGCCCAATCCGCGGCTTTCCATTTTCCACTTATTGCCGATCGCTGGCCATATGGGCCGCCATAGGCACCGGGGAGACAGTTGCTCCGACGAGCCGAGGCGTTAGGCGCGCGATTGATGGAAAATTTTAGCCGAAGTCATAGGCCCTATGACGCGCTACTTATAAGTCAACGAGTGGGTTATAGAGCGTTGTACGGTCGGGCTGGGATCACCCCGGCCCTACCTTTTCATAGGTGCTTTCAGCCACCGTCAAACTTCGATAGGTACCCGGGGACGTGAACCGAGAATTAATTGAACGGCTACAGAGGCTACTTTGCGCGGCTACTAGCTCCATTCGCAAAATTCTCCAGGTTGTCCCGGCACACGTTTAGACTCATCGGCGATCCCATCACTCCGGGAACCCAATACAAGGCCTATCCATAGGCCTATGGCTCTGGGGAGAAGATTAGATTAGATTTCCCCCCGACTCCTAGCCTTACACAAATTCATGGAATCATATGCTAACCGACGTAGTGCAACGTACGGTCGTCACGTGTTGTCGTACCCCGAAAGACTTATCGCGTCCCCTTGACTCCGGGAACCCAATACAGCCTATCCATAGGCTAATGGCTTGGGGAGAAAATTCCCCCCGACTCCTAGCCCTATAAATGGAATCATCGGCTAATCGACGTAGTGCACTCGTCAATCACGTGACTAAAAAGAAATCTACCATTTCATAGGTGCTTTCAGCCACGGTCAAACTTCGATAGGTACCCGGGGACGTGAACCGAGAATTAATTGAACGGCTACAGAGGCTACTTTGCGCGGCTACTAGCTCCATTCGCAAAATTCTCCAGGTTGTCCCGGCACACGTTTAGACTCATCGGCGATCCCATCACTCCGGGAACCCAATACGAGGCCTATCCATAGGCCTATGGCTCTGGGGAGAAGATTAGATTAGATTTCCCCCCGATTCCTAGCCTTACACAAATTCATGGAATCATAGGCTAACCGACGTAGTGCAACGTACGGTCGTCACGTGTTGTCGTACCCCGAAAGACTTATCGCGTCCCCTTGACTACGGGAACCCAATACAGCATATCCATAGGCTAATGGCTAGGGGAGAAGATTCCCCCCGACCCCTAGCCCTAGAAATGGAATGATCAGCTAATCGACGTAGTGCACTGGTCAATCACATGACCAAAAAGAACACCTCCCACATCGGTGGGGGATGGGGGATCTCCTGAGCCCCGGACCTCTTCGTAAATTGCTTCGAAATCTATGCTGAGGGGGAGAAACCGGTCGTTCCCCGATAGGGACATAGGTCCTATACCCGGGGAACTCACGTAACGCCAGTTTTAGTCTCACGACCCAATATACGTAATGGGATACAACTACTCGAACAGCGCCGTACACGTTTCATTAGCTTATGGTGTGACTCACTCCTCCCGTCGAGCCGATCCGTTGCATGTGGCTCATAGTTATCTCAGAGCTTGAACCGACTGGACGTGCGCTCCTCGAATACGATGGAACTTCCTTTGAACAGCACTCTCAACGCAGTGTACGATGTGTCCGTGACGAAGTCGTTGCGCGTGTTGAGGCGTAAATCCAGTGCCGTTAACTATGTACTGGAAACGGCTTGTAGACAAACAAACAAACGGAATGTTGTTTAAGTGTCGAGGAGATGAATAGAATCTTCGTGATAGTTGAGAAGTGGAGTGAGGATCGTTATAAAATTCCCACAGGTGTAGGTACAAGAAGAGAGCAGATTAGTGACACTCCCTCATATGCCGTTGTTTGTACGTTGTGTATAAATAACGATCGGCCATGCATTGATATACGGCTGATGTGGAAGAATGCTTCTGATAATAACGCTCTTGTCCCTACGCGAAACCGTTTCATCCTCGACAGAATGTTTGAAATCGTCGGATTCCGCAAGCTGAAGCCTATATTAGACCCACGTGTTACGGATATGCTTTATTTTGATACAGTTCTTGAATACGCATACACAGCTCTGCTCGATTGGTTTACCGAGTGTAGGACTGAACAAGGTGAGAATGACCTAGAGCTGGATGCTTATTTCAAAAGTTTAAACTCTTTGAAATATCATGAACTTTGGTACAAAGCACTTGAGCGGTACAGGGCTGAGCTCAGCTACACTGTTCACCCTGAAGAACTATTTCTTTATATAATGAGCAGCTGTCGTAACGACTTAGAAGATTATTTCAACTGTCGCTATGCAGTGTGAAGAAGAGTTCACGATTGAAAAGCTCGGGTCGGTAGAAATAAACCCTCGATTGGAAAGGCGTGTTTATAAACTTGTATTTAATAATGATGTTGTGGCTAACGATGACCTCTTTTTGCGTGCTTTTGATTGTATTCTAGCCGTATTTAAAGGTAACTTGCCAACTGATTGTAAAGTGGGCACAAAAATAGTACTGAACGAAATGAAGGCCCTTTATATAGAGTACAGATTTCCCTATACCTTGAGCGGTGAAATGATATTAAACCGCGTATACTGCGTAGTGCAAAGCAATAACGATGTGATTGTAGACTCGATTACATGTGAGTTTAGTGTATTGCGCAGTAAAACAAAGTGAGTGTATTTATTTTCAATATACAGGGTGGCCCATAAGTCCCCATCGGTTATAATTAAAGCGGAAATCCATCTAGCGGAGGTCACACTGACGTATTCGATTACTAAGGAATGATCAATAAATATTTCTGAACTTATTATAAACTTTTTACTTTGATTTTTTTTTTTATTTTAGCTCTAGTTATAACTAATTGGGACTTATGGGCCACCCTGTATTTAACATAATTGTGTGTGTGTATATATGTATATATATATATATGTATATATTTCTCTTGTAGTGCTATATTGATGGTTATACGTTTTGTATTTCTTATTTTTGATTTTGTGCGGTAGAAGATAAAGTGTATGTATTTATTTTCAACATATTTAACATAATTGTGTGTATATATATATTTCTCCTGTACAGCTATATTGATGGTTATACGTTTTGTATTTCTTATTTTTTATTTTGTGCAGTAGAAGACAAAGTGTATGTATTTATTTTCGATATATTTAATTATTTAATATAATTGTGTGTGTGTATATATATATTTCTCATGTACTGTTATATTGATGGTTATATTTTTTGATTACATATATATTTCTCGTTCATATTTCTTATACTATTATTATTTTTTATTTTATTTTTTGATCATTCCAGTGTATATTTATTTTCTACATATTTACAATATTTCGTCTAAATAAACAGAATGGTGTAATGTTGTTTTATTTAATTCTTTTGGTTGTAAAATAATTAATTATACCAAATGGCTGCTTACGCCTACTAAACCGACTGACGGATTTCTAAGCCAACTGTTAAGAGTATATGCTTTAATTAAATAAAAAGAATAATCTGGCAACTCAACCTGTACAAGCCACTTATGTTATGCCTTCTAAGTCAACTGGCGGATTAAGCCAACTGGCTGATTTACACCTTATAAGAGAGCGGCCGCTCGGCTGAAGTCTTAATATGCACTTGGCTCCAGCCAGGTGAACACCTCTCTTCCTCTCTCTCCTTCTCCTCTCTTTCTCTTGGGGGATAACGCCGCCTCCAAGTTTCATAACCCCTTGTTGCTCTTGCAACATCCCCCTCCCCCTTTGCATAACCCCCTTCATTGCATAACCCCATCCCCTTTATTGCACACCCCTTGTTGCATAATCCATTTGCAACATCTTGTAACATTGATCATTATCTCATTGCAACATTCCTGCACTCTCCCTTTTTGCGCCCACACTACTCTGGGGCCTTGCCATTTCTTATTCTTTTACAACCATCTCTACTTCTCTTTCCAACATGTCCGGTCCCATACAATCTGCTTCTACCTCATCTGCTTCCTCCATTTCGATGTTATTAGGTTTGTTCTCTTTATCATACAGTTCTTCAGTATACTCAATCCATCTCTTCCTTATATCTTCTGGTCTTTTCAGTTTTTCTCCATTTCTCTTCTCTATTTCTCGCACTCCCAAGTTACTTCTTTTCCATCTATTTATGTCCTTAACTTTTTGGTACATTAAATCAGTTCTTCCTTTCCTTTCTAATTCCTATATTTCCCTGCACTACTCTTCAAGCCACATCTCTCTTGCTTTATCAGTTTCTCTTCTCAGTTCGTTATTTAACTGTCTGTATCGTTGTCTCCCTTCTTCTGTAAATATTGGTACTAAATTATATTCCATTCCTAGATAACTGTCTTCGGAAAGCTAAGAAAAGATAATATAATAGTGTAATTGCAGATGAATTTTGATCATAAAAATTTTATGATCATGATCATGTAAATTTTAAACATCTTCCGACTTTACTTAAAGCAAATGGCATTAACGTAGTCTTTAAGTATAATAATACAGTTAAATCTCGCCTAGTGAAGAATAGTCCGGATAATGCTGTTGACTGTTTATTCGATTGTATGTATACAATGTAACTCAGTTTATACCTTTCAACCTTTCAAATGTTCCGTGCGATGATTCTTCATTTCACGAAGGTCAAGCTCGTCGCTCCTCCTCTCCCTATATATAGGTCAAACTATAAAAACTTTAGATGTCAGCGTGAAACAGCGCAAATATGCGTGTACGACAGCAAATAATTCTAATCTGTTGTTTAACTTTAACCATATGTATAGATGTAAACACAGTATTAAGTAGGAGAGTTCTAAAGTTCTCGTTAAAAATAAAGACATAATTGGAAGGAATATTCTAAAATGTGTTTATCTATTTTAAAAATAATTTCAATAACAGTTCGGAAACGTACAAAATTGACTATATCTTGTTAAAATACCTTTTGCTCTTTATCAGTACTTGTAACCTTTTGTTAATTTCTACCTCACCATTTTGTTTATGCTGTACAGAGATATATTTTTTTGGTTTCCTGCCTTTTTTCTTCATTCCCTGGAGAGGTGTACTGTTGAATACATGAAAGACTTTGGAATCGCTTTTCCTTTTCCTTGTGGGTGTGCATCACACACACACACACACACATATATATATATATATATATATATATATATACAAACTCAGAATGGTCCCCTGGGAAACTTATATGTTAAACACAGACCGTGCATGGAAGAAGGAACTCTTCTGGGAAAATTAAATCCACTATAGTCCGAATAAGTAATGGTAAATGACAAATACCATAGTTTTTCTTTTTCATGATGCTAGCCCGACGTGGGCAACGGGTCAATCGCAAAGAGGTCCCATAAATATAGCTTCCCTCACCAGCTATCTGCAAAGCAGACAGGATCCAGCTTTGGGACATGGATCTAGGGTTTAAAGCAAGCCTAGTCCCACTACATTCAGAACCTCTATATAAGTAAAAGACTCGTTGCATTCACGTCGGATTGAATAGTGGATTTAAT
Organism: Bathynomus jamesi; assembly: GCA_023014485.1. Lineage (NCBI taxonomy): Eukaryota > Metazoa > Arthropoda > Malacostraca > Isopoda > Cirolanidae > Bathynomus > Bathynomus jamesi. The sequence goes on along the minus strand of JAJOZX010000096.1, from coordinate 1,374,740 downwards.
TTTCCCAGAAGAGTTCCTTGTTCCATGCACGGTCTGTGTTTAACATATACAGTATATATACATATGTATATATATATATATACACATATATATATACTCGTATATGAGAACCAAAGGTGTGAACACTTTTCCTTTTACCAAACTTTTCGAGAAATATTCATGTCTCATATTCACCCTTCCTTTTCGCCTACCCTAATAACCACACTTTAAGCGCTTTTTTTCATTCATGAAGACAGACTTTCCGATAGACTATGCTCGTTTGTCTTTTATTGTTTTTCGCCTACCCTAATAACCACACTTTAAGCTCCTTTTTTCATTCATGAAGACAGACTTTCCGATAGACTTTGCTCATTTGTCTTTTATTGTTTTATTGTACAGACAAGTAAATTGTCTTGATAGCACGATGCGCCATTATAAGATCAGAATAGACGACCGCAGTAGCATTTCTACCCGTATTAACAGACCCCTTCATTAACTGCAGTAAATCTGGAAGAGGGGCCATTGTCAACCATTTCAAAATTATTGGCGAAACGGCCAACCACCTAACCGATGTACACATTTTGGAATTTCTGCCATTTCTTCTCTTCACTCACTATCTTCTGCCATTTCTCCTCTTCACTCACTACTTTCTGCCATTTCCCCTCTTCATTCACTGCCTTTTGTATTTTACAACGGGATGTTCCTGTCTTCTCAAATGAGATTTTGATAATGTATGTAGAGTATCTGTATGTATGTACATATTGTTAGATAACACTGTGTAACACTGATTCTGTTTATGTAGAATTTTTTATGTTTTTATATGCATTTGAGGGCGCTGAGTCCAAATCTGGCCTTGGTTTGTGTGTATCATCAATGGTTTCAGAGATAATCCATTTTTCACGTTTTACCAGTATAATGTTATTATGGGCGCAGCAATATCAGAATAATCAGGAATTGTTGAGAACAATCCGGGTGTTCGTTGACAGTTTCTTGCTCTAGAAATTGCCCGAAACTTCCACTGTGCTGTATAAAGAAGAGCGCAGAGTCTGAGAAGTCAGTAAGTGTGAGCACACAAAGAAAGCAGGTTGTTTGTCTGATGGTTAACAGCACTGAGGTACTGTGTTTCTGTGCTTCTCTGTGCTGACGATTTGTGTGTTATCAATCCTTTTTTATTGCGAACATTATTTCAGTGTTGTGAATACATCTTTTTTCTGGAATCTGTAATCTGTTGCAGATTTAATAACTCTTCTCTCTATATCTGCAGGTTATGATTAATGTAGTACAGTTTGGTAAAGAGAATGGCAACTAGAGCTTGTAAACACTCACCGGATATATTCTGCTACGTTTGTGGGTATTACATAGGCCCCAAGCAAGTATCGCACAAGATTGTGAGAGGCACCAAGTTCTGGATCGCGTATCGGCTCTATTTTGGTATGCCTATGGGTGACCAAGATAAGCCCTGGGCACCCCATGTGATCTGTGGAAGCTGCCGCTCCACACTTCAAGGGTGGCTGCGGGGAGTACGCAAGGCAATGCCCTTTGCGGTACCCAGAATATGGAGAGAACCAAAGAGCCACCACGACGATTGCTATTACTGCATGGTAGATGTTTCTAAGTACAGGAAAGTTAAAGGAAGGCAGACTCTTCAGTATCCAAGCATAGCGTCGTCCATAGCTCCTGTACCACATGGCGAAGGTCTTCCAATACCACGTCCACCAGAACAGGTATCTATCCATTACTTTACCTTCTGTATTTACAGACTGTGGGTCATTATGTGTCGATTTTTCTTAGTGCTGATGCTCTTCTACATATATAGCTATGCCTATATTTTGTTTCTTTGCTTTGCAGGTTGAAAATGAGGATGAAGCTAGCTCATCTGAGATGTCGGCTGGTGAGGACAGTCACGAGGGAATTGGACGACTTAATTAGAGATTTGGGTCTGACGAAATCAGGGTCTGAGCTTCTGACCTCCAGAATCAAAGAGTGGAATTTGCTTAGAGAAGACTGCAAGAGCACTGTATACCGAAAGCGGCATGAAGAGTTTGCAAGGTTCTACGATGTCAATGGCTCTCTCTGTTATTGCAGCGAGGTTAATGGTCTAGTCACAGCTATTGGGTTAACACATATACCCTCAGAGTGGCGCCTGTTTATTGACAGTTCTACTCGGAGTTTAAAAGCTGTTCTACTCCACAATGGGAACAAATATCCATCTATACCAGTTGCACATTCTGTTCAAATGAAAGAGGACTATGAAAATGTCAGGTATGAACAATATAACTGGGACGTGTGTGGTGATTTCAAAATGATTGGTTTCCTGTTAGGTTTACAAGGAGGGTTTACTAAATATTCATGTTTTCTTTGCCTGTGGGATAGCAGGGCTTCAACTGAGCACTATAAAACAGTTCAGTGACCTCCACGTGAAGGACTGCAACCAGGAAAGTACAATGTACTCAGGGAACCTCTTGTGAAGCCTGACATAGTTCTGCTACCACCTCTCCATATTAAGTTGGGTCTAATTAAGCAGTTTGTAACTGCGTTAGATTTTGGAGGGGAAGTTTTCCAACAGATTCGGGTCATGTTCCCTAAACTCTCTGAGGCCAAAGTCAAGGCTGGCATCTTTGTAGGACCACGAGTCAAGGCGCTGTTGAATTCAAAGAACCTTGAAGCCAAGATGACTCCGATCGAAAAAGAGGCTTGGTGTGCTTTCCGTGATGTGGTTCGTGGGTTTTTAGACAACCATAAAGCACCAAACTATAAGGAGTTAGTGTCAAACTTGATTAGGTGCTATGGCAAAATGGGGTGCCGTATGTCTTTAAAATTACACTATCTGCATTCACATCTAGACTTTTTTTGTGATAACCTGGGTGATGTGAGTGAAGAACATGGCGAAAGATTCTATCAAGATATTCAAACGATGGAAAAAAGATACCAGGGCCATTGGAATACTTCCATGATGGGGGACTACGTATGGTCGCTGATCAGAAAGGATAAGAATGTTCATACGCAGAAGTCGCGTTTTTCAGTGCATTTTTAAGGAACGCACACTGCATAACGAGGCTTGTTATTCTCTTATCGGTTCTCCTCATGATATATATTATATCCTTTGCATCATTTTGGGTTTGTCAAACAATTTTGGCTCAATAAACATTAATTTCCAATAGTGTTTTTATTTTCAGAAAATATTTGTTAGCCTTCTTTATATACTTTGCCATATGAAAAGTGTGATAACCTATATTTTTGAAACGGTTGATGTTAGAGCAAAACCAATATCATTTTTTGAATCAGCGCCCCGAAATCTTTAAGAAACGACAGAAAAATCAAAATAAACAGAAAATTTTTCAAATTTTGTTACCCAGTGTAATCTTTTTTTCAGTATGAATTTTTATTATTAATTATTAATACAGTTTTTTACATGGCGAACTTGTCTGCTTCTTGTAAATAAAAGTTTTAAAATTATAGACAAGTATTTCTATGAGTTTACGTGAGAGACATTCAACTAATTTTTTAGTGTAAACTCTTTAAATTTTCGGCCACGTACGTGACACCTGAACCGAAATGTATACTCAAAATTAAATTTCAATTTTTATTTATATTTTAAGCCTTAAACCCGAAATTTTAACTGTCATTAATTTACACCTTTGTATATTTTAAAACTAAATATGTACAGTTCCGGGAAAAGGTTCACCTACAAACATAACATTTCTAGAAAAGCATAAAAAATTACTAATTGGTAAAATTCTGTTTTCTTTGGATATTTTCTTTTTGGTGACAGTAAATAGTAAATTTTAATCTTTACAGATTTTTTTGTTTCTAGGTGAACTTTTTTCCGATACTGAATATCAATATTTTTGGCACCAGTAAAAATGGGGAAATTAGTATTCCTGAAACGTTTGGTAAAAAAGGAGAAATGAAGGATGGTCACAGATTTTAAATTCTGTACCGATTCATCGATTTGATGTACCTGGTATTCCAGGCATTAAAATCAAACTCACCCTCTCGTCTATTGTTAATTTCGCAGCCATCCCCTACCTAAAAGAAAAAAATAATATATTATAATCAACACTGAAAATTCCAATGATGCGCGACTTTTGCACTACCCTGTCTATATGTATATAAATATATATATATATATATATATTAGGGTGATTAAAAAATATCGATTGTTAGAGTTTTTCCGGGCACCCTCTAATTATGTTTAATTTGGTAAAAACGTAATGTATACAAAATTTCAGGTGATTCTAATGTATTTTAGGGGTCGCTACCGTAATCTAAACTATTACTTTTTTGTTTACTTTCAGGAAATTGAGTTTTGAACTAACGTTTTTCTTACAATATCTGTTCCGTGTGATAAATGCGTTAATGCACATAGAGCTAACAGTGCTGAGTAAACACAACACTCTTGTAACCATTTACACTCTGTTGTGACCGAATATTGAGGGCAACCGGCACTTGTACACTGTACTGTCTGTACAGCTATAATTCAGTAGTCGTCTGACTGTCGTGAGTGTAAGAGGTTCTGCTGTCGACTCTCGTCATGGAACCCCCGCCATCTTCTAGCAGGGGTACTGCTATGCACACAAGAAAATATACTAATGTTTGGCTTATTGGACAACCATCAGATACACTTAAAACAACAGTTCTTCCATCAAAGCGAGAAACTATGGCTTTGTTTATGGCTTATAGAAACAAAAAACAAACAATTCGAGAAGCCTGCTTGTCTACTGCAAATGATGTGCGGGCACGTTGTTGACAAAATTGAGAAACTGTTCAAAGAATGGCAAGGATTAAAGAAAAATAAAGAGAATAAGGCGAAACAATCAAAAAATCTATTAGATAAGCAAACCAAATGGAATCAAGAATTAGATAGCCTGTTTAATATAGCACATGCAGATGCTATGAAGCTAATTGATATTGAAGAAGATAAGCTATTTCTAAGACTCCTGCGAGAACAGGGGCGAAAAGGAAAAATGGATGGGATTGATAAAGAGTTTGCAAAGAAAGAAAAGTATGCTAAGAAAAAGGAAGAACAATTAAACATAAGAAAAGCAAGAGAAATGTCGAGATTTGAAGAAACTGTAGTTCTCAGTGACTCAACTAGCAGTTCTGGTGCTGAAAGACAAAATACAACATCTGATGAAGAGTTTATGGTTGATCCTAGACTCCTAGTGAACCATCCACCTCAAAATAGACTGTACGAAAGAAACAAAAATTGCTTGATGATACATTGCTTGCAGCCCTTGATGTAACAAAAATGAGCAATAGAAGTGCATCATTAGTGATGATACCAACGATTGAAGGTCTTGGAAAAAATGCAGAAGAATTCAATGTCAGTTATTCATCTATAAGAAGAGCAAGAGAAAAATTTCGGAAAAAAATTTGGAGAAAATTTAAAGAAAGAGTTTAAAGCTGATGTTCCTTTAACCATTCATTGGGACGGAAAACTAATAGAAGACATAGCAGGACGAGAAGTTGTTGAACGACTTCCTATACTGATTTCAGGAGATGGCATTGATCAACTTCTTAGTGTTCCAAAAATCACTGCAAGCACAGGAGAATTAACTGCAAATGCCGTCCACCAAGCGTGTTTGGATTGGGATATCTCAAACAAAATAAAATGCATGTGTTTTGACACCACAGCATTGAATACAGGTCGTAGAAATGGTGCCTGTGTTCTTCTAGAACAGAAAATGAGCAAACGTATGCTGTGGCTGGCCTGCAGACATCACATACTAGAAATAGTGTTAGAAGCTGTTGTTTCGCATTCATTGCCTGCATCATCAGGACCTGATATTGCAATTTTCAAACGATTTAGAATGAAATGGTCAAAATTAGACACAAAAAAACTACAGAACAGCATTAGATGATCCAAATACCATACCCAGTATTACTGATATAAAAGCAGAAGTGATGGAGTTTGCTACCACTCAACTTGAAGAACATCAATCACGTGACGATTACAAAGAATTGCTGGAACTGACAATCATTTTCCTTGGTGGAGTACCAAAGAGAGAAGTTTCATTCAGAAGACCAGCTGGCGTTCACCGAGCAAGATGGATGGCAAAAGTCATTTATGCCATGAAAATTTGGTTGTTTAGAACACAATTTAAATTAACACCCAGAGAAGAAAAAGGCCTTAGAGATATCTGCCTCTTTGCTGTACACATATATGTTAAATCCTGGTTTACAGCGTCAGTTTCAGTTCTCGCTCCTCGTCTCGATTTAGAGATGTTGAAGAAACTGCAACTGTACAAACTAAAAAAATGAACGCATTGCAACTGTTGCCCTGAAGAAAATAATGAATCACTTATGGTATCTTTCAGAGGAGTTAATAGCATTTGCTTTCTTTGATGATTGCGTGCTACACCAAACTAAAAACCGAATGAAGCAAGCATTGCAAAACGGCGCCGAACCAAATCCAGAGAAAAAAGCGGTTATTGATCAAGTTATTGAAAACAGAGAACTGGAAGACTTTGTTAGTGCAAATACAAAATAATTTTTAATAGACTTGGTTTACCATCAACGTTTCTTAATAAGAACTCTGAAAAGTGGAATGAAGATGACTGCTACAACAACGTAAAACAAGTCATAAGAAAAATTCAAGTTGTTAATGACAATGCAGAAAGAGGAGTTACAGTAGGTTAGTCGATGAATACAACAAACTAATCACAAATGATGAAGAACAGAAACAGTATCTTCTCCAAGTGGTAAAGAAATAAAGAGCTGTTCTTCCAAATAAAAACAAGACAATATCATCATTAAGAAATTAACAGTGAAATATAATGAACAAAAGGTTATTATTATTACGGAAGTCTTATTATTATTACAGAAGAACTGTCAATTTGAAATATATAGAGTGGTTATGATAGGCCTACCGGGGAACTTCCACTTAAAAAAAAAGGTAACGCGCCGTATGCTTTACCTCAAGGGTGGTGTGGAAACAGCATATATTTCATATTTTGTGTCTGATTTTCAACTTACGGTAGCGACCCCTAAAAATTAATTTTTTTAATTCAGAATTTGCATGCATTACTTTTTTTACCAAATTAAACATAATCATCGGGTGGCCCGAAAAAATTCCAAAAATTTTTTTCGGTCAATTTTTGAATCACCTTAATTATATATATATATATATATATATATATATATATATATATATATATATATATATATATATATATATATATATATATATATATATATATACAAGGAAAAAAATTTCTTTGAAAAACATTTATTAAGTTCAGTGTTCTGACCAAAACCTGAAAACCGTCTTCAGAGCGAAATAAATATAGACTATGAAGATTTAAATACTAAAGGACAGTATTTCCACAGGAAACAAAGACAAACAAGTAATTTTACTCAGTTATTTGTTTGCCTCCGTATACATTGTGAATAGATTGTCCTTCAATATTTAAATATTCATCCCTTTAGTCTCTCTTTGGTCAGCTTTCAACCTTTTCATTCGGATGAGGGGATTTTAGTTTGAAAACCGAGCTTAATGTGCTTTAGAAGAATTTTTTTTCCTTGCGGGTTTGTATATGAGTCATATCATTTACAGTCTTTGCAAGGAAAAAAAAAATTTAAAAAAATATATATATATATATATATATATATGAGAGTGGGCTGAAAAGTAATGCCTCCACTTGAATAATTCCAGATTGTGTAGAGGTAACTAGATAAAACTGGTTTTGTGTTATAGCTTAATATAGCCTACACTCATTCCACACGTTGGTTCAGTATCGATTAGAGTGGAAAGGAGTAAAGACGTTCACTTCAAGCATCGTGCCGTAATTGAATTTTTGATCACGGAAAGTGTTGCTCCCCATAGACATTCATCGGCGAATGCAAGTTGTGTACGGCAAACAGTGTGTTGATGTGAGTACCGTTCGACGTTGGGCGAGGCAGTGTAAAGAAGGAGAAGCAAGGCAAGAAGATTTGCGAGACAAACCGCGAAGTGGAAGGCCTGTAACGGCAATCAATGAAATTGCTGCAATGCTTGATATCTCCAAAGGGCGAATGGGACACATTATCAGTATTCTTGGTTACCGAAAGGTCTGCGCCAGATGGGTGCCTCGTATGCTCACTGCCGAGATGAAAACTGAGAGACTACGCATTTGCCAAGAAAATCTGCAGCGCTTCGAAAATGAAGGAAATGAATTTCTGCACAGCATTGTGACAGGAGACAAGACTTGCGTCCACCATTATGACCCTGAAAATAAACGGCAATCCATGGAATATCGGCACAAAAATTCACCGCAACCAAAAAATTCAAAGTTCAAAAATTGTCTGGAAAAGTGATTGTTTTTGGGGATATCAATGATGTTGTTCTCGAAGACTTTACGGAAAGAGGGACAGCAATCAAATCCGCACGTTATATTGAAACTCTGAAGAAGTTGAAAAAAACGGATTAGGAGGGTTCGCACCCACAAAAACGCAGTCATTGTTCACCATGACAACGCACGGCCTCACACCAGTGTTCAAACACGAGAAGCAATTGAGGCTCTGCAATTCACCGTCTTGCCGCATCCACCATATAGTCCCGATTTAGCACCATGCGATTTTCACCTCTTTCCTAAACTTAAAGAACATCTCCGTGGAAATCGCTCCTAGTCTGACGAAGAAGTTAAGGCCGCTGTGAAATTTTGGTTTCTAGGCAAAGCTCCGAGTTTTACCGGGATAGATTTCAAAAACTCCTTTATCGTTGGCGTAAATGCGTCTAGGAGAATTTGTCTAAAACAATTCGTCTAAAATACAATTTGTCTAAATCAATTTGTCTAAAACAATTTGTCTAAAATAGTTTGTCTAAAATCAATTTGTCTAATAACAATTTGTCTAAAATACAATTTGTCTAAAAATAATTTGTCTAAAATACAATTTGTCTAAACAAACAATTTAATATAATATGGCATACAAATTGTTGCCTGTTGTACAATGCTATTTATTACTTGCCACGCCCCATCTTAAAAGGTTACCTCTTGTGCGGAATAGTACATCGAAATAGTTTGTCTAAAATAGTTTGTCTGAAAATAATTTGTCTAAAATACAATTTGACTAATAACTGGAGATAACTAGAAATGCATTTGTCTGCTTGATAAATTTGGAGTGAGGATGAAAAGATTGAAAATGGGTTGATTTTATTTCATAATATACCTAACCTAACCTAACCTAACCGGGTTATGGGTTCCGGGATAACTGATTTCGATGTACTATTCCGCACAAGAGGTAACCTTTTAAGATGGGGCGTGGCAAGTAATAAATAGCATTGTACATCAGGCAACAATTTGTATGCCATATTATATTAAATTGTTTGTTTAGACAAATTGTATTTTAGACAAATTATTTTTAGACAAATTGTATTTTAGACAAATTGTTATTAGACAAATTGATTTTAGACAAACTATTTTAGACAAATTGTTTTAGACAAATTGATTTAGACAAATTGTATTTTAGACGAATTGTTTTAGAGAAACTCGCCTGATTCGGGCGTAAATGCATCGAGGTAGAGGGCAGGGACATAGCCAGGAATGTTCCAAGGAGGGGGGCCGAACTTGAGCTACGTTCGGCAGGTTCCGTGGTGACTCGTGGGAGCCCATACAGTTAGGGGGTCTGGAGGAGAGCTGGAAGCTCCACCAGCGGTGTCCGGGGCGGAGCCCCGTAAGCCAGCGCATTTTAAGCTTATTTTGTGTAAAAACTGTCTGAAAATGTCGTGCAACTGCCATTTTTGAACAGCCACTATACACCCATCCACATGAAATATGTACCCTTTCCAACAAAAGTTTGGATAGGACAGTCACATTAGTGCAATCTAAGCTATATTATGATGTAATTACTTGTATTTTCTGAAATTTGAAATCAGGTATTGATCCTATGGTTTTCATATTTAACAAAGAAAGTAACTATTTTATTCACACATTTATTGATTTCATGCATACAATTATTTAGTGTATACACGTTTAACAGTATAACATATCTGTGAATAACGAAATCATTAGAAGAGATCCAAATGAAACTCTCACGTATAAGGCAAGTCAAACGGATGCAGAAACAGCTAGATCAGTTGAGACAGAAGAAACGCACATCTGTTTAACATATATAAAATTTTAAACAGGATAATCGCATGAAAAAATAATTTAGGGGCCACTTGACAAAAGTATATGTACTTTATCAAATATGCAATTACTTTACTAAATCAAAATTCGAATACTTTAGTAAATAGCAATTTACATATAGGTACACTCCAAAATCACATCGTCTTCCGCTTGTCTAATAACTTTATGGGAGGGTTCTGCTGTATCACTTTCATTGTGTTCTTCAATCGACTCAACTGATTTTCCTTTGAAATATTTCGTATATCCATCGCAATATTGTATAACGAATTAACGAAGCTTGACCAACATGCAATGATGCAACACGCCCCACTCGTCACACTGTACTATGCTGCAGTGCATGCAAAACCAACTGGCGCCGAGCTATGTTCATTTTCCCTGCGCTTCATATTTCAGTAGTTCAGTACGATACTATATACTGCATATATCACTCCTTCCATTATATATAGTTAACAAATTGTTAAATTTTATTGTTTGGCTGTGAACCTTGGTTGTAATTACTGCAGATTTTTTTTCCTGGACTTTCCAAGGGGCGGCCGACCGCCTCCGTCGCACCCCCCTTGCCTACGTCCCTGGTAGAGGGTAATTTTTGAAGAATAAACTCTAAGGCACATATCTGCTTTTGTTTCGATAAAATCCTTCAACCCGTTTAAAATTTATTTGAGTGGAGGCATTACTTTTCAGCCCACTCTCGTATAACAAAAAAATCACAGTAACCGCGGTTAGTTGGATAATGGTGTTGTTTAACTCCTTCGTAATATCTAAGGTCATATGACGGAGAAGACTTACAGCTTCACGTGGGATCGGAACCACGAATCGCTACATAATCTGGACGCGGAGGACGGTCCCCCATTCAGTTACTTTCCAGACCCAAAGTCGCTTAACTTCGCTGATCAGCAGGAAGCAGTGTTACGAAACTGGCAACGACGTAACCCAATAACCGCGGGCAAAATATAGGGTAAATCGGCTAAAAAAAATTTTAAAAAATTTAAAATTTAAAGATATTGAAAAGCAAACGAAAAGATAAAAAAAAATTCAGCCCGTAACAACGGTTCCCTCCTCAAGGTAATAAAAAAATTAAAAGTTGAAGACCAACTCCAAAGGACATCGAAAACTAAACCTACGAGACGAAAAGTTAAAAATAATAACTCCAAGGTGACATCGTACATCTGGCTACCTCATTATTTTATAATTTTCCATTTCTTTTATAACAGAAACGAATTCGTCCATCTCGAAGGAGCGACAGTTTGAGTTAAAACAATCAGAATTTTTTATACAAAACGATTCTAAAATCTTTCTGCGCTCCAAATCTGAAGTTTTCTTTAAAAATATGTATATTCTGTACGTCAATCGCTCGACTGACTATACTTAACTGAACAGCTACTGCTATTTACTGCTCTCAGACAACACTCAGAGATGGGCAAGATACTTGGAAATTGTATCTGAGATACAGATACAAGATACCCAACAAAAATGTATCTGAGATACAGATACAAGATACTCGAAAAAACTGTATCTTCAAGATACAGATACAAGTTACAGATACAAGATACATTTTTAAGATACAAGATACTTTTGAAAGAATAATTATTTGAGTTTAGTTTCACCTGGTGAGCGATGAGCGCACGAGTTGTCTCATTCAATTGTTTATTATTATATTTTCTGGATATAATAAATGCCAAATCAATGGTACTTCATATCTCAGTATTCATATGTGATATAACTAAAAGGAAAGCACAAAGTAAATATTGTATAAATAATCCTGAAAATTTTTAGGTATGGAAAATAAAATAAACCACACTTTTCAATTTATGTATTTCAAATAAATTGTTAATACAGGTATGCTCGTTACCTACTCACGAAGAAAAATAAAGTTTTCCTCATAATAAATATATTTGCAGGAATAAGCAAATATGTATTTCCTGATTTTTCATCATCATGTTAAAACATGTTAAAACCGCGGGATACAAGATGAAACCTGAGTACGTCTGTGCCGAGACTGTGCGCGCAGCGCAACGGTAGTATTCATGTACAAACATGTAACAGCAATCGCCGGCCTGCTTCAACATGCGTCAGATATGATCATATTCATGAATAGTTATTAGCGTCTCTATTTAAAAAGTATCTTATGAAAGTATCTTTGAAAGTGTATCCGGATACAACTACATGACAAAATGTATCTTAGATACTTCTGAAGATCCTCCAAAAATAAAGTATCTAAGATACGATCTCAGATACATATCTTGTATCTTAAGATACTTTTTGTATCTTAAGATACAAGATACTGCCCATCTCTGACTATACTTATGTTCATAGATCCTTCTGTCCGAGTCTGCTATCTCTCCAACGTACTCTTTGAACACCCCTACGAGGAGCATGGCAAATATACATTTCCTTAGCTATTCCTCTTGTTAGAATCCTGGTGAAGGATACACTAGGCTGAAAGGTAGATATGGTTCAGTGTATCTCGACTTTGGTAACTAACTGTATGTTTTATGGAAATCGTCTACATTTCGAAATATGTATGCAATATGATACGCATAAAAAAAACGGGTTTGGTGTGGATGAGACGTCATATAGAATCTCGTTTTCAGTTATAAACGCTTCCTGCGGACGCATTCACCATTTCTCCTCATGCTATTCAAAGCCAGAACAAGAAATATTTTATTTATTTTTTAAATATACTGTTGCTGCCTGAAATTTTCAAATTGATGTTCTTCGAAAAAAGAAAATAAAAAGCCTGAAGCAGTCAAAAACACGGTGTTTCCTTCTGAAGAAACACATTATCTTCAACAACAAATTAACATGCTATAAAAATGTAAAAAAAATTGACTAAAATGTTTTTTCCTTTCAGAACAACAGATCTTCTTTTAGTTGAATGGCGTGGATGTGATGTTGCGTAAATATTATGAAATAGAAAAATGAATGGCAGTAGTTCCAACGTTCAAAATCACGTCCCGGAAACATGCACACACGCACATTTTATTATACAGTTATATATATATATATATATATATATATATATATATATATATATTATAGGTATGTGTGTGTGTGTGTGTATGTGTGTGTGTGTGTGCGATAGAAATTAGATTTTTAAATTAAAAACTTCATGAATTGTTTTGGCATACATGACATTTCTCTGCACTAGGACACTTCTCTCGTTTTAGTAAATAAGCTCATGTCGCGATAACAATCTCGTAAACACCATGATCAGAATAATAAACGATGATCGGGTTTTACAAGGACAATAAATGCCAGAACTTAATCCAGCAGTATGTAGCTCATGGGTTACATTGCGGCCATGTCGTAACACCGCTTCCCGTTAGATCAGCGAAGATAAGCAACATTAGGTCTGGGTAGTAGTTGGATGAGAGACCGTCTTCTGCGTCCAGATAATGTAGCGTTCCGCGTTCGGACCCCGCGTAAAGCCGTAGTTCCTTCCGTCTCATGACCTTTGCCAATGCGTAAGAGGTAAACAACCCAAGACTTCATAAGAGCATTATCATATAGCTAACTTGCGGATTGACGAGAGAAATGATTGGTTCCAATAAGATAGTTCCAAGATCCCCACAACGGCAGCAACATTAAAAGTGTTGCGTGACTTTATTTTAGCGACCCAATCGTTACCAAAGACCCGTGGCCTTCTTAATCGCCGTTATCACCATTCAATTTGTTTCTTTGGCGATACCGCGATCAAAGGGAAAGTTTACCCAAATAACCCGAAGGATCTCAATACGCTAAACAAAAACATCGCAACCTACAACACAAACACCCTCAAGAGAAGAGATTCTAAAGCTTGCGAGTGTCGACACGCCTCGACGTATCCACTTACGTAACCAAGAAAAATGGTGAACACTTTCACCTTATGCTGTAAGGCGAGATATTCCTGGATCCTTCAGGTGAAAATGTAATTTTTAAATTCTTCCTAAACAACTTCATTATATTCTTGACAAGCAGATTGTAAGTTTCCCAGATATTCGATCGCGACTTTGCCGCCAGTATATCCAAAGATGAGAGAAATATGAAAGTGCTAAAATGTCACGTATACCACTCCAAAATGAAAACATCAAGTTTTAAAATAAGGCTCAAGCAGTTGCTATTGCCTTGAAATAGTAATAATTTTTAAATTTAGACCTATGTAACTTTTGATAATAATATATATATATATATATATATATGTATATATATATATATATATATATATATATATATAATATATATATATATAATATATATATATTGATAGATGTAAAACCATACACTTTTGGAGGGTTTTTCTCGTTACGAGTATGTATTTATTTTTGCGCTATTTTTTAGGGTGTTCTCCTTGGAAAAGATTTTTCATTTATTATTTATAGCGCAATCTTTTTTGAAAGAACTTTGGCAGTACCTTTTTTGATACTCGCTATACATCATTTCCCTGCTTGCTTCTTTCGTATTTATTTTCACTTTCCCCTTTCGTCTTCTTCTTTCATTTTTCCTGTTTCTAGTGTATATATATATATATATATATATGTATATATATATATACTGTAATTCACAAAACGAAATTTATATATATGATAATCAATCTCAAGTTAAAAAAAATAAAAAGTAGCTTTCCACTCTACAATAGAGTTCTCATCAGCTAAACTAGTTATTTCTTTTTACTTCACTCTATTAAGTTCAGTTGATGAGGGCTTTATTGTAGCGCTGAAAGCTACTTTTTTAACTAGGGGTTGATTATAATATATATAATTATATATATATATATATATATATATATATATATATTATATAAAAATGGAACTAAAACCAATGAGGCTGTAAAATAAAGATAACGAACACAATGATGTGCAGAATTTTACAGTGAGTCTATTAAGCGATAAATTATTAATCGGCTCTAAAAACAACGCACTTTTTTTTAGTATTTGCGTACACAATTTATCATCGCTTTGGGAAAAAACAACCAGAACTAATAATGCTAAACAAATTGTAATATTATAAGCTGTTTTACACAATAAAGGTCTTAAATGCATCTCCAGAAATGACCTGGGATGTTTACGGCTTATTTCTATAAAGTAACTGGTTTTAAATGACATCATCTTACAGTTTGTAATTACTTCTGAATGGTTTCTTTTGTGTTTTGAATCAATTTCCATTTTTTTTTAAGTTGACCGACCGATTAACCAGTAGAAAAAATATTGATCGTTGCTTAACGAACCAATCGATTAATCGAATTGACGAGCGTCTATTCATCCTTTATCGCACGACGGCAATGATTCTCTTTCGGATAAAGAAACATGATTTCAGTCAGTTTCAGAATAGGCCCATGAGCATTATATGGTCAATCGATTTATCGTGACATCCTTACTATAGAGTTGATACCAGTTTCGTAGTGTAGTGGTTTCTCTTAATATAACGATTTTTTATTGTATTAACATGGTTTTTATTTACGTATAATGATAGTTCTCATATCGAACTTATTCTGCATTACAAATTTTACCGATTTCTCAATAGTAAATTTCGTTTAACTGCATAGAGTGCCCGGTTGACCTCGCAGCGTGTGTCTGATTAGACTTAATAACATATGGGAAGCCGAAACATAAAATAGATTTTTATATGATTTTATTCAATTTAACTTTTGAAACACGGTGAGTAAAGGTGAAACGAATTAAGATGAATATGACATTGAAAGAGAGAGAGAGAGGTCTAGTCGGCCTAAACCGACTAGAATTAACAAAATTTATATTAAAAAGCACTATGAAACACTTGCGATCACAACTCTCCGCGAAAATCTCTTTGAAAATGAGGAGCAGGGTTGCCAATTGTAAATTTTAAAGCAACTATTCCCTGGACATACCAACTGGGATTTTAAAACTAATCTCTCTCTCTCTCTCTCTCTCTCTCTCTCTCTCTCTCGGGAGTTAATATAAAACAGATTTCTAATTAATAATCACGTCAAATTGCATTAATTAACAGTCACATTAATTCCATTTATTACAGTAGTTACCCACGCAGACCTTGACTGCGTGTGTGTGTGTGTGTGAGAGAGAGCTAAATAATAACATGTAGAGAAAATAGATGAAGAGAATCTATCACAACAAAAGTAATTTGAAACAGCAAATTAAATTACACAACTTTTAGAGACTAAAAACAATAATAATGTTATGGGTTATTTAACTTTCTTCATAACAGCAAAGGTCATGTGACGAAAGGAACCTACAGCTTTACGTGGGATCCGAGCCACAGGTCGCAACATCATCTGAAAGCGAAGGACAGTCAACCATCCAACTACTACCCAAACCCAATGTCACTTAACTTTGCTGATCTACGGGAAGTGGTACTGCATCGTGGCCACGATGCAGCCCACATTGTGGGACAACCAATAATATTTATCATTTCATAATTATCAGATACAAATGTAAGTAAAGGGAAGTAAATGGAAATTGATGCACTACTTCCAGTACACGCCCTTTACGTTTTCCACGTCAATGGTATCACTTTTCGTGGATGTCGTGGCTATGTTGCAATACCGCTTCCAGTTCGATGAGCGAAGTTAAGCGATATTAGGTCAGTTCAGTAGATGGATGGGTAACCGTCGTGGCCGTTGATAATTCGGTTCCCACATGAGTTGTGCTGTTACGAAGATTAAATAAGCACACACTTATATACAGAGTGTTTCATAACATGTGGGACGCACTTTCAGGATGGATTCAGGACCTAAAAACAATGAAAAAAGTCCATATAAACATATGCCCGAAATCGCTTTGTTTCCGAGTTACAGCCCGTTATGTGTTCCAGCAATTATCCACCTTACCTTTAAAGGAAGTGCTCAAAATGACCGCCTTGCGTTTAAATACACACCTGAACACACCTCATCATAGACTGCCTGACGCGTTCAAACATTCCAGGTATTGCTCGGATTTTCTGGCATCCTTGTTCTACACGTTGGCGAAGCATTTCAACGTTGTCAATGGGTGTCACATAAACGATGGATTTCAGATGACCTCACAGGTAAAAATCGAGTGGATTCAAGTCCGGGGAGCGAGCAGGCCACACAATGGGTCCTCCACGGCCTATTCATTTATCAGGGAAATGGTCATCCAAATAGTCTCTGGCGACTCGACTAAAATGAGGCCGAGCGCCGTCATGCATAAACCACATACGACGTCGGAGAGCAAGAGGAACTTCATCTAGTAAATCGCTTAAATCATTCCTTAAAAAATTGGAATAGGATTCTCTTGTTAATCTTCCAGGCAAAACAAAAGGACCGATTAAGTTGTCAGCAATAAGTCCTGCCCATACATTGATACTAAATTGTTGGTGACGACTGGATGATGGCATGCGGATTCTCTTCGGCCCAGTGATGAGTGTTGTGAAAATTGATCACGCCATTTCTTGTGAAGGCAGCCTCATCAGAAAACAACACGGAGGGTAGAAAAAGAGGATCGCGAGCACACTGTTGAAGGAACCAAGTACAAAAAGCCTCTCGTGGTGGGAAATCAGCTTCAGTAAGGCCTTGTACTTTCTGAATGTGATATGGGTAAAGCTGTTGTTCCCGTAAAATTCTCCACACAGTTGTGTATCTTACACCCTCTGCTGCTGCTATTTTTCGGGTGCTGACACCAGGATGTTCCTCCACGCGATTCAGGACCCGCTCCTCCAACTCAACAGTTCTGGCGCTGATTGGTCTACCACCATCTGAAACTCGTTTGTTGAATGATCCTGTATCACCAAGACGCTCGTCTATTCTCTGAAAGGTCTTCTTATCTGGCAGACGGCGATTCGGAAACCTTTCCGCATACAGACATCTTGCTGTGGCCGCATTACACTCAGTAAGTCCATACATGAGATGCATGTCTGCCATTTCTCTGTTTGAATAAGCCTCCATTCTCTCTTCAAATGCACACTATCACTGAATAGCACAAAAACTTTTACGTTTTTTTTTCACTGGACTGCACTTATTCACGGTAAGAAGTTACGAATACGAACAGTGAAACACCGCGATGCACCTCTGGCTGACTGATGGCTCTACACTCAACGATATTGAAACATGTCATAGAGTGTACGAAACACTACAGTCGGCAAGGCCATACATGAACTAAGTCTCGTACACACTCACAGACATTGTCGGCAAGCAGTGTTTGTAAACAGTTTGCAGAAAGAATTGCTGGAACACAAAACACGATTTTACTGGGAAACAAAGCGATTTCGGGCATACGTTTATATAAACTTTTTTCATTGTTTTCAGGTCCTGAATCCCCCTAAAAGTTCGTCCCACGTGTTATGAAACTCCCTGTATATATATATTATATATATATATATATATATTATATATATATATATATATAATATATATATATACGCATATATATATATATACGCATATATATATATATATATATATATTATATATATATATATATATATATATATATATATATATATATATATATATACAGGGCGTCCCAAAAAATGTATACACACTTTAACAGCTGATAGCTCAATTGATGTTCTTTCTTTCCAAGTTAAACCCATTAGAATTAATAATGGCAGTCAGACTAAGCTTTGAACAAAGGAAATTCATTCTAAAATGCTACTGGAAGTGTGAAAACGCAGTTTGAAGTGCAAAGACAGTTTAGGAGGGAGTTTCAAACAGATCCACCAACGCGACTTACCATCACTCGAATTAGAGATAAGTTTGAAGCCGATGGAACTGTTCAGAATGTCCACAAGAAGCGTTCCGGAAGACCACGGACATCGACAAGCCCCACAAAGCAAGAAAGAGTACTGGAAACGTATCACCAAAGTCCAAGAAAATCTGTGCGGCAAGCGAGAGTCGTGAGGTAGGAATTTCAGAATCGTCTGTCCAACGCATTTTGAAGCGCTGTCAATGGAAAAGTTACATTCCAAGATTAGTCCATGCTATTAATGAAGATGATCCGGACCGAAGAGTGGAGTATTGCGAGTGGTACTTGGCACGATGTGGATGTGGACTGGACGAAGGGGTTTCGTAGAATACCCTCCGCGTTCACCAGACCTCACACCACTAGACTTTTTTTTATGGGGATACTTAAAAGACAAAGTCTACGCTATAAAACCTGCAACAGTCGCTGATTGAGAGCAGCCATTGAACGAGAATGCACACAAATACCAAACGAAATGTTTCGTGATGTTTGCGATTCCATTGCTTCGCGTTATCAGCAGTGCCTGGACCAGAACGGACGTCAGTTTGAAAACAGGCGTTGACTAAACAATTAAATAATGTCTGTAGATTCTATTACATTTTGAAAATGAATGTATTTTAATAAACACTGCCTTTATAATTATTTGAAGTGTGTATACATTTTTTTGGGACGCCTGTATATATATATATATATATATATATATATATATATATATATATATATATATATATTAAACGAGGTGTTTCTACTGTTTCTGTAAATCAACAGAATTCAATCTGTTGGAGGTTACTATTCGAATTTGCAAAGTTAGTTTTTCTATAGATTTCTCTTAGTTTTAAATCGAGTTAGTCTTCTGTTACAAAAAACATTTGAGAAAAATTTCGTGCTCTGCGTTTAAAAATATTCAAATAATTTAATAGAACGAGATTGAAAATGTATAAAGTTATATTTAGTTTAGACATACGCATTTATATTTTCATACACACACAACACACTCTCCTCTCTCTCTCTCTCTCTCTCTCTCTCTCTCTCTCGCTCTCTAATTTAGGGACCGACCGAAAGTACTTCGGCACTTTCGGAACCCAAACCGAAAGTTGGCTCGACTTTCGGCCGAAACCGAAACTGAAAGTAGAGTACTTTATATGAAAGTATTGTAATATAAAATGGAACACTAATACTTTATATCTAATTTAATTCAATCGCTTTATTATTCCTTTTCATGCAAAACGTAGCACATAATTAAAGAAAACTCAAAAAACATTCCAAAAATATTAATGTTCATTAATGCAAATTAATAAGAAAACTAAGACATTTCGATTCATTCAATATTCAAAGTTCAAATATTTCAAGTTTTTGAAAGGAGGATGACATCTTCAGCGTTTACTGGGGTCGAATTCGCCAGTTTGGTGTTGATGACATTGCCTGCAGTAGAAAAGAGTCGCTCGGATTCCACTGAACCCGAGTAGTGTGGGCGCAAAAAAAGAGAGTGCAATGCAATTGCAAATGTTGATCAATGTTGCATAAGTTATGCAACAAAGGGGGGAATTGTTGCAAGAGCAACAAGGGGTTATGCAACTTGGAGGCGGAGTTATCCCCCAAGAGAAAGAGCGAAGAAGGAGAGAGAGGAAGAGAGGTGTTCGCCTGGCAGAGCCAAGAGCATATTAAGACTTCAGTCGAGCGGCCGTTGTCTTAATATGTTCCTAATCAGCCAGTTGGCTTATCTAGCTGAGCTGCCAGATTGCGCTATTTATTTAATTAAAGCATATATTCTGGCTTAACCAGCCAGTTGACTTAGAAGGCGTAAATGGCTTGTTCAGGTGTACATTATTGAGTTGCCAGATTGCGCTATTTATTTAATTAAAGAATATATTATGGCTTAACCAGCCAGTTGACTTAAAAGGCGTAAATGGCTTGTTCAGGTGTACATTATTAGGGTTGACAGATTGTGCTATCTAGATATTTTTGGCAGTTGGTTTAGAAATCCGTTTTAGAAGGCAGCCATTTGTTGTAATTAAATGTCGTGTACAACCAAAAGAATTAAATAAAACACCATTACTTCATTCTGTTTATTTAGAACTAATGGATTCAATTTCACGAAATATATAGAAAATAAATATACAATGGAATATATATGATCAAAAATAATAATAGAATAAGAAATACGAACGAGGAATATATAATAAAAAATATACAAAACGTTGTAGTATAACCATCAATATATTAGTACAGGAAAAATATATATATATACACAGTTATATGAAATAATTAAATATATTGAAAATAATAATATATAAAACGAAGGAGTATAATCAGTTGCATATTAGTACAGGAAATAATATATATATATACAATTAAATAATTAAATAAATAAATATACATCAAAATACTTTATGTTCTACGGCGCAAAACGCTAAACTCACACGTACTCGAGTCTACATTCAAATCGTTATTACTTTGCATTACACGGTAAAACCCTCCAAGCATTACTTCACCGCTCAAGTTATAGGGATACCTATACTCGACATAAATGGCTTTCATATCGTTCAATATTATTTTTGTGCCCACTTTACATTCGGTTGGCAAGTTATCTTTAAACACGGCTAGAATACAATCAAAAGCACACAAAAAGAGGTCATCGTTAACCACAACATCATTATTAAATACAAGTTTATAAACACTTCTTTCCAATCGAGGGTTTTTTCTTACCGTCCCGAGCTTTTCAATCATGAACTCTTCTTCACTCTGCATAGCAGCAATTGAAATAATCTTCCAAGTCGTAACGACAACTACTCGTTATATAGAGATACAGCTCTTCAGGGTGAACAGTGTAGGCGAGCTCTGCCCTGTACCGCTCAAGTGCTTTGTACCAAAGTTCGGGATATTTCGAAGAGTCTAAACCTTTTAAATATGCATCCAGCTCTAGACCATTCTCGCCTTGTTCATTCCTACATTCGATAAATCCGTCGAGCAGAGCGGTGTATGCGTATTCAAGAACTGTGTCAAAATAAATCATATCCGTAACACGAGCGTCTAATATAGGCTTCAACTTGTGGAATCCGACGATTTCAAACATTCTGTCGAGGATGAATCGGTTTCGCGTAGGGACAAGAACGTTATCAGATGCATTCTTCCACATCAGTCGTATATCAATGCATGGCTGATCGCTATTTATACACAACGTGCAAACAACGGCATATGAGGGGGAATCACTAATCTGTTCTCTTCTTGTACCTACACCTGCAGGTATTTTATAACGGTCCTCACCCCACTTCTCAACTATCACGAAGACTCTATTCATCTCCTCAACATTTAAATAAATGACTACGTTTGCTTGCTTGCCTGCAAATCGTTTCAAGTACATAATTAATGGTGCCGGTTTCACGCCTGAACACGCGCAATGACTTCGTCACGGACACATCGTACGCGGCATTGAGAATGGTTCTCAAAGGAAGTTCCATCGTATCCGCACGTCCAGTCGGTTCAAGCTCTGAGATGACTATGAGCCACAGGTGGGCGGATCGGCTCGACGAGCGGAGTGAGTCACGCTGATGAAACGTGTACGGGTTTGTGTTCAACTCGTGTGTTTCGGAGGGGTGGAGTACACGGGTGGGCGGGTCGACTGGGGGGGGGGGGGGAACGAGTCACACCATAAACTGCTGAAGCGTGTACAGGCTTGTTCGAATACTTGTGCCCATTATAGTGGACAAACAGAACTTTCCGCTACATGAAGCAATACCGGATTTAATGTTTTATCATTCACCAGACGTTCATTTCCACAAACTAAACATCTTCACAATCTGATGCACTATTTGAGAGAAATATGACCATGTTTATCCCTTTTGTTTAAAAGCGATACTCGTCTCTAAAGTCTGTTAAAAACTAACACAGGCCATTAGCCACAACCTCACTACAAACCTCGCATGATATATATTAATATAGTGGTAAAAATACTTAAGATTCTCTATGATGACAAGATTTACATTCTCAACCATAGGGTATGAGAAGTCGGAATGATGTAACATGACATAATATCGCTTGTCACACCACTCAGCAACAAGACTCACTATCCATAACCGTTGCTTATCTTCTGAACGTGTTGTTTCTTCTACTTCGCGGTATATGTGAGCTTTTATAAAGGTTAGGTCTACAACATATTTCAATACATCGTTTGTACTATGAAATCCTACAATGCCCTCGCCAGAATACCCGTAGAGTATTTGAACATCTTGGTCCTTCGCACGGCTCAATGTAGCCTTAAAAGTATCAAAGGAAGGGGGAATAAGGAGTTTTACAGTATCCACCACATCTTGGCACTTTGTCGAATATTACTTCGTAAATGTTGAACACACAATATTAAAGGTAGCCATTACTATTTTTTCGTCTATGCGGGAGAATACAAGTCTAAGCTGAAGGGTATGCAGAGGTCAACTGAGCACGCAGGGATAGAGATATGCTCAGGTAGTGGCAGGAGTCACGTGACCGATCTTAGAGTGGGCGGAGCTTAGCTTTTTACTGTACACACACACACACACACGCACGCAAAGGAGAAAATGAAACCTTAATTGAAGCTAATATACGTGATAAATAAACATATCGTTAACAATACATATATATATATATGAATACAATCAAGGATTAAGGTAACCAAAGAGTACGGTATCATAGGTACCAGGCACCTGGTAACGCTTCCTATAGGTCTTACGGCATACCTTCGTGCCCCTAAGTTCCTTCACACACCCCAGTTTCTGCGCCCGAAAATTGTCCGTCCCCACAGTCAGTTGGGGTGGCTGGTCACCCTCATCTTACAAGCACACTAGATCCTTTAATGAGTCAAAATTAAAGACTCGACGGTTCGCATGGTTAAACCTGATACCCTTATCCTTCACGATATACTTCATATCATCCCCCACCCTCACCCGCACCCCATAGATTTTTGGCCAGGTTGATACAAACGAGTCTACGTATGCACCATCACCATTAGGGTTATAACTTTTTTACAACCTAATATTCCTGTACTTTAATTCGATGAACTTTTGCCTAAAAACAAAGAAATGAACTTTCATTTTAATATCTTTTTAGAAAAGGTCACCCCGAAATCAAAAAATCGATTATTGCATACGTAACTTTATTGCATATTCCATGTAATATAATAAAAGAACTCACAACATAATCGTTATAATACTTGTACATATATTACTGCTTATTGCTTAGAATAAACTGAAGTTGCAGTTTGTTTTTGTTTCTGCAGGCAGCATACAGTTCCTGCATAACTTTGATTGCACGTTCTGCACACTGATTACTTCTTGGTATCTTGAGTGGGGATGGCTCCTGCTTCCAGTGATTTTCCAATGAGTTCAATGCTTTTTTGTAAGGTTTCAATATTTCTGACAAGTTCTTGAAGTCATTTTCATTGTACATCTGATTAGTAAACCAATATTCTGCCCAGTTGTATGAAATGAATCTGCATACCTTCTCCAAAGTCTTCCTTGTTGTACGTATAAGAATAAATGCAAGGATAGCTAGAATGGCTCTTGAATGCCACCTCGCATTGCTGATGTTTGGAATTTTCTGAAAGTTAATCAAAGGAAAATTCCCTTTTTCTTCAAAGAATCTAAACACCCGTGTTAGATGGTACAAAAACTTAATATCATCTCTCCATCCTGATTTCTCGAGGACCTCTTCTGTTCCATTAACAAACTGTGCCTTTAGTTCCTCATAATTCTTCACCAGTTGGGATACAAATGGATATTCGATGTTTGGAGAACTGGTGTTAGCACCAAGATCTTCGTCCATTACCAAACGGAGAATCCTGTCCAGAATGTGATGCTGACAACTGATAAATTGTGGTTTGCAGATACCCTTCTCTGAGAACATTCGTTGCAATTTGACAACAACTCCACTCTTTTTCCCAGTGTTAACACTTGTTGTATCAGCAACGATCATCTTTATTGCATTCCATAAGGTGTATTCATCAATAACTTTGCAATTCCTTCAGCAATAGTTTCAGCCTTGCCATCTTTCAGACGCAATGCATCCAATTTTACTTCGGTTCTTTCATTTTTAAGTACCACTACTTGATACTCATTTTCCTCAATGCGCTTTCCATCAAAATGTAAAGACCACTCTTCCATCTGTAAATTTTCAATCATTTCCTCCTTCAATTTAGCAGCCTCTTTGTATGCTGACTTGTAAATTGCTGCTTGACTTGGTGTTGGAATGTCAATACCATCAAGTGACAACTGTTTGCATATTTTAGCGGCTTTACTTGTTGATACTCCTGTGGATGTCACCAAGTTGGTTGCAACTTTACTTTTGTTATGTCTTCTGGTTGGTGGAGTAATACTCTCATCTTCATCTTCATGCTCGCTCTCTTCAGATTCAGTACCACTACCACCAGATACATGATTGTAAGATGTGATGCTGATTCAGCAGGCAATTTTCGTCTCTCTGAAGGGTGAATCGTTTCTTCACTTGCAACTTGACCTGTAGAGTACCCCACTTCTCCTTTGCTTTCCACTTGAAGGTGGTACAGTCGTTTGTCTTCCGAGGATAACCATTGGCCATTTACTTTAGTGATATCAAAAAGTTCATTCAGGGCATCATATTTTCCCCTCCTGACACATTCATCATAAGTCTTCATCACCTTGTCAAGCTTTGCTTGTATTACTTGATCTGACACATGCGGAAAATTCAATTTATTCTTCCATAATTTTGTAACTTCTTTGGAAATTTCCACTATTCGCTCCTTTCTTCCTTTGATTTCTGTTCCAAGAAACTGGTACCGTCCAATGATTTGGATTTGGAGTGGCATTCTGCATTTTTCTTCTAGTGAAGATTCTTCTAAAGGCACACTTCCTCTTCTTCTATGTGACTGCTGGAATCTCACCAGATTATTGGTCCAGATATCCTTGTTCTTCTGTATGGTAGTATCACTTTTCTTGTGTGACATTATATTGCTTCTGAAACAGATATAAAAAGGTATTAAGTTGATTTGTTTGTTTGTTTATATATATATTATATATATATAATATTAATATAATATATAGAAATAATATAATAATTAGAGGGCGGATTTTTAGGTGAAAAAATATGACCAAATATTATTTTTAGGTGATAAAATTCTGGAAAATTTTTTAGAACATCCATAGAACGTCTCACGAAAATATTTATCACCAAATATTTTGGGCTCTATATATTTTTTGAGTTTGACCCCTCTACAAAACATTCTGGATACGCTTTTGTTTACGTGTTAAAATGGAAAAAAAATTCAACAAATTATTATGGTTAATAAATTTTAAAAATGTTCTGGAATGTTCAAGAGTGCAGAAGCGAATTCCACATTTCGCTACGTTTTTTAATTAAGCGAACATATTACAAATAATAAAAGCTTACCTGAAGTTGAGTTGAACTGAACAGTTGAGTAACTATTGCGCAATACTGGACACAAGTGATTCGGTTGATTTCATTTCGTGCTTTTATACAATTTGCGAGTGCATGAAGAACAATGTCGTATGTTCTAGAATTTTCTTGTATGGGTGGATTGATATTAGTCATCGAATTTGAGCACCGGAAGTGATTTTTCGGGCAATCTCACGATATATTAGCGTACTGAAAAATTCGAAAATATTTTTTAGGTTAAAACCTAAAAGTCCGCCCTCTAATAATAATATATTTATATATCCTCTCTTATATACTTATGAGTAGTAACGTAAATATATGGTTATGGTGATTCAAACTTTTGATTTGGGGGTGACCTTTTTTAAAAACTGAGAGGAATTAGGGTCTTTTTCATTGTTTTTAAGCAAAAGTTCATCGATTTATGATACAGGACATCTTTTACTTGAAAAAAAGTCTAAAAGTTATAACCCTAATCACCATACTCTTCCTTGATCTCGTCAGTTAGCTCTCCGAGGAATTCCCCAATAGCAGGCATGTATTCACCCTCCCTCGCTGTGAATATCACGCTATCTGTGTCAGCGTACAGCACCCTCCGTCCAAGAGAGTGCAGTAGACCCCAAAGTTTGATGCGGGCGTAGGCCGTTGTGACGCTGGCTACAGGTATGTTTGTAACTCGTGAGGCATCTTTGGCCAGTTCGGTGATGTCGTACTTTATTATGTAAGTATTAACTATATTCACGATCTCCATAACCTCTTTATCGGGAGGTTAATATAATCCCAGATTTCACTATAACTTTTGTGCCAAATGAACGTTCCCTTTGCCGGTATTCTGTGCAAATTTGCCCCAAAGACTGTTTAGACACAACTTTGCACTAAAGCGCTTGCCAGGATTCTTAACAATTTGGGAACGGTCAAGCTGTATACCTTCATGGGCACGGTAACGCTGAATATAAGCCGTTTTTTCATCTTCGGTATCAACCTCTCGCGGATATCGTGATGCTTCTATTTTATCCTTCAAAAAAAGCGTTTATATATGGTGTGAAAAAGTTGGGTAGCTTCTGAAACCTCCACACCTTATGTATCTTCAATATTCTGTACCCATGGCGAACGGCTAGGTCCAGCTCGGGGCTTGTATATACACCTCCGATCTTACGCTGGTTGGTTGTATGGTTACAATCACCGTTGTTCTCCTCTGCGCACTTCATGCACAGGGGAATCATGAGCTTGTGATCTATAACGACGGGTAAAATCGGCTTCCATAAATCGCGAGGGGGGAGCACGTCTATGAAAGAGAGTCCAAAGTAGCGCTCATTCAAGTTAGCTGAAAAATCCTCGATGGTTGGTATGGTGGGACCCACCATCTTTCCAGGCGCACCTACGAGGTACAGATTGTTCTTCATCAAGTAGGGGTATAAAGAGCAGAAGTCGTAGTAGTGGAGTTTCACGCCCTCCTTAGGCGGAAAGTATAGCTTGAATGGGTTTGTACGCCCTCCAAACAAGCTGTCACCTTATTTGAGGGGGTCCAACACCATTGAACGTTTGGCCCTTATTTCTTCACGGTACTGGGCATCTGTTTCCATCCGTGCATCATACTCATGCTCCCACACGATTTTGTGAGTGAACTGGGAGCCTATAAGTTGATCGCGGTTACGGGTCAATGCGAGGTTGTCGCCGGGGGATCTTCCATAAAGATCCCCTGTGACGGCACATTCAGCGCGCTGGCATATATGCCACCAGCAGCCGTTAAAGGAATACAAAGTCTTCTCACCAGTGGCTGGATCCTCACTTAGGCCATCAACCCCCAAAAAACACGACCGCTGACCTTAACGGGTACTTCACCCGTGTTGCGGGCATGTTTTATGTATACCCCGGTCTGTTGCTGTAGGTGTATGAGCGTTTGGCTTCATTGTATGCTTCATTGCAAAGTTCAAAGATTCCAGACACGGCTCTAGAGCCCCGTAAAAGTAGGCTTAAAAGAATGGAAAGCGAGTTGCTAGCCCTATTAAACAGTGAAAAGTCACCTGATGAGAAAAGGATCTTGTACCAAGAGGCTTTGCAGAAATTTCTTCATGAATACGAAGATTATAAGAATCGGACAGAGCTCCCCGTGATTATTAGGCACAGCGCGATCAACGCTGAGCATGGCGTCACAGGACCTGGGCCCGACGTTAGAGATGACCAACCAAAGAATAACGGAACACAACACATCGAACATATGTTAAAAAACAGTCTCCCACATACATTGAGGAATAAAGGCTTAAGTCTTTGTAATCTATTGAGTGAGGACCCCATCATACAGTGGGCCGATACAGGCGAGGTCATTGTTGAAGGAACATGGGTACAAGGATCCAACATCGTTGACATTGTCCATGATCTGGTGAGAAAGTGGGACAGGCCCTCATGAACAGGATGGAAGCATATTAAAGCAAGACTACAACAAATAAATGTCCCCAAAACATTGATAGGTAATCTGAATAGGTTAAAAGACTGGATCAAGTCTCGCATGTGTCACAACTGAGTACGCCATCGCCCCAGCAGCAGCGTCTCTGAAGAGAGAAAAGAGAACAAACGGCCAACCTTATCCACGTGTCTCTAAAATACGCAAATGGCTAACATATTAAGTAAACGCTATTATGACATTTCTAACCCCGCCTCCTATGGTGGCGTTAATAGACTGTACAGAGGTGTTTCGGAGTAGGAAAAAAGATGTTGAGCGGTTTTTGCGGGAACAGGATGCTTATACACTTCATAAACCGGTGAGAAAAAGGTTTAAAACGGCCAAGACAACAGCGGCTTCGATTGACTCTATTTGGCAAGCGGATTTAACAGACATGCAAAGATATTCAGTGTATAATGACGGATACCGCTACATCCTATTCATAATAGATGTATTCTCTAGATATCTGTGGCTAATTCCACTGAAAAATAAATCGCCTGAAACAGTTGCTAAAGCGACCAAAACGTTGATGTTAAAAGAAGAAAGGGTTCCTGGCTATTTTTGTACGGATATGGGGAAAGAATTTATAGGTCGCGCTTTTCAGAACATGCTGACAGAGTTTAATATCAGTTACTACACTAGCAGTTCTATACATAAGGCCTCTTTAGCTGAAAGAGTTCAACGTACCATAAAGGAACGCATGCATCGCTATTTTACACATAAAAAGACATACAGATATATAAACGTTCTCGGTTCATTGGCGTCGTCATACAACCGTTCACACCCCCTTATGATTGGCACAACACCAGAGGTGAGAAGAGATGGAACACCGCCACCACACTCTACACATTTCAAAATCAATGATTATGTAAGGCTATCACGTTCGGGAAATAAATTCGCGAAGGGATTTGAGCAAGGATGGACACGTGAGATTTTTAAAGTTCGTGCTATGAGACCTAAAGGCGAGATAATGATGTATTACGTTGAAGATTTGAATGGGGAAGAGATCGCTAGAGGCTTTTACCGCGAGGAGTTGCAGAAAGTGACATTTAATTTAGGAAAAAGTGTGTTTAAAATTGAAAAAATTTTAGGCAGCAAAGGTTCAGGAAAGAGAAAAATGTACCTGGTGAAATGGCTGGGTTACCCAGAAAGCTTCAACACCTATATAAAAGCTGCTGCAATAATGAAGCTTAAATAGTATGCAACGTGGCGCTTAGCCACTTCTTTGTCACTCTCCCGCCCTCTTCTCTGTCTGTATATCCGAACAACACCCTGGCCATCTTTGTGACAGAACTCCACGGACCCATTGAATTGGAGCGTGATACGTATGAGGTGGGCTGATATGAACTCCAGTTAGTCTCCAAATTTTTAACTCTTGAAAATGAGCAAATCATATTTCTGATCCTTAGAAGAATCGATGATTGCGAAAAATAAGACAACCTTAGACAATACGATGCGATCAGTCCTGTTTGGTGAGGAACAGTACTATAGCACAAATGTTTCGCTAGGAATCGGACATTATGACACAGCCATGGAGATTGTGACGTGGTTAAACAAGAGTCTTGAAAAGTTGTACCTGACAAACGATTTACTTTTTGAAGTCGTAAACGTAGACACGCCTGCATGCACATTGAAGTTAAAACCAACGCTTAGTAGAAATATTAAAGATAAAGTGCTGTTCATAATTGTGGCTGAGGGCCGATATAGCGCAGCTCTCCAAAGAGATACTTTTCACGAGGCACAGCATGACTTGTCCAGCTTAATGTATCAATTGAAGATGGAGAAATTGGGTGAAAGCTCTCCATCCCCAGACATGTGCTATATTTACAGCAATATCGTAGAGCACCAATTTGTTGGGGACACCCAGGCGCCTGCTGCGCATTGCACACATCCCCAACCATAGAGGGAAAAGTTTGAGCATTACATATGACAAGCCCCATTATGTGAATGTTGCGACTAATCTATTAACCAACATCTCGATATATATAAGAACGATTGAGGGAAAAAATTTCCCATTCGGTGATGGGAGCTTAACAGTGAAACTACACTTTCGTCGTTTATAATGACCCGAAGGCCATTCACAGTCTATCGAGGGGTGAGATATCAGCGTGGGAGTGGGCTTGGATCCATTTTTTCATCCATACTACGCACCGCTGTCCCACTGTTGAAGAGGTGCTAGATACCTAGGGAGGAAGGCGTTACAAACAGGTTTTAACGCGGCAGAAGACATAATGGGTGGAACTAAGCCTAAAGAAGCTCTAAAAAAACATTTAAAACGTACACGGGACGAAATCATCAAAGATGCAAAGAGAAAAATGCGTGGTGGCGGAAAGAAGAGAGCTGCCATGAAGAAGGGGTTACCATCACGTGGCTCTAAACGTAAAAGGAAATTAAAAGAGAAGTGCTCTAAGCGTATGAAACCTATGGCTGATCATTTTTTAAACTGATATAAGCTAAGGACACTGCTCTCATGAATCATAGGCTGATTACTAGTTGTCGAGAGTGGTGGCACTATTTCTGACTCGTCATGGCGCGTTTCATCCATCCGTATAGTTCACAACACAATGCTGTAAATCGGAACTGTCCCTCTTTGATATGCCCCCCACTCAGGTCTCTATTGAGCATAGCGTCTTTATTACAATTAACCAATTAAACACAATTAGTTCGCCGAGTGCCCCTATAGAATTCGTGATACCCAGCTCAGGCCCTTACTTTTTTGACCCGAGCTGCATGCATGCTAAACTGCGTAAAGCCCATTCAGATGGAACGGACTGCGATGACAGTTACTCAGCGTACCCTGAAACCAACTTTTTACACTCCATATTCAGCCAGTGTGAGGTGTATTTAAATCAGGTTAACATCTCGGAAGGAACGGGGTATTATCACCTACGAGCCTATCTGGAAAATGTCCTCAACTTTTCAAAAAAAGCGAGGGACATCTTTTAAACAGCCGAGGGCTTTTATCAGACTAAAGATGAAAATGGTATAAAGGATAAATTTAAAAATTCTAAAAAAAGATATACGAATGTTTTGGACGTCTTCATACAGATTTCACATTCTAGGAGAAACTGCTTATGAACGGCATCGATCTGAAGCTAAAGCTCAACCGCACGAGTCCTGAGATCTGCATAAATCTGGAGTCTGATCAAGAAGAGGGCGCGAAACCCGTTGTGATTCACATAATGGAGGGGTATTTGCGTATACGCCGAGTGAAATTAAGTTCGCCAAAACAAATAGAAATTGATAAAGACTTAATACACACCACAGTACAATACCCAATTAACAGGGTACAGATCAAACTATACACGGTGCCAGCCGTGTTGGCCTCGCAGCAACTAGAAAATGTGGCCCTTGGAGTCCTACCTAAAAGGATATTAATTGGAATGCAGGACCACGCCTCGACAAATGGAAAATATAAAAAGAGTGCCTTTAAATTCGAGAATTTCTGCCTTAAAAATATAACTCTATACGTAAATGGCATAGCGTTGGGAGGGACTATGATTACGGACTACTCATCAGACGCTGTGTTCCCGCTCTGCGCGAGAGCTTATAGTAGTCTGGCTCATAATACAGGTGCCTGTGATGAACTCGGGTTCGGCGTAACGCAGAAAGAATTTGCCGAAGAATTTAACATTTATTCATTTGATGTTACGCCTGACTTGTCTACTGGCGTAAATACACACTTAACGCCACAACAGAGCGGGAATATCTCAGTCAGGTTGGAATTTGCCAAGCCTATAGACGTCCCTATTAGTGTACTCGTGTACTTCGAATCACAAGCACTAATAGAAGTTGATCGTTTCAGGAATGTGGTCACAGACTTTTAAAATGGACGCGAATACGCGCTCCAAATTTATCGGTGTGTTTGCGAAGAATAAAATATTGAAATTGCCAACAACGAGAAACTGGTACGGGATTATCGTGAACACGGACGACATTGTGGGGGGTGAGGGGATCATTGGTTTGCAATCTATTTTAAAAATAGGGAAAGCATGTACTATTTTGAGTCACTCGGCACTCAGCCCTGGAATGATCCTGTGGTTGTACAATTTATCGAACAGATACATGTACCTGAGATTGTATGGAACCCGTATCGCTTTCAAGGATATTATAGCAATAAGAGCGGAATGTACACCCTCTAATTTCTCATGCACATATCACGTGGGAATGGATTTATAAATTTTTTAAAATTATTCGATTTGTGCGACACTGAAATGAATGACGTGTTGGTATGCAGACAGATAAAAAAAAGGTTCCCATATGTTAACACCCGCTGTATTGTGTAAAGGTGTATATCTATATTGTGTAAAGGCCTATTTGTCGCCATTAAGACTTATTTAATGGACACTGGTTCCACTTTGTACATGTTTTCTACAATTTAATAAATTAAATGAAAATACAATGTGCTTTGTTCTTAACACCTAAAAAATACATTAGTTCCTCGATGACCTGGCATTCGTTGGACCGGATGTGAGCCAATACCTCGACCTCTGTGTTCAGGTCGCTGGGTTGGTTGCGCGGTAAAGCATCCATAGCATTTATTCCCCTTTCATCAAAACGAAAAGTAGCTATAACACGACCAAGTTCCACATCGGTCCAATAAGAAGTTAACATGGTTAGTTCATGCTGAATCAAATAAAGTTAAGGAAAAATAAATTAGTTTAATTAAAGAGATATAATAAACGAAAATCCTAATTAGGACGCCTGGCAAATTGCAATCACAAAGCAGATATCCTGACAGTTTTCAAAAGTAAGAGCGCTAATACATCGTCTGCCGATACCGGGTCTCGATCCCGGGACCGCAGGCAATTCTTAAAAGTTTTTAATACTTCTAAAATCCTACTGGAGAGCTGTCTTTAAATTTTTTAAGTTATCGAGAAATGTACAAATAAAAACACCTTATATATATATATATATATATATATATATATATATATATATATATATATATATGCCGAAATAACCACGAAGGAAACAAACAATAATTAGTAGCAAGTGCACTAATTTACAACTCAAAAGGAAGATTAGCTGGGTGTGCTAAGACATCTCAGAGAATAATTAAAAGCGAGTACGCTAATTTACAGCTCAAAAGTAAGGTTAGCTGCGTGTGCTACGCTTCGTCTGCCTGCAACGGGTCTCGAACCCGCAGACAATTCTTAATAGTTTTTAATATTTCTATTGTATCTATATTGCGTAAGGTGTGTATATACTTCCGCTTAAATCACAAACTAATTTTCAAAACAATTATTATGGCACTTATAAGTAATTAACACTGAATGAAACGATGTATATAAATGTGACCCGGTTAGGTTCAAGTGTACTAGGTTAGGTTATTATTATAAACGAGAAAGAGCCCAGGGCCGATATATATATATATATATATATATATATATATATATATATATAGGCTAGGTTAGGTTAGGGTATATTATTATAAATGATAGTAGGATATATTATGTCCCGGTTAGGTTATATTGTTATAAACGAGAAAGAGTCCTGGGCCGATATATATATATATATATATATATATATATATATATATATTATGTCCCGGTTAGGTTATATTAATATAAACGAGAAAGAGTCCTGGGATTAATTTTTTCTTTGTAGAAAAACTCAGAATAAAGCTAGGTTAGGTTAACAGCAAATTGTAAGCACAAAATAGCTATCCTTTCACTTCGCTTTATCTCGAATTTTAAAAATTATAATACATGCAATGAATGAACCGAAGTACATGATCACAACTTTACTTACATCTCTAAGTCGTTAGCGGGAAAATCGTTCTCACTGTCACATATTTCTGTAACAACCTGCGTTCAGAGAAGTTCATTCTGATCAACAGCGTTGAAAATTAGACGCTTGCCTCAGCATAGAAATCTTCATCTTCAAACAATTCGGGAGAGCTGTATAACTGGCTCATGGCGAAGTAATTCAAAAGCACTAAGCGAAAAAAAACTGAAATGAGGTCCTGAGATGAAAGTGCCCCCTTTTATAAATGGGATCGTGATCAACCCACAAGACACGAATAGCGAGCTTCCTACTCGCACAGCGGCCAAACACAGACTCCGGGCTCCGCCCACAGGGCTGTGTTTGGCTGCTCCCTGAAATCTGGGGCGTGTCAGATATTCCCATTCGTAGAGAGAGAGAAACGCTTTGTGTGATCTTGTATTTGGCCCACGAGAGAAAGAGCGAGAGGGAGAGAGAGAGCGAGAGAGGGAGAGCGAGAGGGAGGGAGAGAGAGAGAGAGAGAGAGAGAGAGAGAGAGAGAGAGAGAGAGAGAGAGACAGCGCGAGCGAGAGAGGGAAACGAGGATGGTTTGTGAATTTATTTATGGTGCCCTATCTAAAATAGGATCGGAAAAATTTATTGCCTCTGAAATATAAAACGTCTCAAACTGGAGGTTAATTATCCATGAAGGAAAAGGAAAAATCATCAATCCGCGAAGTTCTTCAGCCCTTCGAGACAATTACTCCCATCTGTAAAAGTTTATTGTATCCCGGAATTCTCATACGATGCAATAAATAAATTTTAAAAAAATAACAAAGATATGTGATGGATGCGTATCATTAACTCCCAAAGTTTAGACACTAAACTTAGCGAAAAAAAGTTTATCTAAGGGATATTTATGATCTATTGTTCAGCTGTTTACTTCGTTTAATTAGGAAAATGTTTAAGGGGAAATTTGATTATACCGTCTTATCTTCTCTCCATTTCCCTCAAGCTTTACACTCCAACTTAGAGCGAGAGGGAGAAAGAGAGTTACAAGGAGTTACAAGGAAAAGAAGGACCTCAAAAGGCCTTGCGGCCCATACCGAGGAGGTACCAATGGCAACTGCTGCCATGGAAAATTTTCTACATACTCAAATAGTGTGCAAGATTTGGTCTAACCTTTTCTTGAAATGATCCACAAAGGAACTGTTCACAACTTCTGAAGGTAAACTGTTCCACGTGACACAGATCTTATACGTAAAGTAATTCCCACACACACTAGTCCTAAACCGTTTCAAATCCAACTTCCAACCATTGTTGCGAGTTGGGTTATCATTTAAACTAAACATGCTTCTAAAATCGACATCGTTGAACCCGCGCAACAGCTTGAAAACCTCGATGAGTTGACCGCGTAGCCTCCGAGTTTCCAGCGAAAACAAGTCCAGGGCGCGGAAGCGTCGATTGTAGCCTATATGCCTAACGGAATGGATTAACTTTGTGGCCCTCGCCTGCACTCGCTCCAGCCTCTTAATATCTTTCCTGAGGGTGGGCGACCAGAACTGCACAGCATACTCCAGGTGTGGCCGAACCAGGGAATTGTACAGAGAGAGCAGATTCTCCTTGTTCCGAAACTGAAATTGCCCCCTGATATAACCCAACAGCTTCTGGGCTTTCTTTTCCACCTCTACGCACTGTTTCGTAAACTTAAGGTCGCTGCTAATTAGCACACCCAAGTCCTTTTCCAAATCAGTCTCCTCGATATTACTCCCCAACATCGAGTAGTCCGACTTGGGATTGGCGTAGCCAATGTGCATCACTTTGTATTTACCAAAGTTAAACGGCATTTGCCATTTTTCGGACCACTTTCCTATTCTACCTAGGTCCGCATGCAGTTGCTCGATCGCTTCCGGCGTCCCAACATTGGCCCCAAGCTTGGTGTCATCAGCGAATTTTGCGATCCGACTGACGATGCCACCGTCAATATCATTTATGTAAATGATAAACAACAGTGGCCCCAAAACGGAACCCTGAGGAACCCCACTAGTGCCCGAGGCCCAACCCGAACTAATCCCTTTAATTACAACCCTCTGCCGCCTATTCTTCAGCCAGTTTTTAATCCACCTACCTACATCCCCACCGATATCCAGCGCGCGGACTTTCGCCATTAGCCGGCGGTGAGGTACCTCATCAAAGGCTTTCTCAAAGTCGAGATAAAGTATATCAATCGCCCTACTCTTATCATACTCACCCATCATGACGTGGAAAAACTCGAGCAAGTTGGTGAGACACTACCTATGCCGTCTAAACCCATGTTGGGAGTCCCCAAGCAGCTTGTAGGAATCCAACTGGTCAACGATCCTATCCGCTATTATCTCTAATAATTTACCTACAACTGAAGTGAGACTAATGGGAC
This sequence comes from Bathynomus jamesi, assembly GCA_023014485.1. Lineage (NCBI taxonomy): Eukaryota > Metazoa > Arthropoda > Malacostraca > Isopoda > Cirolanidae > Bathynomus > Bathynomus jamesi. The sequence goes on along the minus strand of JAJOZX010000096.1, from coordinate 1,338,026 downwards.
GAGAGTTCCCTGGACTTTCGTGATCCCCTTTCTTAAAGATAGGGGTCACGTTGGTTTCCCTCCAGTCACCAGGCACCTGGCCCGTCTCCAACGATTTGTTGAAGACTGTAGTCAGGTGAGGAGCCACCTGGTCGCGCACCTCCCGCAACACTCTGGGGAGAAACTGGTCTGGCCCAGGAGCCTTAAACGCGCTCAGTTTGTCTATTCTATCGGCAACGACTGTCGCGGTACAAGGAACACTATCCAGGCCAGCACCTTCGTGCCTGACACCTGGCTCGGGGATGACGCGGGTGTCCTCCCCGTTGAACACTCCCGCAAAGTACTCATTAATCACATTAGGTTTCCCCTTGCAAAGGCTTGCTATCCGTAGTTCTTCGTTACGTTTCGCTAGCCTAACCTTCGCCTTCACTTCCCTACACAGGCGGACATACGCTTCAATGTTCTCATGGGAACGATTGGCCTTCGCCCTCCTATACGCTACTTTCCTATTTCGGAGGTGGGGAGAGAGATATATATAGAGAGAGAGAGTTACAAGGAGGTACAAGGAAAAGAAGTACTTCAAAAGGCCTTGCAGCCCATACCGAGGAGGTAGCAATGGCAACAGGTGCCAGGGAAAATTTTCTACACATTCAAATAGTGTGCAAGATTTTGTCTAACCTTTACTTGAAATGATCCACAGAGGAACTGTTCACAACTTCTGAAGGTAAACTGTTCCACGTGTCACAGATCTTATACGTAAAGTAATTCCCACACACACTAGTCCTAAACCGTTTCAAATCCAACTTCCAACCATTGTTGCGAGTTGCGAGGGAGAGAGAGCGAGAGAGGGAGAGAGCGAGAGAGGGAGAGAGCGAGAGAGAGAGAGAGGGAGAGAGAGAGAGCGAGACGGAAAGAGAGGGAGCGAGAGGGAGAGAGGGGAGAGAGAGAGAAGGAGGGAGAGCGAGAGAGAGAGCTAGAGGGAGAGAGCGAGATAGAGATCCCTGCTAGGCAACCCTGGCTACCCATTTATCTACCAACCTTGGAATGACGCGCCGCCACCGGGTCTCGAATCTGGCGCATATAATCGTGTGTGCGTAATATTTTATGGGCGTATAGACGGGTGTGTACGTGCCGAAACGAGGTATACATTGTTCCAACTGGCTGATAGTGCCTGGAAGCACTGGCTGATTAAGCCAACTTGCTAATTGACATCAGTTGACCTCAGCATGCACTGGCTCTCAGACGTGTCTTTTTAACTGTTGAAGATTTCTCGCATAGAAGAAAAAGCAATGGCTTCCAACGATATTGCATGCTTTACATTCCTGAAGTGGTACTCACTAAAGTCTACAGATGTAGTGAACACCCAAAGAATTTTTAGTCATCCCTCCTTTGATTCCTTTAAGACCACATTAAATCGTGCAAAGCATGAGGAGCATGACGTCCAAATACTATATGGTTATTCCGGCGAGAGCATTGCAGAGTTTCGCTGTACAAACGAGGTAATGGATTATGCTGCAGGATTAAACTGCACTAGAGTGCTCATATATCGTGAAGTGAAAGAATCCACGCTTAAAGAAGAGAAGCAAAGGATGTGGGTTGTGAGCCTTGTTGATGATTGGTGTGTCAAGAGACATTACGTCATGTTACATCACACCGAGCACGCAACACTGGGGCTATGAATGTAAATCTTGTGATTATGGACAGCTTAAAATATTTCTACCACTACATTCATGTATATTATGACGAGGTGCGTACTGAAGTTGTAGCTAAAGGCTTGTGCGAGTTTTTAGTAGAGATTGGGGACGGGTATGGTTTGTCCAGCAAAAAGGACAAGTACGGACACATGTGAACTGGGGCTGTGAATGTAAATCTTGTGATTATGGACAGCTTAAAATATTTCTACCACTACATTCATGTATATTATGACGAGGTGCGTACTGAAGTTGTAGCTAAAGGCTTGTGCGAGTTTTTAGTAGAGATTGGGGACGGGTATGGTTTGTCCAGCAAAAAGGACAAGTACGGACACATGTGAACTGGGGCTGTGAATGTAAATCTTGTGATTATGGACAGCTTAAAATATTTCTACCACTACATTCATGTATATTATGACGAGGTGCGTAGTGAAGTTGTAGCTAAAGGCTTGTGCGAGTTTTTAGTAGAGATTGGGGACGGGTATGGTTTGTCCAGCAAAAAGGACAAGTACGGACACATGTTTCTCTCAAATAGATCGCCGGAGTATGAATAAAATGTGCATAATTCGAGAAAGTACAATGGTGAATACCCCTGAACGTAGATGTATGGTACGCATTCCGGGGAGTGAGTGTGATAAAACATTAAAGCCGATATTACTTCATGTATCGCAGATGGAAAAATTCTCTAAACACCTACCCAGTATAATGAGATACAAGTATTCCGATGATTCGCGCAGCGAATCTTTCATGTTGGTACAATCTCGTACACGAATCACTAACATCTGGAATCGACGCAACCCCTTGTGACTCATACCCACCCATCCACCCGCACGGCCCCTCCGAGTCCAAAAACAACGCGCCGGCTACTCATAGTCGCCTCAGAGCTTGACCCGTCTGGACGTTCTCACCTCGCAGGATCAGTAGAAAACTAATAAAAGATGGAGCTTCCATTGATCAGCATCCTCAACGCAGTATACGACGTGTCCGTGCTGAAATCTGTGCGTGTATTCAGGCGTAATACCGGTGCTGTTAATTATGTACTTGAATTTTGAAACGAAATGTAGACATTCAAACTCCGGTAAACGCAATGTTATTTATTTAAGTGTTGAAGAGATGGATAGAACCTTCGTATTGGTTGAGAAGTGGGGCGAGGACAGTTACAAAATACCTGCAGGTGTAGGCTCAAAGAGAGAGCAGATTAGCGATGCACATTCATATGCCATTATTTGTACGCTATCAATAAATCGTGATACGAAACATCTCTGCGTTCATATACGGTTGATGTGGAAGAATGTTGCTGCCAATAGCACCTTTATCCCCACACGAAGCCGTTTCATTCTCGACAGAATGTTTGAAGTCGTCAGGTTCCGTAAACTGAAACTATATTAGACGTGCCACTGATATGCGTTATTTTAACACGGTGCTTGAATACGCGTACACCATACTGCTCGATGATTTTACCAAGTGTAGGGCCGAACAAGGCGAGAGTGGTTTGGAAATGGCTGCGTATTTAGAAGGTGCAGACTCCTCAAAATATCACGAACTTTGGTACAAAGGGCTAGAACGGTACAGGCCTGAACTCACCTTCACTGTTCACCCTGAAGAATTGTTTCTTTATATAAGGCATAATTGTCGGCTTGATTTAGAAACATACTTCAATTGCCGATATGAGTTGTGAAGAAGAATTCACAGTTGAAAAGGTCAGCGTTCAAAGAATAAACAACCGTTTGAAAAGGAGTGCTTATAAACTTAAATTTAATGGGGATGTTGTAGCAAACGCTGTCGTCTTTGTGCGTGCTTTTGACTGTATTCTATCCGCGTTTAAAGAGGGTGATAGTTTGTCCTCCAATTGTAAAGTGGGTATACAAATAATGTTAAACGAATTGAAAGCCCTTTATATTCAATATAGATACCCACATACTTTGAGTGGTGAATTAATGTTAAATCGCATTTGTTGTGTAGTACAGAGCAATGAGGATGTAAGTGTGGACTCGATCACGTGCAAGTTTACTATTTTATTTAAGCATGGTAGAACGTAAAGCATGTATTTCCATTTTTGACGTGTATATACCGGGTGGCCCAAAAAAAATGGCACCAATTTTGAGAAGTGATATCTCAATAACCATTGCAGCTAGGGACTTAAAAAAACAACCAAACGAAAGATAATTCTTTTCTCTTTAAATACTTATTCTATGGCTTGATGGTTATAAGCCCATATAATGCCCAAAATTGGCTTCCAAACAAAATATACAAAAAAAAGTTGCGCATTTATATTTATTCCTTGATCCTAATTTTAAATGAAATTTTTCTATTCCAGACCCCTCAAGATGGGATTGAGAGAATCTGATAAGAACATTATACAAGCACTACGTGAAGAAAAAGGATATTCATTAAACATAATCCTTTACGAATAATTCGCTGTACTGATGAACGTGAAATCCCGGTTTCTTTCGCAACTTCACGTTCACTTTTACTTGTTCCCGGTTGTTCCTCTTGACTTAAAACCATTTCATTTACTTTTTCAATGTTTTCTGGCGTTCTAATAGTTTCTGGTCGACCACTTCCCAGACGCCGTTGACTGCTGCCGGTTTCTTTAAGTTTTTGTAAAAAATGTGCCACAGTTCTTTTTTTCCAATTTCTATTTGGAAATTCGTAAAGGATTCTGTTTAATGAATATCCTTTTTCTTCACGTAGTGCTTGTATAATGTTCTTATCAGATTCTCTCAATCCCATCTTGAGGGGTCTGGAATAGAAAAATTTCATTTAAAATTAGGATCAAGGAATAAATATAAATGCGCAACTTTTTTTTAAATATTTTTTGGAAGCCAATTTCGGGCATTATATGGGCTTATAACCATCAAGCCATAGAATAAGTATTTAAAGAGAAAAGAATTATCTTTCATTTGGTTGTTTCTATAAGTCCCTAGCTGCAATGGTTATTGAGATATCACTTCTCAAAATTGGTGCCATTTGTTTTGGGCCACCCGATATATTAAACGTGTATTTTGATGTATATAGAAATCTTCTGTACTAACTGCATTTTTTATGCATATATATATATATATATATATATATATATATGCATAAAAAATAATACAGTTAGTACAGAAGATTTCTATATACATCAAAATACACGTTTAATATATATACACGTCAAAAATGGAAATACATGCTTTACGTTCTACCATGCTTAAATAAAATAGTAAACTTGCACGTGATCGAGTCCACACTTACATCCTCATTGCTCTGTCTATATATTATTTAACCCTCAAACTCCCAACGGTGTCCATATGGACCCCAGTAGGTCTTTATGAAGCTGCAGATTTTTAAATAATTTACTGAAGAGCCTGTGGTTGCATGACTGTATGTTTTATTGAGTTGTTTTGACACAGTATGTATTAATAAAATGCATTTGTTTTTTATTACAAAAACATTAGTATATAACAGTTATTACCATGGGGGTCCATATGTACCCCTACCTAATTATATATATATATATATATATATATATATATATATATATACAGGGCGTCCCAAAAAAATGTATACACACTTTAACAGCTGATAGCTCAATTGATGTTTCTTTCTTTCCAAGTTAAACCCATTAGAATTAATAATGGCAGTCAGACTAAGCTTTGAACAAAGGAAATTCATTCTAAAATGCTACTGGAAGTGTGAAAACGCAATTGAAGTGCAAAGACAGTTTAGGAGGGAGTTTCAAACAGATCCACCAACGCGACTTACCATCACTCGAATTAGAGATAAGTTTGAAGCCGATGGAACTGTTCAGAATGTCCACAAGAAGCGTTCCGGAAGACCACGGACATCGACAAGCCCCACAAAGCAAGAAAGAGTACTGGAAACGTATCACCAAAGTCCAAGAAAATCTGTGCGGCAAGCGAGTCGTGAGGTAGGAATTTCAGAATCGTCTGTCCAACGCATTTTGAAGTGCTGTCAATGGAAAAGTTACATTCCAAGATTAGTCCATGCTATTAATGAAGATGATCCGGACCGAAGAGTGGAGTATTGCGAGTGGTACTTGGCACGATGTGGATGTGGATTGGACGAAGGGGTTTCGTAGAATACCCTCCGCGTTCACCAGACCTCACACCACTAGACTTTTTTTTATGGGGCTACTTAAAAGACAAAGTTACGCTATAAAACCTGCAACAGTCGCTGAATTGAGAGCAGCCATTGAATGAGAATGCACACAAATACCAAACGAAATGTTTCGTGATGTTTGCGATTCCATTGCTTCGCGTTATCAGCAGTGCCTGGACCAGAACGGACGTCAGTTTGAAAACAGGCGTTGACAAAACAATTAAATAATGTCTGTAGATTCTATTACATTTTGAAAATGAAATGTATTTTAATAAACACTGCCTTTATAAGTATTTAAAGTGTGTATACATTTTTTTTGGGACGCCCTGTATATATATATATATATATATATATATATATATATATTACTTTTGAAAGATGATGCAATATTGGACTGAAATTTCGTTATAACGTTGCACAATCCCAAAATCAGGTAGTGTAAGTAAACGGAGTTCGATATTTCCGCACTGATCGTTTAAAATTGGTGGCAATCGAATGCTCCTTTCTCTCCAATTGTTACAAAGCCATGGACGAAAATATACTCAGGCAATTACTTATGGAAGATAGTACAGGTGAAGAAGGCAGCGATTCCCCAGATGATTTATTAGAGCCATCAGAGGACGAAAGTGAAGATGACCATTTGTCAGGTATGATAATGCCCATGATAATAATAATAATAATAATAGTGATAATAATAACAACAATAATAATAATGTGTGTGTGTGTGTGTGTGTGTGTGTGTGTGTGTGAGACTTTGCTGCTCCATAATTGTAGTGCTTTTGGATCTCTCAATTAGCTTATCATTGTCACAATTTTTTTCCTGATTCATATCTTTTTTTCTCCAAAGTATTTTGTAATGTTTCTGGATTTTCAGATCACTATTATATAGATTGTCATTTCTATATTATTTTTTTTTGGTTCCTAGGTTTAATTTTTATTCTATAATAGTTACATATTGTTTCTGAATTTTCAGTTGCATCTGTTATTGGTTCATCGTCAGAATCTGAAACAGAATCTAGTCAAAATCAGCACTGTCGACAAGTACAATGTTTGACTTCAAAAGATGGAAAGATGCTTTGGTCTGGCCAACCTCTGCGGCAATCAACAGGAAGAAGAACTTTGGCAAATATTATACGATCAAAACCTGGTCCAACAAGGTATGCAATAAGAAATATTGATACGGTTGTTTCAGCTTTTGAGCTTATCTTTAAAAATAGTGTTGCAAGTACTATTGTGAAATATACGAATCAGGAAGGTGAGCGAGTGTATAAAGAAAGGTGGGTTGCACTTACTTTGAATGAATGTGAACGTTTTGTAGGTCTTCTAATACTTACTGGTGTTTACAAATCAAATAATGAGCCAATCTGTGAGCTATGGAGTACAAATAATGGCCGACCAGTATTCTCCAAAACCATGTCGAGAAACAGGTTTCAAATGTTGTCAAGGGTTTTACGATTTGATGATGCGTCGAGACGATATCAGCAATGGTCCACTGATAAAATGTGTCCTATTAGACAGGTATTTCAAGAATGGGTAGATAATTTACAAATGTTATATTCCTAGTGACAATCTTACAATTGATGAGCAATTGGTTACATTTCGAGGAAGATGTCCTTTCAGACAATATATTCCCAGTAAACCGGAAAAATATGGTTTGAAATTTTGGGTTTGTTGTGACAGCCCAACATCTTACGTTTCTAACATTCAATTATTTGCTGGCAGAGAGGTAGGCCAAGAGAGTGAACAGAATCAAGGAGCAAGAGTAGTGATGGACATGGTGAAAGGAATGGAAAAAAGTGGTTGAAATGTAACATGTGATAACTTTTTCACTTCATTAGATTTAGGGGAAAAAATGAAGCAAATGGACTTAACATTATTAAGAACCATAAGAAAGAATAAGAAAGAAATTCCAACTCAACTTCTCACAACCAAACGACGCTAAACATATTCATCTATGTTTGCTTTCCACACAGATGGAACTTTAGTCTCATCCACACCAAAAAGGGAAAAGTTGTAACATTGCTTAGCACCACTCACGACCAGCACAAGATTGATACAACACGTAATGACAAAAAGCCCATTATGATTTTAGAGTACAATCGGACCAAAGGTGGCGTTGACACAGCTGATCAAATGGTCCGGAAGTATTCAACCAAGCGAAAATGCAGAAGATGGCCCATGGTGGTATTTTATAACATGCTTGATATCAACGCTCTAAATAGCTTCATCATTTGGATGCATGTAAATAAAAATTACAAAAATGGAAAAAGTCACAAAAGGCGGGAAAATATGGTTTGAAATTTTGGGTTTGCTGTGACAGCCCAACATCTTACGTTTCTAACATCCAATTATTTGCTTGCAGAGAGGTAGGCCAAGAGAGGGAACAGAATCAGGGAGCAAGAGTAGTGATGGACATGGTGAAAGGAATGGAAAAAAGTGGTTGAAATGTAGCATGTGATAACTTTTTCACTTCATTAGATTTAGGGAAAAAAATGAAGCAAATGGACTTAACATTATTAAGAACCATAAGAAAGAATAAGAAAGAAATTCCAACTCAACTTCTCACAACCAAACGACGCTAAACATATTCATCTATGTTTGCTTTCCACACAGATGGAACTTTAGTCTCATCCACACCAAAAAGGGAAAAGTTGTAACATTGCTTAGCACCACTCACGACCAGCACAAGATTGATACAACACGTAATGACAAAAAGCCCTATAATTGCATATAGGTTGATGTACTGTACAATAGGGTGGATCGATTTTACATTTTTTTCGACTTCCATATTCTAATAGAGACAAAAACTTGCGCATGCATGAGAAAGTAGCCTCTGCAAAATCTTAGCTTGATAGGTAATCATCTTCTGCCCCCGGCAGAGCGATGAAAATCATATTTTAGTAGTCAAAAACGTATTTTTAAACCCTAGCCTAGAGTCATAAAATTTTGCGTGTGTTATTTCATGCCTAAGCAACGATATAAATGCTATGGGAAATATATAAATGCATTATTTAAGACAAAGAGCCGATCTGAAAATATGTATATTATACATATTTTCAGATCGGCTCTTTGTCTTAAATAATGCATTTATATATTTCCCATAGCATTTATATCGTTGCTTAGGCATGAAATAACACACACACAAAATTTTATGACTCTAGGCTAGGGTTTAAAAATACGTTTTTGACTACTAAAATATGATTTTCATCGCTCTGCCGGGGCAGAAGATGTTTATCTATTAAGCTAAGATTTTGCAGAGGCTATTTTCTCATGCATGCGCAAGTGTTTGTGTCTATTAGAATATGGAAATCGAAAAAAATGTAAAATCGATCCACCCTACTGTACAATGAATGATTTTATATATATATATATATATATATATAATATATATATATATATATATATATATATATATATGTGTGTGTGTGTGTAATTTCACCAAAATTGTTAGTTCTATATTACAAAGGATTTTGTATTTTTCATTTTTTTGGTATCTGTGTAATTGGGCCCATTTAAACTTTTTTTTTTTTGAACTTGCAAACTGCATGTAAGGGCTTTTTTTCGGTTATAATGTATTATGTGTTAATATGTATAATAAATAATGTATAATTAATGTTTCTTGCATCCTTTATTACATTTCCGACTTAGGGGTCCAAATGTACCCCTGTGGTAAAAATTGTTTGAAAATTTTCTGGGAGTTAGAAGGTTAAGCGTAGTAGAAACCGTCCATAATCCATGCATTTCCATTGTTGATGTGTATATATATATATATATATATATATATATATGTTAACCCCTCCGTCTATGGCCCTGGGGTGGTTCGGAGTCGACGGGGGTTCTGGTTAGGAGGCAGCAACGGATCTGTTACTTGCAGTAGTTTCTTCTATACTACTCTCCGAGTTCTTCTTTAGTGGCTCGGAGGATTCTGAGAGGCTTATTAAATTTGGGGTTTCTCCCCGATTCTTCTTGTAACTTATCGGGAGATTCTAATGACTAAGTTTTCTGAAGAGAGCACGGCTCGAAGGAGAAGATAAAGACTTTTTCTTACTGTGTTTTACTCCTAAACTGTTACAGGTAATGCTCAGCCTCGTAGTTGGAATCAGAACAAACATGGAAGAAATTGGTGGGGTTTATATACACCGATTCTACTAACATCATCATTATTAAATGTTGAAGAGGCTGCATTATTTTTGTACAATATTTGAAAATAAAGTTAATCTTTTAGCTGTGGTAAGGTTTAAACGAATAAACAAGATATTTGAAGATGAAGCCATATTTTTATCTTAAATTGCGTATTTTCAGATCTGATGTTATCATGATCTGCCAAGTTAACTAAAAGTGGAAATTGAACTATGCATCTTTACGCTAAAATATGCATATGAGTAAAAATTAAAGGTTTAAGATTTACAATTAAATGCTTAGGCAAGACATGACTTCATCTTTTATAATGAGAAAGAATGTATACAAAACATGACATGGCAAAAGTTACTCAGGATTCATTATTCAGCTAAATCTAAAAAATGATTATGAGATTTTAAAAAAAGAACAGGTCATCAATTATTTGGCAAAGTAGAAAGCACATCAAAATTAATTCCAAATGAAAAATAATATAAAAAAAATAACAACAGTATCGCCGATTCTACATTCCTTATGGCGACATAATGTCGGGTCGGACATTGAGTACATTGTAATTTTGGTCTACTGTAACTATGATTATAATTACCAATTCATTTATTATCGTTAACTACAATTCCATTAAAGTACATTGACTACGTCATTTAGTACATTACATCATTAAGTACAGTTTCATTAAAGTACATTACATTGTATTAAATTAAAAGTATTACAGTTAATTATAATTAAAGTTACTATAACTTTTTGTTGTACAGTACAGTGTTTCATATTATAGACAATTAAGATGTTTAGAAATATAATACAAAGTACATGGCACTTACGAGATAATTTTTTACGAAATAATATGCTATCGGAGGTATTTTATCTTTGAAGCGCTCGATTCTGTCTGTCAGCTGAATTCGAGAATACTTACCAAGCATTTATGATTATCTTTAGGGTGAACGCACTTAAAAATAAAAATGAAAAAAATATAATACGAGAAACGTTTTCGAACGAAGGCAAAAGTTTTGCGTTTCATAGATTGACACGAGTAAAAATAGACTGATAAGTTGAGAGGGAATAAGTAGACAATAGGTAGATGAATGAATAAGTAATAAAATTAATAAAGGATAGCGGTCAAGAAAGAACATGAATTAAGATGAATTAGGGAAATACAGTAATGAATAAAGAAATATAAATCGAAATTCTATCCAAAAACTCGCTTAGGCGATTTTGGTTTCTTATGTAAAAATGAACATTCAACATAAAACTATACGAACATAAGTTCTGCATGAAGAAAATGAATCCATATAATGATGGTGTAGGAATTGTTCATTGTTCACTTTTTACATATATATATATATATATAACATGTGCTGTGTATTTTGTTGTATATATAATTCTTCTGTGCTATCTGTATTATTTTTGATAAGTATATATACATATGTTAAATAACACCATTTATTCCTGTTTTTATTGCAATTCTCCTATACTGCTGTTATATTTTGCTGTAAATAGAGCAATCCGTCGCCAACCGCGGGGGTTACGTTCCTGAAAACCCCCGTGGTTGGCAAAACCGCGGTTGGTAAAACTAAAGGCTTATGGGAAATAGGGGGTTAGGTTCCATGGCCGTGGTTGAAACTCGCTTTTTCCTTAATTACGCATCCTATTCACTCAGTAAACATGAGAAATATGTACATGTACGAACAAAACAACATTAATTTATATATTAACATTAACATGAACATTAACGAACAAAACAACATTAAATATTAATAGTGAATAAGAATACTTTTATTTACCTTTAATAATGATGGGATGACCTTCACCTCACTATCAACATCAACTCGACATTTAGAGCCCATAATTACATTAATAAATGTAAAGATAAACGAAATAATAAATGATTGCTACGGTGCGGAACACGAAAAACCGTGGTTAAGCAAAACTGTAGACCGCGGTAGCCAAAACGGTATACAGAAAATTTTGCATGGATACTCGAAACAGCAGTTGCAAAACCCGCGGTTGGCAAGGGATTGCTGTATATATAATTCATATTATCTCTGTTTTTGCACCTAATGTATATACATATTTTGTATTTCAATATATATTAAATAGTCAGAACGCTGTAGCTGTGTTTTATTTACACCATTTAAACAAACATCAATGGAAATGAATGGCATATATATATATACATATATATATATATATATATATATAAGATACAGTGTGTGTGTGTGTGTCTGTGTGTGTGTTTGAGGAATAGCGATGCTAGTTTATGTGTATGTAAATAACTGTGTACGCCTATACGGCTGGCTGTGAGGTGAATGGCTGCCTTCTAAGCCTGATGGCTACGATACTGAAGACACCATTATGCGAAGCTCCATGGCTACCATCGGATGGATCTTCTCTCTCTATGCTTGTGTTTAGGCTACTCACACTCACATGCATAATATACTTTTGTGGAGCTGAGCAGCCTTACGTTAGGATACGCCTTGGAGTTCACATATATATATATAAAAGATGCTTTTCTATACATGCATACACACATATATATATATATATATACATATATATATATTTTTGGGGGGCCTGAGCTGCCTTAGGTTAGGTTACCCCAGGGGTTCACATATATATAAAAGAAGCTTTTCTATACATGCATACACACCCACATATACACTGTATTTATTTTTTTGTGGGCCTGAGCAGCCCAGCTAGATTACCCTTGGAATTGACTTATATATATATATATATATATATATATATATATATATATATAATTTTGGGGAGGGAGCCTGAAGGGGGTTGAAAAGCACTCCCATCATGTTGCATGCAATGTTGCGAGATGCAATGTTGCATGCAGTTGCATTGCACTCTATCATTTTGGGGTAGTACTACTAACATGAATGACAGTGTATTATTGTGTTGTAGAGGTGTCGACCGCAGGTTCATCCTGAACTGTCGTTTGAAACCATCAAAAATATCAAAAGTAGTGTGTGTGTGTATATATATATATATATATATATATATATAATATATATATATATATATGATGAATAAAACCACGAAGGAAAGGAAACACAGAGTGGTGCTCAAGCGCTTTCGTCTAATGACATCCACAGGAACACTGAAGTAAATAAAGAGTTCAAGACTATATATAGGTTACAAAAAAATATATATATATATAGGGTCTATATATATAGTAAATATAGAGATAAAAGTTGTGGGAGGAACATACACATTTGTAAGGAAAACTACCAATTTTAGCACTTTGCCCGAATTCAACACAAGATCAAATGGATTGTTTACAACCAATTTTATAGATAATGCCTGAATGATATATAGGTCACAAAAAAAAATAAATAAAAAAATAAAAAATAAAAAATACAAATAAATTGAAAAATAAAAATTGTAAGAGGAGCATACAAATTTAAAAGGGAAAATTACCAAAGGTTTAGCACTCTGCCCTTCTTGTTTAAATCCGTTCTGAACGAATTCAAAACAACGGGATCGAATTGAAAAAGTTCTTTGCTCATGTTAAAGTTATTTGTAAGTTGAATAATAGCAGACTCAAGAATATTCCTATTAACAATGTTGCTAGAGTGAAACAAAACTGAAGCATTATTCCAATCAATACAATGGGATAACTCTGACAAATGGACAAAAAGGGCACTGGACAATTGTCCTGTTCTAACGGAATATTGATGCTGTTTTATACGTGTGTGCAAATCCTTTCCCGTCTGACCTATGTAAAAGGAATCACATTGTTTACAACCAATTTTATAGATAATGCCTGAATTATTGGTAGGGCTATTTTTTACTATGATATTTTTCACAATATTGTTATATGAAAATACTACACTAATATCCGAAAGTTTAAGTACATTAGCAATGCCTAAAAAGCCCGGGAAAAATGGAAGTACTAAAATATTCTTTGACAAAGTGCGAGTGTTATTATTCACACGATAGAAGGTTCGTTTTGCCTTGTTAAGACAAGATTCCATAAACGCAGGTAGGTAGCACAGATCATTTCCAATACCGTTGATTTTTTCCAATTCGGCATCGATGTATTCGAACTGGCGATCCTAAGAGCGCGGAGAAACATTGAAGAAAATATGGCCTTCTTAATGGGGGTGTCATGTCCAGAGTAAAAGTGTACGTAGTACAAATTGTTTTTTTTTTTCCGATAGATACTAAACTTAAAACCTGGGCTTTCCTTATGTACACGCACATCCAAAAACGGGATTTGTCCTACGTTTATAGGTATTTGGAATATTCTGGAAGGAGGACGTGACGACGATTGTACCATGTCTTTTGTTTCCTTAGATTCTTGCCACTTAATTGCCTGTTTTAATTAAATACTATTCCTAATAACTGTTATAATAATTTTTGTTTTGTGTACACGTTAATTGTCTAATTTCATTTATATAGTTTTTATGTATTCATAATTTAGTAGCCTTTAGATTAAGTTATCTATTGGGAAAAAATCTTTAGATTGTTTTATTGTTTTTTAAATTGAGTTGCCTATTGGGGAATTTTTCGCTTGTGTATTTAACTCCTTTACTTGGTAAATTCTGTCTATTTCTTTCTTGTCCCTGAAGATGTGAATATATCACGAAAGCTCTCGGATTTCTTGTTTCCTTTTCCTTTTCCCTGTGGTTGTTTGCTTATTAAAAAGATCACGTGTTGTTCTGTGATTTCATTGCATATATATAATATATATATATATATATATATATATATATATATATATATATATATATATAATATATGATGATAATGATAATGATAATGATAAAATTTATTGGCACGGACAATATACGTAAATAATGAAACGAGTAATAGTAAAAGGTAATCGTGTAGTTTAATTTCGCAAATTCGTCCACGAAATTTAACGTCGCAAATTATTGAAAAACAAAGCAAAACAGTAAAACTGATTTTATTTAGACCACATCCTGTCGAGTAACAATATTTAATATAAAGTGCAGGTGAGATTAGGTTAGGTGTACTTTAAGTTGTTTTTAAACGTCCCAAATTAATTTTGTTTTTATTTTTATTGTAGCGGTCGTTTTAAACATGGCAGGACGTCCAAACCTAACCTAACCTAACCTAACCTAGCCTGCCATGTTTAAAACAACCTCTACAATAAAAAAATAATAATTTGCAACGTTTAACACAACTTAAAAGTGTACCTACCTAATTTGCGACATTAAACTACAAGATTACCATAGTAAAATTAATAACAACTACCGAAAGCTAATACTGTACTAAAAAATAAAAAGTGAAAAAGTACATGTAATGGAAAAGCCAATGCAGGTGTTAAGTGGAACACTTTCATGACAAGAAGTCTAGTCTAGAAGACATAAAGCATGCCTGATGAATAGCTCGGACAATTGGGTTGACTGAGTTTTGAATTCTTCGCATTAGACTGTACTGTGCACATCTTGTTATCTCACGGAGGATTGAAACGTTGCGGTTTGCGAACATTTCAGAGGATGAGCAATGAGCATCTTGGAAGTAACTTATGCAGAAATCTAAAACGTTTGTTATAAAGCCAATTGAGGGTTCTGCAGGAACCTGTTTTATAATTAACCATGACCATAAATATTCGTGCAGAAAGTACGGAAAAGAGTGTCTTTAGCTTCGCTTTGAAGTACCTTGCAATCATGTTTGCCTTAGCACAGTAACTTCGACATTGTTTTCTTAAGTCCGATTCGTCATTCACATTCTGAATGGTACTAGATATATATGAAACGTCTACTTGACATCTCATAATCAACTCAGCTTTCTGAAATGAATAATAGCTATTCTGAAATGTTTACTAGATATTTCATTTATCTGCAAACGGTGTTTAAATGTTTCAAATATAAAAAGGGATAAAAATAAAAATTTAATTTGTATAATAAGTAAATTTTCTAGTCTTTTCTAGTCTAGAGGCATGCGCACTGTGGTTAAAAATATTTTAAAGTTTTGATGCAGTTTATTTAGTGTTCATATTTATAGGATATCTCGAAAAGAGGAGAAAACAATTATTATACTTGTGCATTTATTCATTTATTCCACATAGGCAAAGGTCTTCCAAGTGTTTTTCAGGCATATATTCATTTTATTTATTCGGCTAGGCCTTGACTAGTAAAGTCAAGATTAAGAACCAGCCTGTAATCCTGAACCCTAAGCCTAGCCCTAAAACTAGGCGTCTTGATAATAAGTAGGTCAACCTAAGATTCAATCTCTAAGTTAGCCAACTTATAGTTGAGAAAAGACACTAATAAATTAGAAAGAGTTCGGACTAGTGCATCCAAAATTAATCCAGAAGAGAGAAGTAAAATATTTGAAGAAAAATTAGATGAACTAGATATGTATCCATTTGAAAAGCGTCCACTTATAAGAGAACTAATTACAATATTTAAAACTGATAAGTGACTTTAATAATGTAAATTACAGGAAGTTATTTGGTAGGGATACATAGTCATTTGGATGCGTTTGAGGAGACAGAAATGAATCGATTTGAGAATTTACTACTTGAGTTCCTCACGTTCGTTTATGAGCTACATTTACGAAAATGTTTGGTATGATGACGTCACGCAGTCCTCATGGCCTTTCATGATGGGTATTTAAGGGTTTAAAAAACAAAAAAAATTAAAAACAAAACAACAAAAAACCAGAGCCGTTGATCAAATTTATTTAAGAAGGATAGGGGATAGGTTGGGGTAGGTTGGCTTAACCTAACCTAAGGTTGGGGTAGGTTGGGTTAACCTAACCTAAGGCTGGGGTAGGTTGGGTTAACCTAACCTAAGGTTGTGGTAGGTTGGGTTAACCTAACCTAAAGTTAGGTTAGGTTAAAGAGGAAAGGAAGACTTCATAACCTATATGAGCTATATTTAGGGGGATGGTGTAACCTCTCGGGGAGATGTCGTAGTCCCGCAGGGGTCCCTAACGGCGACACCTGGAACCCGGAAAACAGCAACCTCGCAAGCTTCCCACATACACCGCATCTACACACTCACGTTGAACCCGCGTACCCCTTATGATCGCACGATATCGTTTTCAGATCGTTCACGGAGCAGCTCCTTAAAGATCTACAGATCTACAGCTGCTAAGGCTAACAAAGAACCTAAGATCCACTCTAAGATTAGCCCGAGAGAAAGGAAAGAGGAGGGGGGTTAAAAGAGGAGAATAAGGGGTTAAGTACGTAGCAAAATCTATCATTCGTGGGTTAACATTCATTCAAAAAAAGAAAGACTCACCATCATCATCCGCCGGCCACTGCCGACAAGTCGGAAAAATAGTTGAAGAGAATAGGAAAGGGGTGAAAGATGAAAAGAAGTGAAATAAGAACGCTTACAAACCATGCAAACACAGTCTTAACTCAAACACTATCATACCATGCAAACTACAGACATGCCAGTAAAGAGAGTTACAGACATGCAAGTAAGGAGAGGATAAGAAGAAAAA
The DNA here is from genome assembly GCA_023014485.1 of Bathynomus jamesi. NCBI lineage: Eukaryota > Metazoa > Arthropoda > Malacostraca > Isopoda > Cirolanidae > Bathynomus > Bathynomus jamesi. The sequence goes on along the minus strand of JAJOZX010000096.1, from coordinate 1,320,687 downwards.
AAAAGTAGGTAGAATATAACAAAAAAATGGGTTAGTTTACGTTACGAGCTACATCTACGTTCGTGTTAGTCTAATTTTTTTTTTAATAATTTTATTGCTGGCATATCACACGCTGGCATGTCACAAGCTGATTAATCGTCAACAGACTCATCCCCGACCACCACCCCCAGAGCTCCTGTTGCTAATTGTTTTATTATTTTAAACAACGTTAATATTTTTAAAATGCGTATCTAAATGGTTTTTAAACATATTAACGCTGGTAGAGTTCACGACGGACGCGGGAAGATTATTCCACTTATCATTACTTTAAACGTAAAATTTTTTTAGCGATGTTAGTAACGAATCATCTGCCACGCGACTTAAATCCGTTATTATAGGTATTGCTATAATCGAAAGTGAACAGTTTGTCAAAATTTACGTTATCGATTTTATTAACAATTTTAAAAACTTCAATAAGCTCTCCCCTTAATCTCCTAGTTTCAAGTAAATGTAAGTCTAACTCTTTAATCCTATCTTCGGAAGACTTGTTGCGCAATGACGGAATTAGTTTCGTGGCGCGACGCTGAACGCTTTCCAACCTATCAATATCCTCACGCAAATACGGGCACCAAAACTGAACGGCATATTCTAAATGAGGCCTGACTAAGGACTTGTAAATGGACAATAAAATATTCTTCGATTTAAATTCGAAATTACGCGCTATGAAGTCTAACATCCTATTAGCTTTTGCGCAAGACTCCAGGCACTGGTTCCTATCTTTTAAATCCTTAGATACGCGTACGCCTAAATCTACTTCCTCGTCAACGCTTGCTAACCGTCTATTGTCCATCGTGTACGTGTAATTATTGTTACGAGAACCTACATGCAAAACTTTACATTCGTCTACGTTAAATTGCATCTGCCACTTATCCTTCCACTCCATAATCCTATTTACATCGTCTTGGAGCCTATTTCTATCGTCCACGTTAACAACTTTACTGCCTATTTTAGAATCGTCCGCGAATTTTGACACGCTACTGGTCAAGCCTACATCTATGTCGTTAATGTAGATTACGAATAGCAACGGGCCTAACACTGAACCCTGAGGGACACCGCTACCTACATCCAACCACCCTGATTCACTACCATTAACAACGACCCTCTATTTCCTAGCACGAAGCCATTCCTTTAACAGTTAGCTACTTGACCACGTACACCGTGCGCTTTAACCTTTGCAATTAATCTTCTATGTGGAACTGTATAGAACGCTTTTTTAATGTCTAAATAAATAACGTTAGCCGCTCTATGCCTATATTCGCGCACTATTTCGTTATAAAATTCTAACAAATAAGTTAAACGAGATCTATGGCGTCGAAACCCATACTAACTACTATCAATGAAATCGCGACTTTCTAAGTGATCGATGATACGATCCCTAACTACGGATTCCAAAAGTTTACCGACAATTGACGTTAAGCTAATAGGCCTATAATTGCTAGCTACTGTTCGGTCGCCTTTTTTAAAAATGAACGTAACGTTAGCTAATTTGAAGTCGTCAGGAATAATCCCCGCTTCCAGTGACTGATTAAAAATCTTCGTTACGGAGCCTACGATAACATCTCTCAAATCTTTCAGATGTCTAGGATAAAGCGCGTCAGGGCCTGGAGCCTTGCTAACTTTTAGCTTATCGATATAATGCGCAATCTCACCCTCGTAAACAATTATTTCATTCAAAATAATCTCGCTACTAAATGGAACGATATCGTCCAGATCGGGGACATTATTTACGTCTTCTACGGTAAAAATTGTCGCAAAAAAGTTATTAAAAATACCCGCCATCACCTGAGTGTCGGAAGCCAAAGTGCCGTTAGCGTCCACTAGAGGGCCTATATTGTCTTTTATCGGCTTACGATTATTGACGTAGTCAAAAATTTTTGGGATTATGTTTACTATCCGCAGCTATAAGTATCTCTAAATTACGCTTAGCATTCCTAACTGATCTTTTAACCTGACGTCTAAGTTCGATATATCCATTAAAGTTAGCTAATATATCTATTAAAGTTAGCTAGTATATCTATTAAAGTTGGCTAACATGAAAAGATTTACTTGTGCATGTAGGGAGCAACGCTCTCATGCATCAGGCTTCTGCTGATATATATATATATATATATATATATATATATATATATATATATATATATATATATAAGAATAGAGAGAGAAGAGAACGATATCTAATGTTCCAAAAAAGTACAACAAATAATGAGCATATCATTATCTTCTAGAAGGGGTGATAGGACAACCCAACCAGTGCCACCTTAACCAGTGCTAAGTCAACCAGTGCTAACTTAACCAGTAGACCAACTCAACCATTAGACTAACTCAACCAGTGCTAACTCAACCAGTGCCAACTCAACCAGTGCCAACTCAACTAGTACCAACTCAACCCGTACTAACTCAACCAGTACAATCAAACCAACACTGATTCAACCAATAAAGCTGGCATGCAAAGCATGAATTGTACTCTACTTAATAATACCATTATAGTGGGACGGCCAAAAAATTGAAAAGTTCTCTAGAAAAAACTTAACGGCGTTTTTTGTTAAAGCAGGCACCCACCTTAGATAAGTAGTATTGAGGATGCCAAACAAGATGTGCGTGGATGCCACTCTTAATTTTGGGTTTGAAGGTCCCATACCAGGTTACAAAAGTCAAATTCTGAAAAATTCCGAATTTTTGCATTTCAGTGGTGGCTCTATGTAACAACGTGTTTAAAGGTGTATCATTAGCACATAAAGCATATTTTTGTGATTTTATGGATAATAATTGAATGTAACTATGACTCTGGATTTTTTATTTCCATTAAAACTACATTTAACATGCTGGGTGAGGTGCGCATGTGCCTACTACTACCATAGTACAAGTAATAGCATACTTTCACATGTTGAATATTTCCAATGCACTGGCTGGCCAGACATTGGTTTGGTATATGCAATTAAGAGAGTGCAGACCGTGCCAGCTGGTAAAATAATAATAATACTACTACTAAATGATAATATGTTTCAAATTGTTTCAATATATCTGTGGCTACTACATACTGCCATTCCCACTTGTCTTTGCAGATAGGGAGCTCATCAGCAATGGACCATGTAGCTGTCATCAAGCGCAAGAGGAAACGTCAGGATGTCAGTGAAGATTGTTGCTTCTTCCGCCAAAGCAGCGCTGGTGACCTGCGCACAGCATCAGCAGAAGGAAAAGCAAGAACTATGACTGTAGGCGATGAGAGAAAGAACCCGGGAGATACCCACTACCTTGATGTTTTACAAAGACTGGAAAGCATTCCAAGGATGATTTCAATGCATTGGAACTCAAGTGGCATAAATCATGCTACTCTTTATTCACCTCTGAAGGCAAACTCAAAAGGCTGCGAAGTCAGCAGCAGACCATGGGTGCATCGGCGACCACAAAAAGTGCAGGCTCTCAGGCTTTTCCCCCAAAGCGTAGACGCTCAACACCAGTGATTGACTGGACCCCTCTGCATGTTTTGCCAAAGGAAGACCACACAGAAACTGCACAGGGTAGAGACAATGGAGGAGTTAGATGACTTGATCCAGCGTGCCAAACACGACCCTGTCATGAGCATACCGTTGTCAGCGGTGAGTGATGTGATTGCAGTTGAAGGCTGCTACCATCTGGCATGTTTGGTGACATTTGAGAGACGTACCAGAAAACAAGCGGTGTCAGAGGAGCAGCAATGGCCTGAAAATGAGTGCATGACGAAGCTGTGCAAAGACTTGACAGTAGGCCTGTCTCCTGGTCACGTATACGACATGGGAGACGTCTGGGACAGATACGAGAGTATGTGTAATGACACCGGCATCACCGTGAAATACTCCAGGAGAACAACGTTCTACGAAGATGTTCAAAGGCTGCTTGGATCAAACGCCAGCTATGTACGCCCATTGTTAAGGGGCCGCTGCTGATTTAACCTGGAGAGAGCTCAGATTTCATCTCCAAAGCACTGGTTAATTCTTGTGAACAAGGTCCTGTCACTTCTAAGTCAGAGTCTACTGAAGATGAAGATGCTGATGTCCGCATGTGTGGCACTAGCAGCATATTCCAAGATATGGTACACGTGGCTCTGAAGGTTCGACAAGATCTTTTTGAAACTCCTGGACACTCCGAGACATGGCAAGGTCTTGATCAGGAACATGTTGATCGCGTCATACCCGACAGACTACCTGTTTCTACGATTGCTCTTTGGGAATATGGATGCTGTGGATGAGGGAAGTGAAGAGGACCAGAAAGTGAAGCAGAGTGTGTGTAGCATTGCCCAGGGCATAGTCTATGCAGTCTCGAACCGACGAAAGTTGACACCAAAGCATGTGGGCTTGGGTCTTACTCTGCACCAAGCCACCTGCTCAGAAGCACTCCTAGATCTGTTCCACGCGGCAAATCACACTATTGGTATCGACACTGTAAGAAGGATAGACACCACCATCGCTCAGAACATCCTGGAGAGGTATGCTGAGAATGGATGTGTCTATATCCCTGACACCATCGTCAAAGAGAGAATGATTCACTGCTCTTGTGACAACATAGATGTCTTGGAGTCAACCTTAGACGGGAAGAACACCTTCCACAGCACTCAACTGATGGTATGGCAGAGAGGCCCCCTCCACAGCAGAGTCATGGCCAAAAGGGTGGCAAGCACAAGCGATCGAAATCTATCAAACCTGATGACCTACAGGAGTTCCAAAGGCTGGACCAGGCTACCCTCCCATCTGGCAAGAGGCCATCTACTCCTCGCTACGACACTGACATAGACGACTTGTCACATGAACCTGAGAGGGACCGGGCACGTGCCAAGGACTTGGCCAGGGTGGTGTCACGCATCCATGATGAAGCGGTGTCCGTTCCAAGCTGGGGAGCATTCAATCAATCTGTCAGCACTGCGGATCCACCAGTAACGACCGCGGGGATGTTGCCAATCCTTCCTACAGGCACCAGCAGATGACAATGACACCATGACCACCGTCATCAATTGCTTCATGGCCATTTCTGAGTATGTTAGCCAGATGTACACCATCATCACTGCTGATCAGCCTCTGTACAGCAGGGGTAAGGAACTAGTCTGGGCAAACTCGAAATTTGCCAACGTGGTCTTGCTCATGGGAGGCCTCCATATCTGTTTCAACTTTCTGAAAGCCATTCGTCAACACATGGAAAGTGTGGGATTTGATGACTTATGGACAGAGGCAGGTGTGTACGCGACTAACACCACTGAGACAATGCTGGACGGCAAGGCCTACTACCGAGCTGTGAGAGGTCACCAGCTGACGTATGAGGCACTGTGGCGCATCAAGTGGCAGATGTTTGAGTCATGGCTGGCTGCAACTGGCAACGGTGATGAACATCAAACAGCTTGCCCTCACTGTTGCCTCGCTTTTCAAAGACAGACCTGACATAGATGAGATGCGCGATGCTGTTGGCAACTTCTCAGACGTTTTGGCAGATGAGAAATTCCACAGTCTCATGGAGGAATTCAATGACCAGCACTCTGAAAATCCCAACTTCATGCTGTGGTCATCCTACATGGAAATGGTAGAGATCCTACTGGCCTTCATCAGAGCTCAGAGAGATGGCATGTGGAGTCTCCACATAGAAGACTTTGCTGCAATGTTGCCTTGGCTAACTATCTATGACCACACAAACTATGCACGTTGGGGGCCGGTCTACTTGGCTGATATGAGAGGTCTTGAGAAGTCAGCACCAGAAGTTCATGCAGAGTTCTGTAATGGGAACTTTGTCGTCAACAGTGTTGGTCACTAAAGCGTTAATCCGATAACAGTTAATTAACGAAGTTAACATTTTTTAACGGACTATTAACGGAAGTTAATTTCCATTTATCGTTATCGGACCAGTTAACTTTCGATAACTCGATATTTAGTCAGTTAAAGTCCGTTAACACGTTAACTGCGAGGAGTCATTCACGGAAGATCACAGCTCCGCGAATGAATTCAAACCGCCATAACTTCAGTCTGCTTCCAGATTTCGCAAGGGGAGGTTGGGGAGGCCCAAGAGGTCAAGACTGGCAGTTGGGCCTAACTTTGAGAAGTTGGTCTTTCTGAAGGGCAACCAGCACATTGTGTCATAGTCTTTAATAAATGTGCCTAAAATTTAATTTTACCTTTCAGTTCCCGCCATAATAATTCTCTGGTAAATTAAAATTTAGTTAATGGTTAGTGGTTACGAGGGTTTCAAAACATGTAATCAGTACATTTTTTATTAAAAATAAAAAAAAAAGTTATTAAGCAAAAAAGTTGCAAAACTTGATAAAAATAGTGTTAAATACCTATTTATTGTTGGATTTTGCATAAACAAACATTTTCTATGGGTTTTAAAGCTTTTTCCTTGATTTTTTTAAATGTTAGTAAAGAAATAGTTATCGTTAACGGATTATCGTTAACTTCCGTTAACTTTGTAGTCAAATTATCGGATTATCGTTATCGGAGTTAAAAATTGGGGTTAACGGATTATCGTTATCGAAGTTAACTTTTTGGTTAACGGTGCCCACCACTGGTCGTCAAGAGGACGACAAAGCGCTTCAACCAAGTTCGAGCTGATCAGGCAACCGAATGGATAAATCGTACATGCAAGATGCACAATGGTATCATTGGCATCACAAAGAATGACCAAGCAAGAGACAGGTTCTGCATCACATGATCAGAGCGGTCACGCATCTCTCAGTTGAAGCAGTTTGATGTCTTCAGAGTTCACGTGAGTGAGGCAGGAGATACAGATGCCGCCACTAACATCCCACTTGTTTCACTGGCAACCAAAGACACTGCACCCACAGATGTGGAGAACCTGGTGACAGCTCAGGATCGAGGAAAGCAGCATGTAATCGGCTTCATGAAGGAGAAACTGATTGAACAGATAGTAGGCTTCCATGAAACGATGAAGAAACATCGGTCGAAAACCTTCGCTGATGTGTACAAAGCTACAGTTTCCACCAAGCAGAACATGCAGAAGACCATCAAAGCTGACAGAAAGCTACTACAGCGGCTCCTGAATGCCGCGACCGCAGGTCGCATGGTGGAGATGGTTAACGTCTTGAAGCATGATCTGTCCCCAGTCCCATTTAGTCTAGCGAAGGCAGGAGGAGAGATGAATTCGACATCGAAGTCTGAGCTGATGAACATCCTGATGGCTCAGCAGACCATAAGCTCAGCGGTTCCAACCTCTGATCTGAAGACTTGTGCGATGATAGATGGCCATGCACTCATCCAAGCTCTTGGCAAGCCTGGCGGCTGTCGGACATTCGGCGACTATGCTGAAGTGTTCTTCAAGGCCGTGACGAGTTATTTCAATGAACACACAACAAAAGTTGATGTCATCTTTGATCGGTACGCAGGGGAAGGATCGATCAAAGCAGTTACCAGGACAAAGCGTGCAAGCAAGAAAAAACCGATTCGGAAAGTCATTGATGGCCCACAAGTTCCACTGCCTGAAGTGTGGAAAAACTTCATGGCCCTGGATACAAACAATGCTGACCTAGCCTTGTTTCTGTCTAACGTCATCACTGAGAAGGGCAGAGATCTTCAAGAAAGATGTCAGCTGGTGACAGGGGGTGGCTTCTCTGAAGCCACTGAAGTACGGTCAACCAGGCGACATGACGTTCCACTGCATAGCAACCATGAAGAGGCGGACACCAGGCTCATCCTTCACTCATGTGATGCAGCGTCCCAGGGCTATGAACGAATAATGGTAGTATGCAGAGATACTGATGTAATGGTGCTGCTGATTCACTTCGTTTGCACCAAGGTCACTGAAGTGTGGATGCTGTGCGGAACGGCCAAGGACCGAAAATGCTACCCCGTACACGATGTATTCAAGAGTTTGTCGCTCCCAGTCAGGGATAACCTGGTCAGCTTCCACGCTTTGACCGGATATGACACAGTCTAGTCTTTCAATGGTCATGGAAAAAAGAAGTGCTGGAAGGTGTTCAGTGACTACCCACTTCTGCTGCACGCCATTGGTCGAGATGGGGATATCGCAGATGTTGAGAAGTTTGTGTGTCATTTGTATGGCACCCCGGAACAACACAGTTGATGACGCCAGAGTTCACCTTTTTCTGAAGGCCAAGAAGACTCTGGAAATGCTCCCACCGACAAAGGATGCCCTAGAACTCCACTTCAAGCGGGCAAACTATCAGGCCAAAATATGGCTCCAGGCTGACAAATAGCACATAGATGTTGAAGATCCGGTGGACACTTCAGCCTGGAAGTTGAAGATGGGAGCCTCCTACCAGTGTGGACAAGACTTCCTCCAATCCCTGAATCCTGCCTGGAGCTTGTTGCTTGTGGTTGCAAGAAAAAGTGCAAGACAGCTAGATGCAACTGCTTCAGGAAAAGGATGAAGTGTACGACAGCTTGTGGTTGTGACGACAGCGGTTGCTGTAACCCAGCTGGACAGTAGATCTATGTCTCTCTTCCGGGCTGAAATCGAGAGAAGCTGGAATGTGCTGTAAGGAACTAATAACTCTGTTCTTAATTAAGTGATTGCAATCAACAATTGTGACTGTCAGTGCACCATTTCGGTGCTGTTCATCAAGAAACCTCAACCTATAGATGTTACTAGTGTGTAAATTGTATAGTTATGGGGCTATATTTACTGCTTTGTGATTTAGTTGTGATAATTCTGTTACTGTGAGTACTTAATTCATGCCATCAAACTTATTAGGCACTAATTATGTTAAAATAAATTGTTTTGACAAACAGACTTGCTCAATGTTTTTTTTCGCCAATTAAAATAAAAAATCACAAATTTTTAGCACAATTTCGGTCGTGATTAACTTGAATTTGACCTTCAGTTAGTAATTCGGATGGAATAAGCGTGTCATCATACTTCTTTATCACTAAGTGTGGAAAAATGAAACATTTGGTCAAACCAATTGGCTCAGAATATTTTTTAAATTAAAATTAGAAAATACCATTTTTTGCACAGTTTGACCTCGAAAATGACCTTCAAAGCCAAAAGCGAGAGTGGCATCCACCTGCATTTTATTCCGCACCCATAGGTATATTGATTTAACATGGGTGCCATCTATTAACAAAAAACGCCGTTCGAAGTCGATTTTTTAATTTTGGCCGGTCCACTATTATAAGTATTCATCTTTGAATGTTAGCACTCTCCCTGCACTGGCTGAAATCAGTACCAGTCCTGCGACACTTGGAGTCGGAGTGCTTTTGCGGACCTCATTTTTTGTTTTGTTTTATTATTTTTTTTTTGTTTTTATGATTTTTTTTGTATTTTTGTATTTTATATTTTTTGTATTTTGTATTTTACACTTTTTTGGTATTTTTTAAAGATTGTTTAGCTGCAACTCTAAGTAGTCTAACCAACAACTTGCATGTGAGCAGTTGCCCTCAGATAGCCCAACTTATCAGCCTCTCCATCATAAAACCTAACGTTAGCTGCAAGTCGATTTGTTAAGAGAACATAGGCATTTCTGGATCGCTCAAGATTTTGAACCTGAGCATTTTGAAATGTCAGCCTATGAATTCCAATATCTTTTCTGATTCCATTCAAGAAAGACCATATTGTCGATGAGAACACATGAAAAGTGACTTGAGGGAGTTATGAAATCCTTCACAACAATTAGTGGTCTTGGGTGCAGAAGCCTCTGCATCCTCATAATGATTCCACAGCAGTGGCTCAAACGTTGGATTTCGAACTCTTCCTCCAACTCAAAGTACGCAATTAAGTCATTACTTTCTGGCTCATCTGGAAAAGTGGCTCCCAACTTTTCGAATCTGTCTTCAACCTCATCAACAGGTAAAAAAGCAAGTGCTGGAAGAGACTTCACCAGGATTGTAAACTCATGCTCAGTCTCAGATCTGACTTTTAGACCCAACTCATTGACCTTTCTGATCACAGAGTAATTGAAGTGAAAAAAGCAACCAGAAACTTGAGCTTGAGGAAACTCATTTTTGAATGAATTGTTTGCAGCCAACTCAAAATCCAACAAAATTTTTGTAGGTTTCAGACCTTGAATCAGGTTTCGCAAGATTTCAATCATATGTGTGTATGTTTCAGCAGTTTTGTTTGACAAAAGCAAGTAGATACAAGGAGGATACGAATTCCAAACCTTGGCATGAATGGTGTAAAGTTGAAGGAAAATTGTTGGAGTGGTGTCAAAAGTCTCATCCTCTATTCACACCTCACTTTGAAGACAATTAACCAACTCAAGTGTGCCAAGAACCGAGATTCTCAAAGGATCATCAACTCCAGAATCATGCAAGACATTGTCTGCATAGTCATTTGGTATTTCAAAGTTTTGAGACTGAGAAGGAGGTTGAATACCTTTAATTTGTTGGCGCTTGCGTTTGATACGTCGCTCAATGGAAGACTTTTTTGGCATTCTAGCTAGACATCATTGTTCAAGGGCTCCATATTGTCTCCAAGAATTGTTCTTGTGCTTGCACGGGTTGTTGCTGCATCCTCTTTAATTTTGGCAAGGACTGCATTTGCCTCTGCTTGAATTGAGTCTCCAGAGTGGATGTGATCAGAGGGCTCTTTCACAACATTCATGCCAGTTGTGATCATGGATGATCTGCATTTGAATTGCTGGTACTTCCTGTACCTCCAATATTTTTTGCCATGTTCCATCCAAGCCTTTGTGACTTAGAAAATTGCAGTGCTATTTTGAAGGAAACAAACGAGAAAAAACTGAGAGGAAACAAGTCAGTATTCAGGAAAAATTAAAAAATTTGACTTTCGCCGAGCACGGGGTCCGCGTTCGGGGACTCTTTGTCGCCTACTGATGAAATATAGAGAAGAAACGCTCCAGGGTCGATCCAGGGTTGCCAACCATGACAGAAAAAAATTCACCAAGTTATTGCCTATTTATCGCCAAATTTCGCCAGTCATAAAAATACTGAAATATTTTTCGTCTGGCATCACGCGATTGTTTAATTGTTTTGTTTACTTTGCTTACGAACCGCGCGTAAATTATGGGAACGATGAATAGTGCTTGATATGCAATCTTGTTGATGAGTTGGGGATGTTTTTTAATACTATTGGATTAATGTCTTGTAATTAGCAGCCAAGAATATATATTTACTGTTACTGGTTCTACTACTCAGCAACACAACAAAATGGCGACGAGAATTTTGCTATTTTGAATGCTTGCAATACTGAATTTTTGCTTATTTTTTTGCGATACTTACGTGCTGCTAATTGGTTAGAGAAACACCACCATCACCATCATGGCTCGGTCGACCCGCCGCTTGCTACACACGCACTTATATAGGCTATAAGGCGTGATGATCATGCCTGATGATCGTATACATCTATTGTGCGGAATGGGACGTTTTGGCGCCGACTTTCTGGCGCCGACGTTTTGGCGCCGACGTTTGGGCGCCACCGTTTGGGCGCCACCGTTTGGGCGCGGAGCCGGTTTGGCGCCGCCGTTAATTAGTTAATTTTTGTTAAAACTAACGAAAATATCACGACTTAACCTAACCAATCGTCAAGGGCGTACAGTTGACCTAACCGGGCAGTGACGATTGGTTAGGTTAAGTTGTGATATTTTTGTTAGTTTTAACGAAAATATCATGACTGAACCTAACCAATCGGGCAGATAACGGAAAAGTACCCATATTATATATACACCTTATAATACACTGACTCTTTTGCTCGCACCGCCAAAAAAGTAACGAAGGGTCGCGCTTGCTACATTTATCAAACACATACAAATATCCATTATGTGAAAACTTCTGTTTCCCTTTCTTACTTGATATATTTTCAGACATTTATGCTATTAAGGGCAACAACACAACTTATCTGAAAAGACAGACAGCACTTCAGGTTAATAACCAAGTATTACTACTTAATACTTAATACTAATTAACGGCGGCGCCAAACCGGCTCCGCGCCCAAACGGCTGCGCCCAAACGGTGGCGCCCAAATGGCGGCGCCAAAAAGTCCAGTGCCAAAATGTCGGCGCCAAAACGTCCTAGATGGTCTATTGTGTACACTAATAATGTGAAATAGTAATTGATTTCCATACTGTATTTATTCGTTATGATCCATTTAAAATTTTGGTGTAAGGAAGAGGGTGAAGGTCAAGAACGATGTTCATAACTCAGAATTTTTATCCGCATATCGAGAAACAAATATATTAAATATTGAAAGAACAGTAGCGCATTAGTGACACAACTGATATTAATGCCATGGCAACATTACTACTACTACTACTACTACTACTACTACTACTACTACTACTGCTGCTTACTCGTGTTACTCTCAATAATAACCGAGATGATGATAATTTTGAAACTAACGTTGGGTTAGGCTGACTTTATTCAATGTATTTGCTGTTGAGATAATGAGTGTAGGAAAAAACGTTACAGGAAAAAAAGTCAGAAAAAAAGTCATAGAAATAATGTCACAGAATAAAAAGTCTAACTGAACCTAAATTCACGTAACCTTACCTAACCTAACGACCTTGTTAGTTTCCCTTCCAGAGTAAGATAGCCTATATGGTTCCATGGCCTGACTGGTTGAGTTAGTACTGGTTGAGTTGGTGTACTGGTTGAGTTAGCACTGGTTGACTTGTACTGGTTGAGTTTGTGTACGGGTTGAGTCAATGTACTGGTTGACTTAGCACTGGTTAAGGTTACAATGGTTGGGTTGCCTGAGGGCAATTGCTCACATGCCAGTTGTTGATTAGACTACTTAGAGTTGCAGCTAAACAATCTTTAAAAAATACAAAAAGTATAAAATACAAAATACAAAAAAAATATAAAATACAAAAATACAAAAAAAAAATCATAAAAACAAAAAATAATAAAACAAAACAAAAAATGAGGTCCGCAAAAGCACTCCGACTCCATGTGTCGCAGAACTGGTTTCAGCCAGTGCAGGGAGAGTGCTAACATTCAAAGATGAATACTCACAATAGTATTATTAAGTAGAGTACAATTCATGTTTTGCATGTCAGCTTTATGGTTGAATCAGTGTTGGTTTGATTGTACTGGTTGAGTTAGTACTGGTTGACTTGCACTGGTTGAGTTGGCACTGGTTGAGTTGGCCTACTGGTTGAGTTGGTCTACTGGTTGACTTAGCAGTGGTTAAGGTTACATTGGTTGAGTTGACATGGAAACATAATGGTATTATTAAGTAGAGTACAATTCATGCTTTGCATGCCAGCTTTACTGGTTGAATCAGTGTTGGTTTGATTATACTACTTGAGTTAGTACTGGTTGAGTTTGTACTGGTTGACTTGCACTGGATGAGTTGGTACTGGCTGAGTTGGTACTGGTTGAGTTGGCACTGGTTAAGTTGGTACTGGTTGAGTTGGCACTGGTTGAGTTGGTCTACTGGTTGAGTTGGTCTACTGGCTGACTTAGCACTGATTAAGGTGACACTGGTTAAGATTACACTGGTTGAGTTGACATGGAACCTCTTGAAGGCACTGAAAAGAATCTTTGCCAAAGAGGGTATGCCATGATGTCATCGTTTCGTATTTATGTTGAATCACGTTACTACAGCAAAAACGTGAAACATAATTACTGTGATTTAGCGCAAGATTTCTTTTTTAACAATTATTTTTATTAAAAAATAGAAATATGATTTATTAATTTTTTTCCTTTTTCGAGGAGACTGATTTATTTTCCATCTCTTAAATATTTACAGCTCTTAAATATAACGTAATAAATATAATTTTTTTCATTTTTAAAAGGGTTCTGCTTGAGGGAGGCCTAGTTAAGATAGAAATAGTATTGTTCCCCTTGTAATAAATGTAGCAGGAGGCGCTGGTCGGGTCCAGTTTCACAGCACTGGAAGTTCTCAGCTGATACCCGACTGGTAGAGAAGGGAAGCTTGATGGGATCTGTCGGGAGCCAAAACCTCCGAATAGATGTTTTAAATTTTAGGGACGCTACTTGGGTTTATAGTGTAGGAATTTAGTACTTTTTAAGTAAATCGCGGAACATCTAAATTAGCTAGCTAGAGAAAGTTTTATAGTTTTATATACTGTAGAAGTATTGATGTTCCCTTTTGCAATAAATGTAGTAGGAGGCCAGGTCTGGCTTCAGAGCACTCGGAGTTCTCAGATGATAGGAAGTTTGATGAGATCTCTTGGGAGTCAAAACCTCCGAATAGTCATATCATCTCCAGGCAAGCTACGTAATTACAGTGGAACGTTAATTTAAATTATTGTACATGGAATTTTGCAATAAAAATAAATAAATTTTGCAGATGAAAATTATGCATACTGTGCAGTATTATTCCCCATCATGCATGAGGAATTCTTAAATTGTAGGTCTAGCAAGTTGAAGGTACCTTTTGGACTAGTGTTCCTTGATGTTTGTTTAAAAATTTCCTCCTACACTTAGACCTCCCCCAACTTTAGAGAGATTACTCTGATTGTTGTGCCCAATATCAACCATTGAGCAACTCATTTTTTATTACTCGGCTCATAAACATCTCTAAGTGCTAGACTCTTGAATTCGTCGTAGTGGCAACAACGGGTGATCACCCACTAAACACTTTCATAGGGACCCTCCACTGATATCGCTCGCTGGAAAGAGATTTTCTCTGCTCTCTTGGTAGCACAACACCGCCAAGTATGAACAACTCATTATATTACTTGCCGCATACACATCTTTCACGGCAGGAGACCCAAGTTCAATACTTGCGACATTCAAAGAGTTGGCAGACACATACACATGACAGACATCCAATTACAGAAAACACGCTCAGACACTCGTCTACCAGTAAAACATAAAGTTTGGTGGGCTGGGTTGGGTGGAATGGGTGGTCCGGTTTCACAGTTATTTGTGTCGTTGCAAATTGTGAAAGTGCTCTATTTGTTTTATCACTAAAGGTTAATGAATTAAAAAATTCAATAAATGTTTTATGGAAATGCATAGTATTATCTGGGTAATCGGAGGCAATATATGATAAATCTTCGGTGCGGTAGCTTTGGCAGGCAACGGAGAAATGATGCAACAACGAAATGATGACTTCTTGTACATAATAAATAAAAAAAATCACTTAACGAATGCATGGCGTAGATTAGATTAGTAGTTTAGTATTCACGCTATCCTTTATTTTCCGCTGTCATCTAATGTGTAACTGGGTACACGAGATAAGTGTAGCATGGTGTGAATGAACTCTTTTCATTATACTTTTTCCTACCTTCCTATAAATATTTTTTCGCCATTATTTTCTGTCAGCAGTGGCTGGCAGAGGATGGAGAGGGCCTTGTCTGTTTTATACTTTACTCTTACTACTACTTCTATGTGAAAGTTTTACACGTCTATAAGTAAAACATGGTATAAGTTTTCAGTGTTTTTTTTTTCATTGCTATTTTTAACTTTTCTACTTCCTTCTTGGGCTAGCCTGGAGTGGATTTTATGGTCTTTGTTAGCCTGTAACTCTATAACTTTGTAACTCTGTAACTCATAAAGGTTCATGAAGTCTTCCTTTCCTCCTTAACTTAACCTAACTTTAGGTTAGGTTAGGTTAACCTTACCTATCCCCTACCCTCCTGAAATACATCTCATTAGCGATTGTATGTTTTTGTTTTTGCTTTTGTTTTTTCGTTTTTTGTTTTGTTTTTGTTTTCTTCGTTTTGTTGTTTTGTTTTTAATCCTCAAATACCTCTCATAAAAGGACGTAAGGACCGTGTGACGTAATCATGCCAAATATTTCTGTAAATGCAGCTCATAAACGAACATGAAGAACTCAAGTGGGAAATTTTCAAATCGATCCATTTGTCTCCTCAAATACGCCCATACTACTTCATTTACATGAAGAAATGGGTATAAATTGAAAGTTATTAAGAGTAATGTTGTGAAACTCATTAAAGTTTCATCATTAGACATTTCATTGTTAGACAATTCATTAAATATTTCATTGGATATTTCAGATTAGTTTAAAAAATTGGGACAATTTGTTAGACTGAAATGTCTAACAAAATGTTTAATTACTGTGAAATGTCAAATGCATTAGAGACATTTCAAAATTCACAAAATTGGGACAACGAAACATTCAACATAACGTCTACTTTTGTTTACAATGCAAGGAGTTGGTGATAATTTGACCTTGATATTAAATTCTTTTACCGACTCTATCGTTTCTTCTCCGATTCTGAAAATAATATTAACTGTTTGGCTTGAGTTTTTCGGGTGAAATTGTGTAACTTTAATTTATTAACAGTGAAATTAATGTCATGGTTCTCTGAATGTGATTCGCAAGTTTTCATGAGATGACTTAGACCTTTAACTAAAGGCTTATTAACATCATATCATCGGCCGGCATAAACCAAGTTATTTATCCTCATGTTATCTATACAACATCTCACTCTTGTTTCACTAAGGAAAGTAATTAATCCATTAATATACACATTAAACAGCAAAGGAAAGAGCAATGAGACATGTCTAACTCGTAAGAGGAAGCAAAACATTCAGACAATACATTTCCCCTTCTAACAATAAAAATTTGGTGAGTGTACCAAAATTTCAATATACTTATTTAAAACATATAGTGGAAAATTTCTGTCTTTTAATTTTTTAAATATAATATTGTGATTCAGTGCATCATATGTTTTGCTTATGTAAAAAACAACAACTATAAATAGTTGAATTACTGTCAATATTTTAAGTACAATCTCCTTCTGAACAATATACAAGGTATTTCACAACCGGTCTGCCATACTTTCGAGAGGTGATTTGGTGGGGTGGGGGGGGTAATATCGAGTAAAAAAGTTAATACAACATCGGTGCTATTTCCAACCGTTGCGGACCTACGGACGTTTTAAGGTGTACGGAAAAAATAAACGAGAGTATTACTCTGATGTATTTATTGCTACATTTTATAAGATACACCTTATAAATGTTCAAAATGTCCGTCCGCCTCAATTTTCAATGCACAGCCTTGCTCGTTCCAAACAAGAGTCCACTGACCGTTAAATCATTTTGGAGGTGTTCTCGTATGTAAGCAACGACATCCATAATCCGATGCCAGAGTTCCTCTCTTGTTTGTACTTTCGTTTTGTAGACCATCTCTTTCATAAGGCCCAATAAAAAGAAATCTAACGGGGTTAGGTCCGGAGATCTCGGGGACCACGATATTGGACCAGCATGACTAGTCCAACGATTCCCGTACCGCTGATTCAAGTAATCCGTAACATGACGACCAAAATGTCGTGGCGCAACCATCGTGCTGAAAGAACATTCTGCGCCTTGTCTCAAAGGGCACGTCCTGCATCAAAAGCGGCAATTCGTCCGTCAAGATGCTCAGAAAAATATCAGCAGTTAATCGTTGTTCCAAAATGAACGGTCCAATCAACTGATCTCCAATTACACCGCACCAAATATTCACCGAGAATCGATATTGAAAGTTTCTTTCACGATACCGTAGGGATTATCAGTGGACCACAAGTGGGAATTTCATCTATTGTTAATTCCATCCCGAATGAATTTTGCTTCATCAATAAACAGTATGCGATTAAGAATTTGGCGATGCATAATCATCCACTGGCAAAATTGAATACATTTATCGTAATCATCCGGTTGAAGAGCTTGCACACTTTGCAAATAATCGGGATACAAACCCTCATCTTGCATAGCTTGCCATACACGCGATGTGGCTTCACCAATTCGTCCAGAAATCCTTCGAACACTGGTAGTTGGGCTACGTTTACTAGGTCCAGTATGCGCTCCTCCACAGCAACTGTCCGTCATGCTACATGTTCTTGGTTACGTGGAACAATTGTCCCTGTTTCCCTTAATCTCTGTTGTGTCACTAAACACTTGTCTGTTTGGTATTCAGCGGTTCGGAAAACGTCTTCGATATTCTTCAACTGCCGTTCTGCTGTTACCATCACAGAATCCATAAATGAAATGGATATCAGCGTATTCAGCGGATGTAAACTGTTAATTCATTTTGATTGTTCATCTTAGCGCAACACAGTGTCTCGTACCACAGATCAGAACCAACTGAAAGAAAAAACTGAGGATTAGTAGTGGTAACTTCGTTAACCGAAACTACCACCATTGCTGCCATCTATCGAATTACACACAAGTAGGGATTTGTTGTTTGCACATTTTAAAACGTCCGTAGCTCTACAACGGTTAGAAATAGCACCTATGTTGTATTAACTTTTTTACTCGACATCACCGCCAAATCACCCGGCCCCCCAAAGTATGGCAAACCGGTTGTGAAATACCTGTGTATATATATATATACTGTAGTGTAGTGTATTGGTTTTTTTTAAAGAAGATAATATTTAATAAGAAATTT
Organism: Bathynomus jamesi; assembly: GCA_023014485.1. NCBI lineage: Eukaryota > Metazoa > Arthropoda > Malacostraca > Isopoda > Cirolanidae > Bathynomus > Bathynomus jamesi. The sequence continues at coordinate 1,302,390 of JAJOZX010000096.1, read as the reverse complement.
ATAATGTTTGTTTGAAATTAAAAATATAAAAATACAAATTGGCAACATCCGAGATGTGCCGAAGCTGGAGGCTGAGTAAAATGGCCAATTTTTGGCAATTCAGTCTTCGGGCGGGTTTGCCCCGATTAGGTGTTTTGCGTATTAGTATGTTATTGTTTATTTAAAATAATTAATTATGTCTCTCTCTGCAATTAAATGTTAACGCTAATTGCGCACTCGTGCTTACCCCGTTTATCCAAATTGTTTCAGTATAAATAAAAAGTTAGTAAATTGTGAATAATAGTGTATAATTATCCCAGTCCCTTTGCTTTGTTCGAAAGTTGAATGGCGCCCACCGGCTCAAGGGATCTACCCGCGTCCGTATAAAGACAGAGAAAACTAGTGACAATAGTAAGAGAAGGAAAATTAATGAAAAGAAAGCGAAGAGTAGAAGAAAAGTTTTTTTTATAAATCATGACATTTTTGGTGGCAGCGGTGTTCCTATTAAATTAATATAAGGGTGTTCCCACGTCCTCTGTACGCGCCTTATATTTTGGCCAAATTACATTGCTACCCGTTTTATTGTCTTTATGAAATTAGTAGATATTCTGTTTGGTAAATTAAACAGCAAAATGCATTGTGTACCTCATTTGCAAGCAAATTTCGATTCCCATTCCTTAAAAATTCGTTGTATCTATAATTCAATATGGCGCGTCATTTTTTAAATTTCTTCTCATAGCGGCATTTTCGAAATCTTCACGGAGGCAGACTCTGTTTCAACCGTTTCGACTCAAAATTTTGACTCCAAGAATAAACTGAGTCGGTTTTCTTTTTTTGCATATCAGCCGTTATTTTGTTTTCTTCAGATTTCTTCTTCAGTTGTGGAGAGAGACTTATTTAAAATTTAGAAATCCCGTAACAAAATTTTCTAGTATCTAGGGGGTATTTTTTAAGATTATTTTTCGACTGGAAGGATGTCAAGTTACACATGAACATCATGTGTATAATTTTAAGGTAGATTTGTAATTTTAAGGTAGATAAGTGTAATTTTAAGGTTTTTGTTCAAAGTCGAAAAATAATGGTTAAAGACACTAATTTATACTGGGTCGATTCGGACTGATTGAAGTTATTTTGCTTGCCGTATATAAATTGTGTGAGAAAATTTGTTTATTTGAAATACAGGAATTGTTTTAGTAAATTCTTTTGATAAATTAATTTCGGTTCTTTGAATTTTTTTTTTTATACATTCGTTTTTATTTTATACTGGGCTGATTTTTGGTGTCTATTTTTTTTTCATTCTTTCATGAGTTTTAATGAAAATCCCAAGTGATATTTTGTATGGATAGGCTGGTTTATTAAATTTTTTATTCTGAAATTATAGTTTATTGTGATGAGTGTTTTTGCTTAACATTTTAATTTGGGTATAAATAATGAAAAATGTTTTTTTATGTTCGCGCGTTTGCATGAAAAATATTACAAAATTATTTCATGATGTAATGCAGTTTGATTCGGTTGAGAATGTTTTTATAGAGGTTCGCTTATAACAAAATGTGAACACTCGCTTCATAATGCAGTGATTTAATTTAATTTTTGCTTACGTAGTAGGTTGCGCTGTATTTTTTGGTTCATCATATCTTTTTTTATTTATAATAACGATGAAAATTTGTATTTAGTTTCACTTGGAAACGATAAATTCCTGTGATTTACAAACTATGCTGGGTTTCGTGTTGAAGGAGAGAGTTGTCTCTCAGATGTAATTTTGTGAATTACGAGTTTTCTTCCTGTGAAGTTTAGCGTTGCAGGTTGGAATTAATATATTAAATTACTTTTCAGTAATAATATTTAAATTTTTGTTATTTAATGATTATGTTTTGGAAACTGTTATTTTTTAAACTTCATGTGGGTTCACTTGTGCAGTTGAAGCTTTAGATTGATTGCTGACCAGAAATGGAGCATTTTTAGGTTGCCAATAATGTTTTTGCGGTATCTATGTCTGCTCCCCACAAAGTGTAAGATGGTTCATTGTTATCGGGAATTGATGACGTGAAGTTTCTGCGTTTCATTTTTGTCTTTTGTATTTAAATGTATCGATGTGATTTCTGAAGGTAGCTGAAATAATAATAATTTTTAAATTATAATAACGGTTACTATGTGTGGGCGCGTTCATACATATTTACTGTGCAGTATTGTTTCGTTGTCTTTGATGATTTTTTTTTATCTTCTCCGATGTAACTGCCATAAGTGACCTTATTGGTAGCTAGGCTGTGATTAAAGTTTCGCAAAATTCTGTACAATTGTCATATATTTCGGTAAATTTGGCCAGAGCAAATTATAGTTATTGTTTCGAAGTGAAGTGTTAAGAAAATTCTGTAAATAAAATGTGAAAAGTGATAATCAGTAGCAGTACAAACTTTTCGATATTTTTTTTCAAAATTTCGAGAGACCCGATTTGGAAGCAAGTAAGTTCAATCCGAATTCCACCCATTGACTTTAGTTGACCCGAATTAGGTGATCGATCACCGATGAGAGAGAGAGAGAGAGAGAGAGAGAGAGAGAGAGAGAGAGACCGAATGCGCAGCGACTTAGTGCAGGATAGTTTCGATCGAAGTTGGTTTACTGGCATTTTCGGGCAGTCCTGGTCCCGCTGTTCGATGCTTTGCTGAATATGCGTTTTAGCACTCAGTAGGCAAACCAAGAGCGTTTGAACGAGTGTTTAAGGCTTTACTGTCCATACAGGCATACAGTAGGTTCGTTGTGAAACCACCTATGGCGAAGTGAGCGTTTGATTAATGTCATGTAGGGAGTCCTTCAGCTGGACGCAGGAGGAGCAGCGTTCACCGACAAAAGTGGAATTTTGAGTTTCTTCGTCGACTTCTAGAATTGCAAATTCCGTCCAATTCCGGTGCGTGGTTCCACTTTCAGTATATCTCCGTCCCCTGAACCTCTTTGAATTGGACGACTCTTTTGTTTTTTCGCCATTTTTTGGAGAGAGAGCGGAACCTCAAGCGTGTTGATCTGTTGCATGATGATGCAACCCCTTGCATTTTAGCGAAGTGAGCAGGAGAGCCACGATTCAAAATGTAAGCAGTCCAGAAATTGATGTACACTATTATTTAATGAAATTATAAGTGAAAGGGTGCGATTATTGCCCATATTTGTTTTGTTTCGTGTAATAGTATGTGCACTCTGGTCAGTATTTTTTGTAAACATGTTCTTGTTCTTTCTATGTTGCCCTGATAGTAACTATGTAACTATATGAATATGTTTCGGATGGATGTAAAGCGATCTTTGATGAGTAATCGCTGGAATAGATTGTGAATTTGAAATTTGTTGTAATCAGTTGAGAAAATTATCCTACATTTTACAGGTAACAGCTTTGTTACAGGTTGTAAATTTGATTATTAGTGTGAAATATTATTTTATGCAAAAGTAAAAATTTTAATTTTCTTTCGATTTTTATAAAATGTCATTGAAATTATTTCTTGTCTATTCTAACTTTGAAATTGTTAAAGAGAAAAAAAAACAGTGAAATATATAAATTTGTTGAGTAAATAAATAAATTTGTTAAAAGAAAATAAATGAAAGAAATAAGTTTTCCAAGTGAAAACGTATTTTCAAGGGGTGATGCGAGTGTAGTATATTGGGTTTGAGTGTAGTGTATGAGGGTTTTTTAAAGAAGATAGTGTTTAATAAGAAATTAATGGTTTGTTTATAAGAATTTAATAATGTTTTGTTTAATAAAGAAGAAAATACGTTTAATAAGAAATTTAATTATGGTTTGTATGTAAATAGGAAACTCATAATGTTTCGTTTGAAATTAAAAATATAAAAATACAAATTGGCAACATTCGAGATGTGCCGAAGCTGGAGGCTGAGTAAAATGGCCAATTTTGGCAATTTAGTCTTCGGGCGGGTTTGCCCCGATTAAGTGTTTTGCGTATTAGTATGTTATTGTTTATTTAAAATAATTAATTATGCCTCTCTTCTCGATTAAATGTTAACACTAATTCCGCACTCGTGCTTACCCCGTTTATCCAAATTGTTTCAGTATAAATAAAAAGTTAGTAAATTGTGAATAATAATGTATAATTATCCCGGTTCCTTTGCTTTGTTCGAAAGTTGAATGGTGCCCACCGGCTCAAGCGATCTGCCCGCATCCGTATAAAGACAGAGTAAACTAGTGACAATAGTAAGAGAAGGAAAATTAATGAAAAGAAAGCGAAGAGTAGAAGGAAAGAAGTTTTTTTTAATAAATCACGACAGTATGTATATGTATATATATATGAAAATTATTTCACGAAAGTAACACGTGAAAAATATTTATGATGAATAAAACCACGAAGGAAAGGAAACACAGATGGTGCTCAAGCGCTTTCGTCTAATGACATCCTCAGGAACACTGAAGTACATAAAGAATTACAGCCTATATATAGGTTACAGAAAGAGAAAAAAAATATAATATATACAATAAACGGAGAAACGAAATTAAAGGATTGTGGAAGGGGGCACACAAATTTATAAGGAAAAACTATCGATTTTTAGCACAAGATTAAGATTTGTTTCCAAACAATGTTAGAGATAAAAAAAAAAAATAAAATAAAATAAAAATAAAATATATATATACAAATTTATACTGGAAATCTACCCAAGTTTTAGCACTCTGCTCTTTTTCTATATAAAAAATTGAACAATTATCGATTTTTAGCACAAGATTAAAAGATGTTTCCAAACAATGTTATAGATAAAAAAAATATATATATATACAAATTTATACTGGAAATCTGCCCGGGTTTTAGCACTCTGCCCTATTTTTTTGTATATAAAAATTGAAAAATAAAAGTTATTAGGGTGGCATACAAATTTTACCAAAGATTTAGCGTTCTACCATTCTTATCTAAATCTGTTCTGGAGGAATTCAAAACAACAGGATCGAGTTGAAAAAGACCTTTGCTTATGTTGAAGTTATTTGTTAGTTGGATAATGGCAGACTCAAGAATATTTCTATTAACAATGTTGCTAGAGTGGAATAAAACTGAAGCATTATTCCAATCAATACAGTGGGATAACTCTGACAAATGGACAAAAAGGGCACTGGACAATTGTCCTGTTCTAACGGAATATTGATGCTGTTTTATACGTGTGTGCAAATCCTTTCCCGTCTGACCTATGTAAAAGGAATCACATTGTTTACAACCAATTTTATAGATAATGCCTGAATTATTGGTAGGGCTATATTTCACTATGATATTTTTCAATATTGTTATATGAAAATACTACATTAATATCCAAAAGTTTAAATACATTAGCAATGCCTAAAAAGCCCGGGAAAAATGCAAGTACTAAAATATTTTTTGACAAAGTACGAGTGTTATTATTGACGCGATAGAAAGTCCGTTTTGCCTTGTTGAGACAAGATTCCATAAACGCAGATGGATAACACAGATCACTTCCAATACCGTTGATTTTTTCTAATTCGGCATCGATGTATTCCGGACTGGCGATCCTAAGGGCGCGGAGAAACATTGAAGAAAAAATGGCCTTCTTAGTGGGGGTGTCATGTCCCGAGTAAAAGTGTACGTAGGACAAATTGTTTGTTTTTTTCCGATAGACACTAAACTTAAAACCTGGGCTTTCCCTATGTACACGCACATCCAAAAATGGGATTGAATTGTCTTGTTCCACTTCTAAAGTAAACTTAATAGAGGGGACTTGATCATTTAACTGAAGGAGGAAGTTATCCAGGTCACGATTCATGGGCCAGATACACAAAACATCGTCGACGTACCGCAACCAAGGGATGCCAACCCCCAGGATTCTCGGAATGTAAGTAATTTCGAAAAACTCCATATAAATATTGGAGAGGAGGGGCGACAAGGGGTTGCCCATGGCCATCCCAAAAACTTGTTGATAATACTCGTTATTGAAAGTGAATTTACAGTCTTTGATGCAAAGCTTAATAAGTTCCAAAACAATGTGTGAAGGTAGTGGCAGGTCATACTTATGTAATTCTTGGGAGAGAAAGTCAAGCATATCGTCAATCGGCACTTTTGTAAACAATGAACAAACGTCAAAACTGATCAATCTATGGTTAGTTTCCGATTCGCCTCAGACAAATTGACGACCATCCGTTCAACAACTTCAGCAGATTAATTTTAAAGAAACATATTGAGGTCACCAGACAAAATGAGTGGTCCGCCTTCAAAAATTTAAACATCGCCAAACATAATTTTGTGACCGTTATTCCCCAACCGTGGATCCAACCTTTGATGAAATTTACAACGAGTTGCGTCGGAGAACTTCTTCACTTCGTAACATTCTGGATCGAAAAATTGTCTTTTTCGAAATAGTCAGTGGAGTAAAAAAGCAAGCTCAAAGTGTGTTTTGAACCTTTCTTCGAAAAACATTAGTGACGATGCAAAAAGTGCCCTTCGATATGGTATGTCCTTTTTTATTGTTAAAAAACCTTCGGCTTTACAAATGTGTTACAGTCTCGCTTGTTTTGAAAAACAGTGTAATCTCCCTCAGTATTTGTTTAACATAGTTAAAGGCCTCGTTTATAGTGCAGCGAATAGTAATTACGAAGATAACTTTCCTAAACGTTTTCGCAATAGCCTCTCACAATTGAAAAAAGATGGGGAGCTCCATATTACTAAAGCAGACAAGGCTAACACCATAGTTATTATGGACAAAGTGGACTACATCAGAAAGATGAACGAGCTTCTCCAACACCGCCACATACAGCAAACTTAGGAAGAACCCGCAGGATGACGTCATCAAATCATTTAATAGCGGCTTGAAACGCATTCTCAAAGATCATGAGGACTTATTTCCGCTTTTCATGTCCACTTCACCTTCTCTGCCCTACCTTTACGGTCTCATTAAAACCCACAAACCTGGCAACCCTATGCGCCCTATTATTAGCTCGGTGGGCTCTATTACTTATAAACTCTCCAAATGGCTTGTCAAAGTCTTGTCCCCCATTCTTGGAACTATCTCTGATTCACATGTAAAAAATTCCATGGATCTTACTGAAAAATTGAATAATGCACGTACTGAAACTAACGATAGATTGATCAGTTTTGACGTTTGTTTATTGTTTACAAAAGTGCCGATTGACGATATGCTTGACTTTCTCTCCCAAGAATTACATAAGTATGACCTGCCACTACCTTCACACATTGTTTTGGAACTTATTAAGCTTTGCATCAAAGACTGTAAATTCACTTTCAATAACGAGTATTATCAACAAGTTTTTGGGATGGCCATGGGCAACCCCTTGTCGCCCCTCCTCTCCAATATTTATATGGAGTTTTTCGAAATTACTTACATTCCGAGAATCCTGGGGGTTGGCATCCCTTGGTTGCGGTACTTCGACGATATTTTGTGTATCTGGCCCATGAATCGTGACCTGGATAACTTCCTCCTTCAGTTAAATGATCAAGTCCCCTCCATTAAGTTTACTTTAGAAGTGGAACAAGACAATTCAATTCCGTTTTTGGATATGCGTCTACATAGGGAAAGCCCAGGATTTAAGTTTAGTATCTATCGGAAAAAACAAACAATTTGTCCTACGTACACTTTTACTCGGGACATGACACCCCCACTAAGAAGGCCATTTTTTTCTTCAATGTTTCTCCGCGCCCTTAGGATCGCCAGTCCGGAATACATCGATGCCGAATTAGAAAAAATCAACGGTATTGGAAGTGATCTGTGTTATCCATCTGCGTTTATGGAATCTTGTCTCAACAAGGCAAAACGAACTTTCTATCGCGTCAATAATAACACTCGTACTTTGTCAAAAAATATTTTAGTACTTCCATTTTTCCCGGGCTTTTTAGGCATTGCTAATGTATTTAAACTTTTGGATATTAATGTAGTATTTTCATATAACAATATTGTGAAAAATATCATAGTAAAAAATAGCCCTACCAATAATTCAGGCATTATCTATAAAATTGGTTGTAAACAATGTGATTCCTTTTACATAGGTCAGACGGGAAAGGATTTGCACACACGTATAAAACAGCATCAATATTCCGTTAGAACAGGACAATTGTCCAGTGCCCTTTTTGTCCATTTGTCAGAGTTATCCCACTGTATTGATTGGAATAATGCTTCAGTTTTATTCCACTCTAGCAACATTGTTAATAGAAATATTCTTGAGTCTGCCATTATCCAACTAACAAATAACTTCAACAAAAGCAAAGGTCTTTTTCAACTCGATCCTGTTGGTTTGAATTCCTTCAGAACAGATTTAAATAAGAAAGGTAGAACGCTAAATCTTTGGTAAAATTTGTATGCCACCCTAATAACTTTTATTTTTCAATTTTTATATACAAAAAAATAGGGCAGAGTGCTAAAACCCGGGCAGATTTCCAGTATAAATTTGTATATATATATATTTTTTTATCTATAACATTGTTTGGAAACATCTTTTAATCTTGTGCTAAAAATCGATAATTGTTCAATTTTTTATATAGAAAAAGAGCAGAGTGCTAAAACTTGGGTAGATTTCCAGTATAAATTTGTATATATATATTTTATTTTTATTTTATTTTATTTTTTTTTTTATCTCTAACATTGTTTGGAAACAAATCTTAATCTTGTGCTAAAAATCGATAGTTTTTCCTTATAAATTTGTGTGCCCCCTTCCACAATCCTTTAATTTCGTTTCTCCGTTTATTGTATACATATATATATATATTTTTTTTTCTCTTTCTGTAACCTATATATAGGCTGTAATTCTTTATGTACTTCAGTGTTCCTGAGGATGTCATTAGACGAAAGCGCTTGAGCACCATCTGTGTTTCCTTTCCTTCGTGGTTTTATTCATCGTATATATATATATATATATATATATATATATATATATATATATATACTGTGGCCCTCATAAGTATTGGTACAGAGAAATATTTCAGTTATATTCGTTCTTATCTTTTGTACCATGCAGAGAATAGTTATTAAAAGTTTATCGCTCGTTTGGAAAAAATAAAAAAAATAAAAAAAATTAGCTCAACTCCAACATACAGTATAATGTAAAATGAGCCACTAAAGTTTATCTGATTTTACTGATTCTGCTCCTTTTGCGAAATGAGAAATAACGCATGAAACTCCTACAGGTTACCAGGCATAACTAATGAAGGACTCACAAAATATCGCAGATTATGAAATGATAAATATAAACGTATTTATAAAAGTACATATTTAATTTATTTTTAACTGTTCCATTTATTCATTACATATTTGAACAGTCATGATGTGGATGCATTGACGTGTATGCAAAGGTTCAATCTAAACCTGAGTTTAGAATTTGGAACTAAACATTTGGTATTACTTCGTATATCCGCCTGAAACTCGAATAATTGAGAACATGGATAAGAGATGGATATTGTAAAACCGCCTGAAATTAGATTGGTTTATAGCATTGCAGAAAAGAATGATTTGATAAATTTAAATAATGTTCGCGGGGATTCGTTGCAAAGATTGATGAAATGCGTGTCTTTTAAATAAATACCGATAAACATTTTGGAAGGAGAAAAGACAAACAAATGGGAAACCAGGAGCTAGTGGACTCGAACCGTATCGCAATGGTTTCAGCGTCAACGCTGCTGCTAGTCTCTGAAACAAGCGACCTAAGTTCAAGTCCCCCTAGCTCCTTGCTTTCCACTTTATTTCCTTTTTCCATCTACTATATTTAAGTGCGGTTATTGCATTTTAAAAGTATTCAAATAAACATTTTATCACAGTAGTTTTATTAATAATATTAATGATAATATTCACACGTAATCTAGAAATAACATCATGCAGAGTCAACTATCGAATGCTGAGAAATTACCGTAATCCATGGCTGTATATTATATTACTATGGGTTTTACACACACACACATATATATATATATATATATATATATATATATATATATATATATATCACACACACACTCACTCCATGGGTTGCAGTAAATTCTGAGCACCCTGTACAAACATTTTTTTTAACTTTTACCTGAAGTAATTTCTAAGCTGATTTAAAAAAAAAGGACATAAACTCTTATTCATCATTTCTATAAATGTTATTGCGCGTAAAATTACTTCTGATCTTATTCATAATAACTTTATGAATGGAACTTTTGGTGATTGTACAAAAAAAAAAGGAAATTCTGTGTTCTCCTTAAATTTAACTTCTTCAATTACTCCATTGCTTTGGTCTTATTTGTTTAATATACTCGCATTTTATGCAATTCAGATCTAATAATATACCTTCGTTGAAACTCAAAAAATATGTAATTATGTTTTAAGAGCTATAATTAATGACACTTTTGTACTGGAATTCTTACTCATTTTTTCCCCATGAAAGACACAGTGAATGAAACGGTGATCCTTTTCCTTATAATTGCTTAACGCTTTTTTATATTAACCCCTTAAAAAAATAAAAATAAAATAAAAATAAAAATAAATAAATAAATAATAAATATATATATATATATATATATATACTGTATATATATATATATATATATATTATGCAAGAAGGAGGGGTCAAGGGCAAATGCCCGCAAAATCGACCCCCCCTCCCCCCCGTGTCCCTTCATACATGATGAAAAACAGGGCCGAAACCGAGGTCTTTTTAGTTTTGAAAACATTGTGTAGTATGTAAGATGCATGTATGTGTAGTGAGGAATAATGAGAAAAGTGTGCGTTGTAGTTGTTGTTGGTTAGCCGATCAGCCCACCCTGATCGAGCAAACCGGCGGCACGCAGGTAACCGATCGCCCTCTCCGGAGTGGACCAGAGGTTCAGCGCACTAGTGATGTTGCGTTGTGTTCGTTGTTGTGCTAGAGCGGTACAGTCTGTCATAATGTGTTCAATTGTTTGTGGTGTGTCCTGGCACAGGTGGCAGGTTGGCAGGTGTCGTTTGTGGAGTTGTCTAGTCTGTGTTTATATGTCTGTAAGTTGGGGTGATGTCCACATCGGAATCGTACTAAGTTAACTCGATCCGATCTGCTCAGACTGGTCTCTGACCTGTCATTGGGTGGCGGCTTCGCACGTAGGACCGCATTCGGACCGAGTCGTGTCAGTGCTTTGTGGGTTAGGTGTGTGTGTATGTGTTTTCTGTACTGTGTGATGTCTGTGAAGCGTGGTATGGAATGGAGTATTTGGTTATAATGTCTCTCTGGTGTTACTTTAATGGTGCGAGGTGTTGGTGCATGATTGTACATGTAGTGGCAAGGGTGTTGTGGGTTAGTTGTCGCTGCTGCCATGAATTGTGTTCCCCTCATGTCTAAATGTTCCCTAACTTTCAGTATTTTTGTTTCTGTGTGCGGGTGTTCTATTGGTGTTGTTTGAGTCCATCCTGTAATGATACGAAGTGTGATGTTTTGTATTGTCTGTAAGGTGTGTTTATGTGTGTTTTTGAGATAATGGTGCCCAGCATGGGCTAGTATAGTCCATAACTGAGTGAATATATTGTTTGTATATGAGTGATGTTGTTTCCTGCTAGTGTCCAAAGTTTGTGCCTGTTAGTACCCTAAGCGTGTTAAGTTTTGACGTACATTTTTTTTAATGTCCTGAATGTGGTTTGCAAAAGATAATGATGTGTTGTATGTGACCCCAAGTATTTTGGTCCTGTGAGTGTGTGGAATGTTGGTGTTGTTTAGAGTAAGTTGTGGAGTTATCTGGTGTTCTTTTGTGTTGCTTGTTAGCAAGGTGATAGTTGATTTTGTGGCCGCTTCTTTGAGTCTATTGTGTGTGAGCCAGTCTTGTATACTGTTTATGTATGTTTGTAGGTTATTTGTAGCGGTGTCGATGTTGTTGTGGATGGATGTTAGAGTGATGTCATCTGCATATGATGATAAGGTGAGCTTGTTATCTATGGGTGTTGGAATGTCATGATGTATAATTTGAACAGTGATGGTGAGAGAACAGAGCCTTGAGGGACACCGTTCTGAAAAAGCTTGTTTTTGGATGATTTGCCATTAAATGTGACATGTGAGTTTCTTCCTGAAAGATAGTTGCTCAGCCACCTTTTTTTGTTGTGCATCTTTATGTCGAGTATTTTGTTTATGAGAGGGAAGCGTGGGATAGCATCAAATGCTTTACTAATGTCTATTGTTGCTAATAGTGTACGTTGAGCTGGTCGTCTGGAGTTGATGCCATCCATGATGTGCTGCGTGAGGTTAGTGAGTAATGTCGTGGTTGAGTGGTGAGGTCTGAATCAGACATTACTCACTAACTTCACGCAGCACATCATGGATGGCATGAACTCCAGACGACCAGCTCAACGTACACTATTAGCAACATTAGACATTGGTAAAGCATTTGATGCTATCCCACGCTTCCCTCTCATGCTGGACTGCTCACAAGGTAGATGAGACACGGAAAAAGATCAGCTAAGGAGGACAATGACAGAAGA